>OZ002741.1:268581328-269818504 GCA_963924295.1 Dioctria rufipes | reverse complement strand
ATCGGCTTGTCCATAGTGAAATTTCCGATTTTTATAACAGTCACCTTTGTTACTAAAGCGCCATAATTAAATGAAAACAGTTATATAATGGCTCTATTCGACACTAAAGGCCTTTTATTTTTAAACCGATCACCGTAGTTACTGCAGGACCACCAAAAAATTTTACGATATCTTATAGTCACCTAAATTACTAAATTTTGTCGAGTTATATAAGGGTAACCACGATTACCGCAATAAACACTTATTACCAAATAGTTATATAACGTGGTGTGAAATTATGTACCTTCTAGTAATGGTTACTTTATATAGACCGGTGATTGAAACATTTCCATCACCAACTAATAAAACTTTTAGTAACTAACTTCCACAATAACCATGAGTAATCTTAAACAACTCTAATATAATACATCACCAATTGGTAATATTATAAGACACTTATATAACCACTCAAATTCTTATATAACAGAGTAACCATTATATACCCGTTATAAAACTATCCATCACCTTCAGTCACCAAAAATTAGAAAAATTGTTACTTGGAAGCTTCATTTCTTGATATCGAGGGACCCTTCAATAATGTTAGATTGGAGGCCATTAAAGTATCCTGACTGGTCTAGGAATTGAGTTGTATATATGCGGATGGATTAACTCAATAACCGCCTAATAAAAGCACAGCTTGGCAGCAACATGGTCAGCAGAAGGCTGTCTAAACTAACTCCACAAGGAGGAGTACTTTCACTACGACTGTAGTTATTGGTTGTTAATAGAATTCTCATCTCCTTACAAAGGGAGGGTATAATAGCGGTAGCATATGCTGATGACTTAGTCATCATGGTCTCGGGAAATTTCTTACCGACGATCAGCAAACTAACCCAAAAGAGCAATTGAAAGCCTTCTTCACTGCGCTATTAATTGCAGCCTGGGGCTTAACCTCCAAAGACTGATCTAGTCGTCCTTACTCGGCAAAAAGTAATTCTCGCTTTCGCTCCCCCAGAATTGAGTAACATTACTCCTGAATTTAAAGTCGAAGTGAAATACCTAAGAGTGACAAAAGACTCCAATTTAAATTGGAGGATAATTCTGAAGGAGAAGAAAGCGTCCATTGCACCTGTATGCCTGTAAGAAAACCTTTGCGCTAGATGCACACCGTTATCTTAAGACCTACTTTCAAATACAGGATTCGGACCGCCTACCGGACTATTATAGTGTATTTCAGGCGGAGGTTCTGGCCATTTGCAAAATAGCAAGGCTGCTGCTTAGAAAGCTATAAAGTCATCAGAATTTGTATTGACAGCCAAGTTCCAATCAAAGTTATGAACTCGAGCACCACTAGATCTCGCTAGTTCAAAAGTGTCGCTGTGAGCTCACGAAACGGGGTGATCACCACAGAGTAATTCTCTGCTGGGTTCCTGGTGACAGTAACATACTTGGAGGCAGGGCTCAGACCAGAAAGGGTTCCGCTTTGAATATATATTTAGCACAGGAATCCATAGGTCGGCCCCTAGAATCAGCCAAGAGGATTTTAAATGTTTGTACAGGCCTGTAAGCTGGCAATTCGCAGATGGGCGATTTCAAAACCGCTTTGGTCCGTGATTTGCCCTATGAAAATTTAATTACTGCTGATGAAGAACCAGAGTAATGTGCGTAATCGTACTGCAATTATCACGTGACACTATACCTCTTTGGCAAATATGTAGAGCTTATGCAAGTTCCATACAATCATTTCTGCAGAAACTGTATAGACGAGAAAGATGCTGAGAGCATTCCGTACCTGCTGTGCGAATACCCTATCCTTGCAAAGGGAAGGAGGAATACCCCTGGTAGCTACTTTTTCTGCGAATACAAATTTGGGGGACCTAGTTAGGTTCATTAACTCTTCCGGCTGGTTTCAGCTTACCCAATAGTTCTTTAGTCTTTTTTCCAGGCAGGGTCCCAATACATGGTCGTACATGCTTTTGCGATGGCCGCGACCTCCAGCCTAACCTTACCAAACCTACTCCCACTAAACAGGTTAACACAATAGACCGCTTTGACCTCCATGCTTGGGATCTTTCGTTCCACTGCCGCGAAGTAATAGCTCTATGTACGTGTAGATAAAAAGAAAATAGCTCGGAGATTGAGCTGAAAAATCGTTCATTTCTTTTCCATCCAAATATAATAATAATAATATCTTTATGTATTTATTTAAAATATTATAAAAGTACAAAAATGAGTGGAAATATTAAAACTAACTAAGTTCAGTTAAGTAACAAAATCAAAATTTCGTATAATATAAAAGCAAAAATATCTCACTTCATCACTTTAAAAAACAAAAAAAAAAAAAAAAAAACATTGACAGGCAAGCTCGCCTTGTTGGAAACAAACGGGAAGGGTATTTCAACAACATTTGAGAACGAGCAGAATTCATGGCAGACATATCTGAAGAACTCCCCCATTTGTGAGCAGAGAATAATGCAAATTCAACTTCGAACCTCTAAATCAATCGTTGAACAAGTTTTTCCACTTTGAGAGTTTTCAGCAAATCCGCAGAGAACATTTCAGATGAATCTTAAATTTTCGGTTGAATCCTGACGAATACATTTATTAGGAACTTTGGGTTATATTCATTTGGAAGGAATTCTGGATCCCATTTGTATGTAATTAAATCATTTTGAATGAATTAATAATTAAAATAGGTGAAATTCAGTCATGAACAGGTAGAATTTAAATGTGTTAATCCTCAATTGAATTAGTTTCGTGCAATTTTGCGATTGGCTGACATTGGTATATCTATTCTATTCCATTAGATGGCTGCAACAAATCAAAATTTCAACAACGTTTTCTCCTAGTCACATGTCCTTTTTTCCGTAATTTCGTAATTTCTCACCACAATTCGGACTTAAGGCTGTTCTAGTACCACAGTAACCCATTAATTATTGAACTTTCTACTTAACAACGACCTAACCAGCCGCCCTAGCGTTAATTGAGTTTCCTACGTTTCTCTTTCTTAAGGAATAAGTCAATAAAAATCCTTTTGGGATCCGTCTCGAGTTAATTAGGGTTGAGAGTGAAAATAGTACAAAAAGTGAGAAAAGAACTGGAATGAATAGCCCGAAGGGCTCAAGGACTCGCGCTTTATTTTCTCTAATTTTTTTTATCTCCTTTTCTCCCTATTTTTCAAGACATACGAAAAAACTAGCGAGATAGAAGTAATTTTTATTACTGCTTGGCGGATAGTCCCTTTTTGCTGTTGTCCCTTCTCATCTAGTAGAGGTGTAATGAATTTCAGACTTGAAAAAGCTGGATGAAAGCCACGGCACTGTATCTTGTAAACCCGTCGTCTATGTAAGTACATATATGTATGTACTATATAGCAAAATAGTTCAACTGAGATAACGGAATCGCTTGACTACAGTATACAGAGTCCATTCCATATAGGTAGCAGTTCTGGAGGTTTGGGATCTTTCCGATGAGAAGCAAGAATTGGAACAGGATGGAGAGCTGGAAAATAGAATTGGTACAGAATCATCCAAGCCTCTGTGTGAATGGGTAGCAGACAAAAGCTAATTAAGTTTATGTCACAGAAAATTTGTTTCACATGGCCTCCTAGCCTTAAGGACAATTAATATCGAGGGAACCAGATTTGCGAGTTATTTGGCAGTCGTTAAGTAAATTGATTGCCCCAGAGTCGAGAATGAACTTTCTGGTGTGACACGGTTACCTCAGGATTGTTGGTTGTACATAGGACAAGTATATTGGGATGGTACGGTTGGTCAAATGGGCTTCCCAACTCATAAAGAAATTGCTTTAGGTGAATTGGTGTTGACTGTATCTTTGATTATGGCAATGAAATTACAGAAAACAGAATTTTTAGTAGGTTGCATATACATCGCCAAGAATAGTTAGGAAATAAGAATAGAATGAAAGCTAATTCTATAGAAACGAACAATTCTCATTTATCATAATCAGTCATGAGAGTACAAGCAAAGTCAGTTGTTAAAGATTTAATTAAAGTGTCAGGGTGGAAGCCACATTGCTCTTTTCTAGTTTACTGCGATTCGTATATAAATGAATTAACTAGATTTTTTTCGAATGCTTAAAGATATTACGGGAAATGGGAGAAAAAATTTATTTAGTTAAGCTAATATAGAAGCTAGACTTAAAATGTATATGTGTATGTATATCGGTCGTTCCATAACAAATCGATCTAAATTCACACTTTCCGAACAATCACCAATTTTGTTACTCTTTTGTTAAAAAATTATAATTGTTATGAGATAAGAATACAACAAATTTCTTTGTTCTCCGATGTATACTCGTACTACCTGAATTAAAAGGCTTTGAAATCCTTAAAATTGGCCTATTTTTGGTCTGCTGGGTTATATTAAAAAAAAAATCATAGCTTTGGACAATTAGTACTACAAGGAAAATTATAAAAAGAGTTCCCTCATTAAAAACTCAATACTCAATTTTTCGCCTTAAGACTGAATTAATTTGTAAGCATTTTGTTCCTCTTTTTATTTTCTACAGTTTTATGATATTGATTTGAAACCTTCGGCAAAATATTAAAAACTCTAGATTTTTGAAAATATATTTTTTTTTTTGTGTGTGTGCAAAAATCTATTCTTCCACTCCTAAACACTTTTTCATGGACACACCAAGTTTCATTATTTTTCGTATATAGATTTTCCAAACATATTTGAAAATACTACGGGAGCTGATTTTCCTAATTTGTTAATCCTTCTCATGTTTTAATTACTTTCTTAACATTAAGTGTAAGTTAAATAAAATTTAATTGTAAAACGTTTGTTTTAACACCAGAATGAAGATTGACGTTATTTTGTTCAGTAGGTAGCAAAATAACCGGGTAAACCCTGTAAGTAGTTTATGATAAAAAGTGAATGATTTAATTCTCAAAAAGCTTTTCGTAGTGACGACGACTGGATCTAGTAGTCCAACCAAATACTCGGTTTTGTATATGTATATGTGCTAATTTTGAATAGTACTCATAAAATGGACTGCTGATACTATTGAAATTGTTTACATTATTTGACATTATTATGGGATCACTTTTCAATAGTTCTCTGTTTTTTTTTGGTTTAACTATTCTGCTGAACTTCAAATAATCACTATAGTCTAGTTTCAGTTCAGTGGTTGTCTCAATGAATGTATAGAATACAAGTAGATGGCAATACAATATTTGTAATCCTTTCTCTGTCCCCCATACCTACTTTTAGGGTCAGGCAGACAAAGATTGCTTAAATTTATTTCTATAAGAATCAAGTTTAAGAAATATGTGATGTTGTAGGAGATAAACTTCCAAGAATAGAAATAATTTCGAATGCATCTGTAATTTTCTGGACTTTTAATATGAATATTAAAGCGAAAGTAAAACTTGAAATTAAGATAATTGTCACACCCCTGCCAACAAAAGTTGACCCATTTGAAATAGAAAATCAGGCAGTCCATGTTATATATGTCAGTGATCGTACTTTATAGGCTTTATTGGTAGACATTGCTAATGTGATTACAACGAAAGCTCCGCTACTACTACATAGTCAAAATTTTGGAAACTCGGAATCGAGAGCTTGATTTTCTGTTATTCAGCCTTAGAAAGAAAAACCGTTTTAGTTTTACTGAACTTTATTGTAATCAGTCCCGAACTTAACTTACTATTAAATTTTAAATCAGAAGTTTCCTCAATCATCAGAGCGACCTCAAAAATATTTGTTTTATGATGTCAATAGCTTTTACACATTTCCGATTAGCAAATTAACCCCACTGGGTAAAAAAAACGCTCTAAGAGCCCTCCTTAACCGCTTTCCAAGAAGTTCGTAGCGCTTCTTTTTGCTATCCCAGTTCATTGCTTTTTAACATATGCATGTTCGCAGAGGCAAGCCTTCAATGCTACTCTTAAGAAGCATTCTAGGAGCGATCTAAATGGTGGGAATTTTTTTTAGATATGTCTTTTCGAAAGCTTTAGCGAGCTTTTTCGATAATCATCGCAGTACTTCTTCCCTAATCTTATAATTTGCATTCAAGACTGCTTCTTGAGAACAGTTGTAAGACGCTGGCGCTCGCTTGTGATTATTTGTGGTATTAAATTCTATGAAGTTGATTAAATAACCCAATATTCTCCCTTTTATTCTCAGTTTTATTAACCAAAATTTCAGATTACTTCTAAACACTCTGAACTTCACATTGAAAATGAGAGATGAATTACTTCGCACATTAGTGAACAAACCCACAGGTTCGTCGAAAATTAGCTAAAATTAGCCTTTGTTGCACTTTTGCAGGAGGGAGCTCATCAAATAATCTCCTAGTGAGCTTCTGACCGATGGCTCTAGAAGCACTTGAGTTACTTACTTGTGCCTTTGCTTATTTTTCTGGATAGATTAGTGAATATGCTTCTATGGAGCTGCCAAATGAGGTCTAGAGAAGCGTTTAAATTATGTTGCTTTCAGAATCGCTGGTTTTTCGTCCCAACGGGATTGATCCAGAAATAAATTACTTAACTAAACCAATCGCCTGAAATAAATTCACTTTATGCAGTGCGGAAAAGTCATTGAGTAAGCAAAGCAAATACATTACGGGGCTTGCTTGGATTGTTGTGATGTCTGAGACCTACATTGACCTCATATTGGATTTCACCAACACCATTTAGAAGAAGAAAAAATTGAAGACAATAAATATATCTTTTATCCTTGAATATATCAAAATGCATCCTGATTTTTCGTCTTATTTTATTTTTAACTCTTTTTTTATTTAAACTGTTGAATTTACAAGTTGGCGTGTCAATGGATTTAGGTACGAGAATTTTTTTCATCAATAGAGGTCTAGTTATTTTTGTAAAAAAAAAAAAACAAATATGAATTCAAATTTTTAGTGTTTTCTTTATTTCGTAAAATTTTTATAATTTTTTCTCTATTAAAATGTGATCCATTAACAGTACTTTAAAATAGAGGAAGAATTGTATCAATATATACTTCCGTTCAAAAGTTATTAATATTTCTATGTTAAGCGAAAAGTGCGAGATGTACATAGCTCCTCTGGAAATTAAACTTTTGACTTTTCCCATAACATAAAAATATTAACATCTTTTGAATGGAAGTAGATATTGAGGTAATTCTTCCTATGATTTTAAGGAATTTTAGCAAACCATGTTTTAGAAGAGAGAAAAATTAACACCTAGGTGTAAAAATATTGTGGGATAGCATGACATTTTTTACAAAAATAACTAGACCTCATTGAAGAAGAAATGCTCGTCTTTAGGAAATAAAATAAAAAGAAAAAAGCTGGGTGTATTTTAAGGTATTTATTAAAAAAAAAAAAAAAAAAACAAAAAAATATATATTTATTACCCTTAATTTCCTTACGTCTTCTAAGAGACATCCTTTTTATAATTTTTCCTGAATGTTTGCACTAATCTCCTTAAAAAAAAAGCTAAATATCGTGTCTCTGGATAATTAGTGCTAAAGCTATGATTTTTTTTAATATAACTCAGCAGATCAAACATCGGTGAATTTGAAGGATTTCCAAATTCTTAAATTCAGGCAGCATTCATCGCCTGACAAAAAAAGTATTGTTGTTGTATTCCAATCTCATAACTATTTAACTTTCAGCAAAAGAAGAATGAAATTGGAATATCAAATGGCCCGTATCTAATTGAAAAATGGTGTTGATGTGTATGTTGTTGAATAAATCCTCATCATACTACGTATGTCACCATTTTGGGAAAGAAACTATGAAATTGAAATAGCATAAAGTGAAAGCGAGAAAGAGTGAGTTTTATAGGCAGTTACTAAATGAAGATTTCGAGTTCATTCGAATACTTACTAGGGATTGCCATCTTGAAGGGTTATATCACAGATACAAAAATCTCGCTTGCTGGACGAAATGCATAGCTTCCCAGCGAGAAAGAAAGCGAGCGCTTCTGCGGAAGGACAAAACGCTCCGATTGTGCTGCAGTTTCATATAAATTTTAAATGTGCAGTTCCGCATGAACATAAACTTCCATTTAGCTTCATTTTAATCGCTTTCAAAGCACTTTATGTGAAGCAAATTGGAAGCTCTTCCCGATTTCAGCTGCTACAGTATCGGCACAAATAGTTACCATTTTTTCTCTTTCGATTACAGAAAATTTAAAGTTTGACGATTATGATTGTATGAAGTAAAAGAAAATCACATCGTTTAAGGTTTAACATTATACATATTCAACTTCACAAAGAAAATGTCTTCTGGAATTCTGTGAATCACCATGACTAATCGTAAGGCGTGAACATGAGAAACTTGCATGATCGCGTTCAATATTTGCTTCAAAATTGCTTCAGATTGGTTCCAGATAAGCACATTTTTGAAAGCATATCTGTAACCTAGTTACAAGCGCTTCGAATCTGCTTTTTTCGAAGCGCTTGAAATTTTTCGTGCTGGGTTGGGATACTTTTTCATACCCTGTATGAGTACGAATTTGCTCTGACAGCACACTTCCGTCAATTCTACTGAGCTCACTGTGAGAAAATTAATTATCAGACTGAAATAGAACTCTTTTTACTTATCTGTCAACGAGTAAAATTTCAGAAAGGAATTACCTTTTCCGGATTGTAGACGAATTTGTAGCTACCAACGATTACACAAGGTCGAAAAACTAAAGACAACAAAAAGTAATCTAAATTCAAGGCATTCGCATGAAGATATTATCATTCTGTACCTAATAAAATAAGGGGAACCACTCTAACAATAAGTCTAGCGGCGTAACATGTATTGGGAATAACATTATTGTTTTAATGGCTTAACTTACCTACTAACTGCAAATAATTAAATTATATTCCTTATTTTGAGCTGCATTTTGTTAATTTTCGATAATTTAATTAGATATTTGATATTGAGTAAAATCTTACAGTCATTGATGTGTAGTAAACTTGATTAATGTAGTTATTAGGATTATATAGATTACATTTGTAAATTTGGCTGGAATTAGTAGGTAGGTTTAGATGTGTTAAATGAAACTCAGCAATTATAGTAAATATTGTTATTAACGAAAATTTAGAGTATGAATATAAGCAGCATGGCAGGACTGGCTTACCTAAATTATATATTTATAAATTTAAAAAATAAAAAGACCATGTTCTTACTCTGTCCAAACTCCACCACAGATAAAAAATATTTGAAATTAATTGCTGTTATCAGCATGATCACAATTTAAACATCTGTGAGCTTCTGTATCTCAGTAGACAACATTGATTCCAAATTTGATCTAAAACTTAAAAAATGGAAAGGAAAAAATGTTCTAGAAAAATTACTGCAACAAACTTTATACCTAAGTACTTAAAATTCTTCAGTAAAAATTTCCAGCTCGGAAAATTAATTAATTAATTAATTAGTAAGGAAAGCTCAAAAATCGAGCAAAATATGGGCGAATTCGGCGGTACTGGTATACGAAGAGAACATTTTATTCATCATTTAAAAAAGTGGAATTAAAAAAAGAATAAAGCAAGAACAAGTGAAAGTAAGTGAAAGAATCCAAAACTAATAAGGTATTTGCTGAGATGTAGATAATTCAAGCAGGCTAGTAGAAGAAAAGTGGTAAAGTAAAGGAACTGACGCGGTGTATGGCAGCTGGACGAGGTCAGTTACAACATTAGGGGAAGGTGCTGTACCTCTTAGTACCTTTTCTGTAATAGTTTTTTTTTTTTGTAAAACTAATGAGACAAATCTTAAGCAACCGATAGTTATAAATTTTTATTACAGAATATATGAAAGGAAATATGACAGTCCTGATTTCGGTCTAAGGTACAACATGCTGATGTATTTACCAGGAAGAAATGATGGGATATCAACACAGTTAAATTAAGTAACACTCAATATTCGCAAAGCAAGTTACTAAACAAAAAATCGCTATAGCTATGTATACATATTAATAATTCACACATACTTTTTATAAAAAGTATTTATATGGGCAATTGGTGTGACCTCCAACATTGAACTTCTATGGTAGGCGATCCGAGATAACCATACCGATGAGACCTCTCTGATCGCTGGGTCGAAAAGTTCAATATTTCTTTTTGCACTTAAAATGCATTTTGTAAATTTATTGAAATTATTTTCAATAAATTTCAGTCTGTTAGACGA
This sequence comes from Dioctria rufipes, assembly GCA_963924295.1. Lineage (NCBI taxonomy): Eukaryota > Metazoa > Arthropoda > Insecta > Diptera > Asilidae > Dioctria > Dioctria rufipes. Next base: position 269,808,397 of record OZ002741.1, on the reverse strand, counting down.
GAAATCTCCTTCATACATATTAAATACCCCTTACAAAAGAAACAAAACTGCCTGTGAAATATTTTAAGGCGCATAATTCACAAAATGATAAATGATTTGTAATAGTAAATATTTTTTTTTTTTTTTTTTTTTTTTATATTATTAAGCCAAGCTCAGGGGATACCCTATGATGCAAAGCACAGCGTGGCAGGAAGGAGATAGGGAAAGGATTAAGGGATATGAGGAGAGTGGCGGAGGTGCCGATGTATGTCGCCCTTAAACTTTTGCAGGTTGTATGCCGAAGGAAAGACAGAAGATGGTAGACTGTTCCACATTCGCACAGTTCGGGATAAGAAAGCATCACGAAATTTTAGTGTACGGCCGAAGGTAATTTGAAGGGTAAAAGGATGAGCGCGGGATGCAGCGCGGGTATTGCGTGCAGGAACTATTCTACAAGGGATCAGACTAGATATTTCATCAGAACATTGGCCATGCATATAGCGATAAAGGAGCGAAAGGCATCCAACATTGCGACGGTGCTCGAGCGAGCGAGTCGATATGACGAGTAATTGCCACATCGCCAATGAGCTTGCAGGCTCTCTTTTGGACAATATCCAATGAAGCTAAGGCTGTGCGACCAGCCCCGGCCCAGATATGGGAATTGTATTCCATTCTGGGTCTGATGTAGGACTTGTAGAGGAGCGCTATATTTGATGGGCTGAAATATTTCTTACACCTTTTCAAGAAACCAAGACATTTGGATGCTTCTTTGGCAACCGAGAAGATGTGATCTGTCCAGCTTAACTTACTGGAAATATTAATGCCAAGAATTCTTAGTGACGGTGATTCAGAAATTAATGCACCATCAAACGAAACGGGAGTGGTTAAGTGATGGTCTTGTTTTAATGAGATGAGACAGCTTTGGGTCTTAGATGCATTGAATTCGACGCGATTCACTTTGCCCCAAGCGAGAATATTGTCAAGAAATATAAACAAGTTTTACCTTAGTTGTAATCCAAACGTATAGGAAGAATAAAACTCAAACACTTTCTATTATTTATCACTGGAGAATATTTACTTTTTCTACGACTTTTCTTTAAAGCGCAATAACTGCACATTTGTCCAATAAACTAAGTCCCAGAATAGCTTAACCAGGGTACGTAAAAGCTCGCTCGCGAGCGGCTCTCGAAAGAGCGCTCCAGGAAAGCTCTTTGTAAAATAGCTCCCGCTCGCTAGCCGGAGCCCAAAATTTTTACTTAAAAGCTCCCGCTCGCGAGCTGGAGCCAAAAAAATTTTCTTACAGGCTCTCGCTTGGTAAATTATATATATTAGTATTTTTTTTTTCATTTAATTAATACATATAACTATAGTTTAAAAAATGGAAAGTTAAAAAAAACTAAACATAGCATAGTGAATTTTTATTCCATAAATTAGGAGTCGGAGCTGCATAATTAATGGCTCGCGCTCGCGAGCGAGAGCATTTAAAAATTTTGTTTTTGGCTCCTGCTCGCGAGCCTGAGCTATTTAATGGCTCCGGCTCGCAAGTGGAAGCGTTTAAAAATTTTTTTTTGCTCCGGCTCGCGAGCGAGGAGCTAGGAGCCGCATCAGGAGCCACTTGTGAGCGAGCATTTACGTACCTTGAGCTTAACTATCATCTTGTGATTAGTAAAATAGCAAAAAAGTGCGTTTATGTAGCTGATAACTACAGTCCGTGTAGAAAATGAAACGACCAAGGTACATATATTCCCAAGGTACAGCATCTTCCTCTACTTATGGGAATCAAAAATCTAGTTTTTTATAATTTATTTGTTAAGAGAATCCTACAAATTTATAAAGGATTAAATGGTTAAATTAATTTTAGGATTTTCTAGAAAAGATCGATTATGAAATTTAGTGTTTCATTTGAACAGTTTTATTATTATATCCTCGACAAACTCCATCCTAGTTCGTAGATTTATAATCAAGGTGCGGCCAAATGTTAGTGTTCACAAAAATGACCTAGCCCAGCGGGAAAAGGATACAACACCGCTTCGAAGCCGTATTGCACCTTTGGCATGCGCTCATCGATTTATTTCTGCACCGAAATTTCGATGAATTTTACACACGATATCTAAGGCAGGGTGTGATGCCTTTCTGCAGGAGTCAGTATCGATGGAAACATCGAGGAATTATCATCGAAGGAAACGTCAAGGAATTATCATCGATAAACACGTTGGGGAATTATCTTCGGTAAAAACGTCAATGAATAATCTTCACGAAAACTTCAATGAATAATCATCCAAAAAAATATTCACGATCAATTTGAAAGTCCAGGGGTACTACATACATACATATATGAAACTTGAATCGAGAAAGTCGGAACGACTTCGATTTTTTTTATGTAATTCAGCTATTAACCAACAGAAGGGAATGGATTTTGGATAAAGGAAATTCAATCGGTTACTGCTATACCAAGAAAATGCACCTTTCAATATTTATTGAGGAATATCACTTCTTATAATTTTTTTTTTTATTTTTTCAAAAAAATACTTATTCTAAAAATTGCACCTTTCTACAAATTTACTCATGAATTGAATTTGAAAATTGAACGTGTAACGCAAAGCCGGACTGGCAGTACGGGCGATCGAGCTAGCCGATAGGCCGTCGGTCGTTGGGCCGGTGGTCTTCACGTTAACGTGACCACACGTATTAAGCACATACTTTGGACGAATGTAGTAGCTGCGAGGGGTGGATAGCTATGAAATTTAATTGAAATTGAAAAAGTACTTTATTGCATAACCTAAAGACCTAATACAATATAGCTAATTGGCCCACGGCAACGAGGCCATCTGGGCAGAGAAGAGTTATGAGTTAAAAATACTCAAAAATGTCCAATAATTTATAAACATACAGGACACGGAGCCTAATGGATGTTGTCAAGATAGCATTATATCAAATGCAAATTTGGCATTCTCGTGGCTTCAAAAGCGTTCATATTTTTGAAAAGCAGTATTCATTTTTTTTTGCATCATATTTTTTTATTTCGAAAAATGCATGGAAAATGTGTTTTTCTCAGAAAGGTTCAACAAGGCTTTCAAAGGTTTGCTATACTTATGTGTACTTTTAAAACAAATTCGGAATTGAAGAACAAATATAAAAACAGTTTTTAAATTTTGTTTTTATTTTCTAATCTTTAAAAAAAAAAAAGTAATTTCATTTCATGTAAATCGATTTTGAAGTAGAGTATATACATGGTAATGGTATATTACAGTCAGCTTTTACTTATGACAAATTTCCAGTGTTAGAAAGTATCCAAATATTACAAACAGTCTGCATTTTTCCACATTTGGTGAATCACTGGCATTGTTTTTGTTACTATATTGGGCCATATAAGTAAGTGAAGGAGCAATTGGATTTCTAACCGGATACAAAAAGATTCCAAAAACAAAGAGTAGGGGTTAAGAGTTCACTTCTTTCCTCAGTTCCTTCAGGCAGAGCCATAACAATTTGTTTTGAGTACACCGGAGGCAAACGTATAAATTTGCGCTCCTGATCCATAAAATGTTCAACATAAATTTAACTATTCTGACGTGGTCTATCAACTGACTGTACAAAGTTGAGCAACAATTGATCATGAAAAGAATAGCAAACGCATAAACTTATTAGATGATATTATTTTTTTCGCGAATAAAGCACAATTAAAAACATTGAGGTGAATCAATTTGATAGAAATATTTGCAAGATTTTATAGATGGACTTTTCTAGCTTGTTTCGCCACGAATTAGTTTATAATATTCTCAAAATGACAAGCATTCCTGTCATTTCTTTTTTGGTTAACAAAACAGCCACATTTGACAATATTCCTTGACCCCTTTTAGATCACAGGGCATTTTTTAATAATTTCAATTTTCTGAAACATTTTTCACATGAAGCTATCATCATTGGCAATGCTACAAAAACTCAGACGATTTCGACATTTAAATTGGATTCTTAGAGGCTTTAGTCGTGAATTGATTGAATCAAATCCAAGAGCTCTTTTCTCAGACTATCGGCGTGAATATTGCTAAGAAGATCGCTAGAAAGGAATCGAAAATCTTCTGAAACTTGTTCCAACATTTCGTACCTCCTCGTCAGTTAGAATAAAAGAACACCAACTGATTCAAAAATAGGTGTACGAAGCTTTTGTTGTGTGGCAATATTGAAATCACTCATCCTTTTGTGATTAAAAAAGTTCAAGTCGCTGGTATAACCATATATTCAGCAAATTTTGTAGCACTGACAAAAATTGCTTCCATCTCTGGATCACGAACCAACCTCAGCCTTGTCAAACGGGTAAATTCAAATCGAGAACAAAAAATTTATTTAACAGTTAAAACTCAAAAATAATTATATTTGTCAAATGCAGATATTGTTAATATTATTTTTTTCGACGGTCGGCGCCCCTCGGGTTCAACGTCTGTCTCAATTCCCTTACTCTTTTCACAGCTGTGTAAGAAAACTTTTTGGATAATGTTTCCACAGAGAAATCCTGTTTTAGTTTTAATTTTAAGTGTGAAAAGGCCAATCGCTCTTACACATATTCTGTGCAAACAAATTTCTTGTATAAATTTCTTCTTTCTTTTTTCTTATTTAGCATGGAATTCAATATTCATAAAAAACATTGTCTTGCTCTCCTTGTACTCGGTTCAGTAGGAAATCAGCCTAATAATTTGGGTTGTTTGCCTCTTATCAAAAAAATTTTTTGAATACCGTTGGGGCTGGTTTGTTATTATTTACCCGGGCCGATTTGAAGACCCAGTCCGGCCCTTGTGCAGCGACATTACGCATCTAGTTCAACAGAACTATTTTAAGTTTGAGAGGTAAAAAGGAATGTTTACGCAGATGACTCATCAAAGAAATATCAACTACAAAAAAGCAATTCTCATGCATGCATCCAGGTCCCAACATGGTTTGAACTTAAGTCGGGCTTCGCTTCTTTTCTGGAGGAAATGTACATAGATTTTTCAAATTCCTGTATACCTACAGGGTGGGCCCAAAGACATTCCTGCGTGTAACAATTGAATAACCTTTTTTGTTTATTGTTATTTTTTATTTTTATTTATTTTAAAATATAATATGAACCTTGCATGATTTAAATTTTAATTATGAAAAATAATGTCAGATAGATGACCACCGTTTTTATCAATGCACAATTTGGCTCTTAAACGGGCGTTTTGCATAACAGCACGCAAAGTATCAGGCTATATTTCCCTGATCTCAGTTTCAATGTTGTGCTTTAGCTGCTGTATAGTTTGAGGCTTATTCACATACACTCGTTCTTTGATATAACCCCATAGGAAATAATCAGGTGCACTTAAATCAGGTGCACTTAAATCTGGTGAACGTGCTGGCCAATCGAATCCTGAATTTCTTGACATAATTCGGTCATCAAAAATTTCACTTAGAAGAGTAATTGTGTTAGGGGCCGTGTGGGATGTGGCTCCATTCTGCTGGAACCAATTGCTTGCAGCCCCACAGTCAGTGGCGGATCCAGGGGGGGGGGGGTCGTGGGGGTCATGACCCCCCCCCCTAAATTTGAGAAAAAATCTTTAATTCATTGAGTTATTTGAAAAAATATTTTTTTTTTATTTTATACTTTTTTTATTTATATAATTCAACTTAAAAAAAAACGTTATTCCGAAACTTAAAAAAATAAAAATTTATTTTAATGAATGCTATTGTATGCATGTGATGTATGTGTATAGGTTTTTCTCGAAATTTTGGTTTCGGACCTCAGAGAAACACTTCCCAAGCCACAAAACAGACTCCCTCGCTACCACATCAGAGCCCTAACTTAACTTAGTCCTAACTTCTGTTATATTTCGGGGCTTAGCTTAGTCGAAGGCAATCACTCTACGCCGTTTCAGGAAGCTATGATTAAGACAACTCGCACACTTTTATTTTATTTATATATATATTTTTTTTACTTTTGCTTTGTTCACAAACTTTTTCTTTCACCTCTTATGGTTATTTTCACAAAACGTTTATTTTGTTTTTCTTATCGCAACTTCTATTTTCTTTACCTGTTTACAATTAGTGTTCAGCCTACCGCGGCGGACGATGGTTGAAATGAAATTTGATATTTTCATAAATATCAAACCATCGTCTTGCTATCATGCATACATTGTTGCACCCAGAATGTATTCCGCTCGCGACAATTTGCTGAAAGGAGGCTTTTTGGTGAAGACTTGATCGTTTAAATCTTCACCGAGTAAATTTTCTGCGCCCGATATGTATGTAGGTATACATATATGTACATATAGTATATCGTATTTTTATTTTCGACAAATCTTACTGAAGGTAAGATTTGTCATGGGGCTTTTTTCTATTGAAACGACTTGGGTTGAAATTTAAAAGTTTTATTTGTCCCAAGTCGTTCTATGGGAAATACTTTTTGTTTTTAACTGAGGAATTTGAATCAATTGCTGATGGCAATTTCACACACTCTAACACTCCTAACATTCTAAAATATTTGCAGCGTTCTTATGTAAAACCACTGACATTTAAAATATGGACTGACTACGTCCATAGAAATACACTGCAGAAAGTGGGCTCATTTCTATATAGCGTTCTCTTTCGATCTAACCACCAACTACTAATTCGCACGTCACATAGAAATGTGACCTAGCTCAAAATTTTTCGTTTTTGAGTTAATTACACCATGAAATTGGCATATTTCTATATGATTGTTTTTGCCGCTAGATAGCGGTAGTGTCACTTTTCTGTTACTGAAGAACAGAGATATTCTTCATAGAACAGTGTGTCAGTGGGCGCGTTTAGGCGGGGACCAAACCGGTCAAAATTTCTGGTTTTTCCTCCGCGTAATTACAAACCATACCGAAGTGGTTGGTAATTTTACATGGCTGTGACCAAAGGCTTCCAATTATTCCAAACTGGTTTGGTCTCCGCCTAAGCGTGCCCACTATCACTTTTTGAGTTGTGACGATCTTCATAACAAACGTAAATATGTTTTCGACATTTTAACAGTATTATTTTAAATTGTGTCACTTTTCCACAAAACAGCATTTATTTCTTACAAATTATATTATGAGTTATGACATTTTTCCACAAAGTTCAAAGTACGGAATTTAATTCTTAAAAATCGTATTTTGAGTTGTGCCACTTAAAAAAACTTGTAAAAATATTTATTTCGCAACAAAGAAAAGCGACACAACTTAAGTGGATGCGGGATTAACAGCTAACCTCGCCAACTGCGGTAACAAAATCTTAAAATTTCTTTTATATAAATCTTCAGAAATATATTTACTAACAAATTTAAGAGTTCAGACTATTTTTAGCAAACAATTACTACGTTAAGCTAGAATTAATTCTATGTACAGCTTTTCGTTTTTTCGCTCTCCTGAAAAGTTGCATTTTTTGAGTTGGTCACTTTCCTATGTAACGTGCGAACTGAGAAAGGGCTGTAAACAATAAATAAATAAGTGAGTTTGTCGAAATAAATGTTTTTAAATTAATTATTTGGGTTAATAGAAATTCGAGAGGTTTCGCTTTTCAACTTTCCGCCAATGGATTTTTCAATGTTGGCACCGACGTATGAACTATTTTTGACACAAAAAATTGTACCCGCATGAAATAGCATATCGAGCAGTCCATTTTATATATACCAGTGTGTAAAACTGAGAAAAGTTGGGCTTGAATGACTCCTGCAGTTTGCACCCTATTCTATTAAAAATATTAGTTTTTAAAAAAGGAAGTATACACATCATCCGCACCGCCTGAATAATGCGGATTTCCGGATTTCCTAGTTCCAAGTATAGCAGTATAGCAAGTACTGCAGTAGGTACTGCGGTGCGAACCGGCGTTGGATGTCGTTTTTTTTTTTTTTTTTTTTTGCTCCATGGGCCGCGAACCGGCGTTGGATGTTTTTTTTTTTGCTCGATGATTTTATTTGTAAAATGACCCCCCCCTAATTTCAATGCTAGATCCGCGCCTGCCCACAGGGCGTACAAAATTATTAATCATAGTACCTGGTCTTATTCACCGTCACTGCATTACCAATTTCATTCTCAAAGAAGTAGCGCCCTATAACCCTTTGTGATGTCACTCCACACCATACTGTACACTTGAGCGAGAGCAATTGGCGCTGATGAATAACTCTAGGGCTTACAGTACACCAAAATCGTATATTTTGCCTATTATCATATCCATTATTAGGAAACTCGTTATTTTCTACGCACAACTCGAGGAAGTGTGTTGCCCGTCTTTGCTGGTAGTCAACCGGTAAAAGTCGTTGGACAATTGGACTTTGTATGGATGCATGTGTAAATACCGAGATAAGATCCGCCGAAGTGATATTATAGACATGCAAAATTGTCCAGAACGTCTTCGTGTTTATGTTTCTGAATATTATTCAACACTGTCCCGTACACAATCAATGTTCACCTGGTTCTGCGCTATTCTTGGTCTTCCTATTCGTGGTAAGTCTGACACTGAACCTTGTTGTCGAAACCGTGCAATTGATCGATTAATTGCGGTTTGGCTCGGTGCGTTTGTGGTGTTGAAATAATTTCGATATGCTCGTTTCTTCAGTAATGCCCATTGGAAAAGTAAATTTCTACCACTTGGTTCGTGCAATTTTGCATGTTGGTGAAACAACGTCCGATGAATAAAATCTGAAAATAAAAGTAAAAAATAATAATCACCAAAAAAGATATTCAATTTTTTCACGCAGCCGTGACTTTTGGCCCAACCGGTACTTTCATGCACGATCATTTTCCCGCTGGGAAACTGAACGTTCACACCAAAATCTGCATAACAAATTGCTGAGGATTTAAAGATGCAGTTTTGATGTTGGCCATTAGTTAAAATTTTGAGTTTTTTAATTAACTAAACTCTGCATGTATTCGGTGAAAATTTTGCAACGGCGAAGGATATGGAGGTTATTTTTCTATTAACTATATTTGATTTTTTTACAACATTATATTCTTTATTCTTCGATTTCACTTTCGGGTGATCAATTACAAAATAAATATCCGATAATATATTTCATAATATTTTCTATAATATTTGCAGTCCAAAGCAGACAGAAAACAAAAGAACAACTTCATATCACTCCTGTCTAAGAATCTGTTGCTTCTTCCAAGACCATCTTTCTTTCACATTTAAGATATGGCACTTTTTCGGAGTCTATATTTTAAACTATTTTAAACTACGTTAAATCACTGATACCCAACATTTGAAATGATGTATACGTCGAGCGATTCATATTTTTTCGTATCTGAAGTGTAGAGGAAGTCGATCAAATGTATACAAAACTGATATTAGAAAAACATTTGCTTACGGTACACTCTAAAACATGTTATGGTCCATTCCAGAATGCACTACCCATTTGACAATCTGTATACTCTGCTTTTATGCCATCTATGCTATCATGCATGTCGCCCTTTGAAAAAGTTCCAATGGTTGCTTTACGCCTTAAGCCTAGGGCAAATCGGATTTTCTGTTTAAATTTAAAGAATATGAAAAGAATGAAAATTTTTGGAAATTATAACCAAATTCGTAATCTTAAGTTCAAATTTAAATTATTTTTTACCAAAATTATGCCTAAAAATTATATACTATACAAAAAACATACTAAATCTTTTGAAATTCTCAGCACATGCAAACATTGTAGAAAAGCCTCACCACCGAAGAAAAGGAATTTTCCAGAACCGTTCAGGCAGAGTCCTTAAAGTACGCGTTAGACAACACTTACTGCAGCTAAGAAGCAACTGAACTAAAAATAATTAACAGGACATCTGAATTGCTTCATATTACCAAATTAAAAGCAAAAAGATTATGTGTAATATTCTTGAGCAACAAGTTCAAAGTTACCTATTTCCTTATATCCAAAAATATTAATTAAAATTGCAGGATAATTGAAAATTTGATAATGAGAACCTAGAGGGAAGAACCTATAGTTTGAACAGGCAAAAGCACTGCAATAACCTTTTCAAATATTGTTCGAACTTATAAATTGAGATCCCAAGGAAAATTAAACCCATTAAAAAAAGCACTTACTCTACATGATTGAATTCTCAGTATTGCTTCACATGTGAATAATTGAAAAAATTACGAGCATACAAATTTCGTTTGAACCCGAATTATTCCCCAAGCTACACATCAATTTAAAGAACGTGTCTAGACGCATTCTCATCCAAACTGGGTACTAAGAGCAAAAAGCAAAAATATAAGTCCTAAAAAAAGTCCTTAACACGTTATTACCCTGAAATTAAGGAAGTATAATCCGAAAAAAATTATCCGTCGTTATCGTAAACGAGACGTTTTCCAGTGGGAGCCTATCAAGTCTATCAATGTTAATTAAGAAACAATTAAATGCTGTTAAAGTATCATCCTCTCGGTTGGTAAAGAGAGGAAGAGGACGGGGGAAAGGGCTACTACCTGAAATTCTCTTAGTTAAATGCTCCCAACAGACAATTGGATTATGATGGCAACCCATGGTTTATTTGCAGTAAAGTAGAGGAAATTGCCTGATATATGGGATAGGCATTCACTTAATGGCATTACATTACGTTGAGGGCAGGTTAAGCAGAATATTGCATTAAAACCGAGTCCACATAGGGCCGGAAGTCGTCTGGCTGGCGGTGGGATATGTAATATGAGACATACCTGGATTTCTGGTAGATACCAATACCCACCTAATCCTGATGTACTGCAAGCACATCTCCGGAAATAGTAGAGCTACAAGCTAAAGCCAACTGCATTGAAAGTTCAAGTACCTCAAGCTAACTAATTGAAATTTGATGATCGCCGAAATTGAATCAGTTCGTTAATTTCGGAAATTTATTTTTCCTTTCACGTACTTGACTTAGTAAAGGTAAATCATGAATTAAGTTGGAATAAGAGCGAAGAAAGTTTAATTTAGCGGTACGGGGGTGACAGGAACTGTTGGGAATATTATAATACTGCTCTGTATCTTATAAGTTAACTTGAGAATTATATGTTGCTATCGGTGTTATCCTGCAATCTACACTATTCTACATATTGCGTATTAGGTTTACTTGAAGTTACCCACAAAAAAGTGAAGATAGAATCATTAATTTTTAAAACAGAAAATTATAAAGGAAAAATTTGGAGCCACATTTATAACAACTAAATCATTGAAACATTTGAAAGGATTCCATTCTAGATCCGCATAGGATTGAAGCAGGATTAGGCAGGGATATAAGGCTATTAGGCTCGAATTCAATACAACTCTAAATATAGACAGCTGCAGGTAGACTTGGCTTTATGCAGTAGTTATAGCCTGTTTTTCCTGAAAGTGAAAAATCAATTCAAAACTAGCAATTACCGATCTACTTGCTGGATTGTGGAAGAGCTTCAGGATTCAGTGAAATAAAACACTTGGAGGTACTTTCTTACTCTGAACAATTTATTTAATTTTCTTGCTATATATGCTGTCAGCAATTATTTTCTTCAGAATGCATTGCTTCATGTGAAACGTAAAATTTCTTCGTCAGAAAATTTGCTGACTTTGTTTATTAGTGACGAAATTTCGAATGTTGTTTTGTGCCTTGAGTCAATGCACTTGGAAAAAATGCGCACAGTCAGCATTGACCTTATATGCCGAGCAGAAATTATTGAAAGAAATATTGCTAATTGGATGGAAAAATTCTTAATTATTATAAACTTTACGGCTAACTTAAAAATGTTTGTTTAGGGCTGAATATTATGGCGGGTTGCAGATGCCAAAACTCGGTTGAAATCCCCCTCGATGCCTGCTCTGGATCGCCTTGTAGGTCTAGGTTTTGCAGGAGTCTTCTAACAACCTTTGAAACAGGCCTTGATTTTGGTCCAATATCTTCTCGCAGCAATATATAATATTACGATAATCATGATGGCAGTAGATGTCATTATCTTGTGAGCTATGCCTGCTGACGCGAGATGCTCTTCTGGAGGAATTAAAACTCCTGGGTGTAAGATCGCCAAAGGATTAGCGTCGTTGTTGTGAGGTACTATTGGAGCAGCTTCTTTTATATGGCTGGAAATTCCCTGAATGATTTCATCAATGGTGGTATTCAAGGTGGTCTCTTTGGTCTTGATAATGCAATCATCCTCAATGCGAATGATTCCTGTGGTATTGAGTCGAATTTACGTTTTCTCTCCTTTGCAAATGATTACTATAACCTTCGGTTCTATTGTTACAAAAAGCCATGTATTTTCATCATGAGTGCCTACCAGATGATGTCATTCAGTTGCATATGCAGCATGTTGCAGCTGGTTTTTGGAAGGCCCTCATATATTTCGTCGATGACGCTGGATGGTGCTCCATCAATGTTACAAACTATTGTTGGCATGCACGCTAAAACGCAAGATTCCGGTTCTCCTAATTCCATATTGAAGTACTTTTGCTCGTGGAAGTTAACAGCAAGTGTAAGGAACTTTAATTCTACTATTAGCAAAGAACGGTTTCCAACTAGATGGAGAATCGGACTAACGTGAATCATGTCAGGTTCTACCCTGAGGTTGGGACGTCGCTGTGATGTCCTGGTTATGAGCATGTTGGAGCCTATCCTCCCGGAGACTCTTTCGATTGTTTTCTTGATACCGTTTGTGGTTATTAAGTCAACAATGTGCGCATATTTATGAATTGCATTGCGCCATTCATCACATTTCTGCTCTAATTCATCGAAATAATCTTCGGCGATAAGACAGGTATCAAGCATAGAGGCGCTTGATATTCCGCTGATTCTGTTATGATTAGCCTGGGAGTACCAGTTGGCCATTTCATTAATTGACTGAACTACCTGAGATAGGCTTGCGCCGAATTGTTTTAGTTTGCTTTCAGTCGCGAAGTTGGTTTGGTATATTTTGGTACTTAGGTAGAGAGCTTGCTAATTGGCTAATTGGGCTGTGGTTTACTGATTACTTTGCAATGATTCTATTTCCTTATAAATCTCATCGTCTACACCAAAGACCTTTGTGAGTGAGAACGGTTCTGAGCAGTCCGCATTTACTTCTGTTGTGGTGTTTATATAAGTGCTGGGTTTCTTCTGTAGCCTCTAGTAGAGAGTGCCGCTTGACGGGTAGATTCTTAAGAAGTGCATCGCAATTTGTGGTAATTTGCATGAGCTTTCTGGGTTGTTCACACATTTGATCTATCTGCGCCCAAGTATTATTGATGAGCTTTTGGTCATTGATAATTTCATTTATGGGAAGCGAAATCTGAAGCCTGAGATTTCGCCTATTAATTTTGGCATACTCCAGATTTTCTATGTAAAATCCAGCCTTGGTCAAACACTACTGTCATCCAGTTCAGCATCAGTAGAGCTGCATGCAATATGTTGTTGTCCCAAGTGCAGGTAGTTATTCTGATTCTTCTCTTTTTGGTTGATTGATGCATGTCTACATAACCTTCATCGTCTTGTGGTATTGGCCTTTTACGGACGGCTGAGCTGGCATTTGAGGCAATTGCAAGTGCTGTGGTGACCTTAATTTCACAGTCTTCCTTGCCCGTGCTCATAATGCTGCATAATGCATCTGACACAACTTATTAACTGGGCATTTTTTGATATCGTTTTTGTATCTCACCAATACTATACGTACTATGCCGTCAGTTCCGAGATGCAGCTGCAAAATTCGACCGAAGGACCACTTCTCGGGTGGCAATGTGTCATCTTCTACAATTTTACAATTACTAGCTCACCTATGCTTGGGTTTTGATCTTAGGTTGTCCACCTGCTATTGTACTGCAGCAAGCTTTAATATTCCTGTGACCATGTTTTCCAGATATGTTGCTGTAATTTTGTCACAGTTTTCCATATTTCGTAAAGCACTTGGTTTGTCATGTCTCGCTCAGGAGGTGCTAACAGCAGAGGTCCAATTAGGAAATGACGTGCGGTCAGTGACTCTAGGTCGGTGGGATCAGCTGACAGCTGACCGATCGATCTAGAATTAAGGCATACTCCGACCTGAGATAACACAGTGCTAAGTTCTTTGTTCGTTAGCAGAGCTTCGTTTAATACTCGCTTGAGATACTTTTTTAAGGATTTAACACCTGCTTTCCATAGGCCTCCTATGTGTGGGGTTGTTGGTGGTATGTACTTCCATTCTGTGCCATCACTTGCTGTTATTACTGCAGTCTGTTTCGTGATTTCCACAAATGCTGTTTAAAGATCCTTGTCTAGTTTTCTTTTTGCGACAATAAAATTTGTTCCGTTGTCGCATATATCTGACAACAATGTCCTACGAACCTCTTGTAAGCAGCCAGAAATGCATCGGTTGTAAGATCGCTCACCAGCTCCAAGTATAGAGCCTTGATCACCATGTATGTATATGGTGTTGGCTTACTCCGAAGAGGAACCAAATTTTGTAATAGCTAGATATTATTATGTAAATGTGTTCATTCATACAGTTTTGTGAATATACATATACGATTGTTCAGTCTACAGTGGAAATTGTGTATAATTTTTGAAAATCTTTCCTCTGTGTTTTTTTTCTTATCAATCCTAAAGAAAAAAATTAATTTGCGTTGATGCTCCTTAAGTTCTCTTTTCACACTCGCCGCTAAAAGAGTCTGAACAGCCTCTCTTTTTGGCTACATAAATGTCTACAATGAAAGTAGTCTTGCAAATACAACAATCACCCATTTTCACAAAATTTTCAAACATGTACGCTCGCTCCAAAAGTTGCGAGACAACTGACTGGAATGCTACGAAAAGGAGGAGATACTCCGCAAAGAGTAATATGTTCATTTTTATCTTCTACAACACAAAATCATATATTTGCTAATGAATTTCAGGTGTGACTTATGATTTTGCTGTTTTATTTACTTAGATTCTAATTTAATAATTTCCTCTACAGTCTCTCCACAAAAAAAACATTCAAAAGACTGCACGGGATAGTGATTATTCTTAGTAAATGTAAAACACATAGAACAAAATTATAAAATTAATTGGTTATTGTTCATAATTAATAAAAAATTTCCTTCTTTATCTGAATCTCTGTCTCATTTCGTTCTCTTTAGCATAGATGAAACTTTTTATCCCCGTTTAGACATTGAAAATAATTTCAATTAACTTGCCAAAAAAAGATAAAAAAAAAAATTTCGATCCTCCTATTAAAGAGATCTCATCAGTATGGTTATCTCTTATCGCCAACTTGATATCTAACCTACGTTACTGAACTCCTCTTTAGCATAGTCCTTCTGTCGAGGTAAGGGATTATTTGCAGGTACTGGTAAGGATTGTAAAGAAATGTATATGTATGTGCAACAGTTGAAGCTCGACAGTGCGAGTTTTGTTCAGAATAACTTTGGATGGAGCGGAATCTGCATCCTAAACCATACTTAGATTGGAAATCGTCAATATTGGAGAGTAGTGGCTGTCTTGCATTAATGTATGCTTATTAAGGAGAAGTGTAATTATTTTGATTAGCAAAGGCATCTATTTATGACTTGATGCAATTCTTACTCTAGCAATACTCTCCGTCGTCCTGAACATATTGATGTGAATTTCTCTTACATTTTTCAAATTTTTGGTTCTAATTTCTATAGTTGCTGGAGAACATTTTCATTTGTTGATGTACGGCAATTTCTGTTCGATATATTTTGAACACCACTTTTTACATATGGAATATTGCCATCAGCTTTTCTAGTTTTGAACTTGTTCTTAGAAAAGTATTTTTGGATAAAATTTCCATTGCGGGAAGTACTTACATCCACCGGAATCTCCAGAAATTTTTTTTATATAATTTATTCTATTCCCTCCGAAAATTGGCTTGTATGTTTTACCATTGGTGAAAAATTGGTGAAAACCCAATTTAGTGTGTTAATTTCTAAGATAACTCTAACTAATAATAGCAATGCCCGCCTGTTTGAATATTATTGAAAGTTCAAAATTCATTATGGTTTCAAATATATTATAAAATATAGAATATAGGACTAGATTTGAATGAGCACTTGAAATCGGTCAATCCACTGTTCGTTGATAAAGTTCTGGAACTGAACCCTGAATGTGCGAGATTGACTTATTCTTGATTGAATTATTTCTTAACATTTTCAGCTCAAATAGAGTACAAAAACATCTACAAGAAAACTTATTTCAGATACCATTTTACAGGAATGTCATTTCAATTATGGTTATTTTCGGATGGATAAAATATTGAGACTATTTGGACAGAATTTTCAAAAAAGTATATGTCATTTCCTAGTACTTACTGAAATATTTTCAGAAATTACCAAAGATTTTAAACAAATGGAAGCTTCCAAATTGTATCGACTGCATAGGTGGAAAGCACATCAAGATAAGATGTCCTTCGAATTCAGATTAAATTTTCTTTAAAAATAAGATTACTTTTCCACTGAACTAAAAGGTGTTCCGAAATTTATAAATTTATGTGCGTTGACGTCAGAGGTTTCGGAAATTAGAGTGACGGTGAGGCTTTTTTCGCGTGATCTTTTTTCCAACACCTATTAAATGGTTCTTTCAATAAAACCGGGCTAAAAATTTACTAAATACCAATATGTCACTCACTCATATTTTATAAGGCGATGCAAAATATTCGCTTAAAGTTTATTTAATGAAACCATACCCTCAGAGGAATATTACTGAAGAAAAATATAATTGTTAACAATAAGTTGTCTCAGTTACTCCGAATTATTGAATGCAGTTTTGAAATACTAACTAACAAATGGTGAGTTCTTAAAGTAGACAAAGAGATTCAGCCCAAAATATTCAATGTGATAATTAAATGCATTTGTTTATTACACAAAATAATAATAGATTTGGAAGGCATTGATAGTTCTGCACTTCTAAAAACGCAAATAACTTATAATAATGGCAAAACAGATAAAAACTAATTAATATGTAATTATGTAACTGAGTTTATATTTATACCAGAACTCTTTAACTCACCTGCCATTTCCAACTACAATTTTTTCTGATATCTCTACTGTGGTATAATTTGGACATCCTATCCCACAAAGGTTTTCCTTCGCGAATGCACTCAATCAATTTCTCCATATTCGTTTTTGTTTTTCAGAATAAATAATTAAATTTTTAATTAATTGATGGCTCTACAGTTGCTTTAAATCAAAAAATAAAATAAAATTTTCAGCAGGTATTTAATTTTTTTTTTTTTTTTTTTATAATGACATAATTACAGCTACTGAGATCCAGGATAGGACGAGAAATATCATATTATTGGATTTTAAACATGGTATTGGCAAAAAAAAATTAAAGTTTCTTAGATATTGTGACAGATTCCCTAAAATGGTTAATCGAAATCAGTCAAAATAATTTAAAAAGCTCATAAAAGCCAGCCGTAACAAATATCCTGTAGAAACCGCCACCAGTGAACTTACCTGAAAACTAAAGTGATCCTGTCGACATCTTTAATGCAGCGTACACAGGTGCAGAAAATAAAAACCGTGAAATAGAACTGGAATACACAACATCCTGATTCGAAACGATCGGACCCTCTGGAAAGTCATTTTTCTCCTTAAATGAGACATCAGAAATGGATAAAAATAAAAACGGGCTCTCGGTTCTTCCGTTGCATTTTTGGAAGAAGAAAGGCAAATGCGGGCATGATTTTTTGAAGAGTTATAGTAGCAAAAATATGTCAAAACTTCTGTGAATAAAAATAAATAAAAAGACTTGAAATTATCTGGCCGAGGTTGTTTATTTTCTATTTGTGTATCATTACAAAAGTTTTTTGGTCTAGGGCTGGTAGTGGTGAGCTGTCACAAATATTAATTATTTTGGAATATCTTCAGAATAGAGCCATAAAAATTTGGCTCCACTGAAAGGCCGGAAGAACATCTCCTAGAAGAAAATGAAAAATAGGTGGCTGCTCCTGGAACTGAGCTTCACAAAGTGGGAGTCTACAAAAAGACTTCTGCTCCTAGCAGTATTTAAAACTGTGCCAAAGTAGTGACATAAATTCGAATAAATTTAAGCTCCTCGCAGTTCGTGTGGTGTCTTATCGTGGAGGCCGAAAGCTCCTGAGGAAGTCATTTCTCAAGCACGAAAGCTTTCTCTGACACAAACTCGATAGAGCACGCATACCAACGTGGACGCCGACGTCACAAATATTTTCTTCTTTATTCTATCTGGTGTAGTAAGTGGCACATATCAGACTTGGATCCGCCATCTTTATAAATCCGAGCAGAATTTCCCTGTGTTGTTGTCTGCAGTACGTTATCCCACGTCGAATTCTCGGTTTGCTGAAAAGCACCGAGCGTGATGGCAAATCAAAATAACGCCATCCGAACCCGGTACCCTTTGCCGAACGGCTTCAAACGACCCAGCATAAATATCGCCATACATAATTCACAACACTAAAATCACTCACCTTTCCTCATTAGAGGAATTAAAGAGAAACTACACCCACGACGAGAATTAATTATTTTCAACTTTCGCCAAACGACACTTATCGTTATCACACGCCACAGTTGTGGTAGAACTTAATTCGCACTAACCATTTATTCCGCTTCCACTAGCTCCATTCACCTCAACCAATCAAGTCAAAGAGCTGCGTACGTTCATGGTGAAAACTACCGTGCAAAGATTTATTCTGTCCACCGACGGCTTTCGGCTAAAGCTCCTATATCTCAACACAGCCCAGCAGTTCATTACTCTCAGACCGGCTCTGGTCTCTGGATACACGACCTACTGACCTACTTTCGTGCACGCTATCACCAATCTGTTGCTGCTGCAACATGCCATTCAAAGTAAAAAGTCTCCCTCTCGACTTATATGAAGTCAAACGTCAACAGAGTATAACGCAAACTTGTCACAATATCCCGGGGGTTACACCTGCAAGTAGAGCTTGCATGCAAGCTGCACTGCCATACTTCTTGCACGTGTAACCTCTACTGCCACGCTGGGAGTACAGCTTTCAGCGAACTTGCATGATGAAAAACCATGACATAGTAATTTGACATTATGCAGTTTAAAAGATGGCGGAAATGAAATGCTTGAAAGAATTTGATAAATTTATTCTGGAAAAATGAGATTTTCTGGGATCATTTGCATTACATCATTTACCAACACCTTCCTCTTAACTTTTTCTTTGGTATTTATCATTCTGCTACTTCCTTTATTGCTATAATTTTCCAATATACGCATGACTTTAGGCCTCAATGCCATTTTTTAAATAAACTTGCATGCAAGATGATAAGACATCAACCGAACTGCCTTCTGCTGTCAAGTTAAAAGTTGCGTTGGAAGGGATGCTTGCATGCGAGCTGTACTACCTCGTGTAATCCCCGGGTAAATTGTTCTACTTTAAGCAGTTATACAGTCACCGACGATATTCGATTTCAAAGACACTAGCGAACAGACCCTCGAAGTCACTAAAATCGCAAGTCGTGGGCAATTTAACGATGCCTTATAGGCCTGGGACCTTTAGAGGTTTAAGAGACTAGCGGTGAGCGTTTACACCGGCTGGCTTGCTGATTTTACTACGAACTGCTGTGTACATACTAAAAATGAACGAAAATAAAAAATCTACATCCTGACTATAGTTTTTTAACATCATGGTTATAGTTTTCCTATATCTCACTTTCTCCACAATTGCTCTTTAAATGAAAGATGTGGTAATGACAAATGCATTATAAATGGCATATCACTCTTTAGTGGTGAACACTTGGAAATCTTATGTTAATTGAACACTGTCAAATCTTCAATAATAAAGCACAAACCATCCTTTAATTTCTTTTCTTATAAAAAAACAACGAATACGGATTATGACGGGAAGATTATTCCTGATTATTTCTGCTATGGTAAGATATCGACTAATTTTTCTACTGGAAGCAAACTTCATAGAACAAAAAAAAATTAGGTCAGAACATCCAGGATATACAAAAGCAAACTAATTTTATAAAGCTAAGGCTGAACAAGTTACAAACAAGATGTGGATACCCTTCCATTACCTCATAATTCCCCTTTTTGTTTGCTTTTTGTATACAATTTTAATGCGTTTAAAACAAACATTTAATTTGAAAGTTTTTCAGGTTCTCCTCGGTTGCTCCTCTATAACTGATTTTACCTATCCTTTTACACTTACAAAAAAAAACTTTTTGAAAGAGATTTTTCAACTTTTTAATTTCTTTTTACCTCTACCTTAATTCATTTTAACTGTGTACCAAGTACAGCCTTATAGATATCATTGACGGGTTCCTAGACGGACTGCAACTTTCTGGGGAAACTCCACTAATTCAAATCATTAACTGAAAACTTGAAGAAAGCAAGGCAGTTCATGCACAAACTTGATGAAGCTCTTGTGTTAAAAGAGTTTGTTATAAGCGGTGATATTAGGAAGAATATAAAATAAGTTCGAAATAACCGGAAAGGAAGACAGCAAAAATTTCGTTTCAAAATTTATATAATGGAAGTGAGCCAAATCTAAAAAGAGGCTTCGTATTCAATAACATTCTAGCTATGCAAGTGCCAGGATAACCTTGAGACGATAGGATGCAGGATTTATTAATAAAGAGATTTATACGCGTATTTATGTATTTTATATTATTTTAATAAAGAATAAAACAAAAACGTCCGATCGACTTCACGTCAGTATTCAACTACTATATTTGCTTTTTCTTGGCACGGTGACTGCGAAACAGTAGAATGGTGCTGTCAGAGTACAGCATTACAATTATTAGTTGTTTTCGTAACAGCTCGGCTACTCTTGATGGGAAATCGTCCTCGATTTCATTGTCATCTTCTGTGACTTCAACTCCATCTAAATCGGGAGGACTGCCGCATCAAGGTTTGAATTTAACGGATGTATAAATGGGACAGAATTTTCGGGATGATAGCGGCATGCCTTTAATGCCTTCTATGAGGTAGCGATCATTTCCGTGTACCTTTGTAATGACATACGGTCCTCGATATTTTGGCTCTAACTTTCGAGATTCACCTGTAGCGAGGACCACTTGTTCGACGACTACCAAATCGTTTTCGGCGCATTTGGACGTTCGGTCATAATCTTGTGAATTGCTTGTTCTCTCTTATGGATAGGGATTGGATTGGCTTGACATCCAGTGTCGTTATGGACGGCAGCTGTTAGCTCATTTTGCAGAACGTCGATTAATTTAAAATCAAATACCAGCTCGTTTGGACTAAACCCAGAAGCTGCGTTTTTCTGGAAGCTCACAGTTCATTGCAGATCTCGAAGAATGCATCCAAACACTTTGGGTTTTCGGTTGTTGTACGAATGTAGAAAAAATGGTTTGATTAGCATGCTATACTAATCCGTTTGCTCTTGGGGTGCGTACTGCCGCTTGTATGTTGTTAATATTGTTGTTTTCACAGAAATCCGTAAAAGTCTTTGACCTCTATCGGTTACTATACGTTTCGGAAGCCCAAAATAACTTGTGAGCTCATTCAGAATATTAAGAACATGGGTAGTTTTCGTAGTACGAATATTCTTCACTACCAAGAATTTGCTGAAAGCTTCAGATATAGCCACAATGAAGAAATTACCTCTTTTACTATGCACGAACGGTCCTAGCCCCTAGGTGATCGATGTGTATGAGTCAAAAGGGTATAGCTTCCATCTCATCGAAGTGTATGCGACCTTCCGGTTTTCCTGTTCGAGCTTTGTAATAAAAACATTGAATATAAGCTGCGATATAGTCTTTTACATATTTCCGAATTTTAGGAAACCAAAATTGTCTTCTGATTCTTTGCGTTGTTTTCTGGGCTCCGAAATGACCCATCTAGTCATGGCAAAACTGCTTTAGGAACCACAAATTTTAAGTTTGCTCCATCCCTGCGATATAGTCTATAATTTTCCAATTGGTATTCATTCCTTATCTGGGTTTGTTGGTCTGATTTCCTTTCTCCATTGACTACAGCAATGATGTTCACTAGCTCATCATCTTGGAGTTGCATAGTTAGTGACCAATCGTCATTATTAGTAGTCACTTACATAACGAAACCAGCCAGCTCCATTTCGTTCGACGGTTGATCTGGTAACCGGCTCAGAGCATCGACGTATGCCATGCGGCATCATATGCGATGACTTTACTGGAAATTGTATTCAAGTATCTTCATCCACCAGCGGACGATTCGTGGTATAATTTCGGTTTTTTCTTTTAAGCGTACAATAGCGAAACAGTCTGTCACAAGCCGAAAATGTTTACCCAGAATGTAAATCCGAATAGTTTCGTTCAGCGTCTGTACAATGACGGCTGTAAAAGAAGACCGGATACAAAGTTTTTTCGTCATTTGACTGTAACAACACGCCTGCGAGTCCAATACTACTCGCATCACAGCATGAACCTCATTCTGTACCGAAAAATCATAAAGGGCAAGGGTCGGGTGACTACACAAATTCTCTATTAGCTTCGTAAAAGCTTGCTGCTGCTGTTCCCCCACAAGAATTTTTTTCTTCGGTCTTGCGTAGTAAATTCGTTAATTGTTTGGGTATGAGAGATTAATCTTTTACGAACTTCCGCAAAAATTCGGTTACGCCCAAAAATCGTCAAACTTCGCTTACGTTTGTAGGTGTTCTGTTTTTTTTTTTTTTTGTTTTTTCGTTAATTACATGATCAAAGTATGAAAGTTTGGTGGCGAGAAACTGGCACTTTTCTAAACGTAGAGTTAGTCCGCTTTCTCCAAAAATCATAAGAATCTTTTCTATTCGTTGTAGTCCCTCACTGAGTGTTTTTCTGGTGATTACCACATCATCTGGATATGCCATTGTTTCACCTGTATTCATTCGTCCGATTAGCTTGTTCATTATACTCAGGAATACGGCTGGTGCATTAACAAGTCCAAATGGCATCCAGTTGTATTCGTAATGGTCATCATTAGTGACAAACGCGGTATACTTTTACGAAGACTCAAAAATTTTGATTTGATGATAACCCATTTTCTAGTCCACTATCGTAAAATATTTATTTCGTGATATCGCTGTAAATTGTTCGTCAATGTATGGCATAGGATAAGGCTAGTTGTAATTTTTTTAAGTTGCCTATAATGCACATTCTGCTTTCTATATTCTTTTTGTCAATTAAAACGATTGGGGAGATATATGGGGACTTTGAAGGTCCAATAATGAAACGTCGTACGAGCTCGGCGATAATATTTCGCACTATGATTCGTTTGGCAAAAGCGATTCGATATAGCTTCATCATACCCGGTACATCTGTCCTAACCTTAATTTCCATTTTGGCCACGGAACATTTTCGCAACTAGCACATACGATGTTTCGCGAGCAAAGATTTTAGTTGATTTACTTTAAGATCGCTTAAGTCTTCACCGGTTTTCATATTTTTGACGTTTACAATCCAGCGATCTTCTCCTTCAATGATGAGCCGATTACCATCGCCGCATAAAATATCTCTTCCTCATAAGACGGTTTCGTTAATATATTCATCTTTGGCAATGAGTAGCTCTTCTAACGGTACAGGAATTTTTCCAGAATTCATGTACTGACCTCCAGCGAATCCGGTTAATACAGTACTGCAATCAAGTTTTTGTCCAATGTCGGCGGCGAAGGAGTTACGGAAAAGAGTCCTGTTACTTCCAAGGTCTACAAATTAGTTAGTTACTTTACCGTTGATTTTGATTTCTTTCATAATGAGGTCATCGGCGGCGGTTGGTAAAGAGTTATTTCCGATTTTGTGAATAGTCCGTTTCCATTTCTGATCGGCTGCGGTTTTATTATCTCTTTCTGGACAGCTGACAGTTTGATGAGTTGTGCGTCGACATATCGTGCAGCGCTCTCATTTTTGCGGCTCGGGACAAATAATAGAAAAATGCCCAGGGTTGAAACAATTGTAACAAATTACTCGCTTATTGTCGACTCTCTTTTCAATCGAGCTCTTTAAATGTTTCGCAAAACAATTCAGATATGTAGAAGACAATGAAAATGAATATTTCGATCTTTCAGATGGTTGAATTTGAATTGGGTTGTATTTCACGTAAATGTTTTTATCACTTAATAAGGTATTGCAGTCAACGTAATCTTTGGAGATATACTTCTTGAGTTCAGCATGGTTGATTCCATTTATTATATATGCTTGGATACAGAATTTTTGGGAAGCATTCCCTTCCGGCTCAAAGTAATAATTTTATAAAAATATTCCTCTGGCGGCTCGTTGTACTTTCATTTGGATTCCATCATTTCGATCTGTATATCGGCTACATTAACTGTTCAATGAGAATCTCTAAAAAATTTATCGACAAATTGTTGCCATGAAAGGAAAAGTTCTTGAATACCATCAATCCACATTTTGGCGGATCTCTTTAATTTAGACTGAACGGCAAAAATTAGCACTTTATCGTCCCATACTCGTTGATATTCCATTGTGTCCCTTAAATTTCCAAATGGATTTTTTAACTGTGGCGTTACATGCGGAGCACTAAAATTTCGAAGTATAGAAAACGCAGGTAATTGCACGTTTATAGCTGTGTTTCAATGTGAAGGATAATATTATCCAAGATTATACGATTGCAGCTCTATAGTTGGTGTAGAAAATACCACTGATGTCGGCTGATTAGATGCAGGTAGGTAGGTCGGTATGTGTGAAACTATTGACGGAATTGGTTGATGATGCATTGGTACACTTGATAATGGCGGCGATCTGCTATGCTTGTATGCGTGCGAACAAATAACATTTTGAAATGGAGCGGTCGGAATTGAATCTGTTAATAAATTTATGTTATTTCGTTGCGAAGGTTGCAAATATTTTCTTAAACTTGAAGTTGTTATTTGCCATGACGGTGACGATAATAGAGATGAGAATATCGGATCCGTAGTACATGATGAAGTGGTATGCGCCATACGTGGCGACAGCAATAATGGTTGGAAACTACCTGATGGTCCTAGGGTCGAGTGTGCAGATATTTCGATTTCATCACTGGACACATTTATCAGCAATTGTAATTGAGAAAGTGTTTTTTCCGAATTCGTCATGCGTTCCATAATTGATAAATTTTGCGCACTATCATATTCCCCGAGTCATTCAATCAAATTGATTCGATTTCCAGTTGTCGCAAGTCCTACATCTCTACACCTTTTCTTGAGTATCTCAACTTTTAAATGTCAAAAACCATCCATTTTGCGTTTCAAGTAATATGGAAAATAAAACCTTTTATTGAATTCCGTCGAATCCCGTTGAATCCTACATCTGAGAGTGTAAGGATACTTTTGAAACGATGGAGTTCAGGATTTATTAATAAAAAGAGTTATACGCGTATTAATATATTTTATATTATTTTAGTAAAACTTTTAATACTACGAAAGGATGAAATGAAAATGTCCGACCGATTTTACGTCAATATTCGACGACTATGTTTGCTTTTTCTTAACACGGCGACTGCGAAAGATTAAAGCGGTGCTGTCAGAGTACAGGAGTACAATTATAGTTGTTTTCGTAACACAAGCATCTACCGTTCTTAGAATTCGTTTAGATGAACGTAAGAATAGAGAATTCGCAAGGCCTATAAAAACAAGAAAAACAGCTAGAATTGGTACAAGACCAATTCTCATGATACCCTAGATGAATGTTCGTTTTTAATTTCGTATGGTCACTCATCTAGGCAAGTTTGAGTTTTGAAATGGTTTTTGAATATATCTCCAGAACGCTTCGACGAACAGAGAAAATGATTATACCCAATTTTATAGTATTTCATATTCTGAAAAATGTTCAGTACATTAAAACCGTATAGGACTTATTATTTTCAGAGCATACGTAAACATCCAAAATTTTTGTATGGCAACACCAAGATGGGGTTGCCCAATTTTGGCCATTTTCAAAGTTATCCCATTTTCGAACTTAATTTTACTTTTTTTTCAAAGCCTATGTGCAAAATTTCAGCTCTCTAAGTACACGCGTTCTAGAGTTATCGTGAGGACGGAAGGACAGACTGACGGACAGACAGACGGGCATGCAAAAATCAAAATAACTTCTAATTTTATGCACGGATGTTTACTCCATTTTGCTCTTTATTTCTAGGTGTTGCAAACGGAATGGCTAACTTAGTATACCCTTAAGGCAGGCTGAACACACAAGTGGCATTTGTCACAATACATGACAATGGCATATCTATCAAAAGCTAGTTGCGTGCTTTTTAATGGTACGCCGCACACACGTTATTTGACGGCATGTTCTTACATGCCTATCAGTTTTTAGTTCGATTGTTTTATACAAATTTTTTTCCCTAGTTAGTTGTTCTCCACGTGAAATTATTTTATGTTTTGACCGAATATCTAATAAAATTATGAAGTATATATATATGTCGATTTCACAATAATATCAACTTAATCAGGATGATATGATATTGGAAATTGAAACATTCGATAATTAGAAACAAGCATTTCAAAAGCACATTCTACTATTTTCCTAGCTCTAAATGCCTATCTTATGTTAAATGAACTAAAAGGACTATTTTTTAGATTATAGGGATGAGTGCAGAATCCCGAAACAGAATGAACGAATCAATGCCGGATTAATCCTTAAGGAAATGTCACGCAAAAATTTAATGCATTTGAAATATATTAGTTTGCACACAGTGAATGCAGTTTCCGCATTTGTCACAATAAAGTTAGTCAACTTTCAACTTTTACGCAAGTACCGGATTAAAAATTTTTGACAGCTGAAAGAAACATTTGTTTTGAATAAAATTTGTAATGTACAATTAATTATTGAGCTGCGGGATATTTAAAATGTTACTGTTATTATTCACACAAGTTTTAACAATATAAAATTATAGCCAAGCTCAATACTGAAAATATGAAAATTGCATTGAATTGTCATTAAACGCAGTCGCGGCAATTTTTGAATCAGACGAAGTCATTTTAAAAACTGATCAGACTAATTTAATAAATTATGAGATAATATTTGCAGTGGATAAGCCATTGCCACAAGGTATATAGAAAACAAGGTATTCTCACTAAATTGTTGACACATAGCAGCTGATGTGCCGTGTCGTCACTATGTTCAGCTCCCGGTAGGCAAACCGAAATAAGTTCTTGTTTAACCCTCTTTAGAAAAAAAAAAAAAAACATCATAGTAAGTTCACCTTTTTACCTTATTGAATATTAAAATATTTATAGAGCAAAACCAGAACAGAGTTACATCATCAACATTTTGTCTCCAGACAAAATGGCGGAACGTGTTTCGTAACGAGAATACCTTGTTTTCTATATGTCATTGCCATGCCATATTATAAATGCCACTTGTCTGCGGCCTCCCTTAGGCAGGCCGCAGACCAAAGCTACACATGACGATTTTCGTCATTTCATGTGCTCCTTTATTTATGAAGTTTTGTTACATTTGAAATTTGTGGAAATTAATAGAAAGCCTCACATTGAAAGGCACCAACTGCACCTTAGCTGCATGTAACGCTTTTTGCTTTTTTACCTTTCATTTCTTTGGAACTGTACAAGCCAGCCATCGAAGGTGGAATTTACCATGTCATTCAACATCAATGGCGGAAGTTTTCCACAATATAAACTTCCAAACGGTTATCGACTAGTAAGTAACATCTAAACACGAAACAACAAACCTAATATTATCTTTATTATTAGATTGACATGAATTTCGCATACGAATCAAAGAATCAATTTTGGATAGCTGGACGATATTAAAAATGTACTTAATTGAATAAAATTTTAAAAATAAGAGTGTAAAACAACTATCTAAATTCTAAGGAATAAGGATTGTGTGCATAAATAAAGTCAGTAATTTAATTTTTTAATTTGGGGTCAAATTTAGGTACCTAC
This sequence comes from Dioctria rufipes, assembly GCA_963924295.1. Classification (NCBI taxonomy): domain Eukaryota; kingdom Metazoa; phylum Arthropoda; class Insecta; order Diptera; family Asilidae; genus Dioctria; species Dioctria rufipes. The sequence continues at coordinate 269,780,698 of OZ002741.1, read as the reverse complement.
ACTACAAAGAGAAAAAGGGATAACATATGAAGGAAGCAGATGAGGGGAAAATTGGGAAGGAGGCAAGAGGGCAAACTAATAAGTATACATGTATGTATGTATGTTACAATAAAAAATTAGATTCATCGGATCAATGTATATTATACATTGCAGCAATAAACATCGGTCGTTAAATCTACGTACGAAATTTACTATTCCAATGAATATAATGCATTGGATGAATGAAAAAGTACATTAAATGAGATATTTGACTATTCAAAGAATCAATTAGCTTAGTTCATTAAATCTATGAACTTTTCATTGAGCCTAATTTTTAATGTATCTCTGCTCATTACCGCAATGAACTCATTCATCGGTTGAAAATTGATAAACAGTTAATTTATCCAACGAACTTTTTTTTGGAACTACGTACCTTTTTGGTTCAGTGCATTTTCTCGCATTTTCACGTAAGTGAAAAATTCTCGAAATGGTAAAATATTGGGAAAGAGTGAGTAGAGAAACAATCTGGAAAAGACTTTCGATAACCTTACATTTAGACGAATCATTCTCCATTCACGTTATTTCGAAAATAGTTCGTATCAGAGAATTTGTTTTGATTTAGTTTCTACGTAATACTTTTCGATAATGTAAAATATTCGTAGCTTTTCTCGTTAGAAATCTGCTTAGCTATTGTGAGTTTTGTATGCGGGTTCGATTCCGCTCAGTTTTGGTTTATCAGTGGAGAAGTGAACACGAATGAGAAGAAATTGCAGCTACCAAAATGGGAAAAAAATTTTAATTTCAATGTTATTATAGTTAAAACTTGAGAAGATTTTTGTTGCTTTTTTGCTTTTGTTTAATATTTTTTATATAATACTTTATATGTATGTAGGTCATGCTATAAGTGTGAATTTGTTCGAAATTTAAATAAAATAGAAAACATTCTGTAAAAAAATTTTATTCCATAGGGTATCCCATGGAAACTTACTAAGTACAGTACTATAGATCTCGAAAACGTGGTGATGGTTTGAACTTATTACCTATGAATAAGTTACAAACTACAAAATCAAAATCAATCCTATTTGCCGATTTGAATACGATTCGTTTTCAAAAAAAAAAATCTAGTATATCCTATCTAATATATACCTACTATATAAACACACCTTAATCATTCATTGTTATACTTCGATATCGAAATAAAAATTTATTTAGCTGAATCGATTGCGCTCCGATCCAGATTTCCAAAGTTTACTGGGTAAATATAAATGACAGACAATACTTATAGTATTCAATTTGTTGAGTGTATTGAAGGACACGCAAATTTATAGAACTACACGTTGCCGCAATATAATCAGAGAGATATTACAGAAAAGGTTTGAAATGAAATTCCTCGAGAAATGAAGCACACAGGTATATAATTGCCGTGAAAGTATCATTTTATTTTTCATTTATAAATTACATTTCAATTTAATTTAATATTAATCGTTTGTAGAGATATATATATACTATACATATCTATGTGTTTTTTTGGAATATGTGTTTTGGCATACTTTTATTGAATAGGAATCCAGCATTGACCACAAAATATTCTGCTAAATAGCTCTTGTTTTCCATAGCTTATTGTCTTCGGAGAACAATGTAATTCTGGAAATTTCCTTTCAATAGGAAATGTATTAACTGTTCCTAATGTACCTTCCTTCATACGAATGAAGTTATGTATGTTAACTTTAATTACTTATATCCATTACAGAATCTACACTGTTCGATATGATTGGATTCTCCAATATGTGTAACTTCGAAGTCAGCAGGGCAAAAGTGCATTGAACTGACCTTCGACCTCGTAATATTCTATAATTGAATATCCTCTTCTTCATATTGAAAGCCCTTTGAGGGTAAGGTGGCAAAAGAAATGTCGTTGCGGAAAAAGCCTCATCATTAAAGATGTAATACGGAAAGTGCCTTCTGTTATTGTCGTTTTTCTGCTTTTTATCTTTCAATATGTCAGAATTATTTGATTTAAAGAATTTCCCAATAAGTGAAAATCGAAATACACTGGCATCGCCAATACCACCCATGTTACCGACATCTATCATTGTAAACATATCCTATGCATCCAAAGAAGCCATCAAAATTATTAAAAAACATCCTTTATTGTTAACATAAGAGGATCTGGTGTTTGGAAATTTCTTTACCCGAATATGCTATAGACCTATAGGGCTAATACGTAGAGCCAAAGGGAATGAAAATATTGCATATATCAAAATATTCTTTTGTGATATTATTCCATGTTGCTTCAGTGGGACTTGGCATAAATAGTGGTTCTAAAATATTCCATATAGCTCGACAAGTTTCCTTTAATAATTGTTGAATAGTCGTTTCTCCGCGATAAAATGAATATGTTAAGTCCCGATAACTTCACACAGTAGCAAGATACTTAAGTCTAGGAAAAAAAAACATTTATAATTTGTTTATTTCTTTTTTATTTCATTGTGCCAAACTGTCGCGAAAGATGAAAATATATTAAAAATGGACTAAATCGGTCTTTAAAACTTCCTGCAAATGGAAGTTGTTTGCTATGAGTACTAACTTACAAAACATCTTTTATTTTTATTGTGATGCCATACATGAGAAAAAGCCAATCATGAGAGGAAATTTATGTACTAGAAATATCAAACAGGATATTTCAGTTCATAAAGATGTGTTAAACGCGGGAGAGAGGACATAATATAAAGTTGAGAATCAAGAAAACGAGCCAGAGGAGACTTTTTTGCAAAGTGCTGATCCTACAGAAATAAATAAAGCTGCTTCTGCATTCATTGAATGGATAAAATCTAAAAGGGGGAAAAGAACGAACCCACTAATGTGAGCTAATATTTTTTAAAAAGCTTAGCTCCGCATATGGATCAAATGACTCCAAAACAAAATATACAAAATTTCGGCAAAAAGGATTAAAACTGATGGACAATATTATTGATGACAAAGATATGCATTTTGATGCATCTCCGATTTTTTGTATTATATCACCAGAAAACAATTAAAATGTTTCTTTTTTATAATATGTTAATGTTATCAGTAGTTTTTCATCTGGTTTTATTGCAACTCTATAATTAATATCCTTTGTCTGAAGTAATTGAAGCAATGTAGCGAAGTTATTTTTGCTCATTCGGTAATATCCTTTGAACTTTTCTTCATGTTGCTGTAATTCTTTCGATATAATTGCTGCGGTATCCCTTTTATACTAAATAAATATCAAAGAATTGGAACTTCAATTCAATTCAATTCAATTCAATTTATTTATTACGGTAAAGTACAAAAGATCTGAGATCTTAACCTAGTACATTATAAGAGAGGGTGAAAATCTACATGAACTAAAACTAACTTATTTAAGCAAAAGATATTAAAAAGAGTAAGTTAACAATTTGAAAGCAAGAAAAAAGAAAAATAAGAGATGAAGAAAAAACAGAAAAGCAAAAATTAGAGAAAGAGAACAAAAATTATTAATTATTTAATTAAACTTTCTTGAATTTCCTGACTTCATTCACATCAATTACTTGGTTAAATTCATTTGATTTCATTTATGCATTACCACAACCTGACACCACCAAGGAGAAGAGGAAGAGTATATTAATAAACTATCAAAGATTTAAGTCACAAATTAGACGCCTGAAGATAGAGGTAGAGCCGGGACTCTGGACACGAACTGGAAGGGAGTTCCACATTCGAGCGACCTGAACAAAATAAGAGGCCTCACCAGCCGAGGAATGGAAACGAGGAACTAGTAGATTGGAATGTCGTGAAGATTGCAGGAAATGTATCTGGTCATACAGATATCCAGGTTTACCAGAGTGAATTAGCATATAGAGGAGTATTAAGGCTTTGCACTTTAGGTAAGAGTTGATCGAGCAGCCAACCAATGAGAGTCTGTACGGAGTTATATGCTGCCAACGTTTAATGCTAAACACAAATCTAATGCAATCGTTAAAAGCAACTTCAACTTTCCGCGCGCATACGCTATCAAGTTTGGGATATATCAAACTTCCATAGGTAAAATGGGGTAATAGAAGAGCTTTCACGAGTTGCAAGCGAATATTTGTTGACAGTAATCCGGCAGATAGCCACAGTCTGCGTAATCCCCCATAGATCACAGCAACTTAACTGTCCATTTAGCTTGACCCCAAGATTGGTGACCGAATTCACAAAACGCAGCGGAGAGTTGTCAAGAAAAATGTGTGGGATATCACGCATGTCATACAAAGAGTTGTAGATAGGAAGACAGTGCGATTTGCCAGGGTTTAGTGAAAGTCCGTTGTTGATCGACCAAGTGTAGATACGAGAAAGATCATCATTAATGCGAGCAGCAAAATCTTCTATAAGACCAATAGGCCTACTCAGGTATATTTGAACATCATCAGCATAGAGATGAAGCTGAACATCTTGAACCACCTTTGGCAAGTCATTAATAAACAAAGAAAACAACAGCGGGCTCAACACAGATCCTTGGGGTACACCACAGAAAAGGGGGAGTAGGGAGGATGAAGAGTCGCCAATTTGTACCTTTTGAAACCTATCAGTGAGGAAACTATCGATTAAGGAGATCGCAGAGGAAGAGAACTTAAAATTACTGCGAAGCTTATCTAATAGCTTAGAGTGGCTGACGCTATCAAAAGCTTTTGAGAAATCAGTAAGACAAGTATGCCAAAGCTCTTAGAGTCGAGAATCAGGCGAAGATCATTGGAAACTTTTAAAATAGCAGTTTCACAACTGTGTCCTGGTCGGAAGCCAGATTGAAATTGTGTTAAGAAGTTGTTGGCTTGGACAAATTCAGAAATCTGAGACGACAAAAGTTTTTCAAATACTTTAGCAAAGTAGCAGAGAATGCTAATTGGCCGGAAATCAACATGTGATTCAGGGGAAGGTTTCTTGGCTACTGGAATGATGATGGCTATTTTCCAAGCTTTAGGGAATGAAGAGTAAGTCAGACAGGAGTTTAAAATATGAAGTATGTATGGTGAAATGTACGGTAATAGCTTTTTGAAGAAAAGGGGATTTAAACCGTCAGGACCAACAGCATTGGGCAAAATGGATGATACTGCCGTTTTCACTAGGACACATTTTGTTTACTTGACGTCCTTCGTCTTATGAATCTTGAAAATGCGGTTTTATGCAGGAAAGCAGAATATTCCATAAATTATCTTCTAAGAGGCATATAAAAAGCAGAATGACAAGTGAAACTAGGGTCTACGGCATGAATTGAAAGAAATACTCGAATCTAAGAATTTGTCAGATAAAACAAAAATTGGACACAGATCCAATACTATTTAGAATTGCTTAATTATATTAATTGCAGTATTCACAAAATCATTTTCGCAATTTTTTTATCAGTACTGAGATTACTTCTGACTGAATTCCAGAACACCACCTATGTTCATAACCATAAACTTAATAAAATAAATAAATTAAACACGTATTCCAAGAAATTTGTAATTGTTCTGCCCAATGAGAAAACTCAAGAATAATATAAGTAAGAATGGCGACTGTAAATAAGAACGCCAATGAATACTTAAAGTTAGTGGTTTATTTCACAATACGTCACAGTTAATACACTATTCCAAATTCAAAGGGAAATCTAGTTCAGAGATTACACATTCACGAACATAAACTTAAGATGCTTATAATATCGACTATGTCACTTAATAACTAAAGGCTCGCTTATGTATCAACTTAAATAATTTGTAATGCACGCTAGAATAAATTTCAAATTCCCAAATATTGCGATAGTCAGGTTTAGCTAACGATCTGCATTTCAGTTGCTTGATAATACCCTAAGAAGGAGAAACGCTTCGCGACTCAAATTAAATAAATATGTAAAATAGTATTACGTGAGATTTTATTTAATTTTTTTTTAAGATGATTAAAACAAGTAGGTACTAACTTCAAGATTAAAAAAAAACGTTTCTTCAATGCTTCATTATGGAAATTTGAGAAAGAAAATATTGATCATCTTGCTTAAATTATTATAATGTTTATTGTTGCATGCATAACTAGACTATCTATTATCGAAAAAATATTCGACTTTCACTATTCACTACCCATACAGTCAGTGAGGCTCAATAGATTCGCATAACGCCATTAATGTTTTAATAATAAATAAATAAAAATCAACGTATCATATGAAGCGCCAAACAGACTTACCCACACAGCGCAATTGTTTCCGTGGTATTTTAATGGGAAATCCTGTTAGGATATATAAGTTGTCCGTGCGAAATCCCGTCAGGCCCCAATTAAAAACTTAGGACATCCTTGAGAATGACGTATGTCCAAGGTTCGGATCCCATGACCTTCTCACAGGATTTCATATGGTTGTACTTGGGCACGGTTAACGTATTCTATGATACAAAATTCATGCTACAAGCGGACCTAGGACGTCTTACGTGATCTCCTAGTTTGTTTTCAGGATGTACGGAGGAATATTCGAGGATATTTTTTGAGAATTTTTGGAATTGTTGATTTTTTCTATATAAAAAAAAAAAAAAAAAAAAAACAAATAATGGCTTGAAATTATATGCACAAAACAAAAAGAGAAAATGTTTAAAACTTGCAAACGAAATTCGTACAACACTTCACGTTCTGAAATGTACAACCAACAAACTTTGCCAAAACAAGAAGAAATTGCAAAAGCGAATAGAATTCATGTAACTGGCTTAAATAACGCAGCTCTCATTTGGCTTCCTTCAATACAAATTTGTTGTTCTCTCTTCGGTTTCCAAAAATGACCAAGCGGCAAATTAACACTTTCACTAGAGAATCCCGTGAAAAATGTTTCCATATCCAGTAGTTGTGATAAGTCCCAGAAAATAAGTTATGGGAAATTTATAATAACTCCTAGAAATAAAGTTCTCAGTACAGACTGCACACTTCCTATTGTTTATCCCGGGATTCGACTTGGATTTGAAGAGTTTTCAAAATTTGGGACTCGTACTCTCCGAGTCCTAAAAATCAAGAAACCCTGCATCTATGTATGTTGTGGTGAGTTAACTACCCAACCCTTATAATAGTTATTATGTTTTGATGCCCATTCCTATATCTTAGCCTAAAGTTGTTCAACACTATTATTTAGATAGATCGTCGACATTTTTATTGTTAGTTATTGCTTTACTATGGCATTAGAGAAATAATCTTAAAATTATATAAATACAGGCAAAAGCTGCGAAAAATCCTAAATAGAATTTATCACAGAACACTAAACTCTCAAAACACGGCCTACCAGTCCATTCTCTCCCAAATAAAATGTTTATCGATTATCATCGATGAGCAAACTAAACTGTTCTGCGATAAGCACTTTAGGAAAAGACTTGAAAAAATCAAACCTGGCCCACAAACTCTTGAAAACATTAACAAAGTCTGTTCCAGGAAGCCAAAACTCCCGAAAGTCATAAAGAACTAGCGTTTCCCACAGGAAAAATGTGATGCATTCGCATCATATTTTCAAGACACTTTTAAGGATAACTCAATTCTTAATGCTCGAGCCTTCTCCTTGGAAGTAAACAGCAGTGTTAATACTTTTCTGAACGCAAATCATTCTATACCACATCTGCGTGGATAACCCCGCAGTCTATCCTGAAGAGCAAAATATTTTCACCAATTCTTTGCATCTCTTAGTCTTAACCAATACAATAAACTCCAAAAAATCGAGTGGTCCTGACAAAATTTCAAATGCAATTATTAAAAATCTTCCGCCAAAAGCTCTTGACTTCCTATCAACCGTCTTCAATAATTGCATCAATAATCGCTACTTCCCAGAAAAATTGAAAATTTCACGAATTTTCCCAATCCCCAAAAAGACTTCATCAAAAGACATCAAGGAGTTCAGGCCCATCTTCTTAATTTCAAACTTAGGAAAGCTTTTTGAGAAAGTCATCAAGTAACAGGTTATAAACATCTGTGAAGAAATAAATATACACCAAGACTCACAATTTGGTTTCAAACCACAATCATCCACCTTCCATCCACTACTAAAGTTTCACACGGATGCAACTAGATCCTTAAACAGGAACGAATGTATCGTGGGCTGCTTCCTTGACGACGAAAAGTCATTCGACTCAGTATGGACAGCAGGGCTTGTTTTCAAGCTAAATAAGTTCGGTTTCCCCCCCACACCTCAATTTGTTAATCCACAATTTAATAACTTAAATCACCACTCAAGGTGGTGTCCCCCAAGGCTCCATTTTAGGCCCAATCCTCTTCAACCTCTATACTTCCGATCAACCTCAAAACGAAAATGGGACAACACTCTTATACGCTAATGACTCCCTCACGTATGCCCAATCTTGCTGCCCAAATTTGGGTATAAATAAAGTCAACCTGCACTTTAATAAATTAGACTCATACCACAGAAAGTGGGGGATAAAAATAAATGTCCAAAAATCTGAACTGATTTGCATTCGGAAACCTGACACTGGGTGAAACCGGCAAGCTGCAGAATTCAAGACCATTGAAGCCATCTACAACAGGGGAAAAATAAAATCCACAGAAGGTGCGAAATACCTGTATATCAAATTTCATGAACTGTTAAGATTCAATGACCATGCTAAAGCGACCATTAGCAAGGCCAGTTTCGCATATAGCTTACTTAGTCCAATCATAAATTTCAAGGACGGCCTCTCAACTCAGACCAAACTTCTGTTGTACAAGTAACTCATAAGACCTGTTATTCCTTACTGCTTCCCTATCTGGCATACTATTTCTCCTACCTCTTTGCAAAGACTCAGCAAGCTTGAAAGAAGGATTCTTAGATCCTGCACAGGATTCCATAGACGAGCCAATGGAAAATTCTGTCCCAACAGGGTAGTCTGTGAGGCAGCCAACATCACTCCAATCCAGGAGTATCTATGTGATCTTGCGAGCAAGCAAGTTCAAAAAATACCAAATCCCCCAAACGCACTGATAAACAACCTGCCGGACCTTCTAATTACCTCTCACCCCTGCTCTTAACAAAGCCCGAGGCTAAAAACATCTACCATTTAGATGATAGCAGAATAAATTTCTACGATCATAAAGGTGATTACTATCGCGGGTAATCACATTTCAGCCACGTTTACTCAAATAGTGTCTCTGAAGGAAACCAATGCCTTAAGAATCATTGAGTCCTAAACACTCCCAAAAATTCATATCCTATCCTCTCATATCTCCTTCCCCCGCCCTCCGGTTAACAACTAACTCCAAAAGAGTACGACATGAGGTACGACTGAAAAGTCGAATGAGCTGTAAGTCAAAAGAAGACAGAAAGGACACCTGTCAACAAGAGGACAACAGACTACATCAAACCGAACTGAGGGCTAAAGATGACATTTTACTAACCATTTTTGCTAAAAACTATATTACTGACATTTTCAATAATTTTTAGCATCCTATACTGGGCGTATTGAACCCTGTTATTAATCTGTCAATATATTAATACTATTTTATTGTTATTAATTATTCTATTCTGTTTTAATTTACAGGTTAAATAAACCAAACGCCAGTGGAGGTCCGAAAAATTGAACAAGCTATAACAAATGAATTGAGCGAAATGAATATTAAACGAATTTTTTTATTTGAGTAAAGATTAAATTAATTTTAGTGACTGTTGTAAATTAAAAGTTCTTGACTTGAAATATTTTGAATTAACTTAGAACTATCTCCTGTCTTGTTATCCAAAAAGACGGCACCTCCCACATTTTATTATTAAGCCCTAAATAGTTTTAAGTTGTAAAATATAAGGCTTAATAGGTTATGCATAGCTTTGTTGATTGCATGCATTTGTTGGGACTTGTATAGTGCCATAAAAACACGAGTCTGGTATTATAATTTTGCGATTATTATTAATTTTATATATAATTTTTGCAATTTATTTCTTTAACTATACTTTTTTATACCCTAGATGAAATCTAAAGGGTATACTAAGCATGTCATTCCGTTTGTAACACCTAGAAATAATAATGGTAGAGCAAAATGGATTAGACACCCATGCATAAAATTAAAAGTTATTTTTATTTTTTCATGTTCGTCTGTCTGTCTGTCCGTCCTCACGATAACTCGAGAACGTGTGTACTTAGAGTTCCGAAATTTTGCACACGGGCTTTTAAAAGAAAAGTAAAATTAATTTCGAAAATGGGACGAATCAGGTAACGCGTCAACGTAGAGCATTGAAATTTTGTACATAGTGTTTTTATAAAAATTGTAAATATAATTTCAAAAATGGATTTAAATTGGGAAACCCCTTATTGTTGTTGCCATATAAAAATTTTGGATTTGTACGTATCCTGTGAAAACTATCAATCCTTTACGGTTTTAATGTACTGATAAGTTCTTCAGAATATGCGAAAAACTACTTCAAAAATCAAGCTTGGACAGATGACATACGATTATTCATCAAGGGTATCATAAGAATTTGACTTACGTCCACAAATTCCAGCTTTTATACTTGTTTTTAATTCAGTTTTATTTATTTCACGTCGTCGTTGGACCCTGCATCTGTACAGACTCTATATTCTGGCAATATTCTTTCATTATAGTTCCTGTAGGACTTATTTTAATTTTATTTTGTTTTTAGCTTCACTGAACAGCAAGAGTTGTGCCTGGCCCAGCGTTGCCAATTTAGTCGCTTTGTGGCTAGATTTAGCTACTTTTTAAAGCATTTAGCCACATTTTTTTTTTTACTTATAGCTATTAGCAAAGAACATCTAATAGAAAGAATACGCATCTCGTATATTGAAGTATTTTATATTGCGGGTCGTTCCATTACGACCCGCTCTCACAAATTGTATGAAAGCTTTCTGCTTGTTAACGATCCGCCACTCACCGGTGTTGATATTGCGACCCGCTTTCACAAATTACGAAAACTCTGCTTTAAATGACGGCCCGCTGCCAGTCACCAGTGTGAGTGGCGGCTGGCGGGTCGTCATCCTCATAGCACCAGCGCAGCACCAAAACCAGAGGCCAGAGCCTGCAGTCAGAAGAGGAATAGTAAGATGAGCGGATGGGATAGGAATTGGTGGGTCAGTTGCATTGATTCGTGTGCTTGGGCTATGGGCTAAACATTTTCATGAATGTAGGCAGCCAAAATATGCTGTGCAAAAGTTGTTATGAAAAATTTTCGAGTACCTAAATTAATAGAAAAACCGGCTCGCCTCTTCAGCTAGGCATCATAGTGAAACATAAAACTGTGCATGGCTGCTGGTGTCAGCGTGTGTATAGCTGTGGGGTGGTGGAGAACAGAGAGAACAGAGCAATATTCTCTCTGTCTCAAATCTTTTCTTCTTCCCGTCTGTTACCTCCCGACCGCATCTACAAATAACCATACAACTTGTGCATTTTTAGAGGTCAGATGAAGCTTCTTGTTAAGTTATATGTTCTTTGCTATTAGCCACTTTTTTAGCCACTTTTTCTTTCCAAAGCTGTCTTTTCCATTACAGGCATTTTTAAGAACTTTTCCAATTTTCTACCCAGGGCTTACAGTTTTTGAAAAATTCAAACAATATATGCGGGTAATATTGAAATATTTGTATGCTATGGATGGACGGGATTAGAAGTTGCGATTGTTGTTAAATATATACATGGGCAAAGCAGCGAAACCATAAGCGTCAAGCTAGAACGAAGATTTATTTGATTTCGGTACTGAGGAAAAAATTCCATACTTAATGTGCGTAGCAAAAAATGTGTGAAATCGGTATCATAAGGGATATTTCGGGTATACTGCAATTTTTTCCACGAAGGTCAAATGCTGGGTTGAGTTATTAAGTTGAAATAAATCAAGGTGCATAAAAATAGAAAAGAAACACTTAAGATTTTAAAAGTATGTGATACTCGTTGGCCGTCAATTGAACCTGTCATATCTCGCATACTATTAGAGGTGGGATGAATCATCGCTAAATTTTCAATTAAGGCATGAGAAAGAGAATTGTTATATTTTACACTCAATGTACACGGACCCAATAAATCAACTTTATTTAATTTACTTAAAAAGTGTTGTTTCTGAAGTACAAGTACCTGTGAAATTATTCTAACGAGATAACATTGATCCCTCAAAACTTTTAACTTGCCTTACGTTAATTAACTCGTTTTGTTAAAAATCCTGATTTCAACAATTTATATATCGGATTGACTTATTTTCTTCAACCGTTAAATATTATCTAGATCTGTCACCATACCTGGGATATAATTTTGTGTCTGATTTTCGAAAAACTAGTATAATGGCTGAGGATGAAAACATTGTTCGCACCCGATGCAACGATTTTACATTGAAATTAATAGAAGAGCTGCAACTACATTAGAAGGGCTACAGCTACAATATTGAAATATTGAAAAAAAAAAAAATTGCAGTATTAAATGTAGTAGAAGTCTTAAAAGTTGTTAAAAGTAAAGAAATAATAGAATTGCGGAAGTTATGGGGACCAAAAAAGAAATTATTGACAAGATTTTAACTCAATGGAATCACATTAATTTAATGAAGTGGGAAAACGTCAATAGTACAAGCCTTTTCTGGATCCAGGTATCTAAATATAAAGATGCTGCCAACAAAAATCAATTTTGCGAACTTTCTGTATTTCATTGCTAAAGATAGGGTTCGAATACAGCAGATGAACTGATCAGATTGATAAACTTGGTGAAATCTAAACTACGGAATAGAATGAATTTGATTTAATTCAATTAAAAGAGTTAAGAGTTCTTTAAATTTGTTGGGGAAAGAAGATGCCGTTAAGGTTATAAGCACAAACATTTCATATCTACTTTTTAGCCACAAATTCTTGAAATTTAGCCACTTCTAGCCACTTTTTATGTAGATTTTAGCTACAACGCTTAGCCAAGAGTTTACAACTCTGGCCCGACCTCGCGCAGACTAAAAGCGTAGCGCAGCGTATGGGCGTTTTTTAAAATCTATTGTTTCTTTGATATTACGTATACTGCAAACATAGCGTAGCATACAGTAGCGTAGCGTAGATGGGCGTAATTTGAACCACACGATTTGTTTGAATTTTTACGCTCGTAGAAAGCGGCAGCCGTGATTCATTGGTTGAAAATTTAAAATAGACTGCGAAATTTTAATATGTGACGTGTATGGTCGGCCTGCATATTATCATTACGCTCCGCTGCAATACGTTTTCAGTCTGCAAGTTTTACGCTCAAGCTTTTATTGGATAATACATGCTACGCTTTGCTACGCTGCGCTGTGCTACGCTTTTAATCTGCGCAAGGGCTCTTATTTTTTTTTCTCGTTGTAATATTTTATTAGTACATTACTGGTATTTTATAAGAATTTGCAGTGACAAAATCAATTGATGGATATAAGGGGTCGGTTATAGGAGCCGGCTAGAAGAAAGAATTGATGGGATGTAATGAATAAAAAATGGGTTAGATAGATACGATGCCTGCGAAGCCTAGATTGTGGTATGATTGACTGGATGAGATCGCTAGGTAGATTGGATGGGATTGGTTGGATTAGACGGATATGGACGGATCGATATTATGGTTGGGGGGGGGGGGGGATGGATATGATAGATAGATGGTCGGGATACACATAGAGTTTCCGCTGGGACAAATGGATGGATGACTTCCGCTGGGACAAATGGATGGATGACTTCCGCTGGGACAAATGGATGGATGAAATGAATGACTATATGAACTAAAGGATTGCTGGAAGTATGAAGTGGCTAAATGGATTCAATGGTTAAATTGAATGAATGGAGGAAAGGAAGGACAGGTGCTAGGATAAGCCTGACAGGGGAAGCGAGAGAAGTTAAGCGAGGATTTTTGGTCAGCACGAGTATTTACGGGAAAACCATGAAACACCATTGAAATAGCGTTGGTAAAAAAAATACTTACGACTACGCCTCCAAGCGATTTCGAATTTTAAGGCCGACAATGGCACACATGAAAGCATTGCATCTGAAAATAACTCCTGTCGGCCACCGGACTGAATAAAAATTCTGCCGAAACATTTCTGGAAATTTCTAAGAAGATATGAATGCTTATTACTCGTCTACGCTAATAATAATTGTTAGCGACCCAAGCACCCGTTGTCAGCCTTCAATAATGCATATAAATTCTAAGGAAAAAACTTCCAGAAAATCGCTAAGAAAAAATGCAGGCCTACATCAGCTCGAGCTATCGTTGATTTTATATTGGAGCGAAGCAATGCTGGCTTAGAAAAGTAAGTCAATAATTTTCAAGACTAAATTCTTACTTCTTTACTATCATCCGTTAAGCACCTTCATGAAGTAAGTAAAAATTTACAGTTACAGCTACTGAACGCAGTGTTTCATTGTCATTTTCAATAAAAGACGTCCATACTTTTTATGGACCAAGGTGCGAAACATCATTTACTCTAAACTATGCAAAATTGACTTACGTCACTCTGATTCTCACCGGCTACATGTCATTTTATTAGCGAGTGGTAGGTAGGAGTGAAAAACTGAAAATTTTGAAGTTGAAATAATGATAAGTCCAATTTTACTTCATAGCAGTTACAATTCCCCTCAGTTTACACTCAACGTCAAAGATCATTATGTGCTCCAGATCTCTACTTCACTTAAGTATATTCGCGTTAGTGTACGTTTTCCAATGAACTTTAATTTGTTGTTGTTTTAATTGCTGCTAACCAATAATTACGAGGCAAGTAAATAGATTTATCATAAATATCTTTCATATGTGTAGGTAACTGTAACATATACAAACCAATAATTTTTCTCAATACAATAAAAGAAAACAAAAATAGTAAGATCACTGTGGGCTAGTGACATGAGGTGACCTTAAAGGTCGAGTTCCAAAACTGGCTTGGAAAATATGGTAAATAAGTATGTAAATTTGAGAGAAGAAGTACTTCTTCGTGGAGTTTGTTACATCATCTCTAAGCTTTCAAACCTTTTAAGCCACAAAACTTACAACTTTTGCATTAGAGTTATTTAGTGTTTCACCTTACGTTACACCAAAGTATAGTGCTTTCGTTTCCGTCAGCCATCCTTCATTAAGCCACCTACCCACTTTGAAACTCAATTTTGGGTTAGCCTTACTTTGTACTTAGTAACAACTCATCTCATCGTTAAGTTTCATAACTTTTTTCCTTTGTCCTCATTGTTTGAAGGACTACAACAGAGGTCGAGGCTTCAATTATTAATGAGAAGGACATGCGTGTTTAATGCTTATTAGGGCGAGTAGCATTCATGTATAGGATGTGACGGAGCTCTATTTTGATTCAAAAAGTTCGTCAAATGTTAGAGTGAGTTACTCTTCTTCTCTTATTTGTTACGAATTTTCTTCAACTTGATTTGGAATGGGTATGTCTTCTATATGTGATAAGAAGCTTCCATTTAGGAAGCTTAGATTTGAAATTTTAAACATAGTACTAGTAACAATTGAAGCTGTTAAACTTAACCATAAGTCCTTGGGTGCCAAATCATTAACGTGGAAGGGGAATATTTTTTAGTTTACAGCTACAAGTTTCAAATTTAGAATAACAGATATTTTAGGACTGAATATAAAATTTTCATTTAGAAATACATAAAACTTGAAGTTTAAATTTTTATAGTATCAATTTAAAGATATTATATACTTACGAAAATTATTCAACCATTATATCTATCGACACCCAAATGACAACGAAGTCTATGAATGTTTGGATAAACTTTGAAGTTAAAAATTTATTACACCGTATCCAAATATAAAATTTAATATAATACATACATGGAGGAATCTCTTGCAGCTGGGAGCGACAGTGAGTCTATATTTGTCTATAGGGAGAACGAATAAATTATTATAAAAAAAAAACATTTAAAGTTTAGTTGATAATAATTTTCAGGATACCCTACTGGAACCTGACGCACAACCATAGCAGAGTTTTTATAGCTGCTTTTTAAATAGTTTAGCTTTTGCGTTCACAGATTTTGTTTTATTTATTTCAAATTTGGAGAAGTAGGATAGATAAAAAGTAATTTTGTGTATTTAGGTATTAATTTTTATGTGTTCCTCTATATACAGTCTCTTCATGATATACTCCATAAAACCCCTTATGTGTGTAATATTTATTATATAAAATAATTAAACAATTAAATGGGAGCTTTATTTCGTCTGTAGTAAGCATTTATTTATTTTATGGTTTACCGATTACATTATCTTACATTATGTGGTTAATCTATTACTTAATTCAAAGAAGAGTTAACACTTCTGTAATTATCAAAAATACCAGACTCAAAATTATTTCTTGGCATTGTGATATCAAGAATTGGTGAACATTTATTAAAAATTGAAAAACATGTTGGAAATAGGCTCATGATTATTCTGTGATAAGGAATATATAGTATCTAGCGCGAATGGGCCTTTCAAGAACATATACAGGGTGCTTCCCTAAGGAGGGCAATTGAGCAGGAGGTGATAGTACTCACTAAGACTAAAAAAACATTTTATGTCGGGGGGCGGGGCAATATCAACCGTTTAAGAGATACAGGGTGATTAACAAAAAAATCTAGTTTTTCAGAAAACACCCTGTATTTTAAAAAAATACTGGTCACATGGTCACATTTAAGAGCTTATTGCATGCACAACTTCATGGCCTTTCGAACAACTACTCAACCAGCCACGTACCCCTTCCTCTCCGGAGTTCTAAAAAAAGTATTTCGGAATTTTTTTACTTCGACCTCTATTTTTTTGGCTAAAGAGCCATTAACATAAATTTATTTAAGAAAACTATAAACTGTAGTCTCTCCTCCTGACCTAACATACCCTACGTGCTATCTGCAGGCGTTACAAAGTTTTTAGCTATTCTGGAAGCTATTCTCAAACCTAAATTTGTTCCCTTACTGACTGAAAACACATCATTTAAAAAAAATATCGGCTAATTTCGATATGACATGAATAGATTTTGAGCTAATAACTCTTTAACAGCTGCAGATAGCACAGAGGCCATAACAGGTCAAATTAAAGTGGAGTGTCTAGAGTTTATAGTTTTTATAAAAAACAGTTATGTTAATCACCGTTTTGCAAAAAAATAATAGAGGTCAAAGTAAAAGAAAATGTAAGAAAGTCCGAAATTTTGGGTTAAGAAAAGCATAACTCTTTAGAGGAGAGGAGTACGGGGCTGGTTGAGCAGTCGTTGGAAAGGCCATGAACGAGTTCTAAACTATGCCCGTAGGCCCTGTACTTTTTAAGACACAGGGTGTTTTGTGAAAAACTGGATTTTTTTAATCACCCTGTAACTCCTAAACAGTTGATATTAATCTACGTGAGTACTATCACCTCCTGTTTTATTGACCTCTTAAGGGGAAACACCCTGTATACCGTTCAAACCAGTTCAATTCATGCTACAAAGAATTCCTAAAAGGGGAACATATCAAGGACCAGGTTAAAAAACTGGTTCTGAAAATAAAAAAATTCAGTAAATATGATTTAATTGCAATTGTCTCAAAATAGGTACAATACTTAACAAAAGCATGTGTTTTTCGTTTAACATGCGACTCATTACACATACATAACCAGATCGAGCAGACCAACTTAAATCAAAGCATTCTCACAATCATCGAAATAGAATTTGTTTCGTTTTATTGCGTGCTGCACAGAAATTTCATTTATCACAGCAGCATGTGCTGCCGTCAACTTATTGTTGCTAGGTAATTTTGTTCGTTGCTATGCAAGTTTTATCACTAGTACCTTAAGTTCACAAATGCATTATCAAATGTTGTTATCATTCGCCTCTGCTACTCCATCATTGGTGTCGTGTGCAAGCAAGGGCTATATAAACAACAAGCCGACCGGTCTCGAGCTCTTTCGCACTTGGCATCGCTTAGGATAGGTTGGATAGGTAAGGGACTAACATTTTATATCGGGCATCAACTGATATACAATTCCTATTAATAAAACACTTTAACACTGACTTAAAAAGCATTATTACGTATCTTGACTGAAATAAAGCTTATTATTATTTCGGGCATTGACTAAGGTACTTAATAGTGATATGCACTGCGTCCCATTTTATATTAGTGTGACCCTTTTCAAAGAACGGACGACATTTCTATTCTGAAGCATTCAACCATCCGACCATATAATCACGGGAAGTTTTATGTTATTGAGCTCTGTCTTGAATGTAGCAATGTAGAAGCTGCTTCAGAAAACCAATAGCATATAACATGTAATATGAAATTATGAGACAAGCCAGTTTACGTCTATAAATCTTAAGCACTCGCTTAGAGCTGAGGACAAACTTGTATTGCTTGCAAATCTATGCAAAATGTATATACAGTTTTAAATTTTGCTTCCTTTTTTTCTAATTGCTTTTGTTCTCACAGGTAACGAATTACTGTTTTCCAGGTAAGAAATAGCCCAGCTTCATGGAATTAAATTTTTTGTTGAAAGTAAATCCAGTTATTGGATTGACTTTTTCTACTTCACACTTACATATACTAGTATAATCCCTACAAGCCTCAGAAAAAGACGAGTTTGGGTGCTCTAAATGCAGTTTTGAAGAAGTATTTCTACAGTAATGTGAATTTTGGAAGCTATTCAAAAAAATTATGTAGAAATAATCTTTCGGGCGCTTTCTTCTATTCTGTACCCATTTGTTTTGCAATTTGGATGTAGTCTTGTGCTTTGCCATTTCATGATAATAAAGGTCCACCAAATATCTTACCGTCCAATCTCTTGTACCCAACGTACTTAACAAAATTATTTTGCAAATTCATATTTGCGATTTTGGTGAATTTTAAGAAGGTACCGGATAGTTGAAGATCTGCGTTAAGAACTTTTTTCACCAGTTGTGGATCATTTGATTCTGTCTATCTCAGCCATATTGGCTACATATATTTTCCTCTAGTTGCAAAAAAGGTTTCTCCAAAAAAAGTTAAATATTGTTTTGCTGGTATCATCATCAAATATTCACATATTTTTTTTTTTAGATTTACACCATTTCGTAATCCTAAAAGGTGGATCCATAGTTAATGCATATGTCTCAGTGTCATGAAGAATTTGTAGTCCATTATTCGGTTGACGATATCCAGTGTAACTCTCTCCTATCATCCCTTTATCATTGTTAGTTTTCCTTTTTAAAGGACGTCCACTGGTATTGTTAGAGGTTGTGTGTCTTAAATTTCTTCTGATATTTCAGTTGGGTCCTCATTTACGTTAACCATATTTGGTGATCTTGCTCCGGTATTACTGGCCAATGATTTTCCTTCAAGATCGGTAACCTCATCTAACGTGGTGTCGGTTTTTCTTACATTTAAAGCATTATTTTCTTATTATTATTAAAATATCACAACTGTTTGGGCAAATTACTTTCTTTATGTCGTTCATTAATAAAAATTAATTGTTAAAAACGACTTTGCTCAGCTATTGAATTATCTAAATGATCTAAATGATCGCCATCTTGGACAGAAATCTGAGTAGCCAAAAATCCCTTAAGATAGGTAAGTAGTCAAATGAAGTTTTCAGGAAGTAATATTACTGTTCGAACTTCGCAAGTTTCCATTCCAGTAGGCACACGCATCAACAATTTGGACAAGTGTTTTCAGACTAACAAATCTGCTCCGCTTGTTGAATTTATTGCATTTACTTGTTCTGTACCACTGGACTTAGGTTTAAAAGGAAATGCTCCTATTCCTGTGGAGTGTTCTAAACCAATTCGTTAGCAACTGATCGTAATAACTGATCCCTAGAAAAGTGTTACAATATTGCTTGTCGTCAGATCGACTCATTTCAATATGCGCAATGGCCGCTCCTTCACTGCATGTTTCAAAGTCCTTGTACCCAATGAAAAATTCCCTTCAGTAACTTCTCCCAATATTTGGACTAATAACTTTATTGTTAAAGAGTCCACACCTACTAACAGAACTAGCACTGCTTCATTTTCAAAAAGCTTGTGAAAAAGATCTCCATGTGGTTCGAAAACGTAACTGGCACCAAGCCAACAACGCTTCCTCTGCTGAATCTTGTGTGGACGACAGAATATTAATTCATTTGTGGTCATTTGCCGATTAATCGGGTAGCTTGAAGTCCAAACTTTCATAACTCCTGCAACGCTACTAAGAAGCATGTAACACACTCCCACTACGCAAAGATACAAATTCAGATTGTGTTTTCGTTTGTTTGATCAGTGTGTACCTTGACATGCTAATGTACTAACGAGAGCTTATAAGGAAATATTCTCAGTATGTCATATTATAATTTGTCTTATTTTGCAGTCAATCCATCACTTCGCTTTAAACACGATAAGGATGTCACCTTCAAAGGAGAAACTCTCAATAGAGAAAATATGTCCACGTACATATATCAACTGGTCATACATAACATCTAGAACCATAGACAAACTAATTTCTGAAGGTAGTCCTCCTTGCACAGGAGATAACGTTTATCTTTACCCTTTTCAATATTTTACTTGATTTAGATATAGAGGACGGTCCCATGATAAATTCAACATTTACAGTTGTTAAAGAAATATTCTGACAAGAACAGTGATTAGCTGGACCAAAACTAAAGGATCAAAAATTCGAGGTAAGACCGTTTATAGTGTAATGAGGCATTACCATAAGCTAGAGATATACAGCGTAAAATCGATCTATTCTGCACTAATACAGATAGTGCTAGATTGAAGTCCTGAGGGAATAAAAAATGGCGATAGGAGGTAGGCGAGAGAGGGAGGGGATGTACGACTTTTCCTTCATATCTTTTAAGTCACCCTATAACTCTTGAATGCGTCCTGTTTTTATGATTTAAACATCTACTAACTACTATTTTTATATTAAAATTAATAAGTCCGAAGCCATTAACTCAAGAGCCCCAGTCCCACTCGTTACCTAAAATGCAACTTTTTTTTCGCATTTTATAGCACTTTTTCATAATTATATGTATATTGATGCAAAACAAAAACAATTACATTTAAATTGGATACTTATTTTGTAATATGAACTGCTGTTAAAACAATTAACACTTTTACATTACTATTTCGTTTCATTTAATTTCTTTCTTGTTTTGCAAGAAATATATAGTTATAGACGGACATAATAAAGTGTCATTTTATGCTAGCCATATGCATTCGTAATTCGGGTCGTTAATCTGCCAGAGCGCATTATCAAAATAAGTGAATAAAAAATAACCATCCCGTAAATAAATGCCATGCATATTTTTAATTAAAAACAATTAATATCTTTTTATAATAGTAACTAATTAAATTTTTGACACAAATACTTAAAATATATCGACTCTATTTGGAATTTTCAATTAATTACTTTGGTTGATTGAAAACTGGGCTTAAAATGAAGGTAACGAGGAACGAATTCCCTATTCCACACTTTTTCCCACATAATTTTAGCCGAATTGCAGATTCTCCATTATTGGTTTCAACTGAAAGGTTCATATGTGCAGCAAGCATGCATAAAAAGCATAATATATATATGCACACATTTATACATATAAAAGAGAATACCTATGTAAAAATACCAATAAATTTTTATTCGCTGATGAGCTTATTAAGTGTAAACAATAAACGATGTTCGATAAGCTAAATAAATTCAGGAAGCTCTGTAAAAATAATCGGAGCCTAATTACATACATATGTCTTTAAAATCGTCATTAAAATAAGTCTCGAACTTTCGGGAGTGGTGGCGGAGATGACACCTTAACAACTTCTTTCGCCAGCTTAAGGAAAGGTACCATTGACGACCCGTTAAGATTCATTTTAAGGAATCTCCCTTACATACCTATGTGTCCTTCTTCTTTAATTCATCACTTCCTCGGCCGCACGTTTCACGCAAGTTTCTTCTCAACGATTTGGATGAAATTTTCATAGTTTGTAGGGAATACAAAATAGCTCAACCATTTTTTTTTGTTTCCCCCTACCACCTCCTGCAATAGGGGGGATAACAATTTCGTGAGAAACATTATTTTCTAAAATCATATCTCGACTAGACAAAAATCGATTTCTTCGATTCAAATGCCAAATGAAGCGTAGTGCCTCATACTTTTTATAAAAAAAATATAGCCGCACCGAGCGAAAAAAAAAATTTTGTAAATAATAGTATTTTTGCAAAGAAATAATATTATTCACTAGTGAGTAATTTTAACAATAATTTTATTTTGACTTTGAAGCTAGAAATCTAATCTATCTATCTGCAAATATTTCCAACACGGTTTTTTAAATGATGCAACACAAAACCATGACAGTAGCTACCTCCAAGGCCTAGCCGCAAGGCGCACTTTAGTCAATGTTGGATTTTCTCTCTCTGAGGCGTACTTCTGTCAGCAGATATACTATTAAAATTACAATGACAGCACCGAGCCCGGTGGTCTCATTTTGTTTTCATTTTTCTGAGGCAAGCCTTGAGGTGAGCTGCGAGGAAGCATGAGAGAGGTCGGGCCTGAGGCTTGCTTGGATATGTTTCTGTCTTTACATATTTTAGAAAAAACCATGGCAACACCGAACGACAAAATTTTTTTGTTAATAATAGTATTTTGGTCAAGTATTAACTAGTGATGACTTCTAGCACTTTTTTTTTCTAATATTAGTTTCAAGCTACAAATTATATCTATCTATGTACAAAAAATTGCGATGACGTTCGGCATCATTTTTGAGATATGAAGTTTTAAAATCACCGTTTACTTGAAGTGGAAATGGAAAGCTTGAAATCAAACTTTTTTACTTTTCGAATAACAAAAAAATATTAATAACTTTTGAACAGAAGCAGATATTGGGTTATTTCTTTTTTGATTTACAGAAGAAAAAAATCTCCTTTGTGTAAAAATTTTACGGGATCAAGGGTAGTAGCCCTAAACGACTGGGAGAATAAACAAAAATCCCTGTATTGGTGTAGCCTTTCCCACAATACCGGAACTTCATCAGGCAAAAAACTTTATCGACAATTCTGGCGGAAAAATAAAAGAATTCCTACTCCTTAGAAGAACAGAGCTCAAAATGATGAGCTTTTCTCACGCCATTGCCCCTTAAGGTATTATCTAAACAAACTGGGCTTGGTTGAGACTTCATCCTGCCGTTTTTGTTAGGATGCTCACGAAACCTCGAAGCACTTGCTCTGTAACTGCGAAGCATTGGCCAGGCGGAGACCACTCTACCTCGAACATGCTTTTCCTCCACCAACCTACGTATGGAACCTCGATCCCAGAATGGTTCTAGACTTTATTAACAGTCTGAATCTAGAAAGGGAGCAAATGTAACGGTGACTTACAATAGATCTTTCAGGTCCTGTGATAGCGAGGCTAACACCTACACACCCCTTCACAAATCTAATCTAAATATAGTATAACAAATTTGAATAAAATTAATTTCAAGAGTTCATATTTACTGCTCGATAACTGAAGCGTTTCACCATAAATCGTAATACATTGAATACCGGTATATGGGTGAAAAGTCCTCTTTGGAACAACTGCTCAAGAGCTTCTTTTCTCTTAGATATTGCAAAATTTAGCAGAAAGATGGCGCTGATGTAGTGTAACGAACGATGAAACGTAGGATGTTACAGAAATCATCTCATATTCGGTAATTAGAACCGGATTAAAGTTTAGTGAAAAGAATTGTTTTTAGGGCAAATAGGGTTTGTAATTAACTACCCATTTTTAGCCCTCCTACTTAACTTCCGAACTAATCAACTGATTTACAAAAAAATAATTTTTAATAATCCCAAAAATTTTCCGTTTCCATTTCCACCCCCACACCCCGGTCGGCCAAGAAGTTTTAAGTTTCTTTAAGTGTATTTATTTATTCATTCTTTGTCACTCTATTCACTTATTGATTTAATTCCCGTTACACATAAAACCTCGCTCTGCGACTCCAATTCAATTACTCTTATTTGACAAACATTTTTCTATGTTCTAATTTATTTAATTGAGAATTTTACTCCGTATATAACTTTCACTTGCCCTGATATAATTTTTCATCTCTACTCAATCGTTCGTATTCAAAAACTCGAATTCGGTTCTTCCAAAACCTTTCTTCATACTCACACTGACCTCCTTTATTCTGTTGATTCATATTTTAGGATCAGCGGAATTAGTGCATTTTGTATGAATTTTAAGTTGACCAGTTATATAGTGAAAGGAAACAATCGATATCTTACAGGTCGATAGCCTACAGAATTCAATTGCCTTTTTAATTGTTTATTTGTGTTACATATTTTGCAATAACTGATTAACACTTAAACGATAATCACTTTTGCATTACACCCGTAGCCAAAAGGACACTTCCAAAGTGTTTAGATTAGGTAGAAGAAAATACATTGAAAATTTTCATCAGGAATTATATATGTATTCCCGAGGAGAAAAATAAAAGCCCTCTTGCTCCAAGGTCTCCATTTAATAGAAGAACTATATTATGCATTTGTGCCCAATATTTTGCAAGCATAAGGACTGAAGGGAAGAAACCCTTTCAAATCAATAATTTAATTTAATTGATTGATAAAAGTTGAAACGGAGTGGGAGCGTCTTTTCCAAAGTTTTCAAATGAGTGAAGTCCTCATTCTCAAAGATTTCGATTTTTGTTTTATTATTATTATTTCGGACGGTATAGGTATAATGTTTACCGAAGAAGACAACAGGAAGAGGAAACAGGGGCTGTTCCAGTATTATTGTGAGGATATTATCAAGGTGGTTAGTCGATGATATAATGATGCAAACTGGGTTGACAGATGTAGCATTCGTTCTGGAGGCACTAAGGGCCGGTTTTACAGTTCGAGTTTAATCTCAGGATTAGTTAAACTCTGTTCGTAGTTTAAACTGAGTTTAAACCAAAATGAGTTTCATAGTGTTCGACCTTTTTTAATATGGCAAAACCATGGAGATATTTTCTATACAAATGTGAACTAGCAAACAATTGTGAGTCATTTACTGTCAAAATATTGCCGGCCAAATCGTTGACAAAAAAATTAATTAATTAAACCTACGAAAGTGAAAAAAATAAAATAAAAAATAAAATAAATTAATTAAACCTACGAAAATGAGTAAAGACCCATTGAAACGCACGAAATGTCACTTCATTCACATTTAAAAATAAACTGAGTTTAAACACTCAATTTTGGTGGTTTAAACTAAGTTTAAACGAGGCTTAACTTACCACTGTGAAACTGTGTTCCAAAGGTAAACTGAAATTAAACCAAACCTTAAGTTTAAACTTAAACTGTGAAACCGGCCCTTAGAGTGTTAAAGCAGTAAGCGAAATCAAAGGTAATTTTATAGGCAAAACTATGGATAGGCTTAAAAGTAAGAAAAATAAGATCATTAACGAAATTAAGAAGAGATATGGGGAGATAAGAGAGCCCTGGGGACATCGGGTTTTATAGCGTAAGGTTCTGCTGAAATACTAACTAGTACAACCGGTATTAGGCTATCAAAAACCTTTGAAATATCTACACTTATGTACATATGTACATGAATTTTACAGTTATCAGCACTTACTATTTCCTCTATAGGATTTAACAGCAACGACTTAAAGTGGAGCGAAGGCTGAGCCACTAGCTATAAGGGCTGCATTCTTATCAAATTGAACACTTCCAAAAATTGTTAATATTTTTTAACAGAAATGGCATTAGAATTGCAATTTTATTTTTAGTGGTCTTCAGGGAGGGGCACGCACCCCCCGCGCCACCTAGCTGGATCCGCCACTGAGAGGAAATTAGTTCAAAAAGATCTTACCAGAGAGTCTTTAAAAGTGTAGGTATATAAGTTTTTATAATGTCCCCCATATAAATTTGTTTTTGTTTTCATAATTTTTTAGGCCTTGTGTACACGGGTAACTTTTGACTTTTATTTTTTGGATATTTGCATGTTCTGGTTAATTTAACGGAATAGACTTCCGTTACATTCTAAAACTATCCAATGCAAACATATTTCAAGAAAGAGAATGAATTTAGAAATAATAAATTTTCAGCCAAACACTTATACTGACGTTGCTTCACGGATAGGTACCTGGGTAACTATACATATGCACTTTACATTGGAATAGAAATAAATTAAAATTTCATATGAAAATATATTAGAAGAAAATTGATAAGACATGGGATAAAGATAACAAAATTTACTTTTGAGATTTAAATTTATTCAAAATAGGGCGAAATTAAAGTAGATTTATATATAAACTAGAACATAATACAAGTGATGCATTTCGTAACCATCTCAGACTGGTCATTACTTACAGGATAATTACAAGCACGATTTTCTTGTTTTACGTCGCCGTTTAGTTAGAGCTCGGCATATGAAACAGTTTCCGCTAACTTTTATATGCCCAGACACATCTCTGGATCGGGTTTCTCCTAATTCACCTGCATCCGCATTTGATATTTGTGATATAATTGGGTGACCTGACGTTGATTCAATTCCCAAATTTGTAACAAAATATTTGTTGGTTTTGAAATTTCGGCATTTACTCTCGATTAATGGCATTGCTAACTGCATTCTTAGGTCCTGGAGAAATGTCTGTTTCCCGTGGATAAGTTAAGCCGTGTCGTTGGATTTTTCTCCGAATAAATTATGTATAAACTGTAAGACACGCTATATTCAGTCAACATATTTTAACACAGCGCCATCGACGAGGGCTTCTCTTCATTGACTACTGGGAGAATTTTTGTCCATGTTATCTACACCCCCTTGGAGGCACAGTCAAAAATTGTTGCCACAAAGATTAGGTATTTTTCGATAAGATTAGGAAATAATCCTTAAAATGTAGGCTTTTCCCCCCTAAATTTTAGGGAATATTCCCTATAATTCAGAGAAAAATTGTTAAGCTTAGTGGCAACAATTTGTGCACTTTTTACAGAGTGGATGGATTCGAGACAGGTTGAGGCCACGAAGCTATCTAGACTTACGTGCATTGCTCATAGGTCCCAACCGGACGCTCTTACAAAGTTCAATATTGGCCATCAACCCTCCTTACCAGCTTCAAGCAGTTCGTCGAGGAGATGTGAACCAAGGAATCTGTGATGCTTTCTTGAAAGATCGAGACAATGATAAAGAAAGTGAGTTACCGTTTGGAATTCCTCTCGGAATCCTTCGCATGCAGGATAATCAACAAGTCCCATACTGTGTAGGTGACCCCTGATGAGATAGTGCCTCCTTTAGTCCAGTTATAATAATGTATTATATCGGGCTTATTCTTTAATCAATTGTCTTTATCAACGTGATGCATAGTTACATTACATTACAGCATTTTTATATTCATGGTAACATGGTAACTTTATCGTCTTCGCTGAATCCAAACTAAGAAGTTTGGGAAGATGTGTTGGTAACTGTGACTCAACCTTCACCTGCTCAGCATGCAAGATGATACGCGGATGATTCCCGAATCATATTCCGGCGAAGATAAAGTTCACTGCGGAAAATGATAATCTTTTTATTGTAGACGTAACGTACTTGGGGAAGGTATGTTCCCCGAACGCAAGACTTCTTGATGAATTGCTTTCGAATCATCTGGAAGATATTTTCCAGTCATTCCGCTGATGAATTTTCATCTCACTGTTTACTGGGTGTTGTCAAATTACGACCGCACTAAAACGTATCATGACGCACTCACTATATCACTCCCCAGAAATCCAAACCGAGCTAAGGGTACTTAATTCCTGCTTATGATAAACATTTGTACACGATATTATAACTTCCGACTTGTTTAACTAAAAAATTCAAGCTGACTGACCATTGAAAGCTTAATTATCTCTTTGCTAGTTCATTCCCGTGAAAACAAAATCTTACATTCTTTCTATTATCCAAGAATGCATGAGGACAGTTGCATTTCCTGGGTTCTGTTGATTAAGCATAATTATCGCGATAAGTTCTGTCGACTAGACGAAAATTGTCTGGGAACATTTATATTTTATATAAATGGAAATTTTGTGAAGGTTGTTCTGAGGTGTCATGTTCCGTGAAGTCGGTTAAATTAGCCGAAGTAACTCGCGCACACACATTCATATGCGAAAATTAACATACAATACAGTTAACGAGGTCTATATTAAATCTCAACTGTTTTTAGGTCAAATAAATCATTATTTATGTGTCATTCCATAATAAAAATTAATATAATATTCATA
Source organism: Dioctria rufipes (assembly GCA_963924295.1). Lineage (NCBI taxonomy): Eukaryota > Metazoa > Arthropoda > Insecta > Diptera > Asilidae > Dioctria > Dioctria rufipes. The sequence goes on along the minus strand of OZ002741.1, from coordinate 269,752,679 downwards.
CAAAATATATGAAGGTACCTGGGTACCTATTCGTGAAGTTGAGAGTGAAAAAATCTGTTTGAACACAAGGGTTAAAAATTATTTTATAACCTTCCTTCATTCCTAAATATTTTTTTTTATTTATCCAATATTCAAGTCGGCAATCTCCAAAACCAACTAGTGTCGAAGACAGGTGCACGTCGCTCCTTATCCACGGCCAAATCCACTCCTCTATTCTCTTTCGAGCTACCCTTATTACTTGAAGAGAGGAATAGCAATGTAACCAATGATCCACACTCCAGCCGCAACACCCGCCTTAGTTTTGGACGGACTCATGCTTGAACCTAATTCTCCCCCGAAATAGTGCCACAAAATTCCGGGCATGTCAGTTCTTCACCACTATTTAAAGTACATGGGTGCCGTTCCCCAAGAAACTCACTATTTTGAGTTATTCCGCATTTCTGTTCTTTGGGATGGGTTGAGTAGTTTCACATTAGCTGTACTAAGTAGTTTTTGTTGTGACGTTTTCTCAAACGGTGATGTAGTCCTGAGTGTTGGTACTATTCAGATATCATTAGAATAATTTGAATAAGTGAGATTATCAAAATAATTCCATGCCATACCCTTTGCTATCAATAGCAATCGCAAGTGCATCATTGATGACCACTAGAAATAGAAGAGTCGAAAATATGCATCCTCAACTGACTCTGGAATTTACACTAGAGCTGTCTTATGATCTAGAAGTAATGTGAAGAATTTCCGAATTCGTATAAAGTCCACTTTCAACTCCATTATTTTTCGTTGAATTCTACGTGAATGCGTGGCTTCCATATGTGAGTTCAGCTTATCGAGTAGAAAGTCTTTTTATTATAATAAAGAAAATTCTGGTTGGTATATATAGTACCTCGGGAAAACTAGTTGAAGCCACACCTATACTAGGTTATTTCTCAACCTTCGAGATCTTACTTCCCTTCACTGCTCTTTCATAAATACCCATATTTTTTTCTTCATACGAGTCTAATGCTTACGGAGTAGATTAGAGTCAAGGACTTAATTCATATATGCAAAACCAACCGTAAAGTAAGTTGGAAGGTATCCATTTTACAAAGTACTTTGCACATAGTAATTCATGCAATGAGACTTCTATTGGTCTTTCAAAATTTTAAAGTCAAGCTTAATTCTGCTTTCATTTCCATGTAGCGAAATGATATTTTCATTTTCGTAACATTAATTGTAAGGTTCGTCCTTGAGGGGAAAGTACAAAATTTCGAAAAATACAAAATTCATAAATTGCAAAGCTCACAAGGAACCAAAATCTAGAAAGTACAAAATTTTGATGAAGTAAAAACAACTTTCTTTAATTTTTTCAACTATAAGATTTTTTTAATTTAAATTTATCAATTTTTAGTGATTCTGGTATTCGCATCGGATGTAAAACCTTAAAAGATGAGCTAGACTCATAGATTTTTCTATGCTATATTTTCTATAAAAAAAATGGAAAAATATTTAATTAAATTTAAAAATTATATTATGATCATGATAAGAGTAACAACGAGAGTAATTTGTGTAATTTCTGTCGACAAATTGCAAATACGTCCAGCTGTGTATACAGCATGTTACCATGATGTGGTGCATAGAGCAGGAGGTGTAGTACTCACCTAGGCAAACAAGAAATTGTATGGCAGAAAGGGGCGGAGGACCCTATCAACCGATCCGGAGTTACAGGGTGATTAAGAAAAAATCCAGTTTTTCACAAAACATGCTTATCTTAAAAACGTAGGGGGTGTGCGGTCACAGTCTAAAGCTGGCTGTATTCAGAAGTTTTTGGCATTTCCAATGACTGCTGAACCAGGTCCGCATTCCTCTCCTCTCAGGAGTTATTGTGATATAAACTAAAAAACTCGGATTTTCTTACCATTTTTTTTTTGCTGTTTTTTTTTTCAAAAAGTCATTAAGATTACTTTTTTTTTATATTATAACAAAGGTAAACTGTAGACTCTCTTCTTTAATTTGAATTACACCCTGTGTTCTATCTGTAGCCGTTATAGAACAACTTTTCCCGGGGAGTGTTGTTGAAAGTGGATGATTTTACTATAAATTTAAATCGTAAAAAATTTCCGGTTTTCTAATAGACACATTTTTCTGTAGTCTTTCTACCTCTGATATTTTTAAAATAATAACCTTCATCAGCCTATCGCAGTTCTTTTATTAAATATCCAACCAATTAATGTTCATGCCTCGTGTATGTAATCGAGTTAATTGAAAGCCTATAGTAAAAGTCCTTTTATACTTCATTTGGGAGATTACAGTTAAGAGCCCTATTGTGCTGAAACGAAGCCTATCGAACTTTGCCATTTTATCAACTTAGTCTATTTGGTCGGTTTGACTTTTTCCCTCGGTTCCCTGAAGAGCGCTCAAAGTATTTATTCTCTTCGGTCTCTATTCACCTCGCAGCATACACAATTTATACAGAACATGGAACGAGACTAGAAGGCACAACTATCTGGATATCTGTGGAGACCATAACGCAAATTGAATTGCCCTCAATGTTGTTGCCCATAGGTATATAGGTGCTGCCTTTGCTTTACAGATTCTTGTATAGTATCCAAGTGCAGATAGCCATATAAGTCAGCTCTTCTGGAGCTCCTATTATGTCTCATTCTCAGTTCTATCTCCGTGTACAGTCAATAAAAGCGAATAAGCGATGACGCAAACGGCGGGTTATCCTAAGCATCCATTTGATTTGAACGTTTTCAAACCTTCCCTCTCTACCAATACCCCAACATATCACGTGTTTATCAGAAGCCTTTTGTTATCACCGCCACTGACACCCAGCCCCCAAAATACTCCACCGCTCGTATAGATTTTAGCAGCAGTAGTAGCAGCACATCCCCAATGGAATCTTGTGTGGCGTTCCAATTACTCTCGAAAGTCCATTTCAAATTGAAACAAATTTGCATGGAACCTTTCATGCACTCGTAATTCCAGTGCACTCATTTGGAGACACTTTTAGGCGCAATTGGACAGTATTTTGCGGCAGTTTTATTAACTCTGTCCAGAGTTGACAGAAAATTACGATTGAATTTATTTACAAAATGTTTTTCGCTAAATTATTGCATTTATTATCTCTTGGGAACGAATGTGAGAAGGGTGGCATTTAACCAGGCAAACAATTCTATTTTGCTGGGTAGCATATGGCTGACGTAGTATCATATATTATGGAGAAATAAATGTTATGGGATATATGGAGGCCATTCTGAAAGGGCAAAGTAGCAAATTGTTTAGGTATTCCATGTGTGGATGTAACGCATGAATTGATCGGCAGATGCAAATTACCTCGCACTTCTCATATGAAATGCACTACGCATTGCCAGCATAAATATAATTGGCTGAATATAATATTGAAAACGTTTTAGCTGCCAGATATTTCAACACAGCTTGTCTAATTTAAGGGCTAGTGCCTAGCATGCTGCAATCTATTGGTGTTTGCAGTGGAGGACGAAAAGGGGATTTCATATTTTAAGATTTTAATCATTTGGAAATGTGTTAAAGTTATCATGCATGATGAGTTTGTATTGATTTTGCATAAACTACAAACGTAATTCCGCTGGATTACATTATAATCCATAATACCAATAAAATGTTGTCAGAAAGAGCATATCAACATTCATCAACAACATAGGCACTGGATAGGATTACCTCCATAAATTCACCTACACTTCATCGCCTCACTATCGTATGTGGTACCACGCATATCTTGGAAAATCACCAATATTCAATGACTCACACTGACGAACATTCTTGAGAACAACCCTAATTGACATTAAGTTATGTTTTAATGGGTATTAGTATGATGGTAAAAATGTCTGCCATTTAAAACTAAGAAAGAAAGCTGAAATTGATTTGAGACCAATTCTTACGATACCCTAGATGAATGCCTTTAGCAATTTCTTATGGTCACCCATAGCCAAGTAAAGGCTTTTGTCAACAACCAAGTACCTAAAGCATTTTAGTACAGACAACAACAGTTTGCTATTCGTACCACAGTTTGCTATATAATAAACTTTTAGAATTCCTATACATGGTTAAAATCTCAGTCTATGTAGGTATTACTAAAACCAAGAAAAAGTTTAATGGCTTTGGATACTTTTTCAGATTTGCAGCTAAACCTATGTAAAGTCTAAAAATGTTTGAGTGAAATGAGTTTCAGTTAAAAACCAAAGAGGGGTTTGAACGTTGCATTGAATCTTTTTAGTTTTGCTTTAAAACCTTTCCCATTTTCTCCAAACTTCAATGCAAAAATCAGTCAGTCTTTACTTAAATTTTTTTTTGTTTAATATGTAAACAAAATAAGTTTAAAAGTTTTAAAATTCCGTTATTTTAGTATATTTATTAAACGCTTTCGGTTTACAATTCAAACTTCTGTCGAAAATTCAGGCCAGAAGTTGCAGTGTTAAACTTTACGGTTTAAAACTGAACAATTAATTAATTGGCTTGCATTGCATCAGTCAGTTTTGTTTGTGATTTAGTGCTGTACGGAAGCTTGCGCACTTGAATAATATTAATTAATAAATTAATGGCACTTAATACAGATGTATATTTAAAAATCTAGTTTGCGGAACAAAGTAAAAAGTAATACATTCGCCTGGATATGATATTCTATACAGAAGTAGGATTAATTGGTATAAAAAATTTATTCATTTCAAAATGGAAATCTGAATTAATTATTAATTTTAATTTTGGATTTTAATGTGTTTATGATTAATAGGTACACAGAAGATAATGAAACTCTATAACTGTTCGAAAAAACGTATTAAACAGCGCGGTTTTATTTCAAAATTTTAGGGTAGTATAAAACAAAACATTTACTAGAAAATTTACTATTGATACTGTTACCTATTTAAAACACAATATTTCAGAAATCATTAACAAATTATTGTTTTATTTAACTTCATTGTTTACATTTATAACATCTTCCAACAATTATCAAATCAACTCTTTATAGTTGTCGCTAATACTGTACTTCCAATTAACTCAATCCAAATAGTTTACTTCGTTCATTTCACTGTCTGAAATAAGACTCGCCTCCTGGATGTGAGAAACGCCGTATTTATACTCTACAAATTATCCTATAACCTTCCCGTAAATTCTATTCTCCGACCCCAAACTTTACAAAGATATCACTAACCTAAAGTTGTTTTCAATTCCAACAGATGTCACTTTTGTCAATTTGTTGCACGTAACAAAACTATATTGATATATTCTAAAGCTTAGTACGGAGTTCGAGTAAAATAGTATGGAGTTCAGGGGCTGGATTCCGCAACTATAAGTTTTCGCGTGTACACAAAATTTTGTGTACACAACACCTTGTTCCGATTCCGCAAAAACATAAATGAGTTTTTCTGTCAAAATTGTGTACACTTTAATTAATATTTTCTCACGGCCATTTTGTATAGGTACCTGTGAGTTTTTTTCAAACGATATTTCCAAATTATTTGTTATGTTATTTATTTTACCATTCTCTAAGCCGCAGTCGTAGAGAATGCATGTAACTCATTTCTTATAACTAAACTTAACTTCTTCAAAAGGACCATTTTTACACTCAAACAACATTCAGCACTGTAAAATTTTCATTCAGCACTTAAGTGTAATCCTTACGGAATCGCTTAAAATTCAAAAGTGTACACTTACGCTCACGTGAGTTTTTCAAATCGTGTACACTTGCAAATTCTTCACAATTGCGGAATCCAGCCCCAGGTAAAAAGTGAAATATCCATACAAATTTTACCGCCTGTAAAATCCCGATCAAAAATTTTTCTGAGGTCTTAACTAGTCCAGTACGGAGTTGACTGGTAAAAAGTTCCGTTTTTTTAATTATTTGATAGATGGCGTCTTGTAAATCTCCATTCATTTTACTGACCATTTTAATGTGCGGATCATTAAAATGCAGGTAAAACATTTCTTTGAGTGTTCACAAAGAGAGTTTATTTAGTTTTTCCCGGAGATTTTCTTAACGACGATACACACTTAGACCTGCCGCAGCAACAATCTCGTCGTCGATATTATGATTTATATCTTTATAAATAATAATCAATTAACATTTTTAAAAATATTTCCAATTAATTGTGTCACTTTGTTTTCTCCACATAACATTACGTCAACTTTTTACCAGCATTCAAATGCTATTTTTTGGAGACTGCATTAAATTTTACCAATACCCGAACTCCATACTAGGCTTAAACCTTCAAGAGTTTCGTATGAATAAAATTAGCATAAGCATATACTTCACTTTTATGGAGAAAATCGTCGAGGTTCTATGAATAAATCCAAGCAAGTTCTGATGCTCTAAAGTGGAAGATGGGCTCAAAAATTGCTCAAAAATTGTGAGCAGCTAAAACGATAAGTCTGATCAATAGTGAAACTCACGTTTGAAGATGGCACAATTTCTTCCAAATATGCGTTGCGAAAAAGTATGCAAAACTCATTCAGTACCAAACTTTGAGGACTATACAGGGTGTTTCCCATTAGGAGGTTAATAGAGCAGGAGGTGATAGCACTCACCTAGATTAACAAAACGTTATAAGGCAGAGCTTCATGCGCTTTCAAATACTACCTCCTCTCAGCGGTCACGGGGTCTAAATAAAATATTTCAGATTTTTTTACTTTTTTTACTTTGGCTTCTACTTTTTTTGCAAAACAGTCGTTAACATAACTTTTTTTTTTATATAAAAATTATAAACTGTAGACTAACCTCTTTGGTTTGACCTATTATACCCTATATGCTATCTGCAGCTGTTGAAGAGTTATTAGCTCAAAATCTATCCACGTCATACCGAAATTAGCCGATATTTATTTTTAAAATGACGTTTTTCAGTCACTAAGGGAACAAATTTAAGATTGAAAATAGCTTTCAGAATAGGTTTTCAGCTAGCTAATAACTCTTTAACAGCTGCAGATAGCATATAGGGTATAATAGGTCAAATTAAACAGGAGAGTCTACAGTTTATAGTTTTTATAAAAAAAAAAGTTATTTTAATCACCGTTTTGCAAAAAAAAATAGAGGTCAATATAAATAGAAAAGGTAAGAAAATCCAAAATTTTTAGTTTAAACAAGCATAACTCTTGATAAGCGAGAGGTACGGAGCTGACCAGTCGTTTGAAATGCCATGAAGCTCTGCATTCTATGAGCTCTTAATTATGACCGTATGCCCTGTACTTTTTAAAATACAGCTTGTTTTGTGAAAAACTAGCTTTTTTTCGTAGTCACCCTGTAACTCCTAAACGGTCGATATTGCCCCCTCCATCCCGCGATACATTTTTTGTTAGTCCAGGTGAGTACTATCACCTCTTGCTCTATTGACCTCCTAAGGGGAAACATCCTGTATATATCTCTTTTTAACAACGAATGCAAATATACCTATGTCATGTAGCAAATCCATGGTGTCAGTCAGATTTAGCAGAACAGATGAAAATTCATCAAAGTACCGTAAATACCGAACAGTGACATCTATTTCTGGGGAAATAATTTAGAAGTTGAGTTCTAGTGGATCAAGTTTCCCGTTCTGTTGAAAGTGTGACTAAGGCTGAGGAAGCTTGGCTAAAATGGTTCAAATTGCCAATGTGTGTTGTTGCATTGATTCATGTCCATGAGTGTAAATGCCAACTGACTTGGAAGTATAAATATTTCCAGAATATGAAAGAACTCATTAAACACGCTGTATTAATATCAGAATCAGGATATGGTTTAGAGACGTGGTTGATGACCCCCTAAAACTACCACAAGAAAAATTAACAGAACGCTTTTAACCAGGTATGCAAAACTTCAAGGAGTCATTATTAAACGCTTTTTTGGCCAGCTTTCTTTCGCCCTTCGCTTTTTGCCTTTTGCTTTTGGACAGCTCCTTATTTTGCAGTATCTTACATGAAAAAATGAACAAATACCTTGAGGATGAGAATTGTCCATGATGATGCATAATAATGATTAAAAGAAAAGGTAGGTGAGGGGGGGGGGGGATATGTCGTACCTAAACAGGAAAACTTGGGAATTCCCATATCAATAAGCAAAAGTACGGAGTATGAGTATGAAGTAGAAGTTATTTTTAATGGCAGCGATATACGATTAGGTTTCTCCCGTCAGATTGACCTTCTGGGGCTATTCTCGATTATTTTGTGAATACAAGTCAGTGTAGTCTTTTCAGTAATTTAAGGAGGTGTAATAATGTTGGCAAATGATATTAAAATTTTAATTATTTTACTTTTAATTGAAAATGAAGAAGAAAGAAAAAATAATTGCAAGGTAGATTTTCAATGCATCCGTTACCTTGGCTTATGATATGAATGATATTTCAATCCAGCAGCATTTCAGAAGAGCGGATAGTAATAGATGATAGTATCATACCATTAATTGATAACTGCTGTTCAACTGAATCATGAATTAAAACCTGAGAAGCTAGTTATGAACTTGAAATAAACAGTTTGCCTAGCCTGATTTTATTTTTTGTTCATTCTCGCAATCTGGGAAGATTTCTTAATATATTTACTCCCAAGCCCTATGTTTTTTATTCCTTTTCATATAGCTTTTACTAGAAGGTCTTTTTCGATCTCCAAAACTCTTCTTCAAGCATTTTACAACACTAGAAAAAAACTAGAAAATTATTTTATTAAATGTAGAGGAGTGTCGTTAAGATTTGACTTTTGCCCATAACCTACGTTTAAGGAAGAATTTGATCAATCAAAGCATATATCTGGAAAAGTTTGGGAAAAAGGTACACTTTTTCTGAATACTGCAGATTTATTGGGTGAAAAGTGAAAAAAATATAGGCATTTAAAAGAAAGTTAAATGCTCTCAAGGTTGACCATGAAATTATTGAAAATGACCTGGAAAAATTAATTGCATAAAATAAAAAGCTGAATTTGTTGCATTTTTCTGTTTATTAGCAAAATTTGAATGGCACATTATTCGAAATCGCATTTCCGGAAAATGTTATTTTGACGTACTTTAAGGGGGAAAACGCACCTAGAAGCGCGAAAAAAAGCCATTTTTCTGAATTTTTTTGAAAGCAATCTATAGTAGTAATCAAACCAATTCTTTTTTAAATGACAAAGCACATTTTTAAGAATACATCAAAATTTTTTTATTGAAAAATATCAAATATTCGCCGAGTAATCCTCTGGTCCGTAAAGTACCGGAAAAAACAGGCCCTCCACGGTACGCACTGCTGCTTCATCTGTAATCATCCAAATAAAAAAAAAAAAACAAAAAGATTTAAACTGGACAGTATAATCTAGTCTTTGTCATATGCGATTTTGAAAATATCGATTTTTGACAAAATGGCGGACATTTGAATTTACATAGCGATTTTTAGAGAAAAATACGACCTTATTTCGCCGATTAAAAAAAACTAAGCCACTTCAAAAACATGATTTCGAGAAAAACGCGTTTAAAAGTTGAGCAATGAATAAATAGCAAAATTCTTCAACTTACATAGAATCATTCACTCCACTTCGACCGATTCTTATAATGGTTCTGAGATTTTCCATTTTTCACCGAATATATTATTTCCGAACGAAAACTTTCGATATAACGCCCGGTTACGCAGACGATGTTATAATAGGGGGCCGACGGCGTATTTCTACCTGAATTTCGTTCGGCCGCTCGGCGCTGACTAGATAGGCCCTAACTCCATTATTTTTTCGAATTTTTGCATGCGGCTTTCATCAGACATTCCTAAGAGGTTAAACTTGAATAAACAAACAAGCAAAAAAAATCGAAAATTTCGAAATTTCTCAGTGCGTTTTCCCCCTTAAATGCGCTTCTCTCATGCATTATCGTAGAAGGGCTTTTTCTGCGCTTTTTTGGCGAGAATCTTTCCTTAGCTGGTGTTTTATTGGCGGATTTCGTGGGGATTGGTGCTGGATATTTTAAGGGCGTCTTCCAAACACACAATCCCAGTGGCCAGCCTTGACGACAAGCGCCATTGCCGCATCACATGACACCACAACCAAACATGTTACAGAGTTGAATTTTCCTCGTGGCTTATTTTCAAGCACTAGTCTTACAACACATTCACCTTGCTGATTGAATACTTTCTTCTCAATTGCTGGCCGTGTTTTCACTGCTGCTAAAGAACTTTTTTTTGAATTTCAAACCCCTGAGTGCACAGCACATACTTTGCGTTCACAATGTCACGAAAAGTTCACTGTTACTGAGAGGAGAGCAGTTTTTCCGCACTTTAACATTAGTGGCGCTAGTGGTCAAAACTAAAAAAATCGCAAATGGTCGAACTAGATGACAGGTCAACTCTGACGATATTCCCCTACATACAACACACACGTTAAAAACTTTCATTATTTCTGTACTACTGCAATGCATTAATAAATTTCAACAAACCATCCAGGACACTTAATCGTATGTCGCGTCACATTGCACTCAATGAGTTTTGCATCGCATTCAGCAGCAAACCGTATGAATTAGCCGCGTTGAACCGTAGCCAGCCACGGTTACTTTCAGGATCTGAAACTGGTCCGGTTTTAACCTGGAGGTGATTCTGATCTTCGCCTTCGAACAACTGACGATAGTCAGTTCATTTTAAAAATATCGTCAAACGGTGCAGACATTCCTTTCCATCATCAGCAATGCATACAAGCTAATGATTTCCTCTTTATTCAAACTTCTTTCTGTCATTTTTCTTTAAAAACTAAAGATCACAATGTACTACCTATGTACTAAACTTTTTTCAGTTATTTCCCACTCAGATGAGAGAAGATTAGAAATATAAACACAAATTTTAAATACATCTTACCTTTCATGTTCACTTCGTCCATTTTCATTTTACTTATGATAGTTTGCTGACTATTCATTACTGACTAATCAGCAAACTAGTCAGCAAAAAATACTAGTCAGTACTGTTACTCCCATCTTGTTGGCTCCAGAACAAAATAATATCAAAGAAAAATTTTAATGAGTCCATTCACGATTTCCTAATCGCTTTTGGCAAGCAACACCAAGTGGTGCATTTCACATGAAAAAGTTCTGCAATAAATTGCATTCAGAAAAAAGCAGAAGGTATTAAAATATCCTGCCAAAATTTTAAATATCCTTTTAGAATATTTCATTTGACTGCAAAGGGATGTTTTCTATATGCATATAACGAAGAATCATTTTCAATAGGTTAAGGGAAGAAGATAAACTGATATTTCTTTGCCTTTGTAATGATTCAGAGTTGAACGTTCCCGGAAAAGCTCTACTGGGTAATAATTTATAATAAACATAAAAACTAAACTGAATTAGAGGAGATGGGCACGAGGTACCAATTTTAGCAGATATAAAAAATTCGTATAAAAAAGTGCATGGAATTTATAGCCGACAATTGTATACCGTTGACATCTAATATATCATTTCTTCCCATACAAAATATTTGTGTGATGGTAGAGTAAAAAACTTTGAAGTTTCGCAGTGAATGGCGTGTAAAGAAATATATTATGCAAGCATGTGTTAAGTTATTAATGAATTAACACCTAGCAATGCTTTTACTATTTGACAGTCAAAAATTATCGATTGATAAAGATTTTATATATACATAGCTACCTGAGTTCATGACAATGAGGAAAGGGTATCTCATAATAATGTGTCTCAAGAATTGAAGTATCAAAATTCTACTGTACCACACCATTCAACACTTATTCATTTTCGAAGCCAGAAAATATCGGAGCAGTATGAACATAAAGTGGACAATATAATCCTCCCAATGCAGCGTCATTCTTAATCAGATTTTATAAAAGTTTTGTTAATGTTGTGAACTTAGTAAATTAATCGTTTCACTAATGGTCTTTAAATCAATCGCTTTTATCGAGATATTTCGAAAAAGTCCTAGAAATTACTTAGTATTTACGTGCTTTGTGTTTATAAGACTTTAATGGTTTTAAACAGCTTTCACTAACAAAAGACTTAGGGCCGGTTTCACAGTTCAAGTTTAAACTTAAGATGTGGTTTAAACTCAGATTATCTCTTCAACACAGTTTCACAGTGGTAAGGTAGACCTCGTTTAATCTTAGTTTAAACCACCAAAATTGAGCGATTAAACTCAGTTTATCTTTAAATTTGAATGAAGTGACCTTCGTGTGTTTCAAAGAGTATTTACTCATTTTCGTAGGTTTAATTAATTTATTTTATTTTTTATTTTATTTTTTTCACTTTCGTAGGTTTAATTAATTAATTTTTTTGTCACAACGATTTGGCCGGCAATATTTTGACAGTAAATGACTCACAATTGTTTGCTAGTTCACAATTGTATAGAAAATATCTCCATGGTTTTGCCATATTAAAAAAGGTCGAACACTGTGAAACTCATTTTGGTTTAAATTCAGTTTAAACTACGAACGGAGTTTAATTAATCATGAGTTTAAACTCGAACTGTGAAACCGGCCCATAGACTATGAATTGCATTTAGAAAGCTGGATTGATTTGTTTTTACTGCGAACAAGAAAACCGTGCTAGAGTAATTGCAGCTGTCTGAGCAGTCTGAGAAAAGAAAAAAAAAAAGTCTCATAACATGAAAACAAAATTTAGATAAACAAAAGAAATTTATTTCTTATTATTTAATTATTACTTAATTAATTTCCACATGGAGCAGAGTGGAACACGGTTAGCTTTTAGTCCAGAGCAAAGCTATTCACAATACAGCGCAGAGTGAAACTCGAACTTTGAAATTAACGCAACAAATCGTCATAACTACGCCAAATCAACAACGAACTTTGAAATTAATATAACAAAATCCTATCGCAATGCCAAATGCAAAAACAGGCAAACAACTGTCGTTGTCAAAATAATGAACTCGAAATAGGAGACACCTTTTGCAGTAAAAAATTAAAGTACTTTTTTTGTTCTTTAAATTATGAATTTTGCAAAAAGTACCTCTTGTTTTATTATTAGAATTCATAAGAAATATTAATTAGAAAATAACATTAAAACATATTAGTTATGATAAAAAAAAGTATGGGGCTTTTTCCACGCCATCTACATGCTAGTAGTTCGAAACTCCAGCTTGTAAGCTTTCAGAAATGGTATCGCGAAAATAGAATATAACCTATTAATACCGCATTGAAAATACAGAGTGGCAACTGGCATCCTTTTTTTATGCACGCAATAGTGCATTTGACCATCTCTGTTTGGCTCACATTACGATCTATATCTATTCTAACTTTATGCGGATAATATGGAGAACTATAAGGGATGGAAACAATCCCATTGATATTCCTGAGTCACAGTAAATAAAATTTATTAAAAAAAAAAATTGTGCTTTAATGATATACATTTTACCTTCTAGTTTTCGGGAACTGTACAGGTTTCCACAACACATCGCATTGGATTTTATTGAAGAATTAACACCATTTCTTATCGAAGCGACGAGAAAGCATGCTATTCCTTCCAGTATAAAGGTAAACTGTATCTTTTCATGGTTGTAAAAGCTTTTAATAAAGCCTTTTTTATGATTTTGTCAGCAATAAGTTTCTTTGAATCTGGACCCTACCAAAGACGTTGTTATGAAACTATGTCAGAATGATTTGACTTGGACGTGAAGTCTAGACTGCCAGCATTAGCTGACAGATCACTCGGCGAACAGCGTTGAGTGCAGGGCGGCAAGCTAGCTCGCCTCGGCTTTTGGCGGAGAGTGTGGGGAAGTTCCAAGAAAACCTACCGCTGTGCCAACTGCTATATACAAAAAAAAATCTTGCCTTCTAGCTTCTACACACGGTGAAGGCGCAGATATTCTACTTTCTCTGCTCGCCCCAACCACCCAATCTACACTGCGGGCAGATAATTTTCAGTGTCCTGCGATGACCTGAAATCTGAAACAATAGAGGAGCGGACCTATTCGACCATTGTCACGAGAGCAGGCTCCAGGACAGTGAGAGGAGTAAAATAAAAAGACTTTACCATATCTTTACGTTATAAAACATCTTCAGTATAATGTATATATGTTGACATTCTTATATGTACTACTGATAATACTATACAAAAGTGTAAATAAGATATAATTGGTTCTCTCTACAAGAAAGATTTTCAGTCCATATATACCTTATAGAGTAAAATGAGCAAACTTTGAAACGCGACTATTCTCTGAAACTACCTTTTTAATTATTCATAGGCCTATGGCTCCTACTCCTTTTCTTTAATCAAAACTTTATTATAAACCTATTAAGCTCCATACTGGAATTGAAGGATTGGAGAAAAGTCTGCGAGGTAAACTCATTAGCGTATATGGAAATACTAAGCTATCAATCAAGTATGTACAAAAAAATGGTTATATTTAAGACTTCAATCGCATAAATTATTCCATACATATATGTTCTAATTTAAGTATCCCGCTCCTTTCAGTTATATATATCACTAAAGTATAGGAACTCTAGCGTAGCATCGTACAACAATATCTTAATTACTTGAAAACTATCAAATGGTCTCAACCCGAACTAGGGAAAACCTTTCTCCATCCAGAGAAACTCCGTTCAATCTTTTTTTTAGATCCTACTCATAAGTTAATGTAATTCTAATATGCAGTTCGTTGTATATATGTATCTATTAATAAATATATGTAAACGATAAATTTCTTTTCAAGCAAAATGATATCAGTATGAATAAATATATATAAAACAAAAACGATTTTTTTTTTTTGTTAATAAAAATGGTAAAAAGCACTGACTTACATGTTTCGTTTATTGGAATCCCCCGTTCAAACAATGAAAGGTACGAATCCATGTGAAGGATTGAATGTTATTTTCAAACAACAAAATTTACTAAAACAAAAAAAAATGACGTGTCTAGTACAAGCCTAGTTTAATACTATACTACTTGAGCTAGTTGATCCTCACATAAGCTATTCTACCTAAATGATAGCAGCACTCCTATTCAATCGGTTCAGTTAGTCATCTGGTGAGGTCTCGAAACCAATTCTTCGCCAAAATAAACGCTCCCAGCTACTAGATGGAAGTGTTAAAATCTTCGGTCTTCAGGTAGATAAAAAAACTCCACCTTCATGAATCCAATTAGTGGATTGAAGTATAAACCCGATCAAAATCTTCAAATTGGTGATAGCTCCTAGTAATTTGGGGTATCAAATCGTTTAGTAAACACCGAAATGTAATTAATTCAGCAGATCAGCCAATATACGTCAGTTTCTCACAAATGATTCCTCCTTCTCCAGGCCGAATTCGAATTCACAAATTCTATTCGGGTTTAAGGTAGATTAACAATTCAATTTCAAAAGACGTCGTAGAGTTGTAATAATTTGCACACTCAGAAAAAAACCACCTCGTAAAATTATAAACAAAAAATGTAAAATAATAAAGACATTTCTACACTAATGACAAAGTTAAATTAACATGACAAGCCTATGCTTTAATATGGCAATGCTTAAATATATATTGGATCAATATAAAATTAACAGTTGTTCCTCTTAAAAATGTAGTAACGTTTATAGTATATCGATGCCATATCAATTGAGAAAGGTATACTTATAAGTTCACAATGTTAAATCAATATTTGTTGTTGTGTATTGGGCAATTTCAATATAATCAATATATGAAACTATACCTTCACTCATTAAATTTCATCGGAACACATTTAATTTATTGAGCCATGTATATGATTTTGAAATGTGCTTGTTTATTTTAAAGATATGCAATGTAATGTTGTTTTAAACACATAGAAGATACGTATTGCATCTTGAATCGGAACTCATTTAATCACTTGTTGATAATTGCTGAGAAATCGTGCGTTAAAATCGGATTTTGGTAATATGCCTCTTGGTTTTATACTTTGTTAGAACCTTCTGTGAAGCATATTGAATAAGTATACACAGTTATATTTTTACAAAAGCGTGTTGTGGACAATTACCACAGTTATTAAAATCTTTAGTATAAAGGTTTTATACAAGTGAGAAGCGCTGTTACAGATTCATAGTTTATATTATTTTTTGCGCTAATTAAAATGAGTGAAAATAACTTTCAAGAAACATCTAATAGTGCCATTATAACATTTCCAAGAGATATTTTTGTACCTGCTGTTGAAACGGTAACAAATTTCGACATAGATTTGTACAATTTTTGAAGCTAGAGGATTTATATACAACTATCCAAGGTAAGCATGTCGATAAGATTTTATTAGTGCAAGTTAGAATTATATAAAACTGATACTTGATGTAAAACTATGATAAAAATAGTAATTGTTTACGAAGTTTTATAATGAGAAATGTGCATTCTTGCTTTCGGATAGATAAGAAAATATCATTCCGAAACACAAAAACTCATAATTAACTTATTAGGTATCGAAGAACCTACTAATCCAGTATAAATTACAGGATCTATCAGACCTATTAAATAAGTCAAAAAGGGGAAAAGCGATACGGAGTTTCTATTCCAAAAACGATGACTTGTTGGACTTTCACAGACAAGAACTAATCGCCTATCTATTATATTAGAAGACGTAAACTATAGTGGATGTGAAGTAAGTCCAAGCTGATTTCCGTCTTTGACCAAACAAATTAGGATCCTTTTTCCTAATGAATGGGAAGTATGTCTAACATGTTAATTTAATATACAAGCTTTAACTTCTAACAAATTTTTTTATCAGGAATACTACTTTGATCCTAGACAAGGAAAACGGAATCCAAGAGGAAAGCTTTATGACAAGTATTCAAAATCAAAACCAGAGCCCGAAAATTCAGTCTGCTATACTGAAATTGATGAAAATATTTCACAAGCGCTAAAAGCTTAACTTAGTAGGAATTGCGATGATTGAGGAGAAGTGAAGGACAATTGGAAAAAAAAAACGTTTCGCGTTCGGCACAAGAAATAAAAAAATAAAACCAATTCAGAATTTTTAAGATCTTAGCCAAGATATAAAGATTCCAGAGGCTATGAACTGGTAAGGAATATTAAAATTTATCGATCTATTATTATTAACTTAAATTTTGCAGATAACAATCGATTTTCACTTGCTTTATCCGAACAAAGAGCACTTACTCTTAGGTAGATGAGATGATTTTAAGGAGAAAATTAATTCTTACTATGACGTATACTTACGGGATAAATCTAGCAAAGAAAGACTTATGGCTACAAAAATAGTGACAAAATTGATATATTAAAAAAAAAATTGATATTCTGTATAGTATGTGGATTGTACATATTGTATTCATAGTACATATTATATTAAGTACTATGTTATAATATGTATAAAGTGGTATATGATCAGTACCAAATAAACAAAAATTTTCTACCATAATATCGACTTTTTATTATCATTTCTATACCCTAGATGGATCAATTCAATTGTTCTAACTTTTACAACATTTATTGTTTCTCGGCTGGTACTGGTGAAGGAGGACATCCATATATGTTGCATATATAGATTAACAGGGTTCGATGTTAAAATAACCGATGTTACTATTTAAATTCCTAATATCGTCGCTATAAATTTTTCCTTTAGGATTTGTTAAATTATGAAGGAACATGCTATAATAACATGTAAGACACGTACTTTTATAAAGACGTCATTTTTTCATAGCTTTCAAATTGTTAAAGTAAAGTGTAAGCTTTTATTTTATACAAAATGCGCGGTTAATTTAATTTTGTGGCAGGCTATAATTGAAATTGAACATCATTAGTTTCAATGTGTGACAATGTTGATTTTTGAATGAGCAACACTTTACTATTATCGATATTAATTTAATAAGAAACGTTCATGGAGCCATTTTATATCGAAAAAATGTAAAATCATAAACGATTTCACCAATTTTTTCTCTGGGTGCAGTAATCTCAAACTCGCATTAACAGTTTGTATCCTTGCAACAAAAATTTCAAACTCCAGTTGCTTCCGGTTCAATCTTCCAGTTCTCGACCAAAACTCTAAATTGTAAGGAAAACCGCGAGTTATATTCTGAGGTAGATATAATTTTTGCTAAAATTGTAGTCGCTCATCTGGGGATTATGCTTGAAAATTGATCCGTGCCCAAAAAAAGCGCCATAGCTCGCAGCAAAATTAACACTTGATACCAAGGAAATTGCAATAATTCGTGCCTGGGAACCTTTTCAGTACCTTATGTTTTATAATCCTATTTATAGCCGATTCCACTAATATTTTTTTGTCTTCCCTTATAATTTTCAGCATGCCAAAAAAAACTTGTTACACCTCGTTTTTCTAAATAGATTTTTTCGGATTTCTTTTCTTTTCCACATCTTGCCACACGTCAAAGCACAAAATCTACTCTCTTCTTCTTTTCTCGTCTGTCCTCAGCGCGTCTTTCTTCGCCGTTCATGGCAAGACTACTTAACATAAATAAATAAAGTTGCAATGGCAATTAATAATAATTTATCGGAAAAATATATCCGATTTCCTCAAACTCCTGCTGAACAGTTAATTGCGAAGCGAAAGTATTGCAGAAATATTCATTTTATGATCAGCTAATAAATTGGAGTTATTGCAGATTTCGTCACCTTAACAGTTCCGTAAACTTTCCAGGTATTATAGGCTGCGCCGATGGAAATCATATACCATGCACTTAGCAAAAACATTAAAGGAGCACATTTGAACAGAAAGCATTAGACATCAAAAATGTGCAGTTTGTGAGAAATTTTACATATTTATTATGCGTATTCGTATTTATTTGCTCTCTTGCGGCGGTTTTGCCAGGTTTTCAGGTGCAACTCACGATACATACATATGGAGTATTAGCCAAGCAAGAATATTTCTTGAATCACAATTTTATATAGGTGAAATGTCTACATATTTACTAGGTAAGCAGCTTCAACTGTCTAATTCCTTTATAAATTAATGAATAAATTAAGGTGACTCCGGGTATAGCTTAGAGCCACGGCTTCTTACGCCTTTCCGAATACATGGAAATTCTACAGAACTAGAATTACAGTTTAACCGATGTCACGCTAAAATACGGAATTGTATACAAAGGGCAATTGGATTGCAAAAGGCTAGATGGAGATAGTTGTGAATTAAAATAGCATTTTAAAACTTCTTACTTATATTTAATGCTTTATTTAGATGCTGCAGCAAAGAAAAACTACTCAGGTATTCTCCAGAAAGAGCCGGCAATATTATTAACGCATGCGCTGTCTTGCATAATATTTCACTAAAAAACAATGGTCCGAAAACGGAACAGGAAAATATGAGGATAGAGGTGGAGGTGGAGGCACTGAAACATCGCCGAGACATTCCAGCCCTTTCTAGAACAACGGAAAGGATTACAAATGCCAATATTGTACGCGCGGCGTGAAGCATTAGACAATCGGTTGCAAGAAATTACTAAGCGAATGATATTTTTCTTAATTTTTATTAATAAAGCTTAAAAAAATTACAATTCTTTTGTTTATAATCGCTGAAAAATATACAATATATTACCTTTTTTGGTCCGGTGCGGTACACTCCACTTCCCATTTGCATATTTTCAAGCAAATTATTCATAATTTTTAGTGAGGTGTAGTGCACTCCACTGCACTGGATCAAACAACATAGTAATTATGTGAACAGTAAAAAAATAAAATATTAAAATCCATTATGTCGGCTAAGAATAAGAAGATCAAATTAATTAATCCAAATATTGGGTTTATTGCTGCTATTATACTTTTTTGTCCTTCTACCAACCGCTCAAGAAGACTATTTGTCCTGCAACTTTCTTCATACGCCAATTCAACGTAATTTTTGCATTTTTCATACATTCTTCCAGTAGGGATAGTTGACTTTTGCTTTCTTCCACTTTGGAGTTTACATGTTCCAGACAAGAAAATATTTGTATCAAAAAAATTCCTCCATCTTCATCCTCTCTTAAGGATTCAAGTTCTGCGGTAATTTCTTCAAATTGTGTGACCTACAATAATATTAGTTCTGAAAAGCATAAAACTAAAAACAATTATTTTTACATTTTTGGCGAATTCCGAGCTCCTTAGATTTTTTATCTCCTTCAAAATAATCCACTCCGACATATGTATTAGAAATCATCTTATCGTCAGCTAAAAGCTCAAGTTTGGGATCTACAGTACCTCCGGCGGTTCTTTTGGGTTCAATCGTTAAGAGACGAAACCTTTTAAGCACGTTGAGCCGCATATCAGTGCAACACTGTAGTAATGTTTATAAATAAATGTGTAAGCGATACAAAGAAAAAAGTAAATTCTCCTTTTTCCACTGTAGCCCTGTTTTCGCTGTACCACAAGAATTTAATTTTTCTGCTATTTGTTCCCTTATTTTATCTGTACATTGCGCTCCTTGCGCACTGGCAAAACCTCTCCTCTAATACATTATAATTTTGTCTTAGTTCTTCAATCCGAAGGGTGATTCTGATCTTTTGTCGTACTATTTAGGCGTGGATTTTGACATATTTTGTCGTGCTTTTTCTTTTAACACAGTTCATTTTGTGTCTATAATATTATCTACCAGAAAATAAACTATGTATAACGAATTTTCGGTGAACAAATGTCAAAAAACACGTCTAAATATACGACAAATTAGTCAACTGCTCCCAGAGTTTGTGACAAAGGAATGTAGGTACTAAGTTCTTAAAATCGAAATAATATTTTGAATTTAGTAAGGAACCTCGCTTAGGCTACGTTACTACGTTAGGTACATCGGCAGTCGGCTTTTTAAACATTTCATGTCAAATTGCAAAAATACTTTGTAATTAGATTTTATTTGCAAATATATATCACGTCATGTCATGGCAGATTGCTTGCTACTAACTAAGAAACGATATGATAAAACTACTGCACTAGTATTAGCTATAATAGTAATCACTTTCTGGGAAGATTTGTTTCGCTCTCGTGAGAATGAGTTAAGAATGGATTCGTCAGTTAAAGCTGATTCGAATGGAAGCAAAAAGCTTCTATAGGGATCCTTGCCAAGTCGATATGATTCCGAGGTATTATAAACCGCACTGAATGTGGCTCTTTATCAGAATGAAAGTAGTCACGATCCGTGCATTATCTCAACCAATTTAGTTGCATTGCAAACGCTCATATACATGTAGTGATCTGTCCGATAATTAAATTCACATGGAAATACGTAGAGCATATCTGAAAAATATCCAACTTTAAGTAGAATATTAGAAAAAAAAAACAGAAAACATTTTTCTAGTACGTATACTTAAAACTTACAAATTATTTTGCCCACTTAAAACTTACAAATTATTTTGCCCATAGGTACTATGTATAACTAACCTTGTTATATCAGCGACAGCAACAGGGGTATCTAGAAGCTACGATATTATCGATCTAAATTTAAATTTGTTTTACAAATTATTATAATTTAATAGATATTTCGTTAATTATTTTCCCGTAAGACAACAAAACTTCACTTGACTGCCAAAGTGATTGACCTGCGTCACTTTCAGTTCATTTATAGTCCACCACAACCTGAATGAGTTGAGTTGCAATAAAAAGGAAGAAGAAAAGCAATTCTTTCCTTAGGCGTATATTCTGACACATAAGTACGACAAAAGATCAGAATCTCCCTTCAGAACTTATTTTTGATATAAGGACAACTTTCCAGCCATTTTTGTGTTACAATTTTTTACAATTTATAAGTTTTAGTAATAATTTATAACTGAGTTCTTTTGGTTCCAAATATCAAAATTGGCAAAATGTTAAAATAGAACTTGATAAATCTCGGGACAAAGTTTGACGCACTCTGCACCGCAAAATTGAAGGTGAGTGAGTGAATTTATTAGCAGAATCAAATTTGCAGGAAAGTGACTCACTTTACTCACTTTGTGTCAATTTCGACTTAGCTGAATCTCAGTACAGGTGTCACCTATTTCGATTTTATTATTTTGACAACGACAGTTGCTTGCTTGTTTGTTGATTTGTCATTACTATAGCATTTCGTTATATTAATTTCAAAGTTCGTTGTTGATTTGGCGTAGTTATGGCGATTTGTTACGTTAATTTCAAGGTTCGAATGTCACTCTGCGCTGCATTGTGAACAGTTTTGCTCTGTACTGAAAGCTCATTCTATTCGACTCTACTCCACTCTAAATTTTGAATGCGGCATAACCAAGTAAAACTTATAGACATGGACCGTAAATAATTACTATAAATGATTGTTCAAATGTAAAAATCATATACCAAACGTAGGTTCTTCGAAGTAGAAATAAGTTACATGGTAATTATTACGCAAGAGGTACTCCTGGATGGAACCACCAAAATAAAAATTTTACACAGAAAATTGGCTTCCAAATATAACTGCTAAAACTTGTTAACTTATTAATAAATTATTACGATACTAGGGGAAGCCCGTCGACGTTGTCCGCTGATAATGCAAATACCTAGATAGCTGGGGGTGGGGTTGGGGTGTTCAGAAATGCATAATATGTAAGCTATTATCTGACTCGATCGAGCGATTCCGTACTCTAATGTTTCACTCCGGGTCTGTGTCTGTATGCCTGTGTGTGTGTGTGTGCCTGTATGAGTGTGTGTGAATACATTCATATTTTGTATGGCAACCCTACGAAGGAGTTGACCGATTAGTTCAATTTTCGAACTGTATTTGCAATTATAATGAAAATGCCGTGTACAAAATATGCGCTCTCCACTTCGAGGCCTTCTCAGGCAGCTACCAACAAGTATATAGTAAAAAAAAGTTTTGTATGGCCACACCAAGAAGGGGTAACCCGTTTTGAAATTTTATTTACTATTGCTATGGAAACACCACGTTATAAATTTTTTGTGCGAAGACCCTACATAAGAGTTGCCCGATTTTTCCCATTTTTGAAGTTAATTTAAATTTTTTTAAAAGAGGCCTGTATACAAAATGTCCAAATATCTGGTGAAAAACTGAAATCTTGTATGACTTCA
The DNA here is from genome assembly GCA_963924295.1 of Dioctria rufipes. Lineage (NCBI taxonomy): Eukaryota > Metazoa > Arthropoda > Insecta > Diptera > Asilidae > Dioctria > Dioctria rufipes. The sequence goes on along the minus strand of OZ002741.1, from coordinate 269,729,849 downwards.
CTAAGAAGGGGTTGCCCGATTTAGTCCATTTCTGAAATTTTATTTACTAATGCGATGAAAACCCGCGTACGAAATTTCAGCTCTCTACGTGCACTCGTTGTCGGACACTGCTTAAATATATACTAAAAAACCAAATATTTGTATAGCAACCCTACGAAGTAGTTGCCCGATTTAGTCCATTTTTGAAATTGTATTTGCAAATTTTTATAAAAACGCCGTGTACAAAATTTCAGCTTCAGGATTTCGAAAACGGCTCCATCTATCGTGTCCTATCTTTCAAATTGGTACCAACCAAACATATTCACAAAATTTCATTGAAATCTGTTGACCGGTCTTGGAGACTTGCGTGTACGAATACAGTGACACCGGATTTTTATATATTAAGATGTACTAAAAATTCAGCACGTGCGTAACTAAATAATTTTTAGAGCAGATTATTTTCCAACTACATGTAACTAAGGTACTGCTGCTGATGGTTGACGTTAGTGTAGCGGTGATTTAAAAATCAGTAAGTTCACATTCGTTCACATGCGTCTTAATTAGGACTTAAATCTAAGGCATTCAGCTAATAAATTTTAATACAAATTCAATGGAAAAAAATTAATTCGCATATATGTCCCAATTAACCCGATCTGGGAAGATGATATTTTCGAAACACTCATCAATACCCAATTGATGAAATATCTAGAAACTAGCGATCACCAATACGGCTTTCGTGCTGGGCGCTCTATTGGACAATTACTAGCCTTTCTTACTGAGCGTTGGAATCAATATGTCCATAGTTTTGGTGAATCTGAAATCATCGCATTCGATATCTCGATAGCGTCCTGCATTTTCGCCAAACTTCAAGCATCATGTCTAGACTTTAGACCCTTTTTTCGTAAAACGGATTGAAAGTTTTCTCTCCCGCCGTTTAATTCAAATTATATTGAACGAAGTTATTTCTGACAGTTTTATCATCAATGCCAGTGTACCGCAAGGTTACGTGCTCTCTCCTACTCTCTTATTTATGATCTACTAGCTCTCACTTGCAATCTTATTCATAGTTTTGGAGACGACAGAACCCTTGATTTCATATACTCGTTCGACTCTATAGCTGATTTTTGTCTGAATCCATATGCTCACAGTTCACTAAACTTACTTTGACCTTACAGTAATATTCCCTTGCGGCAGAGCGAATCGGATCTTGTTAAATGCACTTACTATATACTTTACTTAAAAAAATAATAAAATAGTTTTGATTAAAACGTAACCTTACCATTTTATGCCAAATAATTCTCAGCTGAGTTGCAATAGTGTATGTGCGGCCGGATTCAGAATCTGTAGGCAAACTGATTCGATTTCATCAAACCACGACACAACGCGATGTACAATTATTACTCAGCTGAAAGTTTTTGTTTGAGCATTCATAGTCATTTGGTTCAGATAAATTTGTTTAAATAATTTTATTAGGAAAGGTATCAAAATTTTATTTCGGTTCGGAAAACAAAAGAGCAAGCCTAAGATTATCAGAACACCATTTTTCGGTATGAATAGTAGTTTAGGGCGGAGGAGCTATTCAAATCAAAGTTTTGTCAGTTTTTCATAAGAAGATTGCAAATATTTTAGAATGTTAGAACTGAGTTGGGGATCCCATGTGGTAGTGACGGAGTCTGTTTCATGGCTTGGGACGTATTTCTCGAGTGTTTTTCCTCCACACGAGCTGTAACCCGGGCTCACTCTCACATCCGTGAAGTCAATTTCGGTCTTTCCGTCAATATTCGTAAATCCTTCTTAAGCAGAGCAGTACGGCTGTGGAACAGTTTGCCATCCTCTGCCCCCCCCCCCACCCAACCACTCCAGCTACGAGCCGGTAACATTCAAGTGTAATGCACACCGTACGTCCTTGGCTCAACCCAATAATCCTCAATTCCCTAATCCTTCTTCTTTTCCTACCAAGGCTGTGCTACGAAATCATAAAGTATCCCCTGGACTTTGGTAACATCATAAAAAAACGTCACAGTGATTTCGAGAATATTGTTTGGGTTGTAGAATAGAAGGCTTCGACCGTTATCGAGTATTCATTCCGTCCGTGACACCGGAGATGTTTTTTTTTATTTATTCCAATATTCAAACGCGTCCCGTGGTTTTTAATAATTTTAAATCATTTTAAACCATTTTCGTTTTCACCATATCGATTCAACCTTGATACATCAAAACAATTTATTTACCATTTATGATTTTGTGAGCTTAAGGTCATACATTTTATAGAAAATCGCTTTAATTTAACTTCAAAATGTTTTCATTTAAATTGCACATAACGCATTTAGTCTAAAACGCTTTATATCAACGGCCATAGGTTGCTGGTGTACCTAAGAAAATTACAAAATCATCTAAACATGGACAGCATGCAGACAATATGAAATTTTATACTCAGTTCCAAATTAAACTAAATGCTCAACCCGGAATAAGGAACTTAAGCCCATCAACTGTATTAATTCTACAAAAAAAAATGGAAGAAATTCTTTTATAAAAGCATTAGAGCACCATAAATTGACAGCTGGATTCTACTAGTCATCACATTAATCCTACCAAGAGATGAGATAGTCGAATTCTATCGCCCCTCACATCGTAAAATTTTTATCAACTCCTCATATCCTTAATCCAATTCAGATTCGAAACATTGGTGCTTTAGTGGTGATGCAGATGAGTAATGAAGAGATTAAGGGGATATGGCGGTGACCTAAGAAGAAATGTTGCGCTAACGAGTTTTATACATCCCGTGATTATATGCTTGTGCTTGGATACATCAAAGTAAAAAGTTTGCAGATTTAACATTGAGTAATAGAAAGAAAATCCTTAGAAATGAGAAACATTTCCTCTCGCTCACTTGTTAATTCATTCCACCTGCTGCACGAGAACACCTCCTCTGGATCTACCACAAAGTAATCTTGCCAACTTGTTATATTTGTGGTCTTTAATCTCATCCAGAAGGCGTCGGAAGCACTCATTTCCTTTCCCCATGTACCCCCATCGCACCACATCACGGACACCTATACCGAGCTGGAGTTATGCCATCAAACCGTCCACAGATTTTCGAGTTAAAAAGATGATAAAACTTGTAATTCATAACCTCCAATTAGAGAAGCATAGGAGTGTAGAGAAAGGATCGGGGTGGAGAGTACGACAACATGACTAGGAGAGACTAGTCACGGTATGAAACGTAAAAAGTGACGGCGATGTCGATGGGAACATATTAAAGCTTGGATAGGCGAACTAAAATGTGGAGGAAGGTAGCGCATATATTTACACAGTGGAGCTCAACAGCCAAGAATTACGAATACACAGGTAAATTCATTTCAAGGTAAATTGGAGAATGAATGAGGCCGAAATTTGCACACCTCGCTTGGAGCGTTTCGTTGGTAGCACCAATATCCCAGTTTTGGGCCTCTTTGTATTCTTGGTGTTATGGTGTGGCTTTTGTAGTTAATTGCAGTATGCTAGGTCCTCCTTAAGATTTTCTTTTGCACAAGGACGTAATAGGATTTATATGGATTTATGTTGAATCATTTATTTTCATGTCTGTCTGTCTTACTTATACATTTGTTTGGTTCTCTACAGGGCGATTGCTAATTTTTATTTTTATTTTTCTACCACAAATAAAATCTTATCCCAACATTTAAATAAACCAGATCACATGTAACAACTAGAATAGTTATACAACTGTGGTCCTCCAAGTCTTCATAGTTACCAATTTAAAAAAAAAAAAAAAAAAAAAAAAACGTAATTCCAACGCCACAGAAAAATCAGACTTTAATTTTGAAAGCTTTAATATCCGCCGTAGGCTACTTTTTTATTACAATTCCAGCATTTCCCACATATGTCACTTATATGACATCCGAGTATCTCTGTAATTTGTGCATTTATTAACTGTCAGGCGGGGCGTGTATCAGAAATCCTTGAATCCTGTGATATGAGCAGTTGTAAATGGCTCTTGGAGATGCAAAAAAAAACTGGCATAACCGGGAATATTCACAAAATCACAAATAGAAGAAAAAAACTGGGGAAAATATACCCTTATCGTCGGTAATGTTCACAACCAGCAGGACAACATACATACATAGTCCTCTATGGCTACAAACCATTGCCGTGTTTGTAATTTTGCACTGGGTATACCGAAACCAACCTTACAATTGCAAAGAGCTGCATGCATGATGATTATTCTTTGGAAAATGTACATTCCGACATATTACACACATATTACACTGATATGCATGCATGTCATCCGAGCAATGTGATACATCCCTGACATATTCCTGTCATACACAACCAGATGCATTTTAATCTCAGACTATCTTTTATATGTGTAAACCCAAATCATTCTGAGGTTAAAGGTCCTATTTAACTCTAACTATGAATGCAGTTAGCCTTAGCCTGCTTAGTTGAACTACATATACGAGTATATAATTGACGAAACCATAAAAACCGCCAATGGTTTGCTTTTGTTGCATTGATCAAATACTATGATTAAAAAGTCTTATCGATTTCAGTTATTCATTAGTAGATGCTTTCGACTATAGTGGCTACAGGAATAACCTAATCAATATTTACAGCGCCCGTATATTTCGCAATTTGTATGTATCTGTTTCATCTTAATTATGTACCCTTTCAATTCGTTTTATACATACTGTTTGAATGGGGGATGTTTTTTTTCCTTTTTTTGTGCTAGTCAAGGGTGCTTCTCAATATTTTAAATTTCGCAAATAATTCCTCAAGATAGAAATTAACTTCAAAGTCCGGCTAACTTGTTTATAAAATAATGTCTATTTTGCATTGAATTGTGAAGTTTCGAACATTAAGGAAGCTGTATATCTTGGTGACCTTAACAACATACTAAATTTATCTGTCGGACCAGCCGCCATCTTGTAAGATGGTGGCAAAACGAAAAAAAAATTATTCTATTTAAATTTTCTTAAGTCTGTTTCACTGAAGTTACTGATTGTACGACAAAAATTTATAGGAACTTAATTGAGCAGATTGTATAATTATTCTATTTTTACGCTAGAGTGCGTGAGAGCGAAAATATTTTCGAAAAAATGGGTTTTACCCACTGACATATATAACATGGACTGCCTGATTTTCTATTTCATATGGGTCAACTTTTGTTGGCAGGGTGTGACAATTATCTTAATTTCAAGTCTTACTTTCGTTTTAATATTCATATTAAAAGTTCAGCAAATTACAGCTGAATTCGAAATTATTTCTATTCTTGGAAGCTTATCTTCTACAACACCAAATATTTCTTAAACTTGAGTTTTAAAGAAATAAGTTTACGCAATTCTTGTCTGCATGTCCCTAAAAGTAGCTATGGGGGACAGAGAAAGGATTACAAACACTGTATTGCCATCTATTTCTATTCTATATATTCATTTGGAAAACCACTGAACTGAAACTGGACTGTGGTGTATTTCATATAGAACTTATTATTTCAAGTTCAGTGGAATTCAGTCGATAAACCAAAAAGAGAGAACTATAGAAAAATGATCCCATAATAATGTCAAATAATATAAGCAATTTTTGTAACGTCAGCAGTCCATTGTATATATGTCAGTGGTTTTACCGTCATTTCACCAAGAGGAAGGCGAATAAATGTTGAGGTTGGAAATTTATTCAACTACATACATACGAAATGGAGTTTTTATAAGGTAAGGTGATTTAAAAAAAAAACGTATAGTTTAAAACTTTTCACCTGTACATTACACGAAGTATCCCTGTTAACTATAGACATTTTTCAAGGGATGAAAGGATAGGCTGCGATAAACAAAAAATAGTATGTACGAATACGGGGGGTAAAATGATGACTTTTTTCTAAATATTTTAGGAATCATCCTTTAGTTTATGATTTAAACTTCGTTACATAGACAATTATTGGATCTTTCCAATGGTTCATAATTTTTCTCCTTTCCGTTCCGAAGCTATAATTCAACAAATTTAAAATGTCAGTGTTTAACTGAATTCATGTAACTAAATCTCAAAACCAGTTTTTCAATTGAAAATTAAGAAACACATGATCTATAGCTTAAAAGGACCTGTCATACTCTGTGCTATAAGGTGAATATATGTATGGTGAAAAATAAAGCAAGTATTCTATATCACTCCTATCTCCCAAACGACTCATTTTATAAATATTAGGGCATATAGTTTTAGCCAGTTTTAAATCTCTACCCGCACTAATTAAAAATATTCAATATATGTGGACCTTATAATATATGGTTAATCAGGATGGCAACTGAGTGAAAACATTTTCACCGGGATATATTTCAGTGGCACAACTATTTAGTACTGGCTTCATCAAGTTATCAATATGCTTTTTTGAAGGATCTTTTGGTATCCAACTATTGTAATTGGTTTAAATGTCAAATACCGTATTTCTTCTAGAGACACACACAATGAGTAGTGAAACGAATATTGAAACCACTCAGGATTTTTTATATTAATGAATTTGACTTTTGGGACAAGGACATGATATTAACATTAAAATTTAAAAAGTCTACCAAAAAATAAGTCCTGTAGTTAAATTAAATGGTACAGCATTTCGGTTAAGGAGCTCAACAAACCAGATGGTTCGATGCAGAGGCATAAACTTAAGCAGGACAGCGTTAAATACTATTATAGGAAAGCAATAAAATAACAAACTCAGCTATGAATGGTGTTAGTATAATACTTACCTACCAAAGTAACCAACTTCAGAGAGGACTATTACAACATTCATGTATTTCAGCTTGTGAAAGGACAATGTTACTTTTTATTAGCCATTCCACACGAAAACGATCAAAATGGCCTTGTATTGAACCAGACCATTTTCGATTTGGATAAAACTTTCCTAGTTTAGGGAGTATAGCTCACTCATATTTTTGTCTACCCCCTCCCATAACCTTTCGCCTAAGTGCTTAGAAACTGAGTGGTTTTAACGTAATTTTCAAAAAATTATATCTCGAGTACGGAGCAACCAATTTTTCTGACTCAAACGCAAATGCCAAATGATGTTAGTGCCAAAGCAAATTGTGAAGTCTAAAAGAAAAAAAATTATAAACAGGCATGTACCTGCCAGAAAATTTAGTGAATGTTATAATTAGAGAAAAAACGAAAATTAACATGAGATAAAGTGAAATTGTGAAACGGGGGGTTTTAGCAGTTGAAAGTGGTTTTTGGAGATCTTCGACGAAACATTACCTCCTAACGGAAAATTTCCTTCACAAAAGTTGTAGACAATAAAAAAATCTAAAACATTGAAATGAGGCATTTTTCATTACACCCCCAAATTTACCGAGAAACTGACGGAAAACTGATTTTTCTGTTTTTTATTGTTTCGTCTCGCAAAAATAATTCAATTTACTTGAAATTTTGTGAAATTATACCTTTTCTTGCATTGAATTAGCATGATTTTCTTAGAATTTGGAAAACAAGTATGTAGGTAGTTCCGCGTTGAATGGACTATATATGTTGATGATTTATGATTGATGATTTATTTTTCATGAAACCGCTTAAAATTGAGAAAAACCAAAACAAATGACTTCGAATTACGTCACCATCCTGAAACAAATTAATAAAAAATGTTTTAACTTATTCCTATAAACGTGCTAGAAAAATTTATAAAATTATGAATTCGGAAATTCATTTGAGAAAGGTAAGGTACGTGAAATATGTACTTCTAAAATTCTCAAACTCTAAAACTCTCAAAAGAGACGCATTTTACTCTCCTCCCACTATCAATACAATTTTTGTATATTTTGATGAGAGAAATCAGTGGCTGCCGAAAACACGACTTAAAATGGATCACATTATGCAGAAATTTTCATGAAAACTGCTAAAATAGAGATAAAGAAATATTTGAAGACGTACGTGATTCGAAAGATATTACTGGTGAAGAGGAAGTAAAGTGTGTTAATATTGAAAAGCTCGAAGACATCGATAATCAAAAAAAAAAAGGACAAGCACAATGCACAAGACCTCAAATTTTATAATCTCTCATTTTATTTTTATAAAAAATATCAATTAATTAATTGTTCTATTCAATAATTATGTATTCAGATTATTTTATTCATAAATACTTAAAACAGATCACTCATCGTTATACTATTTACGTAGTGAAAAATAGTACAATATACGTTAATAAAAATACACACTAGGCCAGCGAGTATTAACTCTAGCTTGCCACTTTTAGTATGTGCGGTGCATTACTATATGAAAAACTCCAATTTCCGGATAGTTTCCGCCACTTTTTCTTTGATTAAATTCATTCAACTTTAGTAATATTACAATAAAGTAAATTCTATCATTGCAATTTATTAATCATTATTAAAAGAAGTAATAAAAACAATTGAAAATCATAGAAAATATTGAAAAATTCGTGATTCAAATAGTCATTTTTTTTAGTTTTTCTCAATTTTAAGCGGTCTCATGCAAAATAAACCATCAATATATGTATATATGTGACCATTTTAAAGTAGACATTTCAACGGCTCAAATGAGCCCAGATAGAATATTTAAAATGAAAAAAAAAAAAAAACAAATAAAGTTTTCCGTGGAAGATTTTAGTTTTTTTGAATAATGTAACTAATAATAATAAAGTTTTTATTCAGAATCAATTTTGTACATTAATATTTTATAGGCCCATTAACGCAATAAAATTTCTATCTATTTATTATGTAGACAATTCAATTTATAAGTTCAACTAATGTGTTCAAAATAATAGTAAAGCAAATAAACAGATGCACTATGTAACATTAAGATTTAAAAAAAAAAAACCACAAGCGAGCAGATAAAAGGGTTTTCCAACAAAAAAAACTAATTCGATACTGACTAATATAGTCGTCTGTCTAGATTGGCATGATCAACTTTAACCTTTTTCAATTAATCTCTCTCAAAACAATATTTTGTTACGTACGAAATTGTCATTAACTTCCACATGGGTGTGGTGATCGAAAAGGAAGGGATTAAAATGATATTTTACTATCAAATATGCAAAATGAATTACGTGTGTCGTCCTATAATAATCCAGTAATGCATTTAGAAGATTCTGCAAAGAAATTGTTATCATTTTCAGGAAGAAGTACATATAATGACGATTAGATTACCTAGCTGCTGTAGAGCCCCTTATCGGATTCAAAGTTGACCACAACGTACCTAAAGCCTAAGAGGTCAGGATACATCCACTCGGGAAAGCGCACTTAATTTGCACATCTCAATATGGTCGGATAATTCAGCTCGATTCCTCACCTCATCCCAGGAATCTACCGAGATATCACCTAAATCTAAATTAGAATAAGAATTAAGAAATTATAAATATTATTAGTATCCATTACCCTTATGTATGTTTCGGGCAAACGAGCGGGTGAACAAAAAGCACACTTCTTGATTACCTACATACAATAAACGAATTAAGAGCAATAGTCGGGAAAAATTAAAACAAACAATAACACTTACTTGCACTATAATTTGTATGTAAATGTTTTGAAATTTCGCGGTCAACGAGACCATAGTTGAGAATCGATATTTTAATACAAATACCACTATTCTTATTAGCTGAGGTGAAAACTGGAAAGCTGCTAGAAATAATAGGCGTAAATGATAAGTCGCATAGGGGGCTTTCTGATAGATCACTGAACTGGGACAAGTCTCGCTCTCAGTCTATTTTCAGTCATAGGTCAATCAAGTACAAAAAGTCGAGTTTCAGTCGAGAGTAGGTTAAAAAGGTCATAAGTGCAAGTTGGATTTTGGCAATTGGTCAGAGGACGCAGACCCAAAGTCGGAACGAAAGAGGAATAAAAATTAATTAAAAGTGCTTCGAGTCAATTAATTTTTTTTTTATATATATATATATATTATTATTAATTTTACTGAGTCGCTCACGCATTCATTTGCCCTGCTGTAGGATTAACGGATTGTGAACTTAGTGGATTTTGTCGAATGAAGCGTAACGTATTGCTGTAGATGTGGTATTTCTGTGATTAATAATAATTAGTCGATTAATAAAATTTGCATAGAGCCTCACTCTATTGTGTAATTTAAATCAAATTCGTGTACTGGAAAACAAAAAACGTGGCGCCCATGCAGGTGTTTGGCCTTACGCAAAACCCCACCTATCTCCATCGCTAACCGGCAGAACGGTTTCGCATAAAAAGTGCGTAACAATTTACCTTCCATTTCAAAGAAGTAAAAAAGGTATAGAACAAGAATACTCATACGTAAGGTAGCTTCAACTTAAACCGCCTTATGCCTTTTAAGGGAAAAAGAAAAAAGAAAGATTGCATTCAATTACTCGTTGTATTCATCAATTAGAAATTTTTGATATTTAAATGCACCACTAAAGAAACCATACAAGGCTGTCCAATCCTTGCCATTCAGCAGATCAATTAACTCGTTACGCGAAAATTTATTACTACCGAAGAACTGTGCTCTGTAGGGTGATTCTGATTTTTTGTCGTACTTTAATATCAAAATATACGCCTAAATGAAATGAACTCTTCTACTGATTTTTTCGTCTTTTTATCCAACTCAGCAAGCCTTGCATTACATAAAATGAGCTGAAAATAACACTTCACATTTCATATAATATTGTTACAAATTTAAGTACTTGTATTGCTCTAATTTGATGTAGAATATAAATTTACCACAATATATAATTTTTGTCGCAACCTCGGATTAATTTGTCGTACTTTTAGGCGTGTATTCTGACATTAATTTATTGCAAATTCATTTAAGTTTGTTTTGTGGTTTATGAAAAGTATAAATCAAAATGAATATGGTGAATATAAAAGTACGACAAATTTGAGGTGAAGTGTCACAATATGTGACAAAAACATACGCATAATCTAAGACAAAGAAATCAGAATCACCCCCTGTACTGTTTAAAACTAGGGCAAATCTCAACAAAGTGTACTATGTCCTCCTCTAGTGCCTCCCTTCTAAACGTATTCGCAGACCACCTCTGTACATAAAATAGATCTTTTTAAGTCTATACTATTGCCAGTAGATAATACCTGCATCAAGCGAATAGTTTAGATCATGTCTAACACTCAACCTAGCTTGCTCCAAATAGTTATTTTGGCTAACTTGCGATTCTTTTATCAGAATATCATCCAGATTGGAGCGCAAATCTTTAAAATTTATGGGCACGGAATGTTTTGCCGAAAGTTCACAGAGTGCATCATACCAACCTATTTTCTTCCTTCTGGCTAAGTTAGCAAGCGTGTTGAGTAATTTATTGCTTGGCATTTCACAGACTACTTTAACAATATATTTATAATGCATTCTTAAGGTCCACAGTCCGGCTGAAAGGAGCCCCGTTTACAAGTGAACCATATAGTTTGGTGTGTTACGGAGAAGTCCAAGTAATCTCTTTAAAATAAAATGTAGAAGCTTACCAGCTTCGTCAAAGGCCATAGATCCCCATATTTGCACCGCATATGACATAATCGCATTACATACGGCATTGTACACTTCGAATTTGTCAGACGTTCTTATGCCTCGTTTTTTAATAGAACTCTTCCATGTGGAAGTTATAATCTTTCCTGGACATGTCTTTTAAAGGATAGCCTTGGGGTGGAAATGACGCCTAGATATTTATATTCTTTAACGATTTCGATTTAATTGTTTTCGAAAATCCATTTTTCATCTCTAGCCCTGATCCCCCCTCCTTTAGAAAAAATTAATACCATAGTCTTTAACAAATTAACAGATAAACACCAGAGATTACAGTCCCTCTCCAGCTTTCTAACCATATTTTGCAGAATAGTTAGATTGTCAGATATGAGTACAAACAACATTATCAGCATACATCAGATGGCGTACATGGGTGTTTTCTACTGTTATTCCTCCGCCCAAATATTCGTGTAAGTCGTTTAAATATAATGAGTACACAGCCCTGGCGCACACCGGACGTTGTTTCAAACCAATTACTACAGCCTTCGCCATGGGTGAAAGCATACAGCCCTTGCAAAGTGTTTATAAATTTCGTTGAAATGTCTAAATTGTAAAGTTTCAGGAATAATAATCGAATGTCAATGGAGTCAAATGCGGCGCTGAAATCAACAAAAAGGCAGTATACTTTCATCTTGCCCTTCTTCCAAGCGAGATTTACCAAACTATACAAATTAAAAATGTTATCTGTCGTCCCATAGCCTGGTTGAAAAATGTAAATATCGTGGAAACGATTTGTTTTCCAAATTCCAAAAAAGTCATGCTTATTCAATGTAATAAAAAAGGTATACTTTCACGCCAGTTCTCTCAAAATTTGAGGTAGTGTTGAAAAATGCTTATATCAAAGTTTTAAATTTTTTTATTATCTACAACTTTTGTGAAAAACATTTTGATCATGCTTCGTCGAAAATTGCAAAAAAAAACACAACCACTAAACACCCCTTTTCATAATTTCAGTTTATCTCCAGTTTTATTTTTGTTTTTTCTTAATTATAACAAAATTTTCCAGCAGGTCCTTGCCTATTTATAATTTTCACTTTATTTCAAAAAGGTATTGGAACTAGTCTTTTAATGCTGTATGTTTTTCATAAAAAAAAAAAATATAGTAGCAGCAAACAAAAACAAATGTTTATTAATAATATTATTTTTTATTCAAAAAATAGTATTATTTACTTTTCTACTATACTACTATATATACTACTACTATACTTCTAGCAATTGTTGTTTTTGTATTTTTTTATCTTGAATCTGGAAGCCTTGTCTATCTATGTACAAAAAATTACTATTGTGTTAGGCTTCATTTTTGAGATATGAGCTTTTAACCCAGCAAACATTGCGATTCGAAATTGAATCGAAAGTGATTCGTTTTAACGGAATATTCTATATCGATTCGTAATAATGATTCGATAACGATTCGTAATAATGATTCGATAACGATTCGATACCGATTCGCAATAACAATTCGATAACGATTTGTAATAACGATTCGAGACTGATTCGTAGTCTTAAGTTAAAATCGACCGATATTCGTAGGGGTCTTAAAACATTTCAGTAAACTCACAATTAAATGAAATCCTGTTGGTCAAATAAGGAATAGGAGTATATGGAAACTTGGCTCATATGTTCATATTCTTTTCAAATCTGATAAATTTAATACTTTTCTGTGGGGAATAATTGAGCAACGGCGGAAAGAAAAAAAATTACCGTGCGGACGACAGCTACACATCGCTAAACGAAGAATTCTCGAAGAAATCTCGAATTTCGGAATTCAAGAATATTTCGCTGAAAACAAAATTCGCTAAAATGTTTGCTGGGAATGTCTTGTAACGAAATAAAATAAAATGTGGAATCGAAGTCAAATTTTCTAAAAAAAAAAGTTAGAATTGGTCTACGACCAATTCTTACGATACGCTACTAGCTGAATGCTCGTTTGTAACGCCTGCGCAAGTTTGATTTTTGCAGTAGTTTTTGAATAAATCTCTAGAACGGTGCGTCAAATTATTATAACCAATTTTATAGGATGGATTTCATATTCTGAAGAGCTTTTCAGTACATTAAAACCGTATATGACTGATTGTTTTCACAGCATACGTAAAAATCCTAAATTTTTAAATGGCAACATCAAGAAGGGGTTTCGCGATTTAGTCCATTTTTGAAATTGTATTTATTATTTTTATGAAAATACTATGTACAAAATTTCAACGCTCTACGTTGATGCTTTCTCAGACAGTATACAAATATGTAGTGAAAAATTAAATTTTTGTATGGCAACCCTACAAAGGAGTTACCCGATTTGTCCCATTTTCGAACTTAATTTTACTTTTTTTGCAGAAAGACCATTTGCTAAATTTTAGCTCTCTAAGTACTCGCATTCTCGAGTTATCGTAAGGACGGACAGACAGACCCACGGACAGATAGACGGAAGGATAAACGGATATGCAAAAATCACAATAACTTTTAATTTTATGCATACATATCCAAACCATTTTGCTCTACCATCATTATTTCTAGGCGTTACAAATGGAATGTCAAACTCAGTATACCCTTTAGATTTCATCTAGGATATAATAAATGATATAAGAAATAGATCTTTCTCTTAGTCAATATCGATCCTGTATCTCCTCAAATACGAAACGCACGACAAATTGCATCGTTACTACATTAGAAAATTGCATCGTTACTACATTAGAAAAGTTAATGACCAAGTAGGTAGGCCAAAAATCTGAGTAAAATTTCTTTTAGCTAGAATATCACGTTTTATTGGATTCATATTTCAAGGAATATTCTTCTTATTTGAGATTATTTTACCTTTAGTGATACGAATCAGATAGAATCCGTGCAAGGAACGTTTACACGAATTTCGTTGTATTCCAATCTCTTATTTTCACGTCATTAGTGTTGATAATATAAGAATTTATTTGGGTGATGAATACGTTTTGAGATTTTATGAGTCATCATACATAGTTCTGATAATCGATTCGGCGATATTGATATTTTTGGTTCTCCTTACATAAAGTTAGCTAAAACTGGGATCAGCGGTTTATTAACCTGCTAATCGGGAAAATCTTACTGATAAGATGACACCCAACATAAACTAATTCATAAAAACCTCATGCTTCACTTTTTATTTTCGTCAATTGTGAGTATAAGAAACATCAACTTTTGCTCTTTATACATACAAAAAATCTGAGCAGATGCACAATACTTTTGGTTTTGATAACATCTCCGTCGTCTTCATTAAGCTTATACACAAATGGCATAAAATGTACTTAATGGGATAGCCTCTAGGCAATATTCTTTAATTTCTGCGGTAGTTTCCGCGATAGGAATAAAAAAATATTCTTGTACTTTTCCTTCTGAAAGTGACCTATCCGAAGTTTCCGATTCTTCTTGTAATCAACGGAATATTTCTTCCAAGTACCAAAGAAGTACATAGGGTCTGCAACTTTACTCGAAAAGAAGTATATTAAAATATTTCGAACACAGTAAAGACCATTATCAAGGCTGAAACAAAAGGCTAATATCAGAAAGAATACTAAATTCCTCCTGTAATTCTAATGCGCAAATATTATAGTTTCAAAAGATTTCTAAGGAGGATAGAAATAATATCTGTCTATATCTTGGACATTAGACAAAACTAACAGGCAGCACGAAGGCCTGATATACCAATTTTGGTGCCAAACTAGGTTGATTCCATAAATATAGGTGCCAGTGTACTTACTCATTACATCGCGTTAAAGTACCTATTTTTTTTTAGAATGGTTCGCCGGACGATCAAATAGGCATACTCAATTTAGTAACGGCCTGTATTCCGAATAACTGCTCAATACGTTATAAGCATTTAATAATGACCAGTAAATTGTGCTGATTGACACGAATAGAAAATGTGGTAGAAGCGGGCAGAGCTTCATTCAGCCAGTGCTGTTGATCATATGGCAAACCCATACCTACTAAGGCAAATTATTTATAAGTTCAAGAGTCAAGTCTTGGTTTAACTCATCAACAGGTCCCAAATACCGAAATTGAGTGACTCGAAAATACAAAAACGGAAAAATTGAAAAATACAACAAATGTTTCGTAAAGAGTTGAAAAAATCAGATTAATTCGAATGAATTAAATCTGTGTAAGCCAGCACTGTACTGAAAAAAGTAAGAAAGAAAGAAAGAAGTTTAAAATTTAATGAATAACTTCCGGTTTAAATGGAAATTAAATATTCAGTAACCGTCAGTTTCATTTAACCAAACGAAATCAAAGTAATCCCCAGAAAAGAATAAAGATGGTGCAAGATGATGAATGCACTTGTGCAAGACGTAAGCAGTAAGCACAATGCCAGAAATATTTCAACAATGAAAAAATTTTATGAAAATTTCAGAGAAATAGTCTTAGGATCCTTGGTAATATGTATGTATGTATTTACGATGAACATCGAGGCTATGTTTGCATCTCGGTACAGCAACTTAAGTGTTTTCCTCCCACCGCAAAAAAAAAGAATTTTTCAACGGTTTTTTTTAATGCACCCCTTGGACGGGCAATGTCATGTGTGGGTGGAAATCTCTGACTTCATTTTGATGCAAAAATAACCAGAAAAAGTAGACTCAGGCTCTTTCTTTAGTGGAAGGAGAATCTTTCCTTAACATTCTCTTGACTACTGCAGCTTTCTCTCCAGTCAACCAGTCAGCATCGTAATAAAGGCGAATAAATTTCAATGATTGATTTTGCTATGCATTTGTAAAGACCTCTGGTATTGCGCTACCACAGACCACAGGCAGCATATAACCACTATTGCCAGACCACCGAAGCCCCTGGAAAACCACCCATCATTCTTGGTGGTGCATGTTATTACTATATTTTGTACTACCCTAGTGCCGTAGTGTAGTATATACTGTCGAGGAAGAAGATGAAGTATAAAAGAGGAAAAAGAATTATACTGAACTGCAGTCCTGGGATGGTGGGATCTTTACTCAACAGCTGAGCGACGGGGCTCGTTATTGCTGATTTTGTTAAATTTACTTTGCATTCCTCGGTCTTATCTGATTTTGAAAACAAACATCTACCGACAGTAGCCATTCAATTTGACTATCGATTCATTCAAGAGGCGAAGCATTCTGCCAGAGCTACATAACCCGGAGAGACTTAAGAGTTGATTCGAGTGAAGTTTTCTTGTCGGAATCAGCGTTTAATAAAAATGGGACGTAAAGATATAATAGTTATTAAGAATGCACTACCATAGGATAGAAGTAAATCACCAGGAATGCTGGGAAGAGAAGTAAATTCTGTCCCCTTTGAAAACGGAAATCCATGCAGTCCAGGATTTCAATTATACTTGCAAGAAATTCAGAACCTCTGGGAGGGAGAATTTCAAATTACTAAACCACAAAAAGCAGGAATCAACTGCACGATAAGCGTAAACCTACCGAAAAGTTTAAGTAAATTTAAAATTGTCGATGTTGAAAATTCAATTATATGCGCGATTACATTCAAGAAAGCTGGAAGCAAGAAAAAATTTCCAGGAGTATAGGAATGGAATATGCCAGAGAGAAAAAGACATTTTGTGCCTATGTCACCGACGATTTATGGCTCAGATTCAAGATTTACGAAGGCAGTTTTCTCCACTTCGTCCACAAGCCGACCGAAGACATAGTCTACTGACGGCAGTTCAGGTAGGACATTATTTTATGCAGATACTCTATTCCGGATCCTGTTGATATAGAAGGAGGCATAGCATAGACAAGGATGAAACTGCTCAGAATGTAAAGTTAATGCAAAATCTAAAATGGCAGAGATTGAGTGGGATAATGCCACGACAACTATTTTAGAGGTTGAATACTTTCAAGTTGCAGCATAGCTACTTATGTTGGAGATGTCGTCTTGTCTGCTAAGAAAATCCTTGTCTACTGGGTAGGGTACGAGGGGGGGGGGGAGCTAGGCTTGTAATAGATCCGTGATATTTCGATATGTAAATAGGATGTCTTAGTCTATTATGTGGGTGAAACATGTACGTACTTACAGCTTAAGGTGGATGGGTGAAAAATCAAACCACACCCGGGAGTGTGTGTATTCAACGTGACAATTCCCGGAAAAGTGGGTGACAGTGACAAATAACCTGATAATATGCAATGAAATGTATTTATGTGACAGGTATTTATTCTCCTACCAAGAATGTTACACATGACTATTTCTTAAGATCCAATGTTGATTTGACTGACTTTGAAGAATTAGGAAGAAATTCAAAAAAATTCTCATCTTTTAGTTAAAGAAGCCTAATGCTGGAAGACTATATACGAACAAAGTAAAAGAACATTTTACTAGTATTAAACAGTTATAAGCATTTGGTTTCAACATACGTAAAACATAAGATAATTAAGAATTACTATAAAATTTTCACTTTTCCTTTAAGAGGGGAAGTTGTGTTATAATAATCAGGGAGCCGAAAGCAGTTTTGCATATAAAAGGAAAGTTCGTATGTCGACATGAAACGTGTAATATGTCGAAGGGAATCTTTCAAGAAATAGGATTAAAGAACAACTTCTGGTTAATTTTTTTAAATATTCGAAACACGTAGTATCTGTGGATGTAAAGATTGCTATTAGACGCTGAACGACTTATACAAACCGAAAAGATTACTGTGCCTGCACTTTTCATTATTGCACAAAATAATCTTTTCATTTTTTTTTTTTGTAAGTTTGTAGTGTTCTGGCTTTTGATCTCCGTAAGGCGTCGTGGATTATAAGGTCAATCATCATACCGCACATCATCAGTTTGCATTGGATAAAGATATGGAACAACAAACATTGAACTCAGAAAACTGCACACAAAGCATCAACTCTATTCAATACTCAAAGGCGAAGTGGAGGCCCTCAAAATTACGCTGGACTAAATATTATAGCAATCCTTTATAATTTAATTAATGATTTGAAGAACTAATGCAATGTAAACAATTGTTTAAGTCTGGCATAAAATTTATTTTCTTCAAAACAAAATGTTCCGATCATTAATATTTCAATATATAGACTGATGACAGTTCGTGTTTGAGCTGCCTTAGCTCTAACGCGCAGTGATCTGTAAAGAGACAGGTCTTCAAATGAAAGATGAATTTCCTCTTGTAGGAATTTATTAAAATCTTTTCAATCTGTACAATGTTTGTGGGTCCGAAACTAAATAGAATTAAATGTGGATATAATTCAGGTAGGAGAAATTAAAATATAATGAAAGTAATATGAGATAACAAATATTTAAAAAGTGAATAACAATACGACAAATTGCTTGGCAGTCCAGAGCCCTGCCAAGAACACCTTTCAACGCGAGGCGGCAAATAGAGAGAGGAAACAAATGGGAATTGCTTGACGGTCCAATCAAGAATGTTTTTCAACGCAAGGCAGAAAACAACAAAAATTGGAAAGCTACTAGGAGCTTGATCTTGACTGATCACGATCACGAAAGAGTAATGAACGGGATCTGCTCGCCCGTTTATAAAGTGCTGACATATCCCCACCACACGCCGATTTCGAATTCAGTTCGAATTGCTTCGATGTTTTGCTCAATGTTGTTGATGATGTTTTGGTGATTTAGTAAATGTTGGCGGAAGCCCTCTCAGATGTGCAAGATGTCTGAAATTGGAGAAATATGTGAATATTTCAAGAATACTATGTTATACATCATTTGTTTTTATTGAAAGATGAGTAAGTAGCAATGTTAGAGCAAGAACGCTCGATACAGGAGTTTGGCTCAAATTTAACTTGGCTTATGCCTGTATTTACTACTACCATGGATTTTTAGTTTTCACGAGAAATGCATCTCAAGCAACCTGTTCCAGTAGAACTTTAGTTTTGTTTCCCTTTAATTGATGTTGCTCAGACAGCTCGCAGCAAGTAAAGAAGCCAGAATTGGTGTAAGACCAATTATTATGATACCCTAGATAAGTGCCCGTATGAAATTTCGAATGATCACTCATCTGTGGCAGTTTGATTTTTGAAGTGGTTTTCACACATATTTCTAAAACGGTTCGTCGGACAGAAAAAATTATTATAACCAATTTTATAGAACTTCGTATTCTGAAGAAGTTTTTAGTAAAATAAAAATGTCTAGGACTGATCGTTTTCACATTATACGTAAAAACCCTAAATTTTTATATGACAAAACCAAGAAGTGGTTTCCCGATTTAGTCCACTTTTAAAATTGTATTTGCTCTATTACTATGAAAACACCATCTACCAACAATTTTAGCTCTCTCTGTCGACGAGTTCTCAAGCAGTGTCCAAAAATATAGTGGAAAATCAAATTTTTGTATGACAGCCCCACAAAGGAGTTCCCCGACTTATCTTATTTTCGAACTTAATTTTGCTTTTTTTTTAAGTTCATGTACAAAATTTCAGCTCTCTAAGTATACGCGTTCTTGAGTTATCATGCGCACAAATAGACAGACAAACAGACGGACATGCAAAAATCAAAATAATTTTTAATATTATGCGTGAGTGTTCAATCCATTTTATAAGCCTGAGACACATTCACTGCAGTAACTTCGACTTTGTAGTAGCCGTTGCAGTAAAGTCGACTTCACTGCACCTCTGTGCCTCATTAACTGCAGCACCGTTATTTTGACCATCCGCTTAATATTCACGCTAATAGCTTTCTTCCATTAAATTGAAACAAACTCTTACAAATAACAAACACAGCCAGAGTTAACGCCAACTAAAAAATTACAGACTGAAATTGCTTCGTTTTTCTTATTTTTCCTACATTGCCTCTAATATTTAAGTTGTCAGTACTGAAAAACTACTTGCATCAACTTTGAAATTTGTCAAAGTTTAAGTTTACGGCTGTTGTAACTGCATTTATTGTGGCAGCTTCGAGTTCAACCAAATAAGATACCACGTGAAGTCAATGAATTCAAAGTTGAAGTCAAAGTTACTGCAGTGAATGTGTTTCAGGCTTTACAAACGGAATGACAAACTTAGTATACCATATAGATTTCAATTAAGGTATAAAAAGTGAAGCAAGCATAAAATATGCTTTTTATGTTGCAAGCGATTTGTGCTGATACAAATTTAAAAAAATATTTCCAGAATGGAAATTGTTATACAGGGTGATTCAGATAAATAGCCAAGAATAGTAGCTGTCGAAGAGTGTATTGCTCTGTATGTTTTAATTAAGCATCTTTAAATTATTCGTAATTATTTCCAAAACATTGATGTTTTTTGACACACAAATTTCATAAATACCGTTATTTATTTCAAAAACTTTTGTGTGTAAAAAAATCAAAATTTTGGAAAATTATTGGAGCTCTTAAATTGATTTAAAAAAAAAAAAGTACAAAGTGCAATAAATATTTCTCAAGTTTAAAAAGAATTACATGAAATAAAATTTCATGAAGAAACATATAAACTTGTGAGATTTTTATACACGTCCAAATTCTTAAGATTATTACTTTTCTTATAAAATACAAAATTTATTACACATTGTAGCTGTAATTACATATGAAGCGTAGTTTTAAATTTGAAAACGAGAAAAACATAACTAATTAAATAAAAACTTAATTAAAAACTGCGCTACAGAATTAACTTTTAAAATAAAATTGAAAATTTCCCTTCATTTTAGCTGATCATGCTAGACCTAATTATGTAATATCCCGCAACATGACAGCAATTTGGGATGCCCCCCCCCCGTGCTCATAGTTATGCTGAATTCAAGAATTTTGTATGGGAATAGCCTCCGGCTAGCAATGTCTACATTATTGCAGTTATGGTGCGAACGCATGATATAAAGATTAACAAGGTATGGCCGGAAAATCTATCAATTTCTCACTTGCCTCCTTTGGAGACAGTTGTCAGAAATTTGTTCATCTCAATTTTAATCGTCCTTATCACAGTGAAAAAAATCTTCTATGTATAAATTTCTTTGCTTTGCCACTAGCACATAATTACTTTTCCCGAAGTGATTTAAACGAAGAAACTAATATTTTGTTAAATAATATTAATTATTCAAAACCTATTTCAGTCAATAAAATACAAAAAACTCAAAACGAATTCGCTGGAAATGACTTTAGTCACCTCATGACGTTGCAACACAAAAAATTCCTCTCGAATCGGCCATACTTTGTTAAAAGATAAAAAGATGCAAAACTAAAGATTGAACTCAAGGAAGACACGGCTGTTACTGTCCTTTCAAAGTTAAACTGCTGTCACTGAATCATTCCATGTCAAATAGGCAACAAGTGTGACACCAATTTTATTGAAATTTTACATACTTGGGAGGGTTTATGAAAACAAAAATCCAAATTAAAAATTTTCCTTCCACAGTGCATATTTCGCGAGTTATGGCATTTTCAAAATTTCGCAATAATGCTGTCCTGGTCTTCTTTAAAAATTCATATATATTTTTGTATTTATCCTAGGGTAGTGAAATATGGCTCCTTTGAAAGATAGGATCTCAACCTATCTAAAAAAAAAGAATCTTAAAATTATCCGAGAAAAAGGACATTAGGGATAAGGATTTTATCCTTTATCCTGAAAGGCGTAATTTTGATTTTGCTCATTTTATTATATGTTTTTCCTTATATTATCCACTAAAACATATTAAAATTTTATCTTGGGATCTCAACGCGATCAAGGAGTAAAAACTCAAGAAAGCTTCACCAAAATGCATCTATAACTGCTTACAAATAAAAAAAAATTGTTTATTATAGGGTGTCCGGTATGTGGCGAAATCAAAAGTATGTCTTCCAGAATAGAGGACAAAACCCTTGTCCTTTTTCTCGGATATTTTTAAGATTCTATTTTTTTAGATAGGTTGAAATCTTATCTTTCAAATGAGCCATATTTCACTGTCTTAGCATAAATATAAAAAAATGTATGAATTTTTAAAAAAGACCAGGACAGAATTTTTCCGAAATTTTGAAAATGCAATATCTCGCGAAAAGTAGAAGAAACATTTCTAATTTTTATTTTGGTCTTCACAAACCCTCCCAAGTATGTAAAATTTCAACAAAATTGGTGAAAACACAGTAACAGCCGTGTCTTGCTTGAGTTCTCTCTGTAGGTTTGCATGTTTTTATCGTGCTGTCATCGACACAAAATTCGGTCCATTTATTGTCAATAACTTGAGTATTTTTGTTGATCACATTGCCTAATAGTTTATTTTTCGTAATTTTAGCTTTGGAGCTGTAGAATCGCACCTATAAGGAACATTTTGAATTAGACATATTGGTATATGTCGTTACAAGTACGTAAAGAAAAAATATTTGTTGTAAATTAGCTAGCATAATAATAATAAGTATTCCATGTAGAGATCTTATAAATCATTTATCCGTCGAGTATCTTGGTTAAACTGAAAACCAAGTGGCGCCCAAAATATGTTTCGAAGAAGACCCATCCCGTCTCCAGTGAGTGGTCCGTCTCAGTGCTGTGAGAAGGGCGAAGCACTATTTTAATAAATAAAATGATTACTTTTTTGGGACTTTTTACCGGGTTAAACTTAATTTTGTTCAAGAAAGAATTTTTTGGGATATCTCCGGTATATAGCAAAAGCTAAAAAATTTTCTAATTTGTTATTTCATCACACAACCCATTAATTTTCGGTGACAAGTTTCAAGTCTTGGTTTGACTCATTAACAGATCCCAAATAGCGAAATTGGGTGGATGGTTTGAAAAAAACAAATGAAAAAATGAAAAAAGAAGAAAGAAATGAAAAGTTTGAGAAAAATAGAAAAAAACAATTTTTGTTTATTAAAAAAATTTAAAGAAACAGATTCATTCGAAGCGAATCGAACCTCTATACGCCACGCAATGGGCTGAAAAATAAAGAATAAAAAGGAAGAAGAAGAAGCGTTTCGTGTCAGCAGAAAACCTTCCACTCATCGGTGCAGCTTGGTTTTCTGCCTGCTGCAGACGCTTGAAAATAGATCAAACCGATCTCTTCTCATATAAACTCAGAATAAATTCTGGGTGTGAATTATATGAGGAAAAAACACTCCTATACAAGCCCAGGAGGAAAATAAATAAAAAGAGATTACTATTTTCAAGCGTCTGCAGCAGGCAGAAAACCAAGCTGCACCGATGAGTGGAAGGTTTTCTGCTGACACGAAACGCTTCTTCTTCTTCCTTTTTCTTCTTCATTTTTCAGCCCACTGCGTGGCGTATACAGGTTCGATTCGCTTCGAATGAATCTGTTTCTTTAAAAATTTTTAAATTTTTTTAATAAATAAAAAAATTGTTTTTTTCTATTTTTCTATTTTTCTTAAACTTTTCATTTCTTTCTTCTTTTTTCATTTTTTCATTTGTTTTTCTAATCACCCAATTTCGCTATTTGGGACCTGTTGATGAGTCAAACCAAGACTTGAAACTTGTCACCAAAAATTAATGGATTGTGTGATGAAATAACAAATTAGAACATTTTTTAACTTTTGCTATATACCGGAGATATCCCAAAAAATTCTTTCTTGAACAAAACTATTTTAAAAGTATGACGTAACAACTTTATGGTGCATTTCCTCGGCGACAGTAGCTCACGTAAGTAATTTCATTTTGTATTTTTCATACAAATCTTCTAATTACGTAAGTAACTTTGTACTGTTGCACCTATGCAAGTAAGTGTCATGACAATAGAAATATTCGATGCTATGAAGTTGATTTTGACTATCAAAACCAGCTTAACACAAGCTCGCTGCATGGACACTTTTCATAAATAAACGGTCATCAATACATGCGTTTCATCACTTAGTCGGTGTTAGTATTAGTATGTTACACTCAACATAGACCAAACAACAGATGAAATATCATGCAATGCGACAAAGAACTAAAAGATAAAAAACTAAATTAAATTTAACAGAAGTTTAAATATTATATAGACGTTATTTTAAGACATGCTTAGAGTCCTCAACAACAAATTGTGCCTATTTTCACGGAAACAGATTTTGTCAAGTATCAACGGGGAATCAACATTCGCGTTTAAGAGTTGGTGAATAAAAGTTACATCGGCAACCATGCGACGTTTCTCAAGCGAGGGCATATTCAAAAGCTGCAAACGATCTTCATAGGATGGAAGAATCAATGAGTTATTCCAGGGTAGGTCCCTAAGAGCAAAGCGCAGGAAGTTTCGCTGAATAGACTCGATACGGACGATGTGTGTCCCGGAAAAAGGAGACCAGACCTGGGTAGCGTATTCCAGAAGTGGTCTCACAAAGCAAGTATATAAACGTAATGTTATGGACGGATTCGAGAACACTCGGGGCCAACGTTTTATAAATTCCAGCATAGAATTACTCTTATATACCATGTGGTTTATGTGGGAGTTAAAGTTCAATCTATGGTCACATATGACACCCAAGTCACAGACAGAACTAACGCGGCGAATCGAGGAAGCCGAGAGCCCATAGATATAAGAGATAGGATTCAGATTCCTGCGGAAAGTCATCACCTCACATTTGTCGATATTGAGTACCAAATTATTGCTTTTGCACCAATCATAAAATGTGTGGAGGTCACTCTATATCAGTTGACAATCATTAAAAGA
Organism: Dioctria rufipes; assembly: GCA_963924295.1. NCBI lineage: Eukaryota > Metazoa > Arthropoda > Insecta > Diptera > Asilidae > Dioctria > Dioctria rufipes. Next base: position 269,704,883 of record OZ002741.1, on the reverse strand, counting down.
TCAAATCTGAGCGAAAAGCTTAATGTCATCAGCATAAATTAGGACTTTGCAGTGCTTTACTACGCAGACGATGTCGTCAATAGATAGAATAAATAGCAACGGGCCCAAATGACTCCCTTGAGGTACGCCAGACGAAGCTTTCAAGACTCTAGAGATGGAATGGCGGAAATAAATTTGGTATGGTCTGTTATCTAGATTTGACTGAACCCATACTTTTCCATTTTAAACAGTATCACGGAGTGAGATAGCTTGTCGAAAGCTTTACTAAAGTCTGTATAAATACAATCTGTCTGGTAGCTTTTTTCAAACCCGTGAACTTGGTATCAGAGACAAATTCCAATAAGTTAGTGGTTGTAGATCAGCCAGAAATAAACCCATGTTGGTTTGAAAAGAAGCAAATTCTTGCAGGAAATTGATAACGGAGAGGAGATGATAGATTCGAATAACTTGGGCATGCAAGATAACTTTGCAATAGGCCTATAGTTAGAGATATCTTTGTTACTGCCTTTTTTGTAGACATGTATGATAAAAAAATTTTTTCCATAGCACAACAACCACTGTTAAGTCCCAATGTGGGCTTAGCATAAAAAAGGGGCAGGTGTCGGTTTAAAAAATGATAAGACAGGTTGACTTTTCCAATAACAAAAATTCACAAATTTATTTTATCACAAAATATATCTTACAAGCTAGGCAATTCAGGTACTCAAATTCAAAATTCACTTATTCTACTTTTATCCAATCCAACTTACTAACTAATTAATTCAAAAATAACGAACCTCCACTGGCTATATTTATTCTTTAATCTGTAACAGAAAAAAGAAACTATTATTATAAATCTCAACTTCAAAGGTAGGATTTTGGGTGACAGAGTGAGCGTCATATAACTACTCATAAAAAGGCTGGGATCAATTCTCCCAATATAGGATGCTGAAATAAATAAAATATTATAAATTTTGATTAATTTGTTAGTAAAAAAGGGATTCAGAAAGACTTCCCTTAGTTTTCGTTAAGCAAGACTTCAAATGGTTTCAGAGCTACCGATCTGTCTTGTGGCTTGATCAAATCGCAAGTGATTTGCTACTTCCAGTAGCTCGCTATTTATAGGCAGAATTACAATAGGAATTGTGTTTGCCGGTAGCGTTGCCAATGACGACCGCGTCCTTTGGTGAATTTGCATACATAATTCACACTGTGATGTCATGGTGGATTTTGTTGTGAGAACGATTATCTATGTACTGAGAGCTGCCATTTTGGAAATGTCAAACGACTTGGTGGCAGCTGTTAGTTGGAGGTAAGTTGTTATAATTTGAATATTTATTTATAATTAATTATTAATGATTTTGTTTTCGTTTTGATTTTTAGCTGAAGACATGGATGAACATGCGCAGTACCATAGGATTGGATTTCCCCTTTTAAGTTAAGTTTGTGTTTTGGTTAAAGTCTCTATCATGAAATGATTTGAGACTTTATAATTGTTTATGTTGTAACTGATGTTTGTTTTTGTTTCATTTTAGATTATGTTGCTGATAGCATCGAGGGAAATACTCGGTTTAAAACTGTGAGTGTTAGTTTTAATTTTATAGTTTATTTTTGTTCCGCTACGTAACAACCACTATCGAGCGATTTTTGGAAAATATTTCTCAGCGGGGTTGCCAGGGAGAGGCAACATGACTTAAAAAAGGCTGGAGGTATCCCATCAGGACCCGTGGAAAAATCATTTGGAAGCCCATTAATATGATCAAGTATATCCTCTTCTGAAATTGGAGGGATAGTGAACGAAATGTTATAAGAGTCATTCATATGACTGAAGTTGCTACTTTGAAGTGAAAAATTTGACGAGACAAAGGCATTGTTAAAAAAAGAAGCAAACATATCGCAAATCTTAGACTAATCATCACTAGCAGAATCCTTGTACCTCATGGTATTGAGGTAGTTGTCCGTTTTTTTCTTCATGTTAATAAACTTAAAAAAATTACGTGGGTCACTAAATAATTTCGCACGCATACTTTGAATATACTCGTTATAGAGTAAAGAGCCGCTGACGCTCGCGGGGAACGTAAGAGGAAAACAAATCGAAAAGAATTATATAAAATTTAGAAACGTCTTCGTTAACATTATTGCTAACCAGTAATGTGTTAAAGTCTAAAATTGAAAAAGTATTCTGTTTGGTCACAATTTGTAAAGTTTTTGGTTTTGGTTTTGGTGACTCACAAATGTCAATATACAAAAAGAAAAAGCATAAATTGGTACATAAAAATCGAACGACTCGCATGTATCACTCATTAATTTTAGGATCACAAAATGATAGACTCTGAGGCTTGATCTCAGTAAATCAAATTGTCTAGTGAATTATAAAAAAATTAATTGAGTCTAATATTGTCTCACCAATAATTCTGTTCTATTAACGATATGTAGATTCCGCCAAAAGAATATTTTTCAAATTGAACTCAAAGATCGCCTGGTGTAAATATATAAGCAACGATATAGTGGCATCATATCTTTCCAATACAGAAAGTCATCGATCTTCTTTTGGAAGATTCTTGGCATTTTCCTCATTCCAAATGATGATTACCTTGTAAATTCGAACTTTCCATTCATTGTAGAAAGAACAGTTTTCGATGTATGACCTTCCTTTATCTTAGTTTAATAAATCCGGATATGAGACTGATGGTAGGAAAATATTTTGGAAGATCAGGACTTACGAGAGTATTCGATATATCACAGGTATTAGGTAATTATGAGTCGCTTAAATTTGATTACAATTCTTTTCTTGTAGAATCCAGTTTTTTATTTGTAATCTATCGTCTATTAGTTTATAGATTTGTTCTTCTACTTCTTCTCTCACATAGACGCTGGATAAGGATAGGCCTTCGTATAAATTGGTTCATTTGTATTTGTGTTTTTATTTCCACCCTTCAAATTTGTATTAATAATTTCTCGTTCGTTAATCGATCCTTTGATTGCTCCAAGAATCAAGCTCCTCCAAGGTCTGGCGGCCAATAATTCAGGAAAATGTTTTAAAAACAATTCAACCACATATCATCCTATGGTTTTAAAAAATTCTCCAGCGATTTGCACACTAATAGTATATAGTCTAAGTATGGACTGCTGGTGAGACTTTGGTCATAAAATTTGCTTCGGGCACTTCTTTTCTATCTTTCGCAATTTTTTTCAAAATCGTTTGTAAATCTTTGTCTTAGCAGATACTTTGATACATCACGAAGAAATTAATCGTTTCATGGAGATTATCTCTAGAACTATTAATGTGATAAACTTGCTCAGTTCTTAAATCAAACGCTATTGGTACCGGTGATTTTGAAGATATTTGATTCATGTTAGAAACCAAAACGGGAAAATAAATATCATTTTAAAGTTATAATTTAAATATTGTAAGGAAATGACTAAACTGGAACTAGCAATGAACACGTCGTTAGGGCGAGCGAGCTAAAGCCACTTAGAGCAATCAGGAACCGATGGAGAGCAGCCATTTTCATATGGTTTTAGAAATTAATACTGCATCAAAAGAGTTTGAAAAACGTTGGGTATCGTCTGTAAATTTGAAGAAGATGTCATTGTAATACTTTTAGTACACTCTTAGTTCAAGGACAGATTTTAGTATATAATTTATCACATCTAATTCCGCCTTTAATGGGAATTTAGTTTATTACGTTCATTCCCATTATCTTTAACACCAATTATTCTTTTAGGCAATTTTTGTAATATTTCACTGAACTTTTTCAATATATGTAAGCATTTATATATATATGTAGAATTGCATAATTCAACCTGAGAACTTTTTTGAAGAAGATAGCTCTCTGCTAGTGTCATCTCGTCCATTTCAGCTATGAAGATTAAATTTCAAAGTACTAAGTAAATTTGAAAAATTTTATTTCCTACGTTTATAGAATTTTTTATTTGGTGCAATACTAAATTAAGGAGAATGCCCTCTTTTAATAAACCGCACAAGATTTATTAGAAAATGTCGTCTCTTACAAGCTCGACAATTACAATTGAGTAGTTAGAAAAAGGAACAAAAAGTATTTGCACTTGGTTCTAATCAATAGAGTCCCTCTAAGGTGAACTAATTCCAACGACTTTATATAAAGATAAGTTTCATCTACTTCTGTTCAAAACTTTTAAAGATAAGTGTAACCTTTCCGCATACGGGCTAAGATAATTTATGTAGTTATGCTCCTTTTGAACTACTTAAACTTTCAATCGTACACCGAAACCAGACACAAGGAAATATGTGTATTATTCTTGCGTATATACATCTATAGAGGACTATTTGCGTTTTAGTCTCATTCTCTCTGCGTGCCCTTTCATCCCACCAAAAAAACCAAAAGTCAACGGAAAACAAGACTAAAAAAAATTACGAAAATTTCGTATGATGTTTGCAAGGAAAGAGAAAACTTTTCACCCTGATAAAGTGCTTCCACATTTCATCCAATTTGCATAACATGGCATTGATTTATGGATACGAACCGATTTTTTTTCATTTCCCCATCGCCTCATCTAAAAAAATCCTCATCCAGTGGAAAGAATCCGTTAAAGTCCTTATATATACAGATAGGGTGATATAATATGAGACTAGATTCAGAGGAGATCAGGGTTGAAAATTAGGACAATTGTGATAAATTGCATTTTGGTCAAGTTCGAATACCCTTTCCCTAACCACTTGCAATTTGCTAGTATAGAAATCACCTGAAACCTCCTTCGAAAAGAAAGAAAAAGAAGAAGAAAAAACTCTTATCTCCCACAAGGAAATTATGGGACTCTCGGGGAGAAAATTAACCTTATTGCCACCACTGCAGCATCCTTTTCTGTCGAATCGTCCTTTTCCCACTTAAAATTCGAACGGTAATTATTGAAACTTTTCTAGGATACTTTGCCCTGTGAGGGTATCCAGGTTGCCACTTTCTAACTTTCAAGTGACTTGAAGGCTTTCAAAGGTAATTTAATTTGAAAAAAAGCTAATATAAGCGATGAGTTCTTATAACTATGTAACTGCCGCTGACGAAATTTGCAGAATCTTTAGAAAGCTTCGAGCAAATGCAAATTTTATCCTCAAAATCTACCGAGCTAATGCCGACTTTAGTCGTGGGCGGCTGCTTTTGTCAGTTTGAAAAACTTTGACTGAAACTTTGCACTGAAAAAATTCACCTTCTTCATGTTCTTTTCTTTTGCTTCGATTAAAAGGGTCCTTCGTAATTTATCTTTTCGTGTTTACGCCAAAGGCTATTGTGCTACCCCTCAAAGTAACTCTCTATTGGAATTAGCATAATTAAGTGGAATGGTCGGAAATTTTCGCGGTCGTATGCGAAATGCCCCCGTGTAAAATTTTATCAAATCCAACGGAACTGTAGAGAAATTTAAGAATTACACGCGAAGTCCTTTATCATGGTACCCCAACTATTTCCATTCCAAGTGTCAGGCACTCCATTGCATTGTTCACACAAAGAAAAATTGACTTCACGTTCATTTACCTCCCAGTCAGTGCAATGCTTATTACATGGAGAGGATGGCTAGACGCGTTGAAATATGTAGTAAAACACGTCTTGCTTGTAAAGACGGACAAACTTAAATCAGTAGCGTGTCCCTTGTTAACATGGGTCCATATCTAAATTTATGGAAATTAGTTTCGGCCAGGAAATTAAAGGCGTTCTTGGTTGGCATATTTCAGCTCAATTTTGCTCGCTGATGACGCGTACTTGTAACCATCCGGGTGGGTGGTTGTATGACTTTGCAAACGGATAAAGCTACTGCTTACAATCGCAGCCCCTGCGATAGATAGATAGATAGGTCGGGGATGCAAAACATGACCAACCCACAAAATCTGTCTAATGATAATTTCAAAGTAGGCAGCTAGCTAAGCAATGAACATGTTTCACAGCTTAACACGACGGGTTAGTCCGATGTGCTCGTACGCTTGTTTTAACAGCAGGACCTAATGTAAGCCCGTGGGTTTATGAACACCAGATGGCAATGGTTGTATCGAATTTGCATAGACCTCAAAAAGACACTGGATGTGGAATGTATATGAAAAGTGAATAAAATTGAAATATTTTCATAAATTAAATCCATTTTCACCAACATTAATATGTTTTGCTATGATTTTTGTTTTATAAACGAAAGATTTTACAGTCCTGAAGGAAAAGAATTAGGAGGAAAAAAAAGGTATCTAAAAAAACTCACTTTAAAATCATGTGTATATTAGCAGCATAGCCAATCTGCCCCAAGATACATGCAGCATACTCTAATTTACGATCTTTAAGTTTTAGCTATTTCAGTTAGTAAGGCTCTGTTTCATATTGTACTTCTCACTGGATTTTATACGATCATTGATTATTATGGATAATATTTTCAGTACTTTTCTATTTTTTTAATATCGTTTAATATCAATAATATTTAACACTTCCTAAAATATTTTAGACAACAAACCTTTGCAACTTCGAATTTATGACCGCAGTATAAACTTTTACCGCAAAGTACACAAAAGCGCAGCGGAATTGAATCGTAATTAATAAGAATATTAAAAATTTTATTCCTAAAGCAGAATATGAAATATAAAAACATTGGTCTTGGGATATAATCAAATTGCGAGCAAATATAACAATTTCTATTTAGCAGGGAAATTTGTCTTTGCATTGCAGCCAGTAGTGAAGTAATTTTACACCGAAATATTTGCAGAGCATTGAATCAATATCATTTTAACCTATCATAATGGTATTAGAAATAGAACTAATCAATGATAATTTGTCGTTAATGACCTATCAGTGTTTTCAAAAGGAGTAGTTGAAAGCGAACAGTCTCATTGACAAAACCAGGCGATCAATCTGATATCAAAAGCTGGTAATTATCAGTTTAATGGTGTTTCTAGCAGTTTCTGGCCACTGAAACAAAGGCATTGGATAATAATAAGGTAAGAGTCAACAGCTCTGGTTATAGAACAGATCCTTGAGGTATTCCATCGAAAACAATAAACCACGGTTAGAAATTTTGGTATAAATTTTATAAGTTTTCATATGTATATAGGTCCACTCGAAAATTCGTATAACGCTTATATACTTAGATCCTATAAAACTATATTCTAAATCTCTTATACGAATTATAATAAATAGTATAGCAGAATGTATACGATTTGATTGGATTCTTATATAAGAGAAGGAATACACATATTTGTATTTCTGATCCATACATTTTGTACAACCCTTGCATAAAAGTGATGTATATAATTGTTGCATAAAATACATACAAAATAAAATAAATAATTAAAAAAACAAGTACCGAGGTACTGTCAGTTTCTGGCCTAAAGCCAAAGACATAAAATTCCATAAAGAAATTTTTGGGAGTATAGGTACTGTATGTAAAGTGTAATGATTATATCAAGGCGTCACGTAGTGGATATACTTAAGCTTCTGGATGGCTGCCTTGACCTAACCGTCGCCCAATGTGTACCCGTAGATAGCTGCTGCCTACAGCTTCAGGCGAGAAAGCTCAGCCGAATATCTTGGTGTGGTGCAGGCGAGAATGCTCAGCCGATATCAGTATTTGAAGGCGTCAGAGACTGCCCTATCTTCTGGCGAGATTATTGCTCAGCCGAATATCTTGGTATAGTGCAGGCGAGAATGTTCAGCCGATATCCGCACACTGTATGGCGTCAAAGTCTGCCGAAGTTAATAGAGATAGGAATTAACAGTTAAACACCTTTCTTCTCTAAAACGTACTGTCTGTTCTTTATTCAGAATCAACTTATTTATATTTTTATTCGCTACCCCTACCTAACGTATAAATCTATCAAATAATCAATTCATTGCAATACATTGCAATATAGATTATTGACCTGGAGTAGCGCAATCAACAATTTGCAAATTCATCCAAGAATTTGCCGCAATGCATATTCCAAGCTTTTCAAGCATTCGGGTTCATTGAGATCAGTGTAATGCATGAATGGTGTGAAATGTCGTGTCAGCAGACTCACGTGTGCTGCACTGAAGTGCATTGCCCTTGCAAGTTCACGAAATTCACATTGTTCAATTTATGAACGAAAATATGTGTGAACGAAGTTATTGAACTTGAATGCTTGCTTATGCCTGTTTTTCTTTTTTTTTTTGTGTGTGCATCTATGAAATGTTCAATGCGCTACAAAAGTGTTTCGATCAGCAGTAACAGGGCGATCTCATCAGGATAGTAATACATTCTTTATGGATTTTTTGGTCTTCGGCTTTAGACCAGAAATCAACAGTACCTCGGTACTTGTTTTTTAATATTCTCTGCTCATATACAGTAGGTAGAGAATTGCCTGTAGACTCGTATTTTGTACGGGTCCCGAAAGAGTAAATAAACTCATTACCACTTGCCATAGAATAAATAAATTTATCCGAAAAATGATATGCACTGAAGAGGAAACAAGGATAAAAGAAAAGTTTATTCCGATCCAGCTAAAAGTTCATTTATTGTGAGTGCTGGCTGAATATATATTTTAACTAAGTTTCTATTAAATTTCTAAGGTTTTTATAAATAAGAAAACGATTAACTGCTTCTTCATCTGGTAGTAATTTTAATAAATTTATTACTGAAAGCATTGTAGAGTCCCAGTGTGTGAGTGGAAAATTCAAAAACATTCAGATTGCGAAGAAGTTCACAAACGTACTTTTCACACTTACCGTTACATTCTATTTGGACAAAAATCCCGGAATACGTTATGGCACTCACTAATTATGCACTCTACGCTGTTCAACTACCAATTGAAAACTGAAACTATGCACAATTTCTTCAGCATTCAATCCGATAAAACAATAAGAAAAGCCATCTAGTGAATACATGTGCATTCTCTTTTTGAATTGTTGGGCTTGATAGTTCCCTAGATACAAATTACAATTAGTTTTTTTGTCATAGTGTTTATATCCATATAGTTACACAATTTCAAATGCACGGGGTACACCGACTTCAGTTCAGAATATATCTGGGTTTTGAATTATCAAAAGCATCGATTTTATAAAGGAAAGTATAAACAAAAATTCATTTATCTTAAACTGGTATAACTAGACAGGTAATATATAGCTCAGTATAGATTTTATATGCCTATCGTATTAATTTTATCTGAATTCCTATAAAAATTATGCCACTCTCTTATAATAGCAGTAAATATAGTTATTTCCTATAAATGTTGTAAAAAAATTCTGTAATATCCTTTTATATTTCCGAATGTATAGGGGTTTATACCAAAATATACTATAAATAATTTAATAAATTGTTTGGAATAAAAAATTCGTGAATTATACCAAAATTTCTAACCGTGTAGGAAGACTATTCTCCAGACAAGCTTTGTTTGTTGCTGTTGTTAATGGCCAAAGAGGTAAAACTGGATGAGTTCACAAATCAAGTTTGAAAACATAAATAGAGAGTATATGCTCAACTTTGTCAGTAACCTTGAAAAAGTTAGAGACAATAGTTTGAAAAATGTTTTTGATAGCATAGATTAAGGCTGTAGAGCAAAAATATTTTTGCCTAAAACCTGATTGATATAAGATAAAAGCCATTTTCCTTCGATAAGCCATAATAATCCCATAAACACTTAAGATATAGCAACTTTTGAAAGGAAAGCGAGAATACATTTTGGGCGTCATTAAAAAAACAACTTAGGAATTCTTTTAATAAATATAAGTAGGTAAGTATCGGTTCCTTTCAGTTATTAGGAAACATCGGACGGATTCAAGGGTGTTGAAAATTTTCATAATGTGTTGCAGGATAATTGTAATAAGGATTTTATTAAGTTTGTATTTTACATCAATCATAAACTCCACGGTTGCTTTTGAAACAACAAGTAGCTATGAAAACATAATGCTCACTCATATTAATATAAAAGTCCTCAAAGAGATTTAAAAGAGAGTTGCTAATGGCGATGTTAATAAGGATGATTTAATTTGTTAAAGAAGGTCACTTGAATTAGTGTCGAATTTATTTTGCCAGTAGGTACGGATGTGACATTTATGTTTTTCTATAATTCCTTGTGAACTGAATTAAAATTTATATTTTCTAATACTTTCATACAGTTTTTCTCATTATTTTTTATATTTATTTATATATTATTTTTGTATATGAAGAAAAACTACTCATGTCTTTTACGATCGAGAAAATAATACTTCCCATGTTGACATTTTCGCAACGTGAAGGTAAAATTAGAATTGAGATCAAAAACTACCTCAATGAGCAATTTTCGATGTAAGAATTCTTCTGTGCCGACTATTGAACACATTGTCTACACTTTTTTTCTTTTTCACATTTACAGCCCGGCCTCAATCTCCTTTGTTTGTAAAATGCTAAATGAATATAAATAACGCAAATTTGTAGCAAAGCGACGACGACAAGCCATTTCAAGAAACGATACAGCTAATATCATAGAATCGTTTTCAAGATCCATTGTAATTTTTTTGCACATACTAGGTACGTGAACAACTAGCTATAGATTAATCTTATATAAACTTAAATAATCGATAATGAGGCCATTCCATGATACTTCGACCCGGAAGCGACGTCACCTCACGTGACGTCAATAATACAATTTAAATATTTTGCCGAAATTCTACTTATTCCAGAAGTTACAACTCTTTGAATAACATAACGCAAAAAAATACCAATTTTTGAGCTATCGAACTGACTTCCAAAATTTATATCTTCGGTTATACTAAGGCAATTTTAATGTTTCAAAATGATTTAGAAAGGATGCTGTTGGGTCCAGCCTCTGTTGGGTATGCTGAAGTAGCGGATGCTTTCTACTTCACTTTTGGAAATTTCTTTCTTGCTGGGTTTAATATCAACTTCTTGATGATGACTGCTCACTCCTTCGTTGCAAACTTTCAGCTGGAGAGTGTAACAGATCGAATGCAGACAACGTAATATTATCGTGTTCCCTGAAAACATAATCACTCTTGAGATATCAATAATAACGAACAAAACTTACTTTAATAATATAATTTCTTTGTTATCCGCTGAATAACTGACTACTTCAAAACATGAAACCCGTGAACAGTTATATGTTGTTATCATCTATTTTGAAACGCGATATCGCCGTCGAACGAGTACTTGATTGAAAACGCAACTGCTTACCTCCAGTCAGTTGCGCACCTCGTTAACTTAGAAAGCTGTCAGGATTTTACGTGATCACCTGCGATTTGGCTTAATCTCACGGCAGTCTTAATGCACGGATTAGAAGACAAGCGACAATCAATGCCCTCGAGCTGCAGAATATATTTATATTCTGAAGTACCAATTTATGTCAGTGCATGCTTCACATTGGACTTACTGGTCGAAGCGAAATATACCTAATATCTCTTCCGATCTTTGGGTCACGGCACCCGGTTGATTTAGCGCAACTCTACGCCGAAAGCCAATCCTCTAAGCATACATTAATAAGCGACCATCCTTCAAATTCACGGACGCAGTATGCAGTTTTAGCAAAGAACGAACTACTCTGTTTAAAGAAGAATGTTCGCCTAAATAATGCTGACTCAGACAATCTGTCTCTGCCCGCATATGGGCTACCACAACCACTACGATGCTCCCACAAGGTGGCCTTCCCATGTTGAGGCGAATATTGCTACTAAGTGCAGCGCTATTCGGAGCTCCTCAACCCCATAGTACCAAGTTAGCATTGTCGGCTACCCAATTAGTATGGCTTCGTATAACATGATCGTACAATCATGAGTACTCCCCTTCATGCAGATCCTTAAACGTTACGGGTAGCTTCGTACTGGCTTAATCATATTAGCACTTATAAATAAGTGACAACAGTGGACCACGAGGAGGTTATGATCCGCTCTTCAAGTTAGGAGAGGCTTGAGACTATAGCCTGAAACTTTAAGCTACCAAAGTACTAATCCCAAGCAGTTATACCAGGTCGTATATATGCAGGCCCCACTATGAATACGCACTATCATCAGTAATCAGAGTTTGCAGTTTGTTCAGCACACGAAGCACGGAGCACATACACGGCCTTTTCTTTGCTTGTATCCTCCCTTGGCAGCACTGCGCATCACTAACTCCTTTTGCACTTTCCTCGTTAACTTAGATGTGGAACTCGAAAGTAAAACATGACTATCACATACCTGTAATGCGGTAATGTTCTATTGCCGTTGACGAAACTGCTGGTCACTGCCATTCTAGTCAGCAGCTGGGCTATAGTAAGAAACCGGCAACAGTCAAGCAGGTCATTGTGCGAAATAATATTGTTGATATTTGTTGCTTCGTTCGTAAACAATCACACAGGTGTGCCAGTGAAATTTTTACTCACACATCTGTGCCGTGAAGTAATTAGGAATTCAGTGGTAAACAGCACACACTAGTTAAGCATTTTGCTATGTGAAACAATATGCCCCGAGATTGTCTATTGCTAGTCCACATTATGCACCTGCCAGTTACTGGTCCATGCAGTTCCGCTTCGCATACAAGTTCGGGCACGACAATATCGTTGTTCCGTCTGCTTCTAAGAACGTGCATTTAGACCACATCCGGCTAATTGGCGACGTTCAGCTTCAAAATTCCCCCACCCTTGAAACGTTTTGGGGTGGTGTTGAATAACCTCTTGAATTATTTACATGATTGATGAGGGGTGAAGGATAGTTCAGCCTGGACATGCGGAAGGGTATATTGGAAATCAACATTATTTTTTCTTTGTGATTGGAGTGTTTGAAAGTAGAATGTTGGGTACGAACCTCACCACTTTAACTAACTTATCTATACAAAGTTGAATATAAATTATCATGACCATCATCCACACTTCAGAGGCTGCAGCCGTTCATCTTTTATCAGTTCCGAATCCCCCTTTTTTATATTTTGCACTCGTGTAACCCATTTTGGCCATTGTTGTAAACTAACTAGGTATTCGCGACTCTAACGAAGCGAAAAATTTTGTCTTCACTGTTAAAATAGTAACGATCAAGTAATCTTACTTTTATTAATTCAAGATCCGATTCTGATACCGCCAGAAGAGGTTTCCCGTATAAAAAGTGTCGCGGAGTCAGTGCTTGGTGGTTGTGGGGATCAGTAGTGAAAACACAAAGCGGCCGTGAATTAAGATAGTGTAATGAGTTCTACAAACGTGATCGCAGCATTACCAAGTGTATTTTTTTTAAGTGGAATTTAATGGACTTGATTCAGGCTTTCCACAATCCACCAAAATGTAGGCTGGTCGGGAGTATAAAATGGAAATAATACCATCCAAAGCAAACATCTTTGATAAAGAGCTATTCAAATTCAAACTCAAATTCAAGTTAATTTGTTTCAACAGCTACACTAGTAAAATTTCGATCTTATGAGTAAGTGTAGGATAGCTAATAATATACTTAATCATAATAGTAACAGTTTTACTAAATTTCAAAAAAGAAAACAAAAGAAAGAAAAAGTAATTCATAATATGTACAAGCACATATACTAAATTAACCTAACAAAAAACCCTAATCCGTCAATATAAACTTATATTTTTAGTTTATAATTGTAGAAATAATAGCTAAGTAGTAGTTACTATAAATAGTGGAAAATAGACAAGAAAAAAATGTACGTAAAACTATTGGATGGATCGCAAATATGCAAATAAATCATTGCGAAAACTGCGACTGCTGATGCTTCTCCTCAGATGAATTGGAAGAGAGCTCCACATCCTGCTGGACTGGACAAAGAATTGGCTCTCACTAGTGCGCGAGCGGAACAGTGACATAGATAGAGATGATACTCTTGCAGATTGAGTAAAGGTCAATTTACTGTAAAGGTAATCTGGCTGTTTGGTTACAATTAAATTGCGAAGAAACATTACAGTTCGAAATTGAAGGTAACAGTCCAATTTACAACCCAGAATAGATGTGGAATACGCAGTGATATGACTGAAACGCCCTAGACCAGAAGCATAACTAGTGGCAGAGTTGAATGCTACATTAATCTAACTCAAAGAGCGGGAGTCCAATTTGCAAAACACTTCACAGCCGTAAGCCAATAAGGGGACTAGTAATGATTTCACTAACATTACACGGGTTTCAACAGGTGTAAAGACAGCAGATTTGGATAATATGGAGTTTTCTCCATACACCCTGCCTATGAAACTATTAATGTGATCGGACCAGTTCAGAGTACTATTAACAATTATCCCAAGATTCTAGACGCGTTTGCTGTATGGAACGGCAATATTGTTAAGCATTACGTTAGAAAAGGTGGAAGTAACTAACTGGGTTTTGTATACAATTATAGCGTCAGTTGTGGCAGCGTTTAAGAGGAGCGAATTATCAATAGCCCATTTGGAGACTCTTGCAAGATCCTCATTCATTCTGTAAACAGCAATCTCTATAAGCCATAAAGGTGTAGATATGTAGAGTTGAATGTCATCTGCATGCATCTGAGAATTACAGTCACGCAGGATAAGTGGAAGATCGTTAATAAAAATGGAAAATAATAATGGGCCGAGAATAGAGTCTTGAGGCACTGCATTGGGAAAGGGTAGAAAATCAGAGGCAGTATCCTCACAAAACACCCTTTGTACTCGTCAGCTTAGATATGACCCAATAAGTTTGCAGGCAGGATAAGAGAAATTAAATATTATACACATTTTATTTAACAGAAGCCTGTGGTTAATGTTATCAAAAGCTTTTGAAAAAACTAGAAGAACGAGCAAAGTGAGTTTATCACTGTCCAGGGAAGTTCTGATATCATCGATGATCTTTAGCAATACTGTGGTGCAGCTGCGCGTTGATCTAAATCCCGATTGTAGGCTAGACAACAAGTTTCTGCTCTTTAAGAAGCTGATTATGTGACTATGCAGGATTTTCTCAAAAACCTTAGATAAGAAATGTAATATGCTCATAGGGCGATATTCAGGAGATCTACAAGATCTTTTGGGTATTGGTATAATTTTACAGAGTGTCCAAACAGAAGGAATGGAGGATCTTAAGAGGATGTTGTTAAAGAAATATAGTATGTCAGGCTTGTAGTTATAACGGGTAGCAAAATTTTAACAAACTTAGGATGCACACCATCAAGTCCAATTGCATTTGATTTCACTGAAATCACTGCTGCATAAACATCCATCTCATTGACTGAAGACCATTAAAAATGCTTGCTAAATAATCGCTCGTATCAGAACCAAAAACTTCAGGAGGATCTGCAGAGGATGAAAACATTTTATTTAACTCATTAGGATCAAAATTTGTAGTTAAGTTTCTAGAATGCCCCACACCGATGAGGCTCAAGTTACGGCACAGATTTTTAGTAGGTAGCTGAGTATTAAATTTAGAGCTATGAAAATATCTCTTAGATCTTGAGATATCGCTATTTACTCTGTTGCGTAGGGACCGGAAATGATTCTAGCATCTAGACGTTCGTTAATGTTTCCACCTGCGATATGCAGTATTGCGCTGTAAGATTAGATCTCGAATTCTCTGTGTGAACCATGGACAAGGAGGATCAAAAATACGCCGCGTTTTCAAAGGTACATATTTATCGAAAAGATATCTAATACGTTCCATGATAAGCTGAAGTTGTTCCTCTAACTGACGTCATCGAATTCACATATGCCCTTCGATGGTCAGGGCTTCAGCCAGTAAATCGCCATAATTAATACTATTGAAGTCATGGTAAGTAAATGTGCTCTCACGTAGAGATGGATGGGAAAATTTATAAATCCCAAAACAATTTAGTATAGTTCTTTAACATCATCTAATTTGCTGCGGGTGCCTACAAAATTTGTACTGTAACCGGAATACACACAAATTCACACCACCGCGATAGCGATTGCGATAACGTAGTGATAGTGATAATAAAGCGACAGCGATAGATTGCTAAACCTAGTTTTCAACGTAAACGCGATAGATCACAGAGATACAAAGAATTTCTGAAGCGTTTGACCAGCGATTTAAGTAAGTATCGCAACATGCACAATATTAGTTATCTATCGCTAAGTGTGAGATCAAAATGGATTAATGCAAATTCAAGTGGGTGTTGAAAATGTATTAAGATCATATAAAACGATACCCAATTTTATAAGATCTGAATTTAAAACATTATAAAAATAGTATAAAAAAAAGCTTATGAGTATTGGTGACTTGGCCACTGGGACCCTGCGGACACCGCGATCAGAGTTGATTTATTGTGTTAATCTACTGATCTTGCTGAGGTTTTTGTCGAGCATATCTTGCTGCGAAAGGACGCATCAAGTAAAATTTTAAAGGGAATCCTTAATCGACAAGCGAAGTATAAGGTTTTCTTTGATATTGATCAGGCAAACATTTCGTGCAAACCGTTTTCATTTTTCTTCTCCATAGCCGAAACATTTAAAACATTTGCGTCTCTACTTTTTCCATATCTTTCAATGTCGATATATAAAAACTTAATATTTGACATCAACTATGGTCAGAGTAAGACAAACTTTTTGAAATTGAAAAAATAAGTCGAGCTAGTACACATTAATTGACACATAATCGCATCCTGTCCATCATCGATACTAGCCAATGCAATTGGGAAGCTCTGATTTGTCCCATGTTCAAATTTTTCCCAAATGTCCTTATTTGGTTCAGGTATATGCACGTAACTATCGCTGTGATCTATCGCGTTAGTGTGATAGGAATTCTGTCACTAGTTTATCGATATGATTATCGCTATTGCAATCGCTATCGTGGCGGTATGAATCAGCCTTAAAACACAAACCTCGTCGTGAAATAAAGCCTCTAATGGCTAATTTACTATACTCGAACATGCGATTTAATTGAGAAAGTGAGTGAGAGGGTTTTATTATTTTGCACTATTAGAAAAAAAGGAAGAGGATCGACTGTCAGCAAATTTTTTCCCACTTTTTTATAGCGAAGTGTCATTTGTGACATTTCACAAATTGTCAATTAGAAAAATTAGTCAGACGTAAAAAATAGATGAAGAAGTACAGCGTGTGCAAAGCAAACTTGTTGTTTTGTTCGGTGTAGATTATGCCAAAAACAATAGCACGTTTCATCAAGGAGAATCCTATATTCCAGTTCTTTTATGATGCGGACAATAAAGAAACTATTGTATTAGGAATGGGTTTGATTTTCATAAACAATTTTATATGATAACATGATGTTACTAAATAGTACATATATATTTCAGGTGAATTACACTTGCAAATTTATGCTCAACGAATGGAACGAGAATACAGATGTCCAGTAATTTTGGGTAAACCAAAAGTATCATTTAGATATTAGTAGAACCGTGCTCGAATGACTTCATAAAAACAATCTGGAGGAGAGGATAAATTATGTCCACAAATTGAACCAAGGTTGTCTCAGAAGATGCCAAAGTTATACATAATAACAGATGACTATGCAGTCCAGTCAGTTTAATATGAATTTTAATAATTAAATTTGAATGAAACCAAATCTTTATTGTTTTATTTTTCTCTAATTTTATGAAAATACATATTTTTAAGATAATTTACTAAAGTAATCGACGTCCGCTTCCGCTTTCGTTATACCGTAAGGCCTCCTGATTTACTGGACAAATAATTAATATGCCATGACATAATTGCATGGGTCCAGTCGTACCTTGAATTGCAGGACAATATTTAAAATGATGTGGTAATAGCACAGATATAGTACGGCTGTTCCTTTTAAATTCCGGTACTATTTTCAAGAACAATACAGATACAGAGTACAATAGAGAATACAAAATATTTCCTTTAAAACTTTGACACATTCCAGCTGATGTGCTGTGACTTTCTTCAAATATTTTTAATTTGTGTGCGTGTAAACAATTATATTCGCACACGTTTCTAGTTATATGTATGAGTTTCTTGCCTGAATTTACTGCCATAAAATATACTTCTGGCTAGAAGTTTTTATGGATAATTATGGCAGTAAAAATTTCCCTTCCGTCAAGGAATGTAACATTTTACTCAGTAAAATTTTGCTGGATTATCTTTTGTCCTCATCGTTCGAAAGAATTTTTAAATAAGGGAAAACTGCTTACTCTGTTTTCCAGCAATGTTCGAATAATGTAAATTAGCCATAAATCATGATACAAATATTAACAAGGTATGGCCATAAAATCTGTCAATTGGTTGCTTGTCTGCTTTGGTGACAATTGTCACGAATTTGTTCGTCTCAATTTCAATCGTCCTTATCAAAGTGAAAACAATTTTCTATTTGTAAATTTCTTTGCTTTCTCACTAGCACATAATTACTTTTCCCGAAGTGGTTTAAACGAAGAAACTAATTTTTTGTTAAATATTTTATTATATTCAAAACATATTTCAGTCAATAAAATACAAAAAACTCAAAACAAATTCGCTGGAAATGACTTTAGTCACCTCATGACGTAGCAACACACAAAAATCCTCTCGAATCGGCCATACCTTGTTATCTTTGTATCATGGCCATAAATGAGGCTAAAAATGTAGAAATCAGTTGAAAAGTCAGCGACTACCTCGATGTGTATTGCCATGAATGCATTTGCACTATTATTAAAATTACAATGTATTTTTATAGGATCTTATTCCTCTACATTTTGAGGCGTAAATGTCGATGGAGCCATAGTGGTCTATTTCAACGGATGAAAGAGGTAGATATATAGACAAGTGGCAGGAGACGGCAAATTACCAATAAGTTGTGATTGCGTTTGCTGCTTGCACCTAAAAATATACTCATACAGTACATTTATGGATAATCTGTTTTATCACATTTCAGCCAATTAAAATCCAAAATTTATTTCTTAAAAGATTTAACATAAATCGAGTACCGCCATGCATTATCGTTAAAAATGCATTAGTTGCACTAAGATATGATCGGATCTATTCCTACCAGAAATAATGACAGATTGCTTTTGGTCATATGTCAATACCGTCGCGTTCACTATTCGTCCCCCTAGTCTTAGGATTCCAGTGGTACCAAGAAGGGGACTCAGAGAGCTTTCTCTTTCTTTAAGTTTAAAGGATTCTGGCTTATCACAAACAGGCACCCTTTTCAACGTATTTACTTTTTTTTTACAATTACACAGTTTTATTATTACACGTTATATATTATAAATTATAGTTAAACCTTTTCAGAACTTTTCAGTTTGACCTTTTAAACAAATTCTATAGTTAGCTTTATACAACCTTTTCTAAGAACAAATTGTTAATAATTGACAAGCAGCTCACTCCGATAAAGAATTTCATCGTCATCAGGAAAATTCTGAAAAGAATCATTCTCACGCCATAAACGACATGTCGTTGAAAACGGACGAAATGCGATAGAATTCGATGTCTTTTTCATGAAAATAAAATGCTCGGTCAGCTTGGTGCCTGAGAAATTTTCGCTTTTTAAATATTTTCTTTTTTTTTTTGTCTTTTTTATTGTCTTGTCACTTACGGCACCATTCATCAGGAGTACAAGAAAAAAATACACAAATCAAAAGAAAAGTAAAATTAGACTGACAATTTCAAAACCTACCTAAACCATTCACCGCAAAACAAACAAAATGTTAACGAAAATAATAAAAATCTAACGAAACGAGATATTAAGTAAAGCATAATTGTAAAACGTAAGGATAACGTAAAATTTGATTATCAGACCGTCACAAAAAGTATGAGATGTACCAGAATTCCGTTTCCTGTATATATTTAATCTAAAATACGCGAGTTATGTTACCGTCTCAAGGTAACACAACTAAACAAAGAGAGAACGTGACAAAAGCCTAGGAAGATACGAAATTCGCATTCCCTCTAAAAAAATGACGAGATGCACTTTTCGTATCTTCGCTATCTATGAGAACTGTCGACTCATCAGAATATGAGACACCGAACGAAAGCTCTTTATGAACTGAGCAATTTAAAATATATTAAAAACTTAGTCTTAAGATCGACGTGAAAGTGTAATCAGTCTAAGGAGTGATTCCGGTTTTTGTTTTCAATTTAAATTAGGAATTAAAAAATAATCAATTTTAGTTGTTTTTGTTTTGTTTAATAACATTTTATTCGCGTGCTCTATTAAATTCAGGAGATTATTTAATGGGCTGTAATTCTCTAAAAATTGAAGGCAAATTAGGGGAGAGTAGGTAGGATTTGTTTGGAGGGATCATTTGCACAGCAGTCATATCTACACTATTCTACATGTTGATGTGTTTGTATTTGCGTGTGTGTGAGGCCCACTATGCGCCTAGGCTAAATTGCCAAACACAATTCCGACGTTTCGATCCGATTCGATCCAATCCATTTCGATCCAAATGGATGCATGAGCACAATTGTTCCGTTCGGTTTCAAACACTTGAGTGTAAAATTTTATCAGATTTTGTCTTTCATCCATGAAAACTCTCTTTTTTTGACAAATAATTCATGTGAATTTCGATCCATTTCGGTGTTATGTACGTATGTCTCATATAAGCAAATTTGATATTTGTACGAATCGGATCGAAACGGTGGAATTGTGTTTTGCCCTTAACAGCTAAGCGCGGTGGCAGTGCAACGGTCAGCTTTGTTGGAACAAGTCGATACGTGTTTTATCACCGCGTAAGTAATTTCGCGATTCGTCTTTGAAGACATTTATTCGTAATAAGCTTTGCTAAGATTGTTAAAGTAATTTATAATAATTTTTGAATAAGTGCCTTAGATTAATATGTAAACATTAATTTTGGGATAACCTCAAATGTCATTTTTATTTTGAATTTATTTTTTGATTGTTTTGGTTATATGAGTGGGATGGATTCGTACTCTACGAATGCACCCCACGTGAGTTCAGAAAATTTCTTCAATGAAAATATTATTATTTCAGGATCATGCCGCGAATGTATGTAAAAAAAAGGCATTAGAACGAGAGGTAGACGAAGATGCAATGAAGTCTGCGATGCAAGCAGTTTTAGATAAAACTTTATCTATTAGGAAGACCGCACAAAAATACGGCATGAAACCGACAGCTCTTCAAAGTCACTTAAGGAATTTCCATAAAAAGGCTGCTGCTGAAAAGCACGGTAACAACACTCCGTCGCGTTTTTTGTTTGTTTGTTCCAAGTTCACATCGAATCAAGTGTTCACTACGCAAGAAGAGACTCTATTGAATAAGCTCATCGTCGCGAAATGTTCTAAAATACATTATGGGTTGACCATCGTACAGGTAAGGAAACTGGCATACGAATTTGCAAAATTAAAACAGCTGCATTATCCACCTTGCTGGAATCATAACAAAATGGCTGAACAGTTATCGTAAGCCAAATGGAAATTTAAGCCTGAGGATACCTGAAAACACAAGTGCAGCACGATCATATAGATTCAACAAGACAGCCGAAACTGATTCCTACGAGAACCTAGAAAAGGTTTTAAAAAATGATGCACTTACTGCAGATCGGATCTATAATTTTGATGAATCAGGGATATCCACAGTGCTGAGCACGCCAAAGATATTTGCGGAAGAAACCCGAAAATAAATTGGTCAACTTGTTTCCGTACAAAGAGGTGAACTCGTAACATTCGGAGGAATTATTTCAGCTAGTGGTAACACAATACCGCCGCTATTCATCTTTCTCAGGGTACATTTCAAGGATAACTTTATGGAAGGTGCCCCAGAAGGCAGGCTGGGAATGGCTACAAAGAGTGGGTGGATAAACTCTAGTATATTTTTGGAAATCGTCAAAAATACATTCAAAGCAAAAAGCATCCTGCTCTAAAGATAACCCTATTCTGCTCCTCGTCGATAATCACGAAAGCCATGTGACAATAGAAGCGGAGGACTATGCTCGTGATAATGGCATTATTTATCTGTTGTTTACTCCCCATTCAACACACCATCTCCAACCATTAGATGTGGGAGTATTTGGGCCTTTTAAGACCAAACTAAAGATAGCGTTTAATGCTTGGCATGTGAATAACCAGGGAAAAACTATTAATATATACAATATTCCAAAACTGGCCAAAAATTGCCTATTTTGAATCATTTAACTGCAAAAAAATTTAAAATTCTTTGAAATTTGTTGTTCCCAATACCAAAGAAGAAGGAACAGTTTACTTATCAGATGTGGTTTGTGTATTGCCACCACCCAAAATCTGCTTCTACAGCAAGGACAGCTAATATCTTTAGATTTGAAAAAGATCTTACTATGTATAATGTGCAATAATTACTATGTTTAAAGGTTGATTCTGTGTTAATTTTGAACTCATTAAATATTTAATTTCATATAAAAAGCCTTTTCTATTACCATGTACGGGGGCTCCTCAGTACAAATGTACACCCTACTCTACATACGAAGTTACCCCGCGTGTGGGGGTGCTTTCGTACGATTTCCATTTTTTGGGAAATTCATCATAGCTTTGCCATGTTACTTTGAATCAACACTGAGCTCACTAATATTAAAGCCAGATATGTAGGTAATTCAGCAGCATTGAGATTCTTTTGAAGCAGCTATTGATTTTGCTTTTACATGACTTAGTGTAAGAAGTGTACGAATCCTACCTGCTCTCCCCTAAGGTGATTCGCAATAAATGGTCAATCTTTGAACATGATTTGAGTATTTTGACGAAAATGTTGTCATTGGGAGCTGAAAAATAGACCTTTGCTTTTGTTTTTCTAATGAAGTATCTCTGTATTGTAAATGTCTCAGGGAAATGCTGGAAGTCTTGGTGTTGTTGTTGTTTTCACTTACTTTCACCTACATATATACAGGGCCATAACGATTTTTGAAGCAGTTCAACAATAAATTTTATTTTTTGGGGAGTTGTAAAGCCGTTTTTGTAATTTTAACCAGTTTAGTGAGCAACAATGATCCGCCTAAATCCAAACGAAGAAGTGAACTCGATTTTATGGGATCTGCCTCAATTTTACCAATAAGCAAATGAGTTTGATAATCACATTTGAATAGAGAGCGAATATATATGACAGTAGCATAAGCTTTCTCTAAAGCATCGCAAGAACCGTGAAACTCAACTGTGTCTTCAGTTTTAATAGAAATCCACCTTGGGACTTTCGAAAATTCCTGTAAACCTGAATAAGAATCACTAAACTGTAGCCATGTATTGATGATATCAGATGGAAAAGTTTCATCCCATTAAAAATTTGAGAGCCATAACTTCTATATGAAAAGGTTTTGCAATAATAACTGATCTGAGCTTTACAAGACAGCACCTTTCTCTTTGTTCAGAGATAGTAGCCATCTTAAGTCTAAGAATAAAGTTATCTGAGGCTGGGCCCCAGCAAATCGCTAACGCGTCCATGGACCTTTGCAGCAAGGCGTATATGGTATTGTGCTTGATAAAGCTGTTTAGGCTTGTGTTGCAATAACAAAAGATTATTGGCTGCCCACTTTTTGGATTCGAAAGTACCTGATTTCAAAAGGGCTCATAGTTCCTGCTGTATGGCTTATACCCTTTTAATGGAAAATCCTCCAGAAAAAAATCATCTACATAGACATCTATATAATAGTTAAGAAATATTGCGGAAACTTAAGGAAATCTTTGTTTTCTCATCACTTTCTAATTGATGTAGTATACGAATAGTAAGATAAGTAGCACTGCCGTTTCCACACGTGAACGTTAGCCATCGGAATTCTTGTAAAGGCTTTCTCCAAACAATATGTGGTAGTAAGTATGAGGGCAGTTTATACGAATTTCTCTGCACATCTTGCAAATATTCGCAGTGAAAACAAATAGAAATTTCCTCCAACATAGAAGAAGCGATAAAATATCTAGCTGCAGACAGAATTCTGGCTTTTACAGAACTAAACAGAAGACATGACCATACCTACATCTCCAATATACCCCAGAATAAGAACTATACCTGTTAGACCTATCAGATAAAAAACTCGAGAGGATCATTCGATACAATTCAAATGCATTTTGAAGACTTCCGGTATTTGTGACCTATTCACCTCATTCACTCGGAAAGGAAAAAAAATTTTACCTGTAAAATTTACCTTTTTCACTAGCACGGAAAACCATAATTGTGCGATTAATAAACCATCGAGCACAGAATACACCAGAATATTAGGCGTACTGATTTCATCGTGGGTTTTATCAATCTAAGACCATTTCATCGGAATAATCTCTTACCACGAAAGATGCAATGAAAAAGTACAACAACCAAAAAGTTAAAACAATCTCTAATACGTTTCTATTCAATATCCCATTTTCTGACATACGTACATATACCCTAACAACACTTATCGTAAGCAACAGTAATCCACAGCATATTTCTAACACTTAATTAAAATTGAAATTAAATATGAACGAATGACCATTGCTTTTGTCCGACTGATTGGGTTATTATCATTTATATAATTGAAGTAAATTTCATTAGTAATTTCTTAGTAAGTGCGTTCTATATGAGCTGTTTAGCAATAATATCGTCATGCCACTAATTTTAGGACAACATTTTTCGTAATACATTTATAAATAATCAATTAAATTAATGAAAAAATCTTATCTATGTATATATGCATCCCAATTATGGTCTTAATTTAGTTATGGGATCATAATAAACAGAAAATCGTTTGCTTTTATTATCTGCATTCTTAAATCTAAATTCATATCAGTTTTTAACGCCCCTATAATTTACTGTACTTGCACTTACCACTTGCGGTTCCATTTCATATAATTGATGTTTAAAATTATCGCAATTTTATCGTTTTATTTAGAGTTTTACTAACATTTTGAAAAAAAAAAAACGAAATCACAATCCATTCATGACCACGTTAAAAGCACAAATCATCAACCAGTAATTTTCGTCAATTAGCTAGAAGTCACGTGCGTTGCTACATATATCACAGCATTTGCATATTTTATTCATATTGAATTGCACCATAAACACCACCTTAATTCAATTTACATATCAAAAGCACTAATTAAAAGCTCTACAAAATCCATAAATGTGCAGAAAACCCTTTGATTAGTAACAAAACTATTTGTCAAAACCCTCACAAACCAGCTGGGGTGAACAAATCATTCCTACTTTCAGTCTCTCATTCGGCAAACGGCCTATATATGGTCCGGTAGCAAATCCCAAATGAACAATATTCTGGAATGGTCCTCGGTGAGTGGTAAAACAATGGTATGATGGTCGCCACCAAACCTTTGGCCCAAAAGTAGCCCGGAAGTGGGCTTTTATTTGTTTCTCATTACAACAGGCCTCAACTAATTTCATTAGGACAGAATGCTTCTCCGATTGCTTTTATCGACATCCCCTGATGGGTGGAAAACCCCGTAATTCAGTTATATGAACCATTCACATACTATTTGTCCGACTGTCTATATGTGGCTATTTTTTATTTTTATTTTTTTATTCATTTTTATGTTTACTTCGGGGCCTTCCTTTTGCATATCAACATTAATTTGCGAAGTGTCTGATCGAGCACACATTCTTCGAAATGGCGATAGTGGTTTTGTCTAATTTCTAAATTCAGATTTTCATTTGAATTAATTTTTACGAGATGGAACATTATTGAGATTGGGTTCATTAGCAGTTAAACCTTTTCGAAAACCAATCAATTCATGTGAAGTGCCATAAGCGAATTGAGTGCTGTGAATTTAACCTCTGGCTGAGGTTGATGAAGTTAATTAGCTCTAATTAATTTTGGCATCATTTACATGGTCATATCCTGGATTTTATTATTTGCGTCATATATACTGGAAGAGCGGGGGGGGGGGGGTTATTTATCGATTCAGATTATTACCAATTCCATTTGTTAATACAGAACGAGTTTTTAGTGGATATTTACTTATCTTTTTATGTAACTATACACCATAATATAACTAGGAGCCACAAAATCATGCTAATTACATAATTGTCATTAAGCCTATGATTTTATGACAAAGCCGCACTATTTGAATAAGCATCTCGCCTGAATAAAACTTACACCTTATTGGTATTACTCCTTCATACATATCTATCCAATAACCAGCGGGAAGCCTTGTGCAATAGAACCGCCACATTGATAAGCAAGAGTATTGATATCGAAGCAATAATACTGATGAAAGGTTTAGTTACTTTTGTAATTTTGACTACTGTTCGCGTAGTAGTTGATTCGTCTTATGTCCCAATACTTCTTCTATAAATATTTTTAAGTTTATTTGAGACCTTTCAGTACCCTCAAGAAATACTTCCGAAGCCATGAAATAAACTAAATACATGTTTAATCCACTTTCTAAAATATTGATTAGTTGATCCATTTATTCAAAAAATAATGCCCATTCTATTGAATTATTTAATCCAGCATTATCTTCATCCTATTATTGCTTGGATATATTTCTTGCACGTGTCAGAAAAGGTTCCTCTATATTTAGACTTTTAGCAGATTGCAAGGCTTGCTCCCACATACTATTGAATTCATTCGTCCTTTTTTCTTTAAGAATCTTCGTTGGCGCTTTCAATTGGGAATCGGGTTCATTAAAGTGCAGACTAATTCTTTGAAAAGAATCCATTTAGACAGGACCGGAACACCTGAGCAAAGCGATTAAGTTTAGGGGGTGCGTTAAATATGGTACATCGTAACATAAAAGAGCCTTGATTTCTATTTCATTTACTTCAAACAAGCACTCCAGGATATTTACTTGATGGATTTCGTGAAGCAGGAAGGAATCGAAATTTGGTCATGCCACGATTTCGCAAAGCCATTTTTCAGGATTCTTACTATGTTGAGATCTTTCGTTTATGGAATAACTTACATAGCTGATACTCAAAACACCGATTGCCTGGATATATTCAAGCATCGTTTTTTATCTAAACTACCTATGTATGCTGCCTGAAAGCTAACAACAATTTCAATGTTTGGTTTGTTCCTCTATATTCTAAGTTTTGTTCTCTTTATATTTCATGTTTTACTTTGTCTTTCGTTTTCAATAATATTTATTGATTTATTATTATTTTATTTTTAATTACTGTCTTTCTTTCCTTTATCTCCTATTTCTATATTTCATAGATTATCTATCATTATAGTAATTTTTTTATTATTATTTATTTATTATACATTTATTACTAAGGTAGTATTTTTTCCTTTTTTGTTTTTTTTTCTTCTTTTCATTGTTAAACTTTCGAATATTCCATACTATTTTACCAATTATGATCTACTATATATAATAGTTTTGCTATGAAATAAATTCATAGCGAATTTAGTCAAAATAATTTGACATAAAAACCTTTGAGAACAAGAAATTTCTTTGCAAAATAGGACGTTTCGAACTAGCAGGAACCGTATTATTCATCAGTACGGCTTGGTTCCTGCCTGCCGTATCCGTCAACATGAATTGCAAAGCTGACGTCATATATGAACTTAAAAATAAATTTTAAGTGTGAATTATATATAAGGCGAAATACTACGTATTTACATGAGTGCCTAGCAAGATTTAACCCTATCGGTACTAACATTTTTTACATGAAATAAGTTCATAGCAAATTTATTCAAAATAATTTGACTTAGTTTGATACTCAATCCGCAGCTCGATAATTAAATGAAAAATCTCTTTTTACAAAAGAAAAATTTTTGAAAAAGAAATTTCTTTGCAAAACATGGTGTTAGCTTGACTACTCACTTTGGCGTATACGGCATGGGCAGGAATTAGGCCGTACTGATGAGTAAAATAGTAACTGCTGATTTGAAACGCCCTCTTTTACAAATAAATTTTTTTTCAAAGATTTTTCGTTTGCAAAATGAGTTTTTTCACTTAATACGAATGATTGTATATTAATTTGTACGTATCTTCAGAAATAAATTCTGTGATGAAGAAAGAACGGCAAATAGTGTTGTCTATTTGTGATTTCTTTAAAATCAGGAGTTGTTGAAAAGTTGGTTCTTTTTGTCATATAATCTTGTGCCAAACTCTACACAAGCTCTTGTAGTGAGTGATTATATTTCCGTCGGATAAACTTCTTGAAAAATTATATAGGCATCGTATTCTGATACATATATCCAGTAATTGCGAAAAGTAGCCATTGGTTATCTATATATTGATGCCCTTCTTTGAACTGTACCCTAAGACCATTTAGTCAATGGAAGGTTCTCCACCTATAAAAGAAGAAATATATTATATAAGATGCAGCCATTGCGGGGTACTAAGTTACCTTTCATAACGTTATTAGTTTTTGTTTATTATTTCAAGTAATTTTTTCGTATCAGTATCTCCGGTTTCTGCTAAATGAAAACTACTTTGAACTATGGTGCACTTATTTTTTCGTCCAATATACGACACTAATGTGGTATCAGTTGACTGACTTACATACGGTTTATAATAGTACATCTCTTTCGAAACATAGGCATTATCGGAATCTTCGAAACATCGCTCGCTATGAAATTTAAATGAATCTGCAGCCTCAATATCTAAACTCGAATAACTGACAGATCGTTCCAATAAACCCACATTCTCAAAGTCATTTTTTCATTGTCCCTGAATAATACTGCATCAATGTTACTAGCAATATGGCGTATATGTGTATCCATTTCACTAGAAGTATTACTTGCTAATAATTTTTTTAAATAGGACAAGTTATTTTTGCTGCGAGTACATACCTCATCTTACAAATTTCATTTTATTTAATTAAAAATAGAGTTAACAAAATATTTGATGGCATAAGAAATGAGTTTCAAATAAAAGTAACAATTTCAAATGTTGTTTAATAAAAATAATAGTTAATTTAAAAAAACAAGCTAGTTTAAAGCCCGAAATTATAAATTTGTTTAGCGATAACTTCGAAACGGAGAGGAGGAGGAAAAAAATTAAATATATATGCAGATGGAAAGGCCCAACGATTGTTTATCTATCAAAGTTTAAATCATAATCATAGGGTGTAACGCGGAGAAGTTACAAGGTCATCTTTGAAAACGTACCCAAATATTTTTAGGTACTGTTATCTCAGAAGCCGTTAGGACCCCCCCCCCCCATACAATTTTTTGCTCGTATAGGTATTAGCTTTCCATAGCCTTCGGGTTTTACACCATTTACGGGACACCCTGTATACGTTAAAGTACTTAGCAATATTAACTATTTACGGATTTCTTAAAAGATTTTAAATTAAATGATTCTAATGAAAATCTACAAAAATGATACAAATCGTATGATAATTTATTTGATTGGATTTTCAGACTTTGGTTTAATATTTTGATGCATATTTATTTATGAAACAAAAGTGAAAAATCACTTGCGTCCTTTTCTTGCGAAAATATTCCCTATTGCCCCTACACTAGTACAGTAGCAAAAGTGATTTTTTTTATTCGTTATTTCATCACAAAACTTATTGACTTAGAGCAATAATCTTCAAGTCATGATTTGACTCATCAACAAGTCCTAAATAGCGAAATTGATTAATTAAATAAAATTAAAAAGCAAACAAAAATAGAAAAATTGAAAAAAATTAAAAAATATAGGAAACGGTGACATCTGTAGTGAAATAGTGCAAAAGATATTATAACAAGCAATGGTGTAAGCAACAGTTTTATTAGGTGAAAGAGAAAAGAATATCGTTTTTGTTTTTTCTTAAGAATGCAAAATTATAAATTTTTATTTATATTTTTTTATTTAATCCAGAATAGATTTTTTCTTCATTATTTCAAACTACCAGCGTACTGGATATTCAATACTCTGGAAAGAAAGTCCTCCTTTTTAAAGGCGAAAAAGCTATCCACTGCCATTTGGACGCCCTCAGAAAGCAATATCAAAAGATTATGGAGGCCACATGCCACATGTGTTCTAGCGTCGTCGTGATGAAAAAAAATGGACATATGTATTTAAAGCATCAATTTGCATAAAATACCTGTTTCATTTTTATTCTGCAACTCATAGTCCCTTGCGATCCCACCAACAACATTGTATAACCTTATTATGGTGCACACATGGTTTTAACGTAGACAGCAGAATTTTCACCTGCAAATATATGCTAATTTTTTTATCACGTTTTTATACACTACCTAGTTCTACAGCAGTAGGAAGTAGGTCTATTTTCGAGGTGCTCTATAAATGCAATTCATAAAAAAGTAGCACGGAGCCTGTCAAAATGTGGCTCGTTTTTTGACAAGTATGATATAAAGCACATATTAAAATTCTATCCATTAAATTTGTATCGCTTAATTCGTGTGGCACCCAAAACAAAATCAAACGGTGATCCAAAGTAGTTGTCTGATGAATTCCAATCTTTAAGATCACTTCTATGGAAGTTAATATAGAGTTTTTCCTAATCATACTGCGTAGCAGTTCATCATTTACCTTTCTTTTCTATTTCTATTTCGCTATTTGGGACCTGTTGATGAGTCAAACCAAGACTTGAAACTTGTCATCAAAAATTAATGGGTTGTGTGATGAAATAACAAATCAGAACATTTTTTAGCTTTTGCTATATACCGGAGATATCCCAAAAAATTCTTTCTTGAACAAAACTAAGTTTAACCCGGTAAAAAGTCAAAAAAGAGTAATCTTTTTATTTATTTCTTTTCTGGGTTAATCTTTCAAAGAAAATTCATCTGAGCGAAATTTTTGTGGCATGTTCGAGCTGTTACTGCGGGCTATCATACCACTCCATAGTAGTTTTTTGCTACCTGCCAAGCACTACTTCCTTTTTGGAACTAATAGAGGACAAACTATCTTAATTGTACTTTTTCTTTAGTCATATTGATAGTTCCAAATGACTAATATACGAAAAAATTTCCATAGAGTACCATAATATATTAAAAACTAGTTTCAGTCAGGTCAAAATTCTTCATATAATTTTCCCATACACCAATAGATGAGTATTGCTAATCTTAACATTTTCAGACTTTTTAACAGGATAAATCAGTGTTGATCACAATATATTAAAGTCAGGGTTTACGTTTTTGTTAATATTTCATTAATTTATAATAGTACCTAATAATTCAGAACTTACTTCCTAGCTGCTACTTCAATCGAGTTCGCTGATCTACAAGTTGTAAGAGAAATAGAGTATAAAGAAATACATCATACTTTACAAATACGCTTCTTCTAATACTAATAGAGGATATATCGTAGTCTGTCATGAACGTATTCCTAATCAATCATATATCAGCCCATTGGTCTACTCTAACCAATTGTGACCCATAACCTGGCCATCAATATGCAGCCAAACATAACCCATACAGCATGTGGATATATCAGTATTATTGTGGAATCAATCACATAGTACACCTTAGCTTCTAAGGAGATAATCCTATCTGCTGAGGAAAACATCAAAGATAAAGCAGTGACAGTGACAGTTAAACCTAATCATTCACTTTCCGTCTATTACTATGAATTCGCACACTTCAAGATAAGTCCATTTAATAAACTTATCAACAACATACATACATATTTGGAAAAAATGCCAGAGAATCGCAGAGAGCAGTTTATTCTATATAAAAAAAAATTTTAATCTTAGAGATGTCAAAAAAAGCTATTTCCACACTCCCCCTTATATTGCCTTGCAGACAAAACGTTTATATTTCTAATTTTTTCACCTGATGGGAAAATGTGACGATAGACCTACGGAAATTTATTATTTCCACCGAATGCAATTACTTACAGTGCCTCTAGGTAATAAAGAGCCCGTGCCAACCAAATAGCGACAGAATCAATATCTGACAATTTTAAAACGAGATAGATAAAAAATACAATAAATTTCTAATCACTAATGCTATTTGCAATATATTGCCGTTAGGGATTGGGGGCGGAAGTAATTTTTATCAGAAATCACTTTATACCGTTCTACGTCGATAATCGCGTTTTCCTTCATTTTTTTAATGTTCTTATGCCTCCCCCACATTGCTGGGGGCTAATCCTTTGATCGCGCGCATTTCATATATTCATTGAAATTTTTTTCCGCTATTTTCGTATCATCAAAGAATATTGGTTTTAAGAGAAGTTGTTTGTTGTGTTTCGATTGTTGTTTTTTTTTCGTATTTTCTTTTCTATATATTTTTATGAACCTAAGCCAAATAGGATCACGAAATGTATTTTAGCTCATTCGAATGGAAGCTTCATTGTGAAAGGTTTCTCTTTGCAATACCTACTTTTTTATATGATTTAAAATAAAAAAAAAATCTCAAAGCCAATCAATACATTACATTATGACCCTTGATTAAAATAAGCATGTCAACAACAAATTGTTTCAATATAATTACCATAAAACTCTCTTCCAGGCATATTTCGGTAACATAATAAAAATTCTTTTCTCGGCTGCTATCATTCTGGTTTCGCACTGTTTCTCTCCTACAATCCATTTTATTGACAATATATCTATTATGATTTGACTTCAGACCAATCAGTCGTACCTTTTTTTGATATTTTCAAATAATTCTTGAGCTGCACCGATCATCGAAAAATCTCATAGGCATAAGGAATAGGTACACAATTAATGCCTTCCTTGCAATTGAATGGTCCTTCAATAACGACGAAGAAAGTTGATATAGGGTGTCCTGAACACGCTAAGCGCTGAAACCCAAAGCTTTGACTGTATGAACTAAATGCTGAAAAGTCGACAGCTACACTCTGATCCTTGTGATATTGGAAATGGATTCAGTTATTAGAATAGCCAGCTAACGAAGTGACGAAGTATGCAGAGCAGAGCAAAAAAAAACCATAGCTTCAGATTAATTTCAATTACACAATCCAACTAGCCTATAAGCACAGACAAGAAATACCCAGATATCGACGGTAGTACTAAGAAAGTGATGTATGGAAGAGATCATAGAAAACCTCAATAACTCACTGATCTCTGCTAAATATACAGGGTGTCCCGGACTAATACTTCAACATTTTGCCAAATGATTCCTCTCGTCCAGACAAGCAAAAAATTGTATGGCAGGGGGGGGGGCAAAATGTCACCCTACCGACTTACAGGGTGATTAGTAAAATATGCTCTTTTTTCGCTAAACACCCTATATCTTAAAAATTACAGCGTGTACGGTCTACTTGAAGACGGAATTGTATGCAGAACCTTCGGGTCTTTCCTGTGAATGTTAAACCATCCCCACACCCCTCCCCACTCCAGAGTTATGACGCTTCAAAGTCAAAAATTTGGTTTTGCAAATCGACGATAAAATGCGAGTGCACAGTGAAATTTCAACTTACTCCAATAAATTCAGTTCGTGGAAGGCAAAGAACGACAGTGCGTTATGTACTTAAGCACAGTCAAAGAACGAATAATTGCAAGAACTCTCAACGGTTTCGGCTGCCTGACTAGTCATGAAATATGAAATTAAATTAAACTAAGAGTATAAGAGCTAAAAGTTTGTTGTATTGTATATAATGCAAAATGTTGAAAATATTAATGTATATTAATGTATTCATTCACACCCCCCCCCCCTCCTCTTCCATATCCAACCAAGCCATTGTTCAACCACACGAATCCTGAAGAAATATGGTCGATTTAAATTCTAAGAAAGAAATGAATTTTGCGCCTATATTGAAAAACATTTTTGGTTCGTGCCCATGCTAAAGGGTTTCCCAATAAGAGGTGTTATTTTAATTAGCCCGCTATTTCGGTAGATGTCACTTTTGGAGCTGTCATTTTTTGACATTCGACAAGTAGAAACTACGTCATTAATAAAAATGGAACGATACACGATTCAACAATGCATTGAAATTATTAAAATTTACTATAACAAGTAAAAAAGCTAGAATTGGTCTAAGACCAATTCTTATGATACCCTAGATGAATGCCCGTATTAAATTTCGTATGGTCACCGATTTATTCAAGTATTGATTTTGAAGTTGTTTTTCGCATATATTTCTAGAACAGTTTGTCGCACAGAAAAAATGGTAATAACCAATTTTATAGGATTTCGTATTCTGCAGAAGTTCTTAGTACAATAAAAATGTCTTGGACTGATCGTTTTCAAAGTATACGTAAAAAACCGAAATTTTTATATGGCAACACCAAGAAAGAGTTGCCCGATTTAGTCCATTTTTGACATTTTATTTGCTAATGTAGTAAAAACATCACGTACGAAATTTCAGCTCTCTACGTCGATGCGTTCACAGGCAGTGTACAAATATATAGCGGAAAATGAAATTTTTATATAGCAACCGAAGGAGCTGCCCGATTTCTCTCATTTTCGAACTTAATTTTACTTTTTTTTTTTACAGTCCGTGTACAAAATTTCAGCTCTTTAAGTATACGCGTTCTCGAGTTATCGTGCGCACAGACGGACAGATGGACGGACGGACGGACGGACGGACGGACGGACGGACGGACGGACGGACGGACGGACGGACAGACGGACGGATGGACGGACGGACGGACGGACGGACGGACAGACGGACGGACGGACATGCAAAAATCGAAATAACTTTTAATATTATGAATGGGTGTCCAATCCATTTTGCTCTACCATCATTACTTCGAGGTGTTACAAACGGAATGACAAACTTAGTATACCCCTATGATTTCATCTAGGGTATAAAAATGGTGAAAATGTGGCAGAGACGGTTCGTAAAACTCGAACATTTTTGGGTCGTCGTGAAGCACCTTGTCGGACCGCAATACAGAAATTGGTCGAAAAATTCGAGTTATCGGGACAAGTTAGTGATTTGAAGAATAAAACCCGTGCACGTCGCTCAAGAACAGCCGACAATATTGCTGCTGTAGCCGAACACCGTATTTTGCATAAAGATTTGGGTCTTAAGGCTTATAAAGTTAAGTTAACACAAGAACTCAAGCCGGCCGAGCATCAACAACGTCGAGTCTTTGCTGATTGGGTCCTTGAAATTCATGAAAATGATCCGGAATTCCATCGAAAACTCATCCTGAGTGATGAGGCCCATTTCCACCTCGATGGCTTCGTCAACAAGCAAAATTGCCACATCTGGGGCTCGGAAAACCCAAGAGTTATTGTTGAAAAGCCTCTCTATCCTCAACGTGTGACTGTTTGGTGCGGTTTATGGTCCCGCGGGGTCATTGGACCTTACTTTTTCGAAAATGAGGCTGTAGCAACAGTTACGGTGAATGAATTGCGCTATCGACAGATGATTAATGATTTTTTATGGCCGGAATTGGATGGTATTGATCTGGACAACGTTTACTTTCAACAAGACGGCGCTACGTGCCATACAAGCAACGAAACCATTGATCTTTTACGGCAAAAGTTTCCGGACCGTGTTATCTCTCGAAGAGGTGATCACAATTGGCCACCGAGATCTTGTGACTTAACACCTTGCGACTTCTTCCTTTGGGGCCACGTTAAAGAGAAGGTCTACGCCAACAGCCCAGCGTCGATTCAAGACCTCAAAGATGGAATTCGTGAGGCTATCGAGGACATAGGGCAGCCATTTTGAGATTTGGTTATGGAAAATTTCATGAAAAGGATATGGTCCTGTAGGCGTGGTCGAGGTGGTCATTTGGCTGATGTTATTTTCCATTATTAACGGCATACCTTCCTCTTTATAATCAAATCAAGATCCAATCATTAATTTAAAAAAAATGGCATTTTTCTTTGAACATCAAAATTACACCTCTTATTGGAAAACCCTTTATATTTAGCAGACATCAGTGAGTTATTGAGGTTTGCTATGAGCCCTTGCATACATCACTTTCTTAGTACTACCGTCGATATCCGGGTATTTCTTGTCTGTGCTATAAGGTGATATGGTCAATTCGTTGTATTTCATGTATGGAATCAAATTGCAGTCAATAAGAGAGACTACGATTTAAAAGGTAGCTTTTGAATGGAGCTTTGAGTAGCATACACTATTATATAAAACTTTTTGGTAATTACCAGGGCTTGTAACCAATTCAGATCAACCTCACTTTATTAACAAAGGGAAGCGGAATATTTGTTAGACATCCATTTAGAAGCATGGGGACGTCAAAGCTGAGAGAAGGAGTATTCCAGATTCTAGATTTAGTAGAATTCAATTGTGGGTATTTCATTATCGTCAATTTTATTTCTTACGTCATAACTGTATTAATACAAATGTCCATGATATGATCAATACATAAATAAATCTGCAAATCATTAGCGAAGATTGAGTTAATATCAGTTGATAAATCATTGATGTAGGGAGGATTAAGTTGGAGTGACCATCGCCATAGACCATCAGTGGATCTAGCACTTAACCTACCTGAACATAGCAGCATGGAAATTAAAAATCTGAAAACCATAACCACCCAGCAGACATTGTAGCGAATTTCGTTTTCAGCAAAATATTCTCAAATTCCGAAATTCGAGAATTCTTTCTTTAGCGACATGTATCTATCGCAAATATTCCCCAATTCCGAAGTTTCTTCGAGAATTCTTTGTTTAACTATGTGTACCTGTCGTCCGTATGCTCATTCTCTTTTTTTTCTATTCACCGTTGCTCAATTCTGAAAAGCAATTAAAGTATAGATTTCTTTGTAAATTTTTTGGGGATATATAGTAAAATGTCATTTGTGTTCTAGAAGTGCACTAAAGTATTCATTAAATAAAAGTGCAATAACAGTCCGTGTACTCGTTATTTATAATTTCGGTAAGTAGTCAAAAGCTTTTTTAAAATAAAATAAATTAAAAAGAAGTCTAATAGATTGGAGCAATGAATTGATCTAAAAAATTGCGACGAGAATCTGAAGCCATTGTCAAGGACAAACAGTCAGCAACTTAGCTCAGGATTGTTACAGCTGTAAAAAGTAAGTGTAAGCAATGCACTAATAGATTGCATTTATAATTGTTCATTTTCTATAGATGCATTTTCGAAAAATTTCCTGGCCATCTCGAAGACTTCTTCGAGAAAACTGCAATGCGTCCTTTTCATACGCAAAGGACAGGCTGACAAAAAAAGCAAATTATAAGCCAAAAGTGTAAATACTTTTTTTTCTTTTAATTGTCTTCTGAAGAGGCTTTATTTAATTATTGTTTAAAGAATTATGTTTATTATTATAAATTTGTAATAAATCATATTATCCGTCAGTTATAATATTTTCAATATATTGCAGAAAATTCCTTCCAAATTTAATAAATTTTTTAAACAATATTTATTTACAGCCCCAAAGAAAAGTATTAAATTTGTCAGATTTGGACAGAGTTCTCTTGAACATATGAGCCAAGTTTCCATTTACTCCTATTCCCTATTTGACCAACAGAATTTCATTTATTTGTGAGTTTGCTGAAATGTTTTAAGCCCCCTACGGATATCCGTCTCGAATCGTTATTATTACGAATCGTTATCGAATCGTTATTACGAATCGTTATCGAATCGTTATTACGAATCCCTATCGAACCGTTATTACGAAATATTGAATCGTTATTACGAATCGTTATCGAACCGTTATTACGATTCGATATAGAATGTTCCTTTTAGTCGTCAAAATCGCATCGAGATCGAAGGCAAACTCCGTTAAAACGAATCCCTTTCAATTCGATTTCGAATCGCAATATTAACTGGGCATAGACACATTGAATCATATCTCTTATATTTAGTCATTCATGTATGTGAGATCAGACTTTAGCTGTCGTAATAAAATTATTTAACACTGTAAGAGGGAGCTTTTTTAAAAGTCTAGCAGAGACAATATCCAAAACTCAACCCTATGCAGTGCAGCTCGAAGGCCATAGCTCACTTTAATCTGTCTCGCCGTCATATGCCTTCTGGAAACCAATTATCATTCCAATGAAAACATTTTATCCGTCAATGATTTAGGATTGCAGAAACGAATTTAGTTCAAGAGTTGTTAGGTATAAGCAAAGTATGTCACAGTTTTTCAAATAAAATGAAATGAAATACATAACGAAGTAGTAATAAAGTAGAAGCTTAATAAACTTTGGGGTTAGTAATTCGTCAAGTCCAAATGCATGAAATTGAAATGTTGTTAAAATCAGTAGCATAATGAGTGATGCAGCAAAAGAATAAGCCTGCATTCCCCAAAGTTATTTTATGCAGCTCTGTAAGCTGAGCTTGCGGTACAGAATTTCCATTGAACTGCAGGGATTCGAGTTAGAACAGAAAACAATTTTTCTAAAATTTTCAGTTCTACCGGTCTATATTCATGACGTCATATAGAAATTCAATATTAGTAACTCAATCTCGGACAAAATTCTAATAATTAGAAAATTGACTACATAAAAATGATATATTATGCAATAGTGCAGTCTTTGTTACAGTATGGGATCATTGCCTGGTGATCAACGTTTGTGAACACAATCACACCATTATGTAACTTACAGAGTAAAATTGTGAAAATGTGCCTTAAAAAAACGAAGTTTTCTTCAACCACATTAGCTTAACGAATTCAAAATGATGACTATACGTCAGATCTATGTATTCACATTCCCTAAATTCATGTTCCGAAAACTTGACAGGTTCCCGATTCACTGCTCTGGGCATTTCACCTGCCGGCAAACAACTCGACCCCTTAATATTGAGTTTTGTACCAAAACAAGTTGTTTAAAGCATAGTAGTATCATTGGTCCCAAATTATGTAATGCGATTCCCCAGGACTTGAAACAAAAGCTTAATGAAGAGAATTATAAGAGCCTTCCCAAGTGCATGTTTTTCTTACGCCTAATATTTTCGATGAAATATTAAAATTTAGTCAATAATGTACCTCCTTTTTATACCCTAGATGAAATCTAAAGGGGATACTAAGTTTGTCATTCCGTTTGTAACACCTCGAAATAATGATGGTAGAGCAAAATGGATTATTCATAATATTAAAAGTTATTTCGATTTTTGCATGTCCGTCCGTCCGTCCGTGCGCACGATAACTCGAGAACGCGTATACTTAGCGAGCTGAAATTTTGTACACGGACTTTAAAAAAAAAAGTAAAATTAAGTTTGAAAATGAGACAAATCGGGCAACTCCTTCTTGGTGTTGCCATATAAAAATTTCCGTTTTTTACGTATACTTTGGAAACGATCAGTCCAATACGTTTTTATTGTACTAAAAACTTCTGCAGAATACGAAAACCTATAAAATTGGTTATAATTATTTTTTCTGTGCGACAAAACGTTCTAGAAATATATCCGAAAAACAACTTCAAAATCAATACTTGAATAGATCGGTGACCATACGAAATTTAATACGGGCATTCATCTAGGGTATACTAAGAATTGGTCTTAGACCAATTCTAGGTTTTTTACTTGTTTAGTTTTGATTGGTTAGTTTTTCTTTTTTCTTGAAATGAAATATTTGTTAAAATGTCTACATTGTTATATAATGAATTTATAATATTCTTAAGTTTTGTAATGAATCTTTAGTTAAGTATAATCTGTTAGTCAATCTTTTTAAAATATTGTAGCGTAGCTTAGACAGATGGAAAATAATCGTGACTGTTGCAACGCTCACTCACAAGCCGTGGCTTATGTGAGCGTTAGCTTAAGACAGCTCTAGTAATCATAAGCTATAATTATATTATGTATTTTAAGCTGAATAATAAACAGTAAAAAAAAACAAAAGCATATCAAGCGGGAAGCAATCACTTAAGGGCATGGTCACAACAGTGCATCGCACCTAGCACCGCACATCGCATCGCCCTGAGCTTAGTATGCGATGATAAAACTTATCCCTTACCTCAAATAGAAATGGCCACAGTGGCGCACCACACCTTGCATTGCCCCCGCACCAACCACTGCGCTGAGCCTAGTACTGCACACAGGAAATGAGTTGTTATATCTTTGGTGTTGGTAACATTTATCCGGACTGGGGTGAATTTTATAGACTTAACGATGCTTTAGAAAATTTTCTTGTGTGAAGTACTTTGGTAACATTTATAGCGAGTAAATTCAGTAGATTTATATATGACAGTAAAATATCGATCCTCTTTTGGTCCTGCTTTTCTGGATGCGGAAAAAGAAAAACTCCAATACTTTACGCGAAAGGAAAATACTCTCATACTGAGAAAACAGTTTGTTTGGTTTAAATAAAATTTATTTGTATGGAATAAAATATATATTTAAATACGGCGAAATAAATATGGTATTTCTTTCAAAGAAAGGATTTATTTGAATGATTTATTTCCACCAAATAGGCGTTTGTTTCTTATGATTTATGATGTTTATTTAGGATATTTGTAATTAGTTTGTTGGAAATAATTGACTTGTTTGATAGACACAAATTTCGGTGGAATGTAAAATTATTGCTACATTTGTATCAAATGATTATTTGTTTCAGTCAAATTGATGTTCTTTGATTGAAATATTTTATTTATTTGGAAAAATTAAATATTATTTAGTAACAATAAATCACAATAAAGTATATTTGTTGCAAATAAATATATGTTCCAATGAAATTAATTATATTTCAAACAAACATCATGATAACAACCAAATATCTAACGCAAATCAATCTAGATTTTATACAAAATAAATATTATTTGGTGAGAATAAATCTTGATTTACCCTGGGAAGCAGGCCTTTACTTCCCGAAAATAAGTTGTGTATTTGGTATTCCGACGATTATCTGCTTCGTTCAAATGAATAAATAAGTAAATAATATTCATCGCTTGTACATATATACTCGTACATATGGATATGTATATGCATTGTTGAAATCTCGTGTAATTTGTATTTACCTAAAGTTTTTAGTTCTTTCCCTGAAACAAGTTTTTCTTATTATTATAGAATTGAATTGAAAGTCAAAAGACCATTTTTAGTAATATAAAAATATATTTATTTGCTATTTTTAACAAAAAT
This sequence comes from Dioctria rufipes, assembly GCA_963924295.1. Lineage (NCBI taxonomy): Eukaryota > Metazoa > Arthropoda > Insecta > Diptera > Asilidae > Dioctria > Dioctria rufipes. The sequence goes on along the minus strand of OZ002741.1, from coordinate 269,664,340 downwards.
AAATTCGCTGTCAGAAAAGATTAAGAAAATTATAATAAATAATATATATAGCACATTGATGAATTCAATTATTGAATATATGTAGATATAGCACATCGTCCATCACCAAGAAAATGCCCTTTTTTTGGAAAATTTATTGAAAGATTTAAGTTCCTTAACAGCAACTTTCAGTAAACTACCATTATTAAAATTAACTACATAACTTTTAATATGATTGTCAACGCCAATTGTATTAAGTTTTTTGTATACAAAATAAACTTCTTCATTTTTATCACAAAAAAATATATTTTATTCGCCCAAACACTGGTTCTTCACAAGAATCACAATCGAGTTCAAATATGTAACCGATTTTATAAAGTATATTGTTAGTCTTAATCCAAGAAAATGACTCAAAATTTATGGAATTCAAGAAGGGGAACAATACAGATACCAGGTCTAATTCCTGAGATGATGAAGGCTTTGGTTTGCTATATTCTTTTATATTTCGTAGATGTGAGGAGGATAGAAGAGTGTAATAGAGTTTTAACTGATATTTAAAAGCCAAATTATACGCTATATTCCTGCGGGACGTTACAATGTGCGCATTGCTTTTACCAATTTTATGAAAGGCCTCAACAACAACTCGCACGATGAAGACTTCAAACCGACTGTGACTAAAAAACTTGTACACTATCGGTAATATGAAATTGTTATCAGTGTACGAGAAATAAACGTTATTTGAAATAAACAAACCTTTGTTTGCCCTGAATAACATTTATTTCTCTGAAATAAATATCTATTTGCAACGATTAAATTAAATTTGTTTCAGACAAATAAATGTAATCACTTGTAACAAATAAATGGACTTATTAGATCAAAACCAATGTTTATTTTCTCTAAATAAACTGACTGTTTTCGTTTAAAGAAATATTTACTTGGTAGCAATGAAGATGTTATTTTGGTAAAATAAATTAAGATGACGATCAATAAACAAGTTTCCTTAATTTTTGTGAAATTACGCTTATTTCTATCAAATTAGGCTGTTTCAAATAAACGCTGTATTTAGAAACTTTTTTTTCAGTGCAAGATGCGGATGAAGAAAGATATAGATCAACATATTACATTTTTAATAGCTAGCTAACATGTTAGATTTTAGCTCCTTGGCAAAAAATAAAATTTCGAACTAAGGTTATGCAACTTCTCGTGGAAGAATTTCATGATCACGATATGGAGCCTAGTAAGCGTAACTAGCCTTTTATTTATCCTAATGAATTTTCAGTGATTTTTCCATGCAGAATACTCATAGTACAGCGTACAACCATTTTATTTCTTCATATATAGCCTCGCCTCGCCTCGCCTTGCCTAATTGTGCCCTATGAAAGTGTTCATAACAACGCTGTGTCAGCGCGCGATATGGCGAGACATTTCGAGGTATCTCGCACGAGAATGAAATTTTTCATTTTTCTGGTTATAGCTGATTTAATGTGTTTTTCTATTTTATTTCTTTTTAACTAAATAACTTGGTCCGCGTGTCTAACCCTTTTTCTCTGCTGGCACAAAAACAATTCAATAAATGGTGATAACGGTCTTTTTTTTATATCTATTTATTTTTCCTAACTCCGAATTTTTAGGACATTCTCCTATTTATTCCTATAATATTCCTATCATAATTAATGAGCTGGCTCTATCTCAAATTCGTGCCATAATTTTAATTTAAAACCTAAACCAATTTAGGGCAATTTACATTTTAAACAAAAATTGTACTTAGTTAAAAGTTTTGCTTGCATGGGCTGAATGTTTTCTTATTACTTGTCGTTACTACAAAATGTTTAAGTTATTTGACTTAAGAATGTACATTTGGACTAATTTTTTAAACTATTTTAGAAGCTTTTTTTTTTATTGCTGAACTCAGCTATGGTCTGAAGTTTAATGCTACTCCAGCGATTTTGGAATGCTCCAGACAGGTAATTTTGTAAGAATATAATAGCTGATCAAAATTTATTACAAAAAGATTTGACTTCGTAACAATGACCTTCATCGAAGTAGGATATAAAACAATAATTACGAAAAGCCTAAAATTCTGGCACAGAGATTACGAGTAACCTAGTCTTCATTTTTAGTTTTTTATAATCTGAGACAATTATTATTATAAATTGAATCAGATTAGTAAAATTATAGAGTCAGTCGAATTAATTAATTTATAAAGTCAGTCGGAATAAGTTTAGATTTAGTTTTAGAACTATACACCAGGTTCCGTATTCACTTGCGGAGTTGTGGAGATGAGAGTTCTCTTGATACTGAACTCTACACCCGGAATTCTGTAACTCGGCGAATTTGTATTGAGAATTAACAAACTCTCTATGCCACTCGACAAAACTCTCGGCTGTTTTAGTTCTGGAGAAGTAAGAAGAATATTTCTCAACTGATAGTATTGTCTGCTTTTATTGTGTTTTGTGAAGGTAGCTAGGTACCTAGGAATTTTTAAATCAAATTATGGAATCAACACATATCCTAGCTATATTAGAAAAAACAAATTATGGAAATCCTTACAGATAAATATATGTTTTGGTGTGTCAAGGTACCCGCTAAAAATTTTAAATCACGCGAAAAAGGGTCACTAGGATGAAATCGCATCTATATTTTGTTTCCTAATTAAATATGTAATTAGCATTTGAGTCCGATAAATTGTTTTGGAGATCACTGTAAACGAAGTGAATTAGTCCTTCATAACCCTGTAGCAGGAAAATTTTTCAACTGCGCGCATTGAGAATTCACTTGGAATGACGAGATATGTTCATGCAAAATATAGGAAGTAGGGTATATACACATAAATGATTAAAAACGAAGTACAACACTCGATTACCCGCTCCTCTTTAATTTGATACGAAATATGACGCAATAGCCCCAATAGCCCCCCCCCCAAGAAGTTCTTCACCTATATTCTTGTACTCTAGACTAGACCCTATTCCCCAATACTCTACGACCCTCCCGCACAGAGTTAGGCTCTTCGCGCACGCACGTGCCACGCCTTTGAAGTTACTGTCCCCAAATGGATCGAACGAGCCATCACCGGCGAGCTCGCGCCACCTCGGGCCAGGCCCTGCCCACTGCGCGTGGTTTCACGAGCTAAGCCAGGTAGTTGGCTCGTGCTCGCACGGCGCGACGGGTGGAATCACAGGCCATGGGAAGCCAACTTTAGAGAATCGCGAATTCAAAGTTAGGAAGTTTTAATCTGGGAAAACGAAAACTCTCATCTACCAAACTCCCAGCTCTCCGTGTTACAGAATCCGGCCCCAGGAATAGGTTGCTCGGTTTACTCAATTTTTGAAATTACAGTTTCTATGAAAACAGAGTGTGAAAAATTTCAGCTCTCTATATCGACACATTCTCATGCAGTATCCAAATATATAGTAAAAAACAAGCTTTTTGAATACAATGATTACCCACACGGATATATTCATCTATCCAGATGTATTGTCACACTGCCTTAAATGAAATTTGTTGATGAGTGCAAGTGAAAATTCATGTAACCTACCGACTTTAGTGGTATACTTATAAAACCTCTTTATCAAAATTGGTTGTAAAAAAAGTGCATAAAATTAGATATGTTTGGAAAATCATAGCATCTCGAAAAAAAATCGTGAAAATTAATTTTACCTTGGTTTCCTTTAATACTAGCTTTTTTTCTTACAATTCCAAACTAAACTCATACCTTTACACACGAACAAACTCGCTATATCCTGTTGCACACACGGCCTTCATAGCTATGCTCTCCGCTCCCATCGCTCCTGAGGAACAGAACTAATAAACCACCTTGGGGTGGATGTTGCGGAACAAATTACACATAATAATGTTCTTCAACTTTACAAGAAACTAGAATTTTTTTTTTTTTTTATTATTATTTAGATTATTCGATAATTGTCAATTATTAATAAATTACATAAATTTTTATATGATAATTATTAAAATGTCTGGTGTCTCCAAATCTATGTAATTGCTTCAGATTCTGCCCAAGGTCCTTTTAAATGAATGCACTTAAATCCACTTCAGCCCCTACCGTATGCCTTAATTTAATCAAAATAAAATTACTTTTATCTGACTGCGCTTTTTTTAATTCATTTAAATTTTTAGGGGCAATTTCATTCATTGCCTTTCTTTATTACTTAATGTAACTTTGATCCCTTTGGTAATTATATTAAAACAAGGATTAAAATTTACTTTGCTGTTAAATCACATGTAAACAAATTCCAAGGGATTCAATAACAAGCAAACAAGGCATCAGGTACTTTGTACATGTATATGTATGAAATAGTGTAGTAATATGTATGTATATTCTTATATCAATCCCTCCCTATGAAATAGTCCTCCACCTCCTCAAAGAGAACGAAGGCTTGCTTCCCCTGGAGTGAGCAATTTACTTAACCAACAAAGAATGTGGAGGTTCGCCTTGTTACCTAAACCATATACTTGCCCATCCAACATCGTAATGCAAAGTAAACATCTTTCCTGTAACGAAATTAAATAATGAATTACTAGGAGAAAAATGAACGGGTTCCGAATTAGAGCCCCACTTCTTTCATTTTTTTCGGGCTTTTAATCCCATTTGCCCGATTTTTAAAGTCTCGCCATCAACAAAGGTTGCAAAGGGGACAATGAAGTTATTCTGTATATAAACCTTCGTTGGCTTGACGTATAAATAAGGAGAAAAAATGTTGGTCTCAGGATACCTTCATAGGCCTGTACTAAACTCGGTTCATAATCCGTCTCCTGTTATTCCTGTCGCACAAACGAATTCATGCCATTAGGTACAGGGAACAGCACGCAAGATTAAATTATGTTGAATATTTGCATTCTGTGGACCTTAAGGCAATTTTCAAAATTATCTAAAGTTAGGGAATATTGTGCCGTGGGTTACTTCACGATTTCCCTCCTCCACCCACTATGTTTGGCTAATTCATTGCTTCGTGGTCGTTTCTTCTTTGACATATGCAAACATTCACAGAATTCAGGATATAAAATTAAAAACCTCAACCAAAAACAAAATGGCACAAAATTGAGAGAGAAATAAACGGAACGCAAAAAGAATTAAACAATTAATCATTGTACGGGATAGAGATGGTTATGGTTCGGGTGGCTCGTACCGAGGCTTTTCCCGACCACTCTTTCCGGGGTCTTGTCATTTCGGGAATAAAATTATTTTTATATTAAAATTGCATTACGAGAGAGATAAGTAAATGTTTTGGAAATATATGTGCGTATGTACACAAGAAATGCGATCAGAGAATTTATATAATTTGCTGAGGGAATTTAAGTGCCTCCAGGTGAAAAATCTCAAGATTAAGAAAATGCTGGACAAGGGTAGAAAAGATGAACAGGTTATGAATTGAAACGTAATACATTTATACATGTGTACGTACATATAAATGGAAAACATACCAACTTTGAATATTTATCGCACTTTGCAATGCATTTGATATCAAAAGCTACAAAATTCCATAGTTCTGTGTTTATTTTAACAACCACGCTGCACTCACTGAATAACCAGGAGGAAATGAGCGTATGAAAGAAAATCTCTGAAAGGATTTTTTGTCCGGTTGCAATAGGCAATTTTTCCCTGTCAAGATTTGCATCTGTTTTTGATTTAGTGAATTTTTGCAATTTATCACAAAACCTCCACTATGTGCTGGAACTGAGAAATGTGCCAGAGGGTTTTGCTAAAAATGCTTTAGTCGATGTCGGCACAGCACAAGTGTACATCTTCCTATCGAGTCTATGAGAAGAGAATTGTTTCAGTTGAATAGTCATCAGGCGAATGTATCCTTGTTAAAATGAAAAAATAATAATTATCTTTGAAGAAACTTACTCTTTTTACAAGTGCTTACCGAAATGTGTTCCCAAGGGCATTGAAGAATAATTAAGACGACTCCAGGCGAAAAGGATAAGAAAAACAGAACTGCAAGAACTTTGACTAGATATGCGTGTCTCTTAGGCATAAGTAAGTATAAGAATAGTGTTTCTTTTGTAAAAAGATCAGTGGGCAAAATTTATTTAACAAACACTTCCTTCCGGCCAAATGTCAATTCTCAAAACGAGAAAATCTGTAAAAATTATTATAACAAAATTTGATTTCGGTGCGGGTTTCCAAATGGAGCTAACCTGCAGGCGCGTGCCTAAAGCTGTAATAATTATATAAATGGGATAGAAGGTACCAATCAATAATAATAATGGCACATTATGGTTTGGTTTGGTTACATTCTTTGGATAACGAGTGAATTTACATGAGCTTCTACCCAGCTTTATTTAGTCAAAATGACTCTCATCAATATGTACATACATATGAATTACAAATATTTATTTATTTACTTATTTTGACACTAGCTTATACTACTTAGCGCGAACACTTAGCCTAAGCCAGTTATAACCTAATACTTTTAGGCCCACGACAACTTGACCATATAGTATGTCCTTCAGTTCGCGGGAGTCCTGCAGTAAATATGCTGCGGTTAGTGGACAACTCGCGCAAAAGGCGTAAGAGGGACATGGCTGCTTTAGAAAGAGGTGTTTGTTGACTGCAATGAAATGAGCCAGCCTCAGCATACCTTTGGCCAGAAGATCCGCTTTCTCATTTTCGGGTATTTCGGCGTTGCAGGGCAAGGTGTTTCGCAGGTTAACTGCCAGCGGGTTCTGATTCCTCCGATTCGCGATCGTTTTCAGTGAGGATAGGCTGTCCGTGAAGATAGCAGTTGTGCCCACATGTGCCGTGGCCTACCTAAGCACTTTCTTAACAGCCGTCAACTCCACAGAGAAGACATCAGTCTATGCCAACAATTTCGTCCAATTTGGAACGATTCTTGGCCACTAGTGGTGCAGACGGCAAGAGCAACTGAATCATCCTTCTTAGAGGCGTCCATGTATAGGTATCTGCTAGCGTTTATGCGGTTGGTTGTGTCAGTATGTAATCTGTGTGTGCTCTTTTCATCCAGAGGCTCATACTTTTGTTCATTCAAAATGATCCACTGAGAGGGCACTCTCCAAGGCGGAACAAGTTCCATTGGATTCAGAATATGCGGGGGAAAAGCGAGCACTTTAAGGGACGCATGAATAGATAGAAGTGTTCGGATTAAACCGGAAAGCGTGCGACTAGTGGAACCGATGAAGAGGCTTTGGATGGGAGTCGTGCCAAGGGCGCCAAAAGCGATCTTGTTGTAGAGTTTAGTGAATCCTAGAAGTATTCTTTTTATTTAGGAAGCCATATACCGTAAGACAATAATCGACCTTTCCCATTACAAGTTGCTTTGCAATTTTAGTTACTGTGTCGACAAGTGGACCTACATTCCTCCTACAGATTACCTTAAAGCGAAAATGTCCATCAACTCTGACTTTAATTTTTCTGTCCGAAAAGAAGGACTACTACCACTTTAACGACCTTATTGCCCACTTTCCATTTTTACAGCTGAGCGAGCACGGCTTGTTTGGGCGTTCTGTCAAACGCCTTTTCGAGGTCCTCTAGGTCCTTTGTAGCATCCAGGACAGCCTGTTTTCTAGTAGGTTTTCCAGGGTTTTGGATGTTGTAGATAGGAGTAAGATGAGCCTAGTTTCGGATGGGAGTAGAATTCGATTGTCTACCTTTGGTATAGAACTAGTTTCAGGAAGTTTCCATGCTCGTGGAAATCTGCCCAGGTTGAGGACAAGGTTTAAAAGACCTGCAGCTCGGTTGATATAGGTTCTGGGCGCTTGTTTGATCATGCCAAATGAGATGTTATCTTGGGCTGTTGTGGATCCATGGATGGAAGTAATTGCCCCTTAATTTCCTGGAGGGAGAAATGATTTTCTAATAGGGATAGAGGATGAAGGTCTCGGGTTCCGCGACCTATACCCTCAGATTGCCTGTACCCGTACGTTGGTATATGATGAATATTGCTTGAATATCGGGCTATATGTGAAACAAGATGTTCAGTCATTAGCGGAGGTTCCAGAACTATCGCATCACCGATCCTAAGGCCCACCATTCCTGCCTTGGAGAGATGCCCACAGATGGATCTAACCATGCGCCCGTTTTCGCTCGTTGGTTTATTCGCATTAATGCTGCCGGTAAAGTCCTGCCAGGCTTGTTTTTTATAGCATTTAATTTCTCTATACTGGATACCATTTTCTCTATTTGCCAATCACTTATACTTTTTCCATGCTGCGTCCTTACGCTCCACGAGCTGCCGAACGTCTGAATTTTGGTGGCTTTTTTACTGGTGGGGATAGAATTGTTTGCTGCATAACTTAAAGTTTTTGTAGGGCACTGATGCTTCTTGATCTACTATTAGGCTTACTGGATGAAAAGGAAGGTGCTCTTCAACTCTGTGTTGGAACAATTTCCAGTTTACACGATGTTCTTGAAATGTGAAATTTGCATGAAAAAGCTCTTGATATGCCGATAATGATGGGGAAATGGTCGCTTCCCTTGGGTTTTCTAGTGTTCGCCAGTGAGTAAGTGGAACAATGGATGGTGGGGTAAAGGAAAGTTCAATGTGGGTTAGAGTGTTATGAGTGTTTAGGATTGTGGGTGCTCCATTTTTGAGGAGAACCGCGATCTCATCTCCCCTGAGGCTACTCCGTGCTGATCCCCAAGATGGGTGATGCGCGTTAAAGTCACCCAAGAGGAAAGTGGAATCTACGATCTGCTCCACAAGAGAGTTTAGAATCCTAGCGCTTACTGATGAAAAAGGGAAGCTGATGGGTATTTTTGAAGAGCGGATGTCCTTGCTGACTAGATATTAAAGGCATTAAAATTGATGGGAAGGGAGGTGATTGAGAAGTGGGTTTCTTGTATCGCCAAGATGTATGGCGATTGTTCTGCTAGCAGTAGTTGAAGAATATCCCAGTTATTGAAAGAACCGCATACGTTCCATTGTAGGATCTTGAGATCTCTGTCATGGATCTACGATTTATGGATTTATGATTGAAAGTCATTTGAAGTGCTCCAGTGGGAGTTCTTTCCTCCTGGGAATTACCAGGGCGGGTTATTTTTTTTACCTCAGTTACGGCCTTATATTTTTCTTGGAGGCCTTCCAAGATCTCCGCTCTCGCGAGATTTTTTAAATTAGGAGCCTAGGCAGCGCCTTTCGAGTAATTGAGTTTCCCATGGTACTCAATTTTATATCATGCACAAGAATTTGTTTGAGGTTTCTTGTCATCTTGTTGGCTTCCGCAATAGATGGGAGGAAGACAAGATACTTTCCATCCCGCAAAGCCTTACAACATCTGGCTGTTGGACCTGAATGGTCAATACACTTGCATACCACTAAAGAAGTCAGGTCGGTGATTTCTTTTGTTTCGATCGGCCAGAGGCACGGTAGCATATTTCGGGGTCCGGTCCAGTAAAAGCGTTAGCAAAGGTGTCCTGAATGGACGGAAAGTCTAACAGCCGTGCACCTCTTTTATTGTTATTTTCTTCGCAATTTTTCTCCCTATAGGCTCCATATCTAGTATGGAAAAGCGGTTCTGCGGCCGGTCGGCCGAAGTCATGATTTTGCCCCCTCCTGGGGAGTTTTAGTTGTTTTTCATCAGTCTTAAGTTCGTTGTTTGTATGTTTATATAAAAGACTTTTGTGACTCTAATCTAAGCTCATAATTCGATATTTATTCTTATTATATGCAATTAAAAAGAGAAAAAAATATTTATGAATGAAAAACTTATTGTCTAATTAATGCTGGTTTTGTTTTTTCTTTGATTATTGACAAATATCCGTATTTGGTGCTGTTTCAATGTTGCTTTTAATTGAAAAAAGTGCCTCTCGGACAACACTGACGTAACTTCGTATTTTAGGAACTCTCAAAAATCGGGATCCTCTCAGTACATTATTTAAATTAATACATCTGCCTTGTAGCACAATTATTTCTTCTGGATATTACCATCTGCCCAGTAACTGCCATAGCCGGTGGGATGATTGTAACATCGAAAGGTGTATTTTCACGCCGGCCACGTCGTTTTAGCCTCGCTTCGAGTTGTGTTACTTTTTTGTTTATTTACTTTATTTTAGTTGCTTAAATGAACTCACTGTACTGTTCTTAAGGTGATGAATTATAACTATATGCCACCAAACTGTATAATTTCCAATTGTCTTTGTAGATATTTATAAAAATTTAAAAATTCACTTCGATTCTAATTTACTGGTTATTATCCAAGCTGATTTTGTATCTTTAGGAAATTGTTCAATGCCTTTAATTTAATTATTTTAGAGACATAGTATGTAATCTACGTCTTTTCGAATATGTTTTACCGTGTATTCACTGCATTCTCAGATAAATTATGAAATATTATCGCCATATTTAAGATTAACCATTGTTCAGCCTAAATTTGGCAGGCATTATAAGTGAACACCAATTTTATCAGTTGAATCAAATGCGTTTAAGAACTTTTAAGTTATTGAATCTGAATTAATTGAAACTACGAAAAAAATTTTTGATTTGCTTGCCTTGTTGATAAATTGTAATAAGTTTTATATTAATTTTCTGAAAATAATTTCAATAAATTTGCAAAATGATGAGAGCATTCTGATCGAAAATTTGGATTTTTTACACCTTAACATTCCGCACGTACGTAAAATACCTTGATCATATTTTCACTTATTAGCAAGTATGAATCATCGTGATTTTAAAGATGAAGGCCCATGTTCACAACGTAATTCAAAAGTACGAAGTAGAACTGAATTGTACTGTAGATAACTAGGCATGTAACGTATCTACGAGAAAGCTAGAATATTAAGCGCGGATTCCGTAGAAAAACGTATCAAGGCACCGGTCCAGGAAAAACCCTGTGAAATTCCAGCAATTCTTAAGTCTGCTAAGTAAAAACCTGAAAACGTAAGGTCAAGGATTTTTGCTTGTCCAGAATTTAATTTTCATGTACACCTATGTAAAAATAAATAAGAATAGAACTAACAATGAAATAAACCTTTATTGATAAAGAATAATAATTGACGAAATAAAAATGGAATTAATCGGATTCGTAATAATTAATTTAAATGAGCAGCAAGACTTGAATTGTCAAACCGAATAATTACCCAGCACTAATTCATTACACAATCCCTCTGGTCGATCCTTAAACCCCGTATAAATATTCTTTTCGAGTTCAATGGATGACACCGAACAGCTGATCTCCTCCGGCTTCCGTCTGATCACGAGCAACGAGAGACAAGTTGACATCCGCAGCGCAGTAAAAAAAAACGATCTATAAGAATCCGAGCAAAGTTTTTATTAAAAAAGAAATCAGCAAAAACCCTGCGAAAACAACCAGATTATCACCCAAAATCTAATTGGATGCAAGATCCAGCAGCGTTCACCAGCCAGCTAAATACTTGTTTTGGGCAAGACGGGACCACATTTGGTAGATTTGTGAAAAATCGGATTGAAGCATTAGGGGAAATTACATCAATGTGCATCGCTTAAATCTTACAGTGTCAATTAGAAAATTAAGATAAATTCAATAATAGGATAATACATAAAGATTGAACTGGCAAAATTACAACAGTCATCGCAGAAAAGAAATTTGAAGGCTTGGTAATTTCTTATGGAAACATCGAAATAGCATATCAAGACCGACCACGGCGGAGACAGCTTCACGAAAACGAATAGCACGCAAGAAAACAAATCGAATCCGGTAACATGTAAGATAATTACCGCTAATTGTAGTTCCTATAACAAAACTGAATTAAATTGAAAATTAAAATTAGTATTAAACCACATTTAACAAAGAAAAAGAATTATCACTAACTGTAGTTGCAAGAACAACATTAATTTGAATTGGAAATTATAACCAACCCAATTTAGCTAAATCCCGCATATAAGGCACTAGCGTAATTGGAAATGGTTGTACCTCTGTGAAGCAAGATCCGAGAACCTCACACAAATATATAATTCGAATCATAAACAGTTGTCGACTGCTCAGTAAAATCAATTTTCAGCCTAGATGTCCATTTGACATACACCATTTACGTCTTAATTATTTTTTTATATATATATGTAATGTAAGCCGAAACAACCCCCAGATCAGGTTCAGCTTACATTTTGGGGGTTCGTCCGGGAAACTGCCTTTGAAATATATTTCAATGATTTAAGACCATAAGGTCCACAATATTTCGACAGACACACATTGAATTTTAGGTAAATCTTCTTGTGTTTCTCTTACTTACCTAGCAGAATTGCTAGTATACAGTTGTAATCACGGCACTAATGTTCTATAATTATGACACGTGAACGTATGGAGATCTGAACTTGAAATTTTTACAGAATTAACAAATAAATGCATTACTGAAGTCCGCAATAAAAATGTTTCCTCTTTTATTGATGAAATTATTCAAGACGGCTAAAGCCGCAATTTGCTTACATATCGCCAAAAATTGGACGGCTATAGCCGTCATTTGTGGCAATGGACATTTGGTCGAAAGTGCAAATATTCGTCTTTTTTACGATTTTCAAACAGTAGTAACTTCCGCAGTAAGCAGAAATTCAGCAAAAAATTTAATCTGTGTTACTAACTTATATGAGGCAAGAAGTTGACAAATCGGTGAGGTCGCTTCAAAAAGTTCGTCGAAGCATCGTGGAATGACCCTATATCATTCGCTAGGACAAAAAACCATAATAGAGTGTCCCGTATGGGGTCTTGCGTCCCGGAGGCTATTGATGGGTCATACTTAAGCATGTAAATTGTATGGGTGGGGATGAAAAATCCTAACCCTTTCCGATATAACGGGACTTAAAAACAGTTTGGTATATTTTTATAGATCACCCTGAACAATTTACCCTATAATGATGATTTTAATTTTATTAGATTATTAATCGTTGGACTTTTCCAAAAAAGTTAATATTTTCTAATTTTAACAATTTTTTTTTTATTTAACTATCATTCTTATCAAAAAATACGTCATCAACACCAATTATTTATATTAGATTTAAGAAGCCTGTATTGGCTTTGAATATTTAAAGACTATCAAATACGAATATCACTTTAATATCTTGTGTAGAGTACTTTCAATCTGTAAAATAAGCAAAAGCAAATGAAATCAGTTCTACGGGTACTTAATTTGACTAAGTAGATTTAAATTTTCTTTAATCGCTTCTTCTGAAAAATTTAAATTTCTTTTTAGCTATGTCTCTTTTCGCTCTGACACAACGACGGCGAAGTTTAGAATAACTCACACCAACTTCTATAACAACACAACTAAAATTTTCAAGTCTTGAGAAAAATAATATTGAAGAATAGGAGTAGTGTGAAATTTTCCATCTTCTTTTGTAATGTGCCAATATTGAAAAAATAAAACACTATATACATTTAAAATATAAAGTGTTTCACTTGAGCAGTCAATATTCAATGCTACTAAGTTACAGAAATTCAGCAGACATTTACAACTCTATCGGCCAGATTAAGAAATTTGAATAAAAATAGGTTAATGCCCAGCAAAAGTACATTAGTTGTTGGATTACCGTGGCAGTCCCTTATCAAGGAGATTGGTAGGAAGGACAAACAAAAAGGATCACATAACATCTAAAATCAAAACTGAATTAAAAAGAAACGATAAAGATAAAGCAATAATTAAAAAAAAAAAAACAAATTAAGAGTTCATATAATGTAGACACATTTGACACTGATCTTTTTCGGAATAAAACAAAAAAGCCAATCTACCTGGATTTCAGGAATCGGATAATCCAAAGTTTTGGATATCCGAACATCCGCATATTAGCAAAATGAAATACCAAGATCAGCAACAATAAAAGGTCTGTAATAGATCCATTATGTGACTTAAATATATAAAAGTCTACCATAATTATTATAACTGACTGTAAAATATAAAAGTCCCGATCAGACTCTTATCGAATAATTGAAAAGATAAAAGTCTTATGAGGCCTTTACCATAAGACTTAAACGAATAAAAGTCTCTGGTAACAGTTATAGACTGATTGAAATATATAAAAGTCTTCTGAGACAATTATCTTGAGACTAAGAAATTAAAAATCTTATGGGAGTTTTATGAAAAGACTTTTAATAATAAAAGTTTGTGATAATTATTAGAGCCGTTTGTATTTATGATCGGGGTTGTCAATGGCTGAAGCACAGAATGTGATTCCCATTCTGAACTATCTGGAATTTTCGATTTAGGTACGATGGACTATACGAATTCAGACATGGATTCATGTTGAATTCTTATACAGAGCAGTGTGAATCCAGATCCAGTCTAAAAATACTACTTTGAATATAACATTGGAAATATCTCCGGAATTGAAGAAAGATTTGGATATAATCAATATTGTACTCTTTGGAAAGTTAAAAGAAATTTTCACATATTTAATCTTATCTCAACAGAGGTATCCAAGCCGTTAGAGTTGATGAAAAGCTAAGTAATTGTTTACTTATTAAATGCGATGTACCACAGGGCATTGTTTCAGGACCGATACTATTTCTTATTTATATTAAAAAACAATATGGACATAAAGGACATAGATTTAATGTACACAAAAGGAATAGTTTTTATATATATATATATATTTTGTCATATCCTAATTATTACTATCATTTTGATTGACTTTTAGACAACACATCATCAGCTTCCTTTAATCCCTTGATAGATACAGGGCGTGAAAGATTGCTCTCAGTCGGCCACTATTTTGTGCGACAAGTTTTAGCACACTCCATGACCATCCAATGGATGCTGCTTCTGTGAGAATAGTCCTTCTCCGTGAGGTTCCTTCTCTACCTATACGACGGGTTCTTTGTTGCTTCCAGTTACTGACCTACTTTGCGATATTATTTTTGTTACGTCGTAATGCTTAGGTAATCCAATTTCATACTCTTCTTCATATTTATTCGTCGATCCTGTCCACGGTTGAGCGCCTCCAAGGCTCTTTGTTGGACACTCGATCTTTCTAACGAATGAATTCAGTATGACTTTCCACAACTCGCAAACATATAGCAGTATTATTTTCACATTGGAGTTGAAACAATGTAACTTTGTTTTAATGGAGATTTCATTAGAGTTCCACATCCGGGACAGCTGAGAAAATTCTCTCCTCGATTTCTTTATACGGGTTATTGGCGGTTTTATTGTGTAATTGGTAATTATGCTACACCAAGGTTACAAAAGTTCTGCACGACCTCCTTTTAGTAATCTGCTAAATACTGTGTGTCAAAATTAAAATAATTTTTTTCCTTTGATGCTGCTAATGAAAAGAAAAGTATACAGCATTTAAATCAGAAAAATCTGTTGCTCCCTTCTCAAGATATGATTTTTTGAAAATGACGTTTCGTCGGCAAAGCACGAAATTTCTAGCCCATCTAACAGGGGCATGGTGCAGGAAAGCAAATAATATTGGTGAGTTCTTTTCGCATTCCTTACAAACTCTGAAAGTTTTATCCAAGTCGGAAATGGTCTGGTTCAAAATTAATCCAAATCGATCGTTTTTTAATGGAATGGCTGTAAATACCTACATATGTATTTAAATACTCACACTCAAAATTTGTCCGATTAATCACGATACTTTCATAGTTAGGGAACGATAAGTACACAAATGAGAAAATCGAAAATACTTCTCCCAACATATTCAAGGATAAATTTATTGAATAAAATTCTTCAGTTAATTTCCTTTAAAATGATGCCAAAATCATTAAATTCGGTAAGTTTCTTCCGGAATTTTAGACTTCTAAAGGTAACTCTGCAAAGACATTTCACCAAATTTTGTATTCGAATATTTCGCGAAAAATGCAGGGGAGAACGCTGAAGTTTAGGATATTATAGAAAGTCAATAAGACCTCTAAATATGTTAACTTTCAAAAAAATTCGTGATGGCCAAACTGGAAGTGCTGGATTTTGCCTGGAATGTTACACTATTCTTGTATGAAAGTATTGTCAACTTACTCCAAATAACCGACACAAATCAAAATTAATATACACAATGAGGCATCTTGAGTATAAGCTGGTACTGCTTGAATGCGGAATTAAAAAATTAGAAAAAAATATTGACACTTATGCCATCTAATGCCATTTTTTAGGCGGGGAAAAAATAAAATTCTTATAATAACTTTCGAATTAGTGCATTTTTTTTCAATTTTTGAGTTGTACTATTATCGAAGAAAATGAGTAACATGGTTTTTATTTCCGCTTGATCTGTAAAATTTTAGGTACAAGTACCAGTACCAATACCTGGACTTAAAATCTTTAAGTACAAATCCAAGTTCCGGTACTGGTACTTAAAAATTTTCACGTACAAGTCTGGGTACCGTACTGGTATTTATAAGTCACACATATCAAATATTAAGTACCTTAAAGTACCTACCGCCCGCCAACTAGATACTTAATTTCTTGTTAATTATTAAAGTCAGAGTTCAGAAAAATACATTCGCGAATGAAAAAAAAAAATAGATTTTTAGCGTTTACATTCATTCGCGAATGAATATTTGAGTCGAAAGATTCTTGAGAGAATGTTTCTTGCCTAGAGTTTTATGAATACATTCTATTTTCGTGAGAATGAAAATGAGAGAATATTCTTCAATGACAGCAAAAAAATGAGAAAGAATGATAATCAATCAATCGGAATGAAAGAGAACTTTCTCAAATTTATTTTAGTGTCGGTGAAATCGAGTGGGACATATGAAATATATTAGTAGGATCAAGATTGTATTAGTAGTTGAAAGGTTTTCTGAATTTGTGATTTTTACAAAAATACTAATGTATATGGATTTTGTTATGGTCGTAGCGTACTGCATGTAGCAGTATGCTACACGGCTAGCAGCAGCACGCAGAGTAAGCCTTACGGCGAAATGTGCTGCTCGAGTGACTTGACCATACGATTCGAACCTGGCTGTGATCGAGGCGGCAATTAGCTGGAGAACAAGACGAAAAGAAGTCGGGGTGATTGATGAAAAAAAAGAAAGGAAAAGAGGAAAAATGGTTACTTTTTTGGTGTGCTCTGTGTGACAATGGAACAAGGGAGTGCTAAGCCTGCAAAAAGTTTAAATTAAATTCGAAACAAGGCAAATCTGAAGTAAATGTCTGTGCTAGTCGACGAATCGAGACGATTTCTTTAAAATTAAAAACGCGAATCAATTCGATGGTAAATGAATTTAGAGAAATTCTCGGATGAATGCCGAACGCGAATTCACGCAATAGGAAGGTGCTTAAGCACTGCCTCCACTGACAACTGGATGAAATTTTCATGCAGAAAGAAATATATTTTTAGTGAGATTACAGGCGACCCGAAAATGGCAATACATCTGCTTAAGTCAGTTTTGATTTGAGAAAACCGCACGTTTGTATTTAATTTCAAGGAACTGCCGAAGCGGGTGGTGCTCCATTCACCTAAGAACGTACTACAAGTGGGGGATCGTTCCATCGAAGTAAACAGTCTCGCAGCCCATGGGAAAAAGCTCAGTAGATATATCCAAGTATTTTGCTTTTACGGCGGTCAATTTTTATATTACAGTAGAAAACTAGATTAATTGCTGTATTAATAGTATTAGATTATATCGAGTTTTATTACAGTTTCAGCTGATGAGCTCTTGAATTGTTGGCTGCCAAATAGTGTCGTTGAGCCTAAGACGTTGTATTGAGATTCGATGATCATTCTTTTGTCCCTGCAAGGTAACCATTGCATCGCGACAGTTCGAATCAGTCATCAACCAGCGGAAATTGATAATTGACACTTCCATTGAATATATATATATGGCGTTTGGATTTGCCGAGATTTTAGCTTATGGAAATTGTTAGAGTGACACACGGTGCAAGTAGATTTTATAGCTAACCGGTGTTAAACGATAAATTCAAAACCATAAACGTAACCCGTTTTCCTTTTTCAACTTCTTCGTCCTTTCTGGAATATCCATTGTCTGTCAGTAGGTTAATGTAGACTAGGATAACAGAGATTTGTGTCAGTTTAGATTCCATCAATTGTTAGCCATATAAAAAGGAAAAGGAACATACACAAAAGTGAATTTTAATATCGGCAGGGCAAATGCTTAACGAATACCTTAAAATTAAGCGTACGTGATACCATCACATAGATAACTTCTAATTATTATAGCTCTTCGCACATCATCAGGCCACCTCTAGGTAGCTCCTTCGAGAGGAACGGATAACACGTATGTACGTGGAACTTTTTGGTATATTTTGTAATTATCTATACATATTTCATTATCTTTTTTACTATATATACATGCATTCTGGTTGGGCCAGATAAATATTGAATTAAAAGAAAAAAGGGAATTATATGACAAAAGATAGTATCTTACAAAAAAAAAAAAAAACGTTCAAGTAAGGTGCTCTACATTAACGTTAATTTAGACATATACTTTCCTACAAGACCACGGTCTGGAAATTGAAATTACTAATGGTGTGGAAGTGAATTGATAAGATTAGTTATCATTACTTAAATGTTTAAATGAATACTGCACCTACATTATATTAAATTGCAAGAAAAATTTACAACGCCATACTGTGGTGCGCGGCTAAACTCCATTGGACTTTCGTTACTTTTTATAAGGTTTTCTTCACTTTTAATTTTACTAACTATATAGTGCGGATATTCATACCACCTACTGGTATGGAAATTGAATTATGGTATCCTCGCGACTAGTCTTACTAAGAAAATAAGAAAAAAAATTTAAAGGAAAACAAAGGGGAAAAGCACACGGAAAGAATCTTCCAGAAAGAATTTTCTAATAATTTTTTCTCTTTTGTACGGAAAGGTTTGAAAATATACATATACTCTTACCGTTTTTTTTATTGGAAAAAGATTTCCACGTGTTTGTTCAAGCTTAACTTCATGGTACTTAAGGTCATTATTGTAACGTTTCTTTTGCTAGCCACATACATACATCCTTCACGGGAAATCTTTATGTTCGATGATAGTCATGAATGGCTTCTCCTTCATGAATCATAAACAGTAGATTAATAAACGACTATTATATTGATGCCCTGAGGTCTCTTTGTCTTTCTCTCACTCTCCCGGAGCCCTGTTTGAAATGATGGTTGAATAGGTCCGCTCCTTCTCTAATGATCAACGGACCATGAACACTCTCAGTTTCATATCTTCATGCAAGATATTCTTTTTTAAACGGTACTGGTAACTCCGTTCGGGCCTAGATCTTATTTGCAACGTCTAAAAGAGTTGTACTTGTCCTATACAGGTAACCATATAAGCACTACTAACATACATACCTGATTTCCGTCATTTATCAACTTATTCATCAACTAAGACATCCTTTCGCCCCCTGCCCAAGAGGCTATGTCTGTCTTTCTCCTCTCACTCCTCTCACAACTATGTCTGAGATTTTATTATTCTGACTTACATGAGCACATAACTTCATTGCATCGTGGGCCATCTGCCTACCATTACTACAATACCCACACAGTCAAAAATCTTAATTTTTATCTCGGAGAAGCTTGTGCCTATTTATAAATAGTATCCTCCTTGTGGACTGTACCCAACAATATGTTCACATCATTCCAAATATAATGACTTCAGCGTCATTCATACCGTTCCATGTGCTCACACTATTTTCCAGAAGGATATGCCAACGCGATCGTCAGCACAACTAAAACACCTAAACAACAAACCAAAATATTTCTTCCATCAAGTATGCATGCTTTCCTCTTATACAGCTTTCACCTTGTTCAGCATTGCGCTTCACAGGCTATTTTCCCCCCAACTAAGCACAATCATAATTTTGAAAGAAAGAATATAAATAATACAGAAACATCAAGTAAAACAAATGCTGTATATCTGTAAGCAACCGTCGAAGTGCTCCTAAATAACTAAATAATAACCTGTTAGATTTAATAACTTTCAAAGATAAAGTCACGAAACCTCTAAATTTAATTATTGTTTTATTTTTACCATCTAAAGTAAAAATTTTCAGGACATTTACATTTAAAAAATGTGGAAAATACACTAAGTGAAAGCATAAAATTACCATGATATAAATATAAATTATAAATTACCCTGACATAAAACAATACAAAGAATATTATTTTTCATTCTTTATCATTCACGAATACAAAAGACTTGGGAATGAATAACTTCATTCTCTCACGAAAGAATGAAACCGACTCAAGCATATTTCGATTCATTCATCTGCGAGTGAATAAAAGCTAAAATTCTCCTAAGAACTTTCATTTAAAGAATGAATGAATTTCGATCATTCTCTCACCCTGATTTAAGTACGCTTTCTAATAATAGAAGATCAAGAGCTTTCGAAAACTCAAATCAGAAATTTTGAAAAATCCACAGTCAGGTAAATGACTGGATGAGGTTTCCATTTACGAAATATATAATAAAATAATTTTACAAAATAATATGATGTGAAACAGAATCGTAAGAGCTTTTGTTGTTTTAATTTCTAATTTTGGAAATTGTTTATACTGTACCTATTTGAGTTTCCCTTTAGCAAAATAAGCTTTTCAAATGTCGCATCAGAAAATAATTGCCTTTACGGATCATTTACAAAACCCGCAAATGAAAAAAACCGCTCCACAAGTGCGGAGAAATAGAGCGGGGTATTGCATTTGATTGCCAACCTTCTCAACAAAGAATAGCGATTCAGCATGTCAATTTCTGTCCTACTGTCACTCATATGTTCCTATATACATATATATATATACATATATATATATATATATATATATATATATATATATATACATATATATATTTACAGAAAACAGATTACCTAATTCAATTTATAGAAGAACTTAAAACGCACAACAACTGTAATTAATTTTTTTTTTGTTTTAATCGTGGCTTTTACTGTCCCTGCTCCTAAACATCTATTATTAAAAGGCGTATTTGAATGATTTACAAGAATACTTGTAGTTGATAATATTTAGGTATACCAGTATCGAGACTTGTAAATGAAAAATTTTTGAGTACTGGTACCTGAACTTAATTAAAAATAATTAA
Organism: Dioctria rufipes; assembly: GCA_963924295.1. Lineage (NCBI taxonomy): Eukaryota > Metazoa > Arthropoda > Insecta > Diptera > Asilidae > Dioctria > Dioctria rufipes. The sequence continues at coordinate 269,643,425 of OZ002741.1, read as the reverse complement.
GTCCAGGTCCTGTTACTGGTACTAGAACTTAAGTACCAATGTACTTAATTACTTTACAACTCTACCGATTACTATAGCTTTGTATGTATTTAAGGGGCATACATCACACACACACACACATGTTACGTTTTACTCCCAACTCAGGTTACTTACAATTTAATAAATGGAGTCGATATAATTTACAGTTAGCCCGTGACAAAAAACTTCTTAAGTTGTCAGCTTTCTCGTTAAACGAAATTATTATTGAGAAAAGTAATTAGAAGTCAAAGTGAGTATGAGGGCTTTAATATTATATTCATTAATACAAATGAAGCTAGAGGAAGAAATTCACTAGTAATTGACAAATGCTTTGATTGGTCTTATAATTTTAAATTTTCAAAAATTAATGATTCAACCCTTAGCTACGACGACCTGTTGAGTTTCTAATACATGTTATTATGCATTAGCATTAGATAATTGATGCCTGAGTTATTCATAATCATATATAATAAACTATACCGTAATTAAATTAAAATATATAATATCTAGTAATGTACTGAAATGTCGATTTAGCATAAAATGTTTTCAAAAAATACTACATAATCATCATTCCAGAAATTAATTAATTAAACCAACACTCTAAACTCCACGTTAATTTTATACTTAAAACTAACGAATCGCATAGAGACGAGTTGCATTTTTCTGGTCTGGTCTCTAACGGATTTTTGTGGTCAATTTCAGCTTGTTGATTGCACTTGGGAAAAGACTAAATTTGGTGAGAGAGAAGCAATTTGTTCCAGACCAAAACTACTGCGGCTAACTACAACTGTAAGCTACCAATTATGAGTACTTTGTGCTTGCACGAGTTGTAATTCAAGTACTGCGGGGAAAACATGAATGTAGAAGAGTTTTACTGCTTGTTTTTTTTTTTATTTTGTATAAATGTTAATCAGAGGTCAACTGTCTGGTTTTGACATCTTACCAGAAGATTTATTTTTCTGAATTTTCAAAAAATAAATGTAAAGAAAGATCATAGCTGCTGCTATATTACAAAATGCAATGAATACTTTCGTCTTGCTCCAAATCCGTTACTAACGAGTGCTCCCCTTTCCTGACATCAACCACCTTCATAAAAAAAATACCTTCAAAATCCAATCCACTGAATTGGAGAGAATTAATTCGTAATTAAAAATTTTGCAGTTAATTTTCCCAGTGAGTCCCTTATCAGTGTAATTATGAAAGCATTCACATCTAAACAGCTCTCAAAATCTCGTTTATGAAACAGGTGCCCAAGTATGTACCCGCAGCATCCTCTGGAACCTGTAAAATATGTCTCTATTATAGCATGTGGTATATAACTGGAGTAACCAACTGACACCAACGACCCATATAACATAGTAAAATTGCTCCTGACAAAGCTGAAGTTGCTACCATAATCGCTATAACCTCATCGCATTCTCATTTATATAAAATTTTCCACTGGCGAAAGAAGAACACCAATGTCGTCGATGTTGGGTGGTTTCGCCCTGCTAACGGTATTGGTGCCTTTAGGATGTCATTTCACTAAATTTTGATTTCTGTCGTAATTTCTCTTTAATTACAACCAAAAACGTCATTAAATCTATATTTTCACGAGGCTGCGACTACGAGGTACTTGTTAGTTTTGCTCAGTCGGTATCTGAGGTGAATTACGTGTGCAGGAGCGAATAAAACTGAATTGGTAGTAAAAAAAAAATGTCATCATAGGAGGACACTTAAGGAGAGTTTAGTTAAATACATGTAATTGGAGTAGGTGCGTAGGAGTAGTAGTGTTAAATTGCATTTTACAGTCATAATAATATCGAAATGCCTGCTGTTGTTCACCGAAAACTGTTTTCTCTTCGCAATATTAATTCAAAATAATTAATTATTATTATTATTATTATTAATTAATTATTAAATTAATATTATTTCTGGAGATGACAAATTTACGGAAAGAAGAGCTTTTATGAATTGTTTCGAGTGAAGAGCACTCGCACCTCTATGCTTAAGACTACGACCTCATATGACCATTACGATGCAGAGTAAGAGTGAAAAACCTTTTGACATCCATGTACCGCGCTCCTAACTATTTTTGAGAACCTTAAGTCTTTACCCAGAAAAAGCAGCAAAAATCACTGTGCCTTATTCACCGCGCTCCTAACTATTTTTGAGAACCTTAAGTCTTTACCCAGAAAAAGCAGCAAAAATCACTGTGCCTTATTCACAGAATTTTATTGGAACAGCAAAGTATTTCACATATGCAAACAGATACGTCTATCCACATTCTCAAATTTAACACCAACAATATCAGGTAATCGTTTCAATCAACTAAAAACTATCAAATGCATTGTTACATAGCGGAATCCATTCCCAGTTGAAAAGAGATGTCCTAGAAAAATAAATAAAAATATAATTTGTGAGGATATAATTATAACAACAAGGGTCACTTATGTTTATGTGTGTCATCTTCTTTGTATGTGTTTCGTCGTCTGAATGAGAGTGGTCATATCCTCCAGCATCCTATAAGAGTAATTCAGCAAAGGAATTTAAATTTTCAGATGAATGAAACCGCAAAGAGGCTAGTGAGTTATCTGTGTCATAGCTGGGAAGAATAGTTCAAGTCCACGAACAATATTTTCTTCATTCTGGTCATACATTGAGTCTTTTTCGCCTTTACTCGGCCTTTGCTGGTACTACTGGATTACTATCAGACGTCACCTGCAATTGAAAGATTTATAAAATGGACCAACAAATGATACCAACACTCACCGAATGGATGTATTGTGAGCTATTTTATTCTACTCATGCCAGATACTTCCTGGAATCTAAAGCTTCGTCATCTGTTTCCTGGAAATAAATATAAATGTTATATTAGATAGCAAAGTAGAAAATGAATTTGTATATAGATTAGATAGATGTAGATATTATTACCTGTATAATTAGTAAGCTTGATGGAATAATGAAATACCTTTGTTAAGTTGATGTCCGGCGAGCAGTGAACTGTGCAATTTGCAACCAGTATTCTAAAGAAGAAAAGTTAAATCTGTAAGAAAATGCAGTACTTATAGCGAATAAAATAACGTGTAAAATTAGATACAATATCTTACCTTCTCGGTTCAATCTCCTCTCGTAAGCGGAATCCATAGCCTAAAATTGAAGGAAGAAATTATAGATACCTTATCATACCTGTGACATCAGCTATCTACTTGAGTTATTCGTAGCCCAGAGTGTAGCTTCCTCAGACGTTAACTATAACCAACAAAACTTAAAAAGATATGAATACGCCTCAATCAAAAGAAGAAAACGATAAATTTAAAACTTCACGAAGAGCAAAAAAAAATTTCCGTATAATATCAAGCAAGATCAAAAGGGCAAAATGAATTTTCAAATTCAGATCAATCACCGCCAATTGCAAAAATCCCCATATAAAATACGGGGAACATTGGTCGGAAGCTGCAATAATGGGTGATTCGAGAGGGGGAAGATTTCAATGTTATAATAATTTATCAAGTTTTACCAAGTGCATGATAGTAGATTTCTAAAATTTTTTGTTTTTTTTTTTTTTATATATAAAATTTTAAGGTTAGTTACTGCATGCTTCGCTGCCTGGCCAGTTTCGTACAGAAACCTAAGCCAATTTATATTAAATTCAATAAGTGTGCTAACTGATCCTGGGTTATCGAATTTTTCACCTGTTTTTTTTTTGTTTTTAAGCCTTGTCTCTCAGTTATATATTTTGAGTTCATGGACTCTAAAACCATGCATGTAGCGCCCATAGGTGTTTCAAGCCCAACCCTTCTCCATCTCTAGCCGGGGTAACGATTGCGTGCAAAATTAGCGCGTAACAGCGTGTTTTGTGAAAGTTTATTGATCGGTTTATCAAAATAAACGAAAAATGTCCTTTGGATAGCATAGTGATCGACGAAAGATGAGCATTCAATCAAGAGAAAGCTTCATTTTCCACATCGTCAATTCTCTGTTCAGACATTACCTTTAAATCTTCTTTTCAACAAATTCGAATATTGGCAATCTATCACCAATTGTTACATTTTTATAAATTTTTTTATATTTTTCCAAAAAAAATTGTCAAAGAACCCAGCGGACATTTCGATGGTTACATTTTTCATTGTTGTTTGTGTTTCGTAGAGTTGTTTGTGAATTTTCTTATATATTTTGCCAGTTTAGTGTTTATTTCTATTGCTCTATTTCTGATAGATTGAATTCTTACATACGTTGTAAATACTTGAAAATTGATTACAAGACTGTTCAACAAACGATACAATTTGTCTTTCAACTCATCTAAGCTTTGCAAAATATTTCATTGTGTAGAGTCGCATAATAGTAAAGTGAAATTACTAAAGCAATTGTTGTAATAATCAAGTTAACCTGCTAAAAGTAGCACAGTATAGCTTTGTACCAGCAGTCACTATTCAAAGTAATATTTTCGAACTGTCTCCATGTTTCTATAGCTCTCTCTTGTCCTTTCTCTCTCCCTCTCTCTCTCTTTTTTTTTTTGCTCATTCCTATATTATGTCTAAGTGCATTCCTCGATAGCATTAAAAGATCCAGGTTTTCCTGTTGTGAGGGTCAATGCGCCATCCCATAAGAATATTCTTGACGCAGTATGCATGCCGGTTTTCTAAAGAAGAGGTGAGAAGAAGCAAAGAAATATGTCTAAACTTTGGAGAGATATCTAGTTATTTCTTCTCATCTCTTTCCTAGAAAACCGGTATTCATACTGCATCAAAAATACTCGTATGAGTTGGCCCATTGGCGGTATTATTGGAAATACCGCAAAATGGTTTTGGCCGGAAAATATGCTAGCATACCTCCCTTTTGGCAGGTGTAGGAGAAATAGAGGATAGTTTCAACAGGGCTAACTTGAAACAGGGCGATTTATGTCCACGGAAACAATTTCAACCAAAATTCGTACACCTGTAACAAGCATCTCACTTAGATGTTTCATTCAATGTGCTTATTCAGTCTCCACTGAACGTGACAATGTGCAGTATGGAAAAACTTGTTTTTGGAATTATTTTGTAATAATTGTCAGTATGCATTATTTCTTGATAAGTTCTTGCTACACATTATTACACTCTAATTTGTATTTTATGGAAAAGTCTTGCGAAAGAGTGTATAGATGCAGTGATTCATTTATTTTACAGTGTATTTTTTTTCTGGAATGTGATGTTAGGCAAGTTGCAACAAACAGCTAAAAAAAACACTAAAATAGGATTTAGTTTTTTTTTTTTTTTTTTATCCTTGAAATATTTTTAAGTTTTGTTTATTATTATATTTTGTAATATAAGTATGTGCAAATTAAAAATAAAAATGGCTAGGTGCCCACATATGTTGTCAAGTCAAAACAATTTATAGAACTATTTACATAACTGGTGACTGTAAATTTAAATAAATTTCAGTTATAAAATCCACTTTTACTTAAGTTGATTTGATTTACATACATGCCCCTTCTAATGTAGGAAAGAGCCCCAACATGGGAAGCTCTTTAATAAAATATCCTATTTTGCAAACAATTAACATAAATATCCAAAGTTTCTTAATTTGTATTACTTCCCAACTTATTGAGCTTTTTCCAAAATTAAATATCTTTTTTTCTTATGACCTAAAATTCGGCGTTATTAACAGAAATAGTAAATTTCTTGCAACTATCCCCCATTTCCCCTATTCAGGTACTTTCTGGTTTCCATCAATTCCCAATTATGCTGTAATCTACTTAAATTTTATATTTTTTTCTTACGCAGTGGCTTGCTAGTATAGTGTGATACATTTCCATATTAGCCCCGCAATGACTTCAGGTAACAAAATGGCCTTCAGTACCGCTTGACTATCTGGCTATTATCATAGATGGCACAAGAACTAGATGTCGCATTGCATAATAGAGCAGAGTATATAGGTTATGAAATGGATAGTGCATTCTGGAATTGCCCATAACATATTTTAGAGCGTGCCAAAAGCAAATGTTTTTATAATAGCAGTTTTGATCACATTTGATCGACTTCCTCAATACTTCAGATACGAAAAAATATGAATCACTCGACATATACATCATTTCAAATGTTGTGGTCCAATCCGGACCATATAAATTTGGTATACTTTTTTGGTACTGCATGCGACATCTAGCTGTTGTGCAATCTATGATATTATATAATTACAATTATAATGTTGAGACGGTAGCAGTTTTGGTTTGTTCATCTAATGATGGCATATACTTTGTTATTGTTTTGATTGTTATTATTTTTTCCATTGGGAGCCAATCCTCTCTTGAAACACATTATATCCCATTTTCTCCAATAAGACACTTTGCACCATTTGGAGTTGATCCATCTTCATGGACTTTTCACCTTTGATAATTATTTTTGTATTCTCTACTCTCCTCCTTTTTAGGTGATACCCTTTTAAGGCTTTGATACTTTTGTAAGGCTGTATGTAACACCTGCACTCAATAGCCTTTTAAAGTACCTTTTTACTCACCGGTTAGTTTAGGCTTTTTGTTGAGCCATAGTTTCCGAACACAGTTAATTACTTCAAAATAAGGGATTGATCAGAATTTGACCATTAAATCCCACTACATATCAAACTCCATCTCCGCGCATAGAAACTATTACGTGCATCCTTTCCCAAAACTTGCAGTACTAATGCGTTATTTTTATTCATTTATTCGAGGAGGTAGGGAAAAACGGTCATCTGCGATAAAGCCTTTCATTACTATAGGGAGGTTACATTTAATTTGACGGTCGCCACCTCGGCATAACTCTTCCAAATTGGCCTGAAGATTGTTTGATTAGGAGCTTCTAATGCAAATATTCTAAGCTTCCCTACTTAATGCCAACAGAAAAACTGTAAATGGTTGCACTATCAACCACCTGCCGATCTTCCCATTGCTAACAACTAGGTAACCTAGCATTTATACCAACGCTGTTCAGATTGTCGTTTTGATATTTACGGGCTCGATTTATTAGCAAACCAATTCAAAATGTTATCAGTTGGTGCGCATATAGCTGTTGCGAAATTTTTGGAATTCAAATTGCAATTTTTACTATTTTACTTTCTGTCAAATTTTTTTCTTCAAATAGAAATCTAAAAGAAACCCAATATTAGCAAGATTTTATGCCTTGATAAGGGAATTTAGTTTTAATCCCACAAAAAGAGAGATCAGATTGAAATCGCTGAGAGATACATAGTATAAGTTACTTGGTTTCTATTTGAAATTGTATAGAAAATATGTTTTAATAGAATTTTAATAATTTGCCGTCGAGGTTTTTTTTTTACTATATTACTTAAAATGAAGTAAAACTCACGGTGCTAATCTTGATTGTATGAATTTGAGTCTAATGTGTAAAATTAATTACGATTAAATGTAAGTCTATTAAAATGGTATTAACTCATTCATTTTAAATCAATTTTCGATGTGACAAGAGTAGCTCAGTTGGAAGATTATTGTCTGTGATTCGAGGGATAAAGGTAGGTACGATTTATTGTCCTGAAAGTTTTTTTTTCACATTATAACTATATTAATTCAATTGACTCATTCTCTCTTTTTTAAATCTATTACCTTGAATTGATCAATTACCTTTGAAACCAAATAACGCCAACAGGCCGACAATAGTAAATTGACAACAACAACGACGATATGCTATCTGCAGATGTAAATACCAGTAAAAGAGAAACATTAACTCTTTCGATTTTTGAATACTTTTTAACTTTTTACTTTTGACTACTCCATGATGACTTAATTTTTAATCAAATGGAGTCAAATGGTTAATTAAATTATTGAACTTATGGCGATGCGTCTGTACCGGGTCGTATATCTGTAAACCTAACAAAATTAATACAGTATGTGTTAAGGAAAGGCATAGCTAGATAGGAATTTTGTTTTTGTAAAAATGAAAAAAAAAAAAAAAACAATGTTATTATTCCGATGTCAACTTACAATTTAACAAGACCAAAAAAAAAGTAAATTAAGAAAAGCGAAAAGTAAACAGCTCCAATATAAGCAAGAGAAAATAAAACAATAATTTCCCGAAGGGACCTCACAACCTATGGGCTGATGTTTCGTTTAATGTTTTACAGATAAGTTTTACTTTCAGAGTCTACACCATTTTTAGGTCTGCTTTAAATGGTCTATCCATTTAGTGTTGATAAATGAATCTCGCAGGCATTACTTATTTATTTATTTATTTAGAACTTCATAAATGATCTGATTACTGAGTATACAAAAGTGAAATATAGCAATAAAATAACAAAAGCATACATAACCATAATAACGATAAAAAGTATACATAACAATAATAATGAAAAACAAGTAACATTAACTAAGCTGATCTCTTATTTGACTTTTTGAAAGATGAAAGTCAATGCAATCAAACTGGCGGTTAAAGAGACGAGACATTGATGAAACCGGCTCGTGCATGCCATAATTTGTACTATGCTGAGGAACAACAAAGAAGTCACAGTTCCTCAAGGAGCGCACGGGAACAGATATATTGGAAGTATTTAAGAGCTCAGGGGAGTTTATCACTCCTTGTATACACTGAAATGCAAAGACAACCCTGGAAGTTTTACGTCTATTCTCAAGAGAATCTAATGGAAAGAGTTTAAGTCTGTCAGCATATGGAGGCAGAATAATAGGGTTGTCCCAATGAAGTCCTCGCAGGGCAAATCGGATAAATCTCTGCTGGACAGCCTCTATGCGATTTATATATACAGAATAGAAGGGAGACCGAACAGGACTGGCATACTTCAAAATGGGTCTAACGCATGTGCAGTAGAGGATCTTCGTTATGAATGGATCATTAAACTCTTTTGACCATCTTTTTATAAACCCCAGAGTAGCATTAGCCCTGGCCACGATTGAATTAATATGATGTTCGAAGGAAAGACGAGTATTAAGGAAGACACCCAAATCTTTGGTTTTGTCAAGTCTAGTTAATAAGCATCCATCTAAAGTATAATTAAACTCCAATGGCCTCCTTTTACGAGAAAAGGACATAGTAGTACATTTGCTAATATTAAGAGGAAGACAGTTAATAGCACACCATTTATGAAAGGTGTCTAAGTCCGAGTTTAAAAATCCGCACTCATTTTCATTAGAAACAATGCGGAAGATTTTGGCATCGTCGGCGTAGCAAAGAATTCTTCAATTAGCCAAAATCAGAGATACATCGTTGATGTAAATTATAAAAAGGAGTGGTCCAAGATGGCTACCTTGAGGTACGCCGGACGTATTATTTATTTCGTCAGAAAGGGCTGAGCGGAATATGACTCGCTGCGTACGATCAGATAAATAAGAACGAAGCCAATTAACAAAAACAGTATGAAAACCAAGAACAGTCAACTTGTGAATTAAAATTTTATGATTGATTCGGTCAAAAGCTTTACTGAAATCAGTGAAAATGCAATCCACTTGCTTACCGTTTTCAATAGCAGAAATGCAAAAATTAGTAAACTCCAATAAATTAGTCGTAGTAGATTTCCCCTTCATAAAACCATGCTGAAAAGAGCACAGGAAGGGCTTGCAGTGGAAGTACAAAGCATCACAAACCAGGGCTTCAAATATCTTACCAATACAACATAAATTAGCGACAGGTCTGTAGTTAGAAATGTCGCTCTTATTGCCCTTCTTGTGCAAAGGAATAATCAAAGAAAGCTTCCACTGTTTCGGAAAAATACCAGAAGTTAAAGATAAATTAAATAAATAACACAAAACAGGAACGATGGACGTAGCACAATGTTTTATGAGTGTGGAAGGAACGCCATCAGGACCGCCAGCAAAACTATCAGCTATGCTAGAAATGTACATAGAGACAGACGCTTCATCGAAAAACAGGTCTTTAGGTTGAAGAGAAGTCAGCGGAAGCTTCGTCAAATGGGTCAAATCATTATAACTAATATCACAGTGGTTATCACAGAATGCAGTTTTAAAGAAGTCACCAAAAAGATTGGCAGTCTCTAACGGATCCACACTGTCTAAGTTACCGAGTCGCAACGATGAAGGGTATCCGTCACAGTTGCGCTTAGAGTTAACAAAACCTCCAAAATTGCTTTGGTTCAGCACGCATTCTAAATACATAATCGTTGTACGAGTCAGTCAAACACGAAATGTACTGAGCACGCGAATTAGAATAAATAACGTAATCAGCATCACTCCTTGAGGAACAGAACCTCCTCCAAGCTTTATTCTTTAAATTTTTAAGATGCTTCAAAGAGCCATTGAACCACGGTTGACAATTCGAATCACGATTCGAACGAACAAGTGGTACACAGTGAGTAAAACAAAGAAATAATGTGTCATAAAACGAGTTAACAGCTTCATCAATGTCACGTTCACCCAGCACACTGGTCCAATCACAAGCGGATAACCATTCATTCATTTTATCAAAATCAGCTTTTTTAAAGTTATAACAGTAATTACTAGAAGCATTAAATGATGAAGTTACAGGATCAAAAAACAAAACTACATCTAGTGCCGGATGATGACTTGTTTCAGGAACCATAGGAGTTAAACAACGCTTAACGAGAGTCCCATTGGAATCGGAGGAAAATACCAGGTCAAGAGATTTTCCCGAGTCATTAATAACGCCGCTAGACTGCATTAGGCCTGAAGAAATAATGTTGTCAATAAAAGATATGGCATGTTGAGGAGTCGCCGAGAAAGAAGGCAGCAAGCCCTCATTGTCCAGAGAGTGTTCCCAGTTAACACTAGGCAAGTTAAAGTCACCAAAAAGCAATAATTCATCGGCAAGCAGCAACACTTCAGTAAGCCTATCAATAAATGCAGCCAGCAAGTCAAATATCACAGCTGATGAGCATGGAGGGATGTAAACTGTTGCAATATATACATTTTTGTGTGAGAGCTTGAGAGCTACACATATAAACTCCAGATCACCGGACTCAACAAAATCGATTAATGTGCATGGAAGGTTGCGACGAACGGCACAAAGCACTCCACCTCCAACAGGAGCATCCAAAGATAGACGATGGCGATCACGGCGAAACACCAGGAACTCGGGACCAACGGGCAGCTACTATCCTTACGACCGTCAAGCTGACATATAGTCGACTTGGCTCCAAGCTTCATTTGGGACGATTTGCCACGGTAAACCAACCACCAAAAATTCTGTTATGATCTCTACTCAATTGTTAAGTGACATTTCAAATCAACTAATTTTCGTCCATAGTCTGTTACATCCTTGAAATGACCGAATTACAAAGTAAGTTATTATGGAAAGTATTAGACCGTGTAACAGTTTAGCTAAATTTTACAATTTATATGGTCTCATACGCAACAAGTGCCAAATTAATTTTTCCTTTTTTTTTTTAGACCTTAAAATCCACAAAAAATGTCTTCTTCTCGTATATTGAAGTTTATCGAAAATTGCCATTGTACATAATATTTCAAATTGCACCGATATATACCTATGTATGTATATTTAAAATTTACTATTTCAAAATCTAAATCAATAATTAGTTAATTAAGTAATTTCTCAATATAATTATAAATTAATAATATCAAGATCCAAAGTTCTCTTGTAATAAGAGGACTCCATTAGTCAGTTGTCGACCCAAATAATGACTTCTTTGGTCTTTCCAAAAACATCAATTTAAATATTTATAGCCTCAAGCATTTTCTATATTTCTTTCTATCCTCTTACAGTTCGAAGCGCGTCGTCCTGAATTTGTTATAACATACAACACATCTAAATAATATCAATCGATTTTGTTTGATATATCTTGAGATATATCTTGAGATATAGACACGTGTAAAAGTATATTACATGGTATATAGAAACTATGGGTATTTAACTGAACTACTCTACTCTTTTGCTGTCCACAAAAGAAACTCATTTATGACCGACCGGACATGTCTATAAAGAAAAATGTCATTTTTCCATTTATCTCCCATGTAACAACTAGTTTTATGTTAGAACATACACGATACCAACTTTCGCTACCATCACAAATACCACCAACCTGCAGTTTGATTTAGTAAACCTATAGAATCAATGGGGATTTTCTAGGGGAGCGTACAGCACCATGTGGATGTAGCAATTCATATAGAAGAGCTTATCTAGTTTCTTATCATTCCTCTGCTCATACCATCCGTGCATCCTCTGAATCCACCTTAAATGGATTGTTTGATCGGAAAGTTTACCTTTAATCTAATGTGTGTATCTAGATAACCGAGGGTTCGTAGAGCACGTCTATCACGTGTATGATTGGCCTGCTATTCGGAATTTTCTTTGTGTCTAGAATTTTGAGATATCTATCTTTTCTGTACTATAGCCGAGTCTATTGTACGTATAACTCTCGTATTCGAAGCCCTCTATCAGTCCAAATATAGCAAAGTGAATTTACTTTTCATTTATATCTCGCATTAATACTTGATTCTCTTTTATTTCTTCGCTGCTTAGGAAAGGAGGGCATATCCTGTAGCAAAATAGGATTAAAGTGTTCGAGAAGAGTTTTATCCGAAGATTTTATCTGTTACTCGTTGCTTTTGTTCTTGGGAAAAGATTGGAAGGATATATTCCTATGAGTCTTTTTTCCTATACATAGATATTTCAAATTGTTAACTAACTTAGAGAAGGAGCACAAGGATTTTATCTCATTTAAAATTGAATATTGCTTAAACGTAATTTTAAGAGATTTTAAGAGATACAGCAGTCTTTTATATGGTTAGAATTAAATTTAATAATATCAATAAACTTAATACCTTTTTAGGAGAATGATGCATCAGTTGGTTTACAATGACATTTATTCGTTTTTATTAGATTATTGAAAGTCACCTTCTCACATACACTAGCCATCTGTTCTTCAAGCTAACAATCAGCTAAAAGACCTAAAAGACTCTTTATTTATTAGATATTGCATTTTCTAAAGTTTATTTCATGTAAGAGGGGAGAGATTGAATGATAAGATCATTGATATTGACAATATCCTCGCTTCGAGCAAACCAAAATGCGTCGAATTCAATGCATCTAAGACTCAAAGCTGTCTTATCTCATTAAAACAAGACCATAGCTTAACCACTCCCGTTTCTTTTGATGGGGCATTAATTTCTGATTCACCGTCGCTAAGCATTCTTGGCATTAATATTTCAAGTAAGTTAAATTGGATAGATCACATCTTCTCTGTTACCAAAGAAGGGTCGAAATGTCTTGAGTTTCTGAAAAGTTGTAAGAAATATTTCAGCTCGTTAAATCTAGCGCTCCTCTACAAGTTTTACATTTGACCTAGAATGGAATACAATTCCTATATATGGGCTGGCGCTGCTAGTCGTACAGCCTTAGCTTCATTAGACATTGTCCAAAAGAGAGCCTTCAACCACATTGGTGATGTGGCAATAACTTGTCATATCGACTCACTCGAGCACCGCCGGAATGTTGGATGTTTTTCACTCCTTTATCGCTACATGCATGGTCAATGTTCCGATTAAATATCTAGTCTGATCCCTTGTAGAATGATTTCTACACGCAATACTCACACTGCAAACCAGGCACATTCTTTTACGATTAAAATTACCTTCGGCCGTACAGAAAAATTCCCTGATGCTTTTTTATCCCGAACTGTGCAAATCTGGAACAGTCTACCATTTTCTGTCTTTCATCCGGCAAATTTGGGAAAGTTTAAGATTGACATACATCAGGGAAAGTTTAAGATTGACATATATCAGCGCCTCCGCCGCTCTCCCCACATTCCCTAATTCCTTACCCTATCTACTTCCTGCCATGCATCATAGGGTATCCCCTGAGCTTGGCTTAACAATATATACAAAAAACATCAGTTCTTCGAAACCCAACCAAGTTCAGCTAGTTTTTACTTAATAGATGATTTTTCGTTATAGAAAGTTTTCACTGTAGTTATTACGAAATCCAATTTCTCTCTTTTGACTCTGAGCTCCTAAATCTTCCGTGTATTCATGTATGTATTGCTTAATTTTTTCTACGAAATTTTTGTATGGCAACCCCAAGAACGAGTTGCCCGATTTGTCTCATTTTCGAACTTAATTTTACTTTTATTTTTAAAGTTCATGTACAAAGTTTCAGCTCTCTAAGTATACGCGTTCTCAAGTTATCATGCGCACAGACGGACGGACGGACATGCAAAAATCAAAATAACTTTTAATATTATGAATGGGTGTCCAATCCATTTTGCTCTACCATCATTATTTCGAGGTTTTACAAACGGAATGACAAACTTAGTATACCCTATAGATTTCATCTAGGGTATAAAAACGGACATTTAAAATACTCACGATAGCTCAAATAGCGAAGTATTCTGTACAATTTTTTCGAAACTCTAGGATCTTTAACTAGCCCAATTTTCGATCTTACAAATTATTCTGTGCCAAGATTTTACCCAATGGCACCAACGCTACTACTTACATGCTCGCTTTTGTTTGCCAATACATACTCAATAATATTCAATCAATTTCGTTATTGGCAAACAATATTCCGACATGTGTTGACTCACAGTTTCAGCTATGAATTTTATTCGATTCTCAACCGAGTGGTTTTCTACAAGTTACATACATTCGAGTACATATATTTAGCAACCAGCCTCCAAGACCAGGGGGATATGATCAGAGTTCCTGTAGAAATATAAAATGCTAAGAGAAAATTTGTTAAGAATCCCTTTGGACGGAGGGGGGGGGGCAGCTTTATACGAACATAGAATTGGATAACTCCTATATATAGAAAAATTGAATTTTTCTGTTTAAATTCTTCCACCGGCCGCGTCGATTCGAAAAAGAGTTGCATGCACGTCCTCGGTCGGAATGAATGCCTTCTTATTGATTTTATTCAAAAAGATTTGAAAATTTTCCTGAGATCCATGTTTGATATGGGAGAAACTAGAAATGATAAAAAAAAATACTAACAGTAGAAATTTAGCATCGGGTATGTTTGCTCGTCTCTGCATGAACCCTGCTCCTATACATAAAGAATGGATTGTAAGATGCTGGGGATACGGTGATATTTTAAAAATTATAGCTGCAGGTGGTATGGTCATAAAATGTCATGAATTTAGTGTCGAATTTCCATTTTTGAGGGAGCATTTACAGGAGTTTTAGGAATTCACTGAATGCTGCAGGAAATCGTTATTCACCGGAAGGAGTGTGTGATATATACTGCATTCCGAACGGAGATCATGGGTAGTTATTTGGCATATTATCAAAATCATCGAATTATTCCATTTTTTTTTTTCTAATTTCATATGAAGAGTGGAGGAAAAGTGCCATTTGCTTTTCATGAGATAAATTCTCAAATGTAAATTTAATAATGATGGGTTTTTGATATGTATCCAGAAATGTTTGAAGTTAAATGAACGGAACCAAAGATTCGGAAAAATGTTGATACCAACACGAAAACTTATATGAAATTCAAAATAATTCGAGTATATTTAATTCTTGTCCATCATATTCTGCATTAGTGTAAGTATGTGTAAAATGTTGAATACATTAATAAGAGGTGATACAAACATAATATGCAGGATGCTTTTCTCATCTCACTGATCTGATTTTGATTAAGCTCTAATTATAGCTTATTCAATTTATGTCTACGACAGTCTTAGTTTAGATTAAATTTGTGGAGAGGTGTGTAGGAGTAAGCCTCGCATACGCCTCGACTTGAAAGATCTATTATGAGTCCCCGTTTAACTTATTCCCTTGTTAGATTTAGACTACTAATAAAATCTAGAACCATTCTGGGATTCAGGTTTCACACGTAGTTTGGTGGAGTAATCTCCGCCTGGCCAGTGCTACACATTTGCAGAGCAAGTGCTCCGAAGTTTCGTGAGCATCCTGACAGAAGGGACATGATGAATTTTCAGCCAAGCCTGTTCTCCTTAGGAGTAAGAGTTCTTTATTTTTCCGACAGATGTGTTGAAGAAAATTTTGCCTGACGATTCCTTTGTATCCTTCGTAATAAAGGGACTTTTGTTTATTCTCCAAGCTATTTAGGGTAGGTATAAGGTAACACTTTGAAGTATGTCAATCTTACCGTCCGCTCATCTTGTAATTTTACGATGGCATAAATCAGACTATTCCATGTGAAGGATATTCACAAAATATGGTGCGGTTTTGATTTTGAATAAATAGTTGTATCCTAAAGTAGAACAATTTATTGGTCTTATATACATACCTGATTATTAAAATTAAATAGACGGAAAAAAATCATTTGTTTCTTTTGAGTCCACCGCTCCTTACTCATTTTGATCAATTTGGAAATTAAACCACAAAAATCTAATCCAAATCGTTCATAAAATGTGAAGTTAAATTTTGGTGCTAAGTTGATAAGGTACATCAAAACTGAGTGTACTCAAAAACAATCTAGGTACCATGTACCTAAGATCTTATCTAAATTTATTAAACACAATTTTCGTAACGCTTCCTGTACTTGCCGATATATGTAAGTACGTGAGTCTGCAATATGATGGCGTTTATGTTATAAAACTTATCTGAAGTTTGATGCTGCAGAAGACCTTTCATCTTCTCAACTTCTTGATCCTGCTTAATTTAAGCGTTTGCATCTGTAGAAAAAGTCAAGGTACAATAAAATATTTTTTTTTCTCATGGAATTCTGATATGTAACAGATTTTATAAAATTTTTCAATAGACTCTATTTGGCCTCTACTAGCGCACAATGTAGAGTTCACGATCCTCTGCACCGTTGTTAATGTGATCTGTAATCGATACTGGTCGATTAGGACTAATGATTGCCTGATTGTAATGGATTTTAAAAATATTTTCATAACATAGTTTCCACAGTGCAAAAAAAAAGGTATAGTTTAAATTCGACAGTAAATTTGATGGAGAATTCAATACCAGTTTTTAGAGCATAAGAAAGGTAAATCAAATTCAACGGATATTTCAAAATTAAATCAGCAGTTTTTGAATTTAATCCCAAATTTATTCCATTTGGAGTATACAATGTATTTCACAATGTTAATTAATTACGATATAAATAGTTTGAATTTCTTTAAGACAAAAAATCAATTTCTGAAATTAAATCTTAAATTTGTCGGTTTACATCTTCTCTTGTATTATAAATTATGAATACTCATTGAAATACTCATTGAGTTTTATTTAAAATTTGCTGATTGATTCGTGAAAATCGTTGAATTATTTTTAAATATTGTTGAAGTCCTGTTGAAACCTAACCTATTGAATTTAATTTGAGAAAGGTTTAAAAGAAGTATCTACATATTAAATATCTTGCTATCTTAAGTAGATACTTTTATACATTCCTCTGATTAATAAACATTAGTAAAAATTTAAATTTTCCATTGCTTTCATAGCTTTAAAAAAAACATACTTTAAAGAAATTCATTTTCATTTCCCTGTATTATCTCCAGGTTATTATAAAAAAAAAATCAAGTACGTACAAAGGAACTATAGACAACTTGCTTCTTTGAAAATTTCACGTTCACAAACATCAACCGATTGAGTAAATTTTCTCGCTTCAATGCTAAAATAAACGAAAGATTTTTCAATAAATTCGAATCGAATATGGGAAATTTACTGTATATATATACATACATATATCCATATACTTCATATTTATAAAGGAATACAAATACATTATGTATTATCTTGCCTCCAGCTCTAGAGGAACGTATTGCAAAGGTAAATAAAGTATACAAACGTCGAGAAGTTCATTGATTTTTTAGATACACTTTTCTTGGAAAATATTTTAGAAGAATTAACTTCCTTTGGTTGTACTTCAGTAAAATACATGCAAGCATATCACTATTTATGTAGGTACATAACGTAAAGAATTAAGGGTACAAATTCTAAATTAAAAAAAATTTTATTAATGATTCACATTCATTTGTGTGTTTTTAATAAAAGAATTTCAATAATATCTTATGTCAAGAATGTAAATGCTTAATTTTTATATTAATTCAGTAGCGAAGAAATTAAATTCTTTTCTTGTTCAAATTTCAAAATGTAAATGAAGATCTTGACTACTTCAAATAATGTATGGAAAAAAAAACAAACATTTCAAGAGAATAAGAATGTCTACTACATATAATATGTTACAACAAAAGGTGAAAGGCAAAAAGCATTGTGGACTTTGTAATTAGAAATTTTTGTTCCTTGGGGCTTTGAGTATGGGGATATTTGGATTAGATCTTGTATCACAAAGTATTGCAAAATATTGCAATCAGACATATTACATTTTTCCCTGAAACAAAAAATTGCCTAAATCATTTCACCATAGATAGACGATTGTTCTAGTTTTTCATACACCAATGATGGCATGAACGAAATTTTTGAAAGAATTTCAATGAGAATTATGTGAAACACTGGAAAAATTTTTACAAGAATAAACGTCAGAAGAAAATAATTGAGAAAGTTTTAACACCTTTATTATACCCTAGATGAAATCTCATAGGATATACTCAGTTTATCATTCCGTTTGTAACGCATAGAAATAATACTGGTAGAACAAAATGTCTTGGACACCTACGTATAATATTAAAATTGATTTTGATTTTTACATCTCCATCTCATCGTCTGTCTATCCATCTATCAGTCCCTCCATCTTCAAGATAATTTGAGAATGTGGTTACTTAAGGCCCATTCAGACTCGGTTCATGTTCACATTCGCCAAGTACTTTTGCGGGAATTTTCCTGAAGTGCAGGGGCGTAGGAACCGTATGGGAAGGGTGGGCAGCTGCCCACCCAGGAGTTTCCCTGGGTCAGCCATGCCCACTTTGGTAAAGGGATTAAAATTTTATTGTTTAAATACAAATTGGTGTAAGACCATTTTAGGGGCAAAAAGATCGCTTTTCACGAAAAAGTCGACCTTTCTAGTCTAACCGGATTATGCGACTCATCGATAATCCTCTAGACAGAATTTTCGATGGTGCGTAACCAATGCACTTTTTGTCTTCTGATTGGCAATGGTCTTTTGTTTTTAATAGCCAATATGACAACCAAAATTGATGATCCTATTGTCACTATTGTAAGTATCCCCTGTTTAATGAATCATCCAACTAACTTAAAAGCATGCATCGTGCGAGTTTACTTCAGTTTATTATTTTTAAGTGCACTGTTAGTTACAACCAAGTTACAACTTAAATGTTCAAATTGTGCCTTGTGTTTTATATGTGAATATTGAACGAGGGTCAATGTAAGTAAAACCATTTTTTAGAATTATTGTTATGTCGCGTACCTTCTTTCAAATTTTCTTATATTTCTTGGATTTGTTCGCGTGTTTTTCTTATCCGTCTGAAATTTTTTCCTTGATTGATCGCGTGTTTTTTCCTTTCTTTCTGCTTTTTCATTCACTCGCATGTTTTTTTTTTTTTTGTTTTTTTTTTCATTTATTCATTCGCTCGCGTGTTTTTTCGTTTTGTTTTTTAATTCACTCGTGTGTTTTTCCGTTACGTTCGTATGTTTTTTTTCGATCCATCGCTTGTTTTAACATTTTTTTCTTTCCTTTTCCTCATTCGCTCGCGTGTTTTTCCGTTCCGTTCGTTTGTTTTCACTCGATCAATCGCGCGTTTTTACTTTTTTCTTTTCTTTTTCTCATTTGCTCGCCGGGTTTTTCTGTTCCGTTCTCCTGTTTGACAAGACTTTTTTTTGACAGATAACATGGATCGGCAACGATTCATCAAAGACTTTTTCTTATCGAATGCACAACAAGCCAAAAGAAAACTGGTTGAGACATTAGAATCCAATCCTATTGAATCCGCATTGAATGAGTTGCAACATTTGGAAAAAAGGCGGATCGACGAGCTATCAGAAACCGAACTTATTGAAGATGAATTAAGGGCGGAAATACCGATCATACATTCAAATACGCGAATTTCAAAATTAACACCGTCTGAACTAAACGAGTTGCGCGAAGTTCCAAATCAATATCAGCCATCAAAATCATTTTCTTTTCCGAAACAAAAGGACGGGAGGAATCGCAATAGAAGTGCTCAGCATAGATGGTTTTCCGAATTCAAGTGGCTTCATTATGACGTTAATAAAGATGCTGTTTTGTGCCACACGTGTTTAAAAGCTTGCAGTATGGCCGGTGATAAATCTGATTGGCTTAAAGAGGTTGAGGTAGCTTTTATAGTCAAAGGCTTTTCTAACTAAACTTGAGCAGTCTGAAACCCTTTTTTTCCTCAAGGTCAGCATTTTAGCTCCTTGCGAACAACTTGCGCGAGCGCTACAAGCTCCTGGTCTAACAGCTACAGGTGCGAAACAAGCTGCTGATTTACTTTCTTAGAGATCGCAATTGTTGCGCACAGACACCGAGTTCGACCATTTATTTGAAAAAACACTTGAATAATCGAAAGAGTTTGACATGAACCCTTTCAAAGAGCCCCGCGTGAGACAACCGAACAAACGTTACGAGCATACTCAAAATCTGCTCCATCGGTGCGACTTTCATCCAAAGATTCGTTAAGAAAAACCTATTTCGAAATTTTAGATTTGCAAATATCAGAATTGAGTGAAAGGTTCGACCAAATTGGTTTATCTATTCTAGTGTCACTCGAAACTGTACTGTTAAACGCGACTAAAGGTTAAGTTGGCGACGAAGCAAAGCTCGCGGAAGAACTTGGTGTCTTTGCTGAAGATTTTAATATTAGCAGATTGCATGCTCAACTTTTTCTGCTCCAAAGTGTGCCTGACATTGCGAGCTCCAACTGTTCCGAATTGAGCGACAAACTCGCGAGGCTACCGACGACAACTAGGGATATGTTTGATGAAGTAATTTTACTGATAATTTTGATCTTAAACGTACCTGCGTCCGCCGCGACTTCTGAACGATCTTTTAGCGCTTTAAGAAAGTTGAAAACTTATTTAAGGAATTCGATGTTCGTAAAGCGCCTCACACACCTTTTGCTATTATATGTACATAAAGAACTCATAGCTGCTTTAGATTTGAATGTTATAATGAAAGAATTTGTGGCACGGTCAGAAAAACTCAAAATTTTGAAAAACTTATTTAGAACCAACAAAAACTCTTGAATATAATACTAATAAATAATCACAAACATGTTTAATACAAAATTATTATCATCGAAAAGTTAGGGGGGGGGGGGGGGTAAAGATTTCAAACCTGCCCACCCAGCAAAAATTTCGTTCCAACGCGCCTGCTGACGTGGAATTACTGTTGCAGGAATTTGCTTGAAGTGGAACTAGAGTGGAACACAATCTAGTTCATCTCACAACTTACACTATCCGCCATGTTTATAATTCACATACAATTGATGTTAAAGGGGTGGAATTTCTATAAAAAGTAGAAAAGAGTGAAACCAGATTTCCAACTTGTCGCAAGTAACTTGCCGAATCTGAATGGGCCTTTAGGCAGACCCACTAACTTATATATGTGGTAGAGTAGGCACTTGAAGTAGCTTAGCACTTCATGTAATGTAAGCAAATAGTGTAACTGTTTTCGCTTAACGACTTTATACACTAAGGGCCGTATTCACCAAGCCATTTAGTTGAAACTTAATTTAATTTGTATTTTAGTACTCCTATTTGAGAGGGTTGGGGGCCACTGGAATTCAAATTAAAGTTATATATGCGTTACTCTGACATAAAATAACCTAAATTTAATTTTAATTTAATTTTAAGTGTACCCTAACCCTCTTTTACAGGAGTAGAGTAGAATAGGGCAATTGAAACGGTGTTCGATTGAAACAAACCGAGTAACGCGGAAACGGTTAGTGACAGCAGCAAAATCCCAAAGAGAATAGATAGCGGTTTTCCTGTGCGAACGTGTCATCCAGTGTTTGAAATCGCTCTGAGTACGACTCACATTTTTATGTGAAGCTATTATTTATTTTTTTTTTCGCCAAAAGTAAGAATTTCAATTTTTATTTTTTATTTATTAATCAAAAATTACTGTACTTACGCGAGCATAGTTTAGAATGCCATGACTATTAATATTCAGGTTTAGAGAGATGCGATTATTAGCTACTTATGACATTTAGTTTTTTTGCTACATAACGACATGTATAAAAAGCGGTTCTGGGGGCGTTTGATACGTTTTCTCTGGGGTCGGTTGAAATGAGTTTCTGAAAAAAAGATTATCATCTATACTTTCTAGATGCTAAGAAATCGTGCAAAAAAGACACATCGTGGTGAGTGTGGCTTAGATAAGTAGAAAGTGCATTTCAAGACATAAAAGAAGGCATTTCGTTGAGGACAGCAGCTAAAAAATATGGATTGAATTTCACGTCTTTGTATCGGTATAAGAAAAAAAGGGAAAAGTCCAAGGAAGAGAGCGTAGTATCTGTTCCGATGGGCTATGCAACCCCATAATAGAGTATTTAATGAACCACAGGAGAAGGCGTTATCGAAATACTTGATAAGATGTGCTGATATTTACTTTGGATTTTCCACAAGGGAAGTAAGAAAATTAGCATACAAATTGGCCAAAGTATATAACCTGAAAAGACCAAGCCCTGGGAGATAAATGAATTAGCTGGTGAAGATTGGTTCAGAGCTTTTATGACGAGAAATCCAGAGTTATCTATGGGAGCTGCTCAAGCCACGAGTTTAACAAGAGCTACTAGTTTCAACCGAACAAATATACTACTCTCGTTACAGTGACTTTTGCAGCAAATGCTATAAGGAATGCATTTCCTCCTTTGTTTTTATTTCCTCGCGTCCGATTCCAAGATCACTTCATAAGAGATGGATCCTTGAGTGCAGTGGGCACTAGTAACCCTTCAGTATGGATGCAAGATGAAGCATTTCTCTTATTTTTAAATCATTTCAAAAGACTTATCAAAATGCTTCGCCTGACCACAAAGAATTGCTGGTTCTGGACAACCACTCGTCACATATCCATATTAATTGTCTTGACTTTTGTAAAGAAAACGGCATTGTATTACTGTCGTTCCAACTACATTGCTCCCACAAACTTCAGCCATTAGACAGATCTTGCTATGGACCATTCAAAAAAGCAATAAATTCCAGCTGTGTCGCTTGGAAGCGAAGTAATCCTGGAAAACAATGAGCATATACGACATTCCTAGCATTGTGACTACCGCTATTCCTCGAGCTATGACTCAAAATAATACTCAACCTGGAATTTATCCGTTTAACAGAAGTATTTTCACTGATCTTGATTTTGCCCCGTCTTATGTGACTGACCGACCAAATCCTAACGACACAAATGATGAGAATGACCATCAAAACTTGAATACAACATTGAACGACACATCAAATAACGACAACAATCACCAAGAAGCAGGAAGTGATCGTAAGCCAGCTAATGTTGAAAAACCAGAACTTAGTGCGGAAATCAATCAACTATCAACCCTACTATTGTTGAATCTAACGCAAATGAAACCTATGCAAATGTTCACTTTGACCATTCTCAACCATCTACAAGCTGTCAACATGCCTTTTCACCTGAAGCGATTAGACCTTATTCTAAAGCTCCACCAAGGAAAACGCTTAAGGCCTAAAACACAATTGGAGCTTTCCAGCCAGCTTGAAATTTGTTCACAATGTAAATCAATATAGAAGAACACAATTGGAGCTTTAACTTTTTTACCAGCTTCAAGCTGGCTAGAGATTTGATTAAATTGCAAATTTCAAGCCCAATGACTGCCAACTTGAGGGAATTTTTAATGTTGCCAACTGTGCGAATGTCGAATATTAGATGAGAATGGCTTCTGTTGACACATTTAAGAAGTAAACAGCTACCAAAAATATTAAAATGGAAGAAAACTTATGTAGTGAGTAAAAAATAAGCAGTTCCTGTGGGACATAAAAAAAACCTCAGTATTATTTTTACATACAATTGGTACATCTCGAAACTATCCAAAAAAGCATGAATTTATCGTAATTTTGGTAAACCGGATGCATTAACTGTTGTTCCTTAATAAAAGTTCTCAATATAAACAAGTTAAAGTTGCAAATGTCAAAAACGCCAGTTGTGTTCAATTCGGCTTTTTCAGTCAGCTTTAGAAGAAAGCTGGCGATAAAGCTGGCTGAAGAGCTCCAATTATGTTTTAGGCCTAAAAGAACAGAAAATCGATAATATGCTCAGATACGCCTGAAAAAGAAGTTATTAGAAAAGATACTGTAGAAAAAACTCGCAAAAAAAAATCTTAACAAGAAACCCAAAGATAAGAGCAAGAAGAACAAGGGGAAAATATTTTCTTCAGAGGATGAAGACGATGAAGAATATTTCTGCTTGGTTTGTTTGGAAAGTTACGGCCACAGCAGAACTGGAGAAGACTGGGTACAGTACAGTGTTGGCTCTAGGCACACGAGGCTTGCACAGCCGGTGATGCCATTTATTTTTGTCACAATTGTGAGTCTGATTGATTTGTTATATTTAAATGTTTTTCTAATTTTTAAAGTACAAGAGCTATTTTTTTATTAATTCTGTGATTTATTTCCAAAGAATTAGGAATAAAATTATTATAAATAATTAATTGTATTTTAATTTACAGATTTTTCAATTGACCCCAGGTACTGTTTATATTGACCCATGTATAGGTGTCAGTTGAGACATTTGCCATAGTTTTTTGTTTTAATGCTTCTTCTAGTTGAGTGGTGCATATGAAGATAAAACAATATTGCTCTTTTATACCCGGGTAACCTGGTAGCAATTGAAGCGCATTCCCAAACTGATCAAAGTTGAAATGTAGTATCAGTAGGTATGCGATTTTCTCAAAACTGTTTCATTTGACCCCAGTCTACCCTACTATGACACAAATTGAATTAAATTTCAATTAAATGGATTGGTGAATACGACCCCAAGTATCTGAAATTTTTAGCACTTTGCCTGTGAGTTCGAGTCGCGTGTTTGTGTGTGTGTTTGTGTGCGTCGCAGGTCTAGGCGCAACCTACCCTTTTACCGCTCATCTCCCTCTCCTTGTATTTGAGTATATCGATTGGTATTACACTATCGCACTATCAGCCTAAAGGCTTGTAGCACTTCATGAAATAACTAAAAATTTCAGACACTAGTGGTGAATTCTTTCCAACTAAACTGAACCGTAACTCGTTCCGAAATTTTAACTTTGTTGAGCCATAACTTCAAAACTAAGAAAAGAAGGGAAAACAATTATAAACCATTCGAAAGGTCCAACGATTATCTATCTATGAAGATTAAATCATCACCATAGATTATAACATTCAGAAGTTCAGGGTGATCTATAAAAAGACACCAAACTAGCTTGAAGTTCCGGTTTCTCGGAAACCATTCAATTCTTTGCACGTCTAAGCATGACCTATTCATAGTCTTTGGATATTACACCACTTACGGGACACCCTATATATTGAGTCATCATCATTCTGCAATTGTGTGTGGTCAGATAGCTACAGAATACTTTCGCTATGTCTATTGATTCGGATGATAAAATTATTATATTCGTGGCGGCCTGTAAATGTTTTGTTACCTAGAAAAAACGTGAGCTTAATGTCAGATTACAAAGTTATTCGAATAAATAGTTAGCAGAAAGCGGCATATCGAGTGAATATAGTGTATGTAAATAAGCCACTCGCTGAAGTTCGGAATTCACTTAATAAGTGAGATTTTGACGTTTCTGAAAGTAAGCATTTCAGAGTTTCGGGAGTTCAATTCAATTGAATTCAGTTCAATTAAATTCAATTCAATTTATTCCAACACTTGGCATTGTGTTGTACGAGTTAAAAGAATGCAATATGTAAAAAAAAATAAAAAAATCTTATACTACACAGTTATTCAAAACAAGGCAAAATACAAAATTAATTCTAGAAAGAGTAGTGAATGAATGCATTCCGATTGAAGGTGGTCAATGTGCTAGACATAAGCGATCTTCACAACGGATCTGGCAATGAATTCCATAACTTGATAGCTTAAATGAAAAATAGGCGCCTACTTACAAATCAATTATCGTTAGGCAAAATAAGAGTTATTGTCCGACTGGACCAAGCGAGCGTGAGTAAGTCGAACAAGTAGTCACAATACTGAAAAAGACTGAAGACTGAAAAAGCATGGTGTAGGACATGATCAAATCAAATCTAATCATGATGATAAGCATCCTACTGCAAACAGAATCAAGCCTACTATAGATCTCACACCATATGTTATTAAGAGAACTAGTGGTGTCCCTGTGCGCACTAAATGCAATCTGGTTTCAGTAGATGTAAAGAAGCTTTTGGTCCAAAACGAACGAAGACCACCGTAAATTCTACATGATAAACTTAATATGATCTTTCCACTTCAAGGTCTTATTAAAAATTACGTTCAGCGACTTTTTTAAGTTTATTATTATTAATACACATTAGAAATTTGAAAGAACGCTGTTTGTAAAGCTTGAAACTTTTCATTTTTTTAGTGTTTTGTATAATTATTGCGCACTAACACATTTAAAATTTCGTACTATACATTTAAATATTCTGTCAACGAGTGGTTTAAATTTTTACTCGATATGCCGCTTCCTTATTAGTTATTTATTCAATGGTCGGCGTCGCGAATTATTTATATCATTTTCATTTAAACTTTAGTTTAGAGCTGGTTCCAACCCTGTTCAAACAAACGCTTTTAGAGTTAATCCAATCTGTTAACTTGTATTTGTGTAGAAAGGTCAGAATTAATTGATAATTTTGGAGGGCAACACTGCATGACCATGAAATAAAATTTTAATTTCAAAATCATCTATACCAAACTTAAGTTAGTTCATTATGAATGTTTTGCCAAATTTGTCAGAAATTTATATTTCAAATAGCTTTTATGTGTGTAGGTGAATATGAATTGAATCCGAGAAAATATTTATTTCCAACCTAAAGATAGGCTATTAGGAAGAAAAACTTGAGTATTTTTCTTCAGATAGTAGAACTGCATCGATGTGATCGTTTTCATCATGGAAGTAATTTTCAGAGCGGGCTTATAATTTAATTGTTAAAACTTTATTAAGTGTTGTAGAAATTTAATAGAAGTGATCCCATATAATAATAACAACGAAACATTTTTAAATTAATATTT
Organism: Dioctria rufipes; assembly: GCA_963924295.1. Taxonomy (NCBI): domain Eukaryota; kingdom Metazoa; phylum Arthropoda; class Insecta; order Diptera; family Asilidae; genus Dioctria; species Dioctria rufipes. Next base: position 269,616,462 of record OZ002741.1, on the reverse strand, counting down.
AAGTTTATAATTTGATAATTTTTTTATAACTTCATTCCAAAATATCAAAAGTTGGTTTTGTATTATGCAAATAGAGCAACCCCATTAGTGCAAGTATTATATACTCGCATCAGTAATTTCACAATTTGAATACTGCATGATTTCTTTGAATAGAGACAAAAATAAATTTTTTCAGACATTTTCTATTTACAAAATGAAGCTCAGTGCATCTGTTAGGTTACAAAGATTGTCATCGAATTGTTCAAAATTATAAATTTACCATAACTTGAGAAAAAAGCCTTTTATATTTTGTTGTTTTTTTTTTTGTGCTTAACTTTGAAACAATTAATTGAATTAAGGAAAAAACAAATAAAATTACATTTAGGCTCAATAGAAACTCGCACCCCATAAATGCATTAATGAAAAACAAAACTATAGGTATGTAGTAAAGTCCAAATAAAAACAACGTTACACCAAAATTTATTGCTCATTTAGATTTTTATCACAAATAAAATTCTCGTAAAACTCGAACACCAAAATTAATTCCAAAAGCGGAAATAGGAAACGAGCTAATTACCTAACTCCCTTAATTTCCGACTAATTTGAACTGAGATCGTTAAAGAAATGTTTAAAAATGAAAATTTGCAGTTAAGATAAGCAAAAACTTGGTTAAAAATAAGAAACAACTAAAAACTAAAAGCAGAAAGCTCTTTGAACAAGTTATTATGACTTTCCGCTATTAAAACTTGTCCTTGATTACCGTTTCCATATAATTGCAGAAGGGGGCAACTATGGCCAGATTAATGGGGCAAAAATAAGAAGTTTCCGCGCACTGTGAACCCATACTATACAGTTATATCTTAATCGAGCAAACAACTCCAACTCCAACTGCAAAGAGGTGGGTAATTTAATTTCGATAATAACACTCCAGAGCTAAGTCGGAAAGTTGATATCGTGGGGTCAGAATCTTTCAGTATCTAATTTGTTGCTAATTATTGCCAATTTGCAATATCGGTCGTTATATGGGTTACAACGATGGAAGAAATGTGGGGTTGGGATGTTTGCATGCCCATCATATGTTCCACAATATCTGATGTAAACAGAATTGTACAGTTGTTACTCCAACCGATCTGAGTGTCTTTGGAAGTAGAGTGAAAGGGGGGGGGGGGGGAGGTCCAAGTTCAAGACAAAATAAACTTGTCGAGCCCGAAGGTTGTCATTTACAATTAAAACTTTCGTAATTAAGAAATGGCATAAGGCAAGGGTTGCCATGATGTTGTTTTGTGGGGTGATGAAATGCTTCTTTAGATTATCTATTGCGGTGGAAAGGCCACAACTTTCGTTTCTACATTTTCAGAGAACCAAAGGAAATTACGTTGTCTTCATTATATTTTGGCACTATATTTGGCAAGTTTTCTGTCGATATAGTTAATGCAATTACAAAATTATTTATTTTATGAACTTACAATTGAATTGTAGAAATTATCGTGATTATGTTGTTCGATGACTTATTTTTTTTTTTTTTAATATAATTTCTTGGATTTTTTCGTGTACTTGTTGTTTTCCAAAAAAGAATATTTTCACTTTCAATTATTTATTACAGTACTTCCAATAAATAATCATACTATTTTATAGTATTAGTCTTTTTATAGCACATTCTATCTTTAAATGTTAATTTCAAATAAAAACTCTATAAAACGTTTCACCAGTTTTGGAGGCCGACTTTTCATTAAAGCTTGTTGAATTGTTATTAATCTGGTATTTATGTATAACATAAAAGTCAGATCAGTGTTTATTAAATTGAAAAAGATAGCTTGTGATTTATCAAGTATATATACGTAAAATAACTAGGATTTGTTCAGAAGTGAAGTAGATATAGAAGCTAATTTCAGTCAACTTACAAGCATCAAACGGATGTGGATGACAAGAGCGACCCCAAGCTAGCTGATCGCTAGCGGTAAATTGCGCCTCCCACGATAGTCACCGAGATGATTTTGCAACTATAGGTGCCAGTTGCAGTGTCTGCCTATATTCAGGTCAAAGTGGATACAAATAGATCTGTCGACAGACGCACCTATTGCTACACCCCTGAAAATCAACGTCTCTAGTTGGGCTAAATTTCGAGGACATGGGTCTTCCCTAAAGAGGCTGCATTTTGGAGTGAGAACCCTCCTATCATAAAAACCATATTGTTGTGATTCAGTAAAAGTCTCGGTAATCGGACTTTCTTTTTAACGCTGACGACGGATTCTTTCTATTTATCAACAGAGATAATAATAATTAACTTAGGTATGTGAGGTATTTTAAATATTATTGACTTTCATACTTATATGATTTTTTGTAGTCATTAAAATATTCATTCATCGTAAATTAAAGAACAGTGAAAGCGGTATTTTATTATTCATGTTATTTATTTAATACTGCTAATAAAAGCTTCTGTTCTCCGAGTGGATGTAAACATATTCATCACATCATTTTGCAGAGTTTTGTTCAGCAACATATGATGATCTCGTATGAAGTAAAACTGGCGGTAAAGTAGATACAGATTTGCTATTTCAATATAAAATAGAAGAGGAACTGAATGATTTACCAAATAGGATTATCGAAGTTTTTCGCATCGAGGCGGATTTCATTTCGTGGAGACAACAAAAGCCTTGGATCTTTCATTAACGGAAATTAAGATATAAGTGAATACAATATGCCCATGTTGGCAATATGCCCACTGGCCGTAGTTTTTATTATTTAGTTATTTTACGGAAGATGTCAGCACATATCATACGCATAGTTTGCCATTATGCCACTGTAATATCTGAACTGGAAATCGGGTTAATAGATGACGCTAAGAGAGTAGTGCCAGTGAAAATCGTTTTTTAAGACACAATTCTAATATTTACTAGGCAAGCTTTTCATTATAGAGTAAGTAAAAAGAGTGCTATTGTATTGATATATTTTGTGTTCCCTACATCGGTATTGAAGCTTAGATTGTGGTAAAAAGTGATTGGCTTGCAGTAAAGGATTGGATAAAAACATAACCTAACTTAATTTTTATTTCATGTGCACCGATATGCGCACCATGAGGAGTAGGCAATATGCACAAAGGCATATGGCTAGCATGTGTATACTTGTATTGTCAGCATGTTAACTCCTTACTTTCATACAATTTATTAGTATAAATTATTACAGCTATGACTGGTAAAGCGAGAAGTAGGAGCATTCGGAGCATGAGATTTGGGTGGATTTAACCAAGGAAAACAAAGACATTTTTATTTTCCCATTATGCGAATAATAATGATAACAATACTTATCCTTTTTCTTACGTAATATACTGTATGCGAGAGATCATTTTTTTTTTAATATATAATTTCAGACTATTTCATATTGCCACCACAGTGTTGACAATATGGAAATTTACATATTTTCTTAAAAATTAGATAAAAATATTTCAAAACAATTTTCCGCGACAATTATTTTTTTGTTGGCTCTAAACCTGTTAATATATAATTTGCGCTTCTTATTTAACATTATTTTGTTCAAAAAAAAAATCCCTTAGGGTGGGCATATTGTTTTCATACCTTATTTGGAATTTGAACAATTTCTCTTGAATCATATTAAAAATTATAGAAATCCGGAGAAAAGATGCATTTCTTATCTATTAATAATATTTGTAATGAGTTCATTGACATAATGCGAAAATAGGTCCAAAATGAGAATTTTAAGTGAAGATAAATCAGCAAAATATTTTTCAAATAGCGTTGGTAGTACGTATGCTTGACCTTTCTCATAATGCCCAGTTTTTAATTCGATATGTGCTCTAATTCAAAGGTTTTTGTAATTTATTCCTATTAAAGGGCACAGGTCTCAATATTTAGTGGATACAGTCGTGACATTTGTAGAAAATTATGATATTCCCATTAAAGAATTTTAAAGGACAACGCCACGACAATGCTTGAAATATGTCAGAAAAATATTCTGAATTGAAAGCGAAAATCAAAGAGAAATTTGAATTAATACCTTTGCCCTATGCGAAACATTCTCTTAAATGGGTAGGTCTCCATGTTTCTGGGTGAATATAAGAAGCAATAAGTTTTTTTCAAATAGTTCGGCAAGTGCACAATATTTTTTTTTTTTTTTTTTAGATCTACGCAAGGTGAAAGTTCTAGCAAGGCTTCCGTAAGGATGATCAATAATTTAATTGTTTTATGGTGAATAGTGCGCACGGATTTATTAAATAATAATAAATAATCAGGCTGGTCTTAGATTTTTATTATTTTTATTTTTAATTGTTACACATAATTCAAGGGTTTGATAGCTGAGGTGGAGACAAGGAAAAATTAATATGTTGAGGGTGGGGGGGGGGGGGCTAAGATTCTAATATTTTTTCAACTTTACACCTGGTAAATTTCTTGATATACACCCTATCTAGGTCAAATTCATATCAAATAGCAAACCGTCTAAGCTTTCCAATGAATTCCCAAGCATCCTTCCTATCACCTTCCGTCGGAAGTTGTAGGACGTCAGTTTCAAGAAAAAATTCTAATTAAATTTTTACGATTTTATTCAGTTTGTACTTACCTAAATGCAACTGTTTTTGAGATATTCTTGTTTTTATGATTTATAATTTCCTTAGTTTTGTTACTGCGACGGTAATCGCGCCTACTATTATGCAAATCTATGGAAAATTAACAAAATTAATTAATTAAATTAAAAATATTTCAAAACTGGTTGCATTTAGGTAGGTACAATCTATGTAGTTATCATGCATTTTGGCGGGTAAATCGTTAAAATTAAAAAAAAAAAAAACTAGAATTTTTTTCTCCAATTTTTTTACTTTGACGTCCTACAACTTCCGATGGAAGCTGACAGGAAGGATTATTGGGCATTCATTGGAAAGCTTAGCCGTTTTGCTATCTGAGATGAATATTACCTTGATAGGGTGTATATTAAGAAATTTACAAGGTGTAATGTGGAGAAAGTATTAAAAAGCTTAAAACTTCTCTACCGCCGTAATGACGTATTTTACCCCCCCCCCCTGCCATATAGTTTTTTGCTTTACTCTACCTCAGCTATTAAACCCTTGAGCTATGTGCAGCAATTATTATTATTATTTTAACAAGAAATTTATTATTATTATATTTTTTTTATAATAATATTAGTACTATAATAAGATTTTGTAATGTTGGCTACATCACCAAATAATTTTTTTTATTATTATTATTTATTTTAATCGCTAAATTGACAGAAGATTTAAGTTCAAATAAAGTTCTTAAAAGTCTTTCTAAAACCAAGATGATTAGTTAGCACGAATGGATGCAGTAAGTGCCCTACATCGAGGTTATAAGCAAATTCTAGAAGCTTTGATGTCTATCGCTGGAGATACCCAGCAGTAACGAAAAACTAGAGACGAAGCTATTAGTCTGCCTAGAAGAATAGAAAAACTGAAATTTATTACTTCATCAGAAATGTGCAGTGGCATATTGATCATGATTTTTGCAAATCAAAAACCAGAAAAGTAAAGGAAAGTTTATTTGCACAATCATAATCTATTCAAGAGGTATCTACTTGAGAGTTGGCTTCCCTTAGTTCACCACAAAACTTTCTGAATTTTGCATACATTTGGCATTCATACCAAACCTTAATTTACTGTAGCGCAGTGCATATAGTTATGAACAAGAGTATAGTTGACGATATTCCACTAACAAACGTTGACAGAACTGTTGTTTAGCACAAATGAAAAGATTAGCGAAAATGACAAAATAAAAAACGAAATAAAAATAGAACTGGTTGAGGCTGGCGTGGAAGAGCATTTCTGTGAAGAAAAAATGGGACATTATTGCTAGCATAGCTCTTTAGTCTGTAAGCTTATTAGAGCGCACCTATGTAGTTGGTTTGGTTGTCGGTACAGTGTAAATGCGAAGCATGCACTCTGTACGTATATGCTAAGCATGTTTGTTAGTTTGAGCAGAGCTTTTGGAAGATTAACTTTGGATAAAGCATTAAAATTTTAATAAAGTTTATTCTAAGCCCTTCGTTTGCTCCCTCTTAAAAAAAAAAAAAAGGAAAAACAAACAAACACATATACCTTCATACCTGCATAAGTTCGTACACAAATTAAGAGGTAATTACAAATTATGAAAAGATTAAAACATTTCCTGGAGTACAGAGGATAACTTTTGGTGCAAACGGAAGAGATGAGTAATGTACCTATTTAGTGATGGAATTATTTCAGGGAAGTCAAGAGAAAGTTTTTATGAATAACAAAAACCTTCTGAACACTCTATTTTTGCACTCACTAGATGGAGATTAGGAACATAACAAGATTATCCTTGAAGATAATAGCGAATGCAAATTAAATAAAGAGTTCCGGAAAGAAAACCTATTTTCCTGTTTATATTAAAACATAAAATAATTTTCCTAACCTTTTTAGAATATAAAAAATTCAAAATAATGATTACATTACAGTTTGGAAAATATTTTTGGGGCATATGGCCACCGCGGCTGTTCTTGGCGAAGCGCATTCTGGACGTCCTATTTTGGGCCACTTTTTCGAGTATTGCAGGCTGTATGTCACGAATAACCTGAACAATGTTTTTCTGCAAGGCGTCAATTGTTGCTGATTTATTATGATAAACCAGTAACTTCACATAATCCCACAAAAAATAATCGAGAGGCATTAAATCGAACGACCTTGGAGGCCAATTGACAGGTCCATTTCTCGAAATCAACTTATCGTAAAATTTTGATTTCAAAGTTGATAATTGCGGTCGCCGTATGACATGTAGCGTCATTGCCATGTCATCCATATTTTCAAACAAAAAAATTTATTATGGTGAGGTAACGAAATCCATTGACCGTAAGGCGATCTCCTGCCTCATTTCTGAAGAAATTAGTCCCGATGATATCATGATGGATGTAATGAATTCTCTTCAGTACGCACATTTCTTCGACGTGTTGGTATTCTAGCATCATCCAGAGAGTATGTGGTACGAAATCTGTGCACAGTTCGACGGATGGCTTGCTCAGATGGACAATTATGTACACCATAAAAATCACGAAGTCGTCTATATTTTCAGAATAATTTGAATAACTTGGTAGCTGATCATATATATCCAAAAGTGGCAGCAATATGACAGCTCGCTCGATAGTTAAATCTTTGGAAAGTTCTACCTCAGCAAAAGAAAACACTCTTTAATAGTCACTTTTATGAAACGACATTATCTATCTGAAATATTGCAGGTATGGTAATTTTATAGAAATGGGAATTCGTTGTAAATTGATTCCTTTACTTCGGTTATTTTAGAAAAGAAATTTTAGTTAAAATGTAAATAAAATACAGTCCCGTTGTTTATTCAATGAACTAGATGGGTTCAGCTTCACTAATTAGAAGAAGGTTCCGCCGGACCTATAGAACCATAGAAACTTTAAAACACTTTTGAAGACGGAAGCTTGAAAATTGTTACTTTCCAATATATTCTATAAAATACGTTGTCACCTTACAAATTAAAGATAAAATTATTCCTTTGCCCATTAAGGCTAAATGCCTAAACAAAAAATGCTGACAACTTGGAACTTTCATCCGTTCCTATATGTATATGTTAGTAAGCATAGCTTTTTTCAAAAATACTCTGGACGAAAGTCTACAGAAATATCCAACTCAGCTTTTGCGAGCAATATCAAACAAAATCCTTAGTTTCATGCCATCCTAAAGTGAGTGGCAACAATATGTGTCACAAAGCTTATATATTTTTCGATAAGATTCGACAAAGCTCCACCTTAGAAAATGTATTAGGTTTTTATCCCTAAAATGTAGGGAAAATTCCTTAAAATGTAGAAAATTTTCAAATTTTGTTTTGTTTTGTTTTTTTTTTCCTAAAATGTAAGGAATATTCAAACAAAATATTTTCTAAAATGTAGGGAATATTCCCTGAAATTTAAGGAATAGGTGATAGTACGAGTATCATACCAAAGATATAGGAATGAGCTGAATAGCTCATTTATTACGTGCCATACTACTATAAGTATTACGGTAGTATGGTGCGCTGGTTACGCTCAAACAAAATATTGTAAATTAATATATGACTTGTTTTCAAAAACAAAGTGTGATTTATATTAGTGAAAAGATATTTGTAAGTATTCCATAGAAAATGTATAATAATACCTAATTTATTGAATGCTCTTTTCCTAATATACGAGAAAGCTTAACATTTGGGAATTTTACGTTTTATAAAGGTTTTCTTGTGCCAAATACCTAAATTCATTGAATGTTCCATTGCTTTGGGGAAATTGAATTGATTTTCCCTAGTCCAACTTTTTTTTATAATGTATGAAGAAGATCTAAGGTTAGTTGGTGTAAAGTGTCCGGTCAATAATTTATGGCGTAAGTGATAAATGTAATATTAAAGCTGTGAGTTATGTCGTAGAGTCTTGAAATTTTGTATACAGCTTGCTTAAATGAAGATTCAAAAATGGCCAAAATATGCCTACTAGAACAATATCCACATCGGAAAATCTTACGTGCCCTTCTTGAGAGAAAATTAAAATATGTAGATAGAAATAAGTGTTCTTGTGGACCGATTTTATTGAATTGACTCGAACCGGGACCGAAGCCTAGTAGGTTTTTATTTTTATTTATTTATTTATTTATTGCGAGAAGTTACGATGATATTACACAGACAGAATCCAATAACGCAATACTTTAGAATAGTTAACAGTATATCATAATAATAAAAAGATAAAAATAAGAATAAAAAGAAAAAAAAAGAAAAAAATAATTTAAGACTACAAAATGAGAACCAAAGCGAAAAAATAATATAATAAAAAAAAAATTAAAAATAAATGTGAAATAAGATAAACTAAAATTGTAATAACTACAAAGATTCATATAAAAATAAGCTATGTACAAAAAGAGAAGCAAATCCAGAAAAATAAATGCAAAACAAACAAACAAACAAACAAAAAACAAATATATAAAAATGATAAACTAAAATTTTAAAACTACTAAAAATTCACATAATTCAAAATTATACAAGGAAATGAAATTAGAGATTGAAAGCAAAGAAAAGAAAGCCAAAGGAAACGACAAATATTAATTTAAAAATTAATGTTAATAGGAATTTGGAAATTGTTTTATCTCCGTTATAACTTATGTTTTAAATGTCTTTTAAATGTCTATTAAATGTCATCAGTATTGCTAAAGTTAAAAATTTTCTGCATTTTTACCAAAGGTGACTTAACTCGGAGGTTAGTTTTACAGAAGGGGACAATATACGGAACATGGAGTCTTGAGTATCTTCGGTGGGATATTTATGCAGATTTTGAAAAGCAAATCGGAGCAAAGCAAATACATGCGACGGTGTTCTAAAGATGGCAGATTAAAAAAAGATAATCTCTGAATATACTCCATCTCGTCGATGTTTAATTTGAACAACAGGATTCTGGTAAATATTCTCTGGATAGATTCAACTTAACTATTGTAGCATGAATAGAATAGGCTCCAAATTTTATAAGCGTATTCAAGAGTATTTCTCACCAATGAGGTAAAAAGACAGATGAAAGCAGGACTGCCCTTTAAAGATCTACACACGCGAAAAATTAAGCCCAGGTTGCGATAAGCTTTATTAGTAATCAGGTTTACATGGGAAGCAAAAAGTAGTTTGTGATCAAAAGTAACCCATAAATCTTTTATTTCATTTACACGTGAAATCGAGATATAATTAATTTTGTAGTTGAAGTAGATTATATCACGCTTTCTAGAAAATGTTATAGTTTTGCATTTATCGATATTGAGGTCAAGATAATTTTCTCCACACCAACCTTCAAGCTTAACAATATCATCTTGAGGCATTTACAATGGTTTGCATTATAAATTACCCTAAAAAATGTCTCGTCGTCATCATAAAGCAAAGAAGGCGATGTATATCTATTGGTAAGTCATTTATATAAATTAAAAATATGAAAAGTCCGAGTATTGTACCCTGAGGGACGCCCGCGGTTTGTTCGAAAGGATCTGATTGGGAGCCATTGAAAACCACGACACTATTTCTTCCTTCTAGATAGGACAAAAACCAAAGAACAGTGTCGATGTGACGAATCCTATCAAACGCCTTCGAAAACTCAGTGTGAATGGAGTCAACTTGCTTGTTTTTATCAAGAGCAGAGGCGATGATGTCGGTAAACAGAGTTAAGTTAGTAATTTTCCAGGAAGGAAACCATGTTGCTGATGACATATGTATATAAGGTAAAATTTGATGAAAAAGTTGATTGTAGACAAGTCTTTCAAAGATTAAAGCCAATGCATTTGAAATAGATATAGGACGATAATTTCAATAAGTTAATAACTATACCAATATAGGAAAAGTTTGTTTTTTTTTTTTTGTTACTGGTACATGATCACGAATACCTGCATTTAGTATTTCGTAAAATCTATCGAAAGAAGAGAAACATCAGATGCAAAGACTAAGGAGAAATCAATACCATTGCGGTAATTATTTAGACTAGTATAATAACGTAAAAAGAAATTTCTCTGCTTAGTAAATTCATTTCGGGCAGACTTAGATAATGAAACATTTAAAATTATATTTAAAGGTGGATGATGGGAGTCCATTTTAAAAAGTGCCCATTCAGATGTTACAACGCTAATGTTACTTTGAGGTAGATTTAACCATCAAGAATTCTATCGTTGAAATTTGTGACGTTACTGTATTGTTTAAAATTACATAAAGTCATGTTGTTAAGCATAGATTGAGAAGATTGACTAAAAACAGTTAACCGGTCTTAATTTCGGAACCAAAATATACCGATCGAAACCAAATTAGACCCAAGATAAAGAGATCTTAAAAAATGTGACCGTGGCCGCCAGACCGAAGTTCTAAAACCGATTTAATGTTTGCAATTAACTGGTTTTTAACCGGAGAAAACTGGTCCAATGGAAAAACCGAAAAAACTGGATATTGTAAGCAAAAACTGGTTAACTTATTAGATACAAACTATAATACAATCTACATATTTCAATCTCAAGTACTTGACAAATAGTTTTGCAAACCCAAAAAGTACAATCTGATAACTGCTCTGTACTCTACTACATATGAAACAAGTTTCCTTCCTCACTAGTGCTGCTAAAAACAACGGAAATAAAACAAAGACGGTATGTAGAAAGGGGAATTGACTTTTACTATTCCGAGACCCATATAGTCTATACAAAGAATTAAAAGACAAATAATGCGATACTGTCAGTTTGTTGGCTTACATCCGCAAATCAGAGTTTCATGAAGAAATTTTGAGAGTATACTGTGTGTTTCGATTAGCAGTACAGGGCGATCTCATCAGGACAGCAATGTAGCCTTGAGCTTCCTGCTGTCTATACTACAGTGAACTCAGATGCCCATCATATAAACATATTTTGCAAAATCTAACTATGAATCGCTGCAAGGAAAGTGGGGTTTCTTCACAATTAAAATGTTCTTGGGCATCTCATTCTAATCAAATAGAAAGATGGATTGAGTTTTACTCTTTCGAGAGCCATATAGAATCACAGTAGGTATGTTTCACTATAATGAAAAGCTATAGCTAGGGCTTACACGCTTCACTTTTCGTTGATGAGATGGATTTGGGGGAGGAAAAACTGCACTTTTTAAAGCTGCAGTACGAGTAGTATACCAATGATACTGCAACCAAATAGTTTCGTCCATTTTGAAATTATGAAATTTCTGATCGGACGGCTGTGCATTTCTTTACCTGCGATTTAGGGTAATAATATAATAATTAAATTCACATTATGTGCTGTGATTTCCTGATATACATAGTTATTATTTATATCAAAAACTCTAACTTGTTAAAACACACACACAGTTAATCTCGGTAATCATATAAGAGACTACAGCCTAGCAAAATTATTGTGATGACACTTGGCACAAATGTATCCAAATATACGTGCTTCATGCTGCAACGTGAAGGTAACCCATAGACTGTACATAGACTTCAATATATATGCCAGGATAAAATATACTTTTTACGTTGCAAGCGGTTAGTGCTGCGACAAAGTAAGATAATTTTGACAAAAATTAAATAGTCGGGTATAAAAGGAAATTATTTATAGCAATAATATGTTATTGGCTTGCCAGTTCGTGTACTTTAACATTTATTTTTAATACGAAAATGGTTTTTATTAATTAAAAAAAAATGTTATAGAAGATTAAATTCCATTACATCCATGAAAAAAACTTAGTATTTAAAATATATGAATTTCCACACCACCTTGGAGGTATCGCAATTGGCGCGTTATTCATTTATTTAATGTTTCTTTTTTTTCACTTAAAAAACATTCTATGCATAATTTAAGAAAAATTCAAGTGTATATCTTTCACTAATTTACATTGCTGTGCTTATTTGTTTACACTTATTTAAACACACTGCATTTCAACATATGACGTTAATACCGCAAAATAAAGTGACTAATTTCAGAAATAGTTTGTATTTATATAAAATAGGGAAACATGTTGGTACCTACCTATTTAATAACAATAATAAGCACTTTGAAGAATACAGAATTTTTCCATAATATTCCATAAAATACAAGTATTCGTTATTGACTACCAGCAAGACCTCTACGCATACAGTTTTAATGTGCACGTATTGAAATGAACCTTATAAGGTATGTAGGAAAGATTCATATTAGACCAAACATGATTCAGGTATTTAGATTAGACCGATATGATAGGTGATTCGCCTTTCAACCTGGCATGTGAAAGTGATGGCTTTATTCTGACTATAGCGACTAAATTTATAATAAAGCGAAGCAATGGTTTATGTATTCTGACATCAGAGTATTAACCATTTTACTCCTTTACTTAGGAAATTATAATGCTAATGTATTCGTCGTCAAAAATCTTAGAAGCCTATTCCAGCACTTATTCATTCATTCAACTTCCACTCCTCAAAAAAATTAAGGATCTTACAGTACCGCTGCTTACCTTCATTTTTCTGACTACCTAATGATATAATAATCGATCAAAATTGATAATATCATCACTCAGAAGAATGTTTTTCTCAGTTACCTATTCAGAATGTCTAAAAAGTGGCAGGTATTAGTAAATTTAAAACTCTATGCCCACCACATAATTTGTTACAGTCTTACGTTGATTCGAGAAAAGTACACAGAATAGAGAAAATTTTCACAGTATTTTTTTCTGGAATTTAAATAATTAAATAAGAATTCGTTTATAAATTTTTAAGATTTTTATACAACACATAATGATCAATTCTTAAGATTCTTACTTTTCTCATAAAATATGAAATTTCTTACAGCATTGTAGTTGTAATTTCATACGAAGCGTAGTTAAGAATTTGAAACGGGAAAAACGTAAGTACTGAAAATACCTTCTGAATATTTAGCAACAACTTAATTAAGAACTGCGTACAAAATTGTATTTTAAAATAAAATTAAAAATTTTCCTTCATTTTAGATAATCATGGTGGCCCTACTTATTTAATATCCCGCAATATGACAGCAAATTTAAATTGATTTGGGATGTTTTGTCCATCTGATGCTGGCTTCAATAATTTTGTATGGGAAAGGCCTGCAGCAAGGTATATAGAATACAAGATATTCCCATTACGAACCACGTTCCGCCCTTAGTGACGAAATATTGTGAAAATGTATAGAAAAGTACGGTACAGAGAACACAATACTCTCTCTCTGTCTTTCCTATAAAAATGTATATACACTAATCACAGAATTACGTCACAAGCTCCCAGCTGCAATGTGCCAAAATTTTAATGGGAATACCTCGTCTTCTATATACTTTGAGCCTGCACCTAGAAGTCAATATTAATAGATTTGTTCGATGAAAACACCGTGTAAAAGGGCGGTCGCCAAACTGTGATCCGCATGAAAATTTCGCTGGTCCGCAGAAAAATGTGGAATATACATACTTATTCATCACGCTAAGTTATGTTTTAAGATACATTGAAACATAATTCAATTCATAACAATACGTGAAAAGTTATAAAAACTTTCGTCGAATCTGTACCCACTGGACATTGAATGAACGGTCTTCCATCTCTGTCACGTAGGATAACGCCTCGGTAAATAAGTCTTAATGCTGTAGCTACATTGTTTTAGCTACATGTTTTGTCTCGTCTCGTTTCGCGCTTTTCTAATGTTTCACTCTCCTGTAAGTCGTATATTTATATCAGTTGTATCATTTAAAGGTGGGCTTACGGATGTATTCAGTTCAATATAAAATATATTCAATATATTAGTTAGGTTATTAATGAAGTTTTTGTGTATTTTCTTTTGTATATTGGTGTTTTTTTAAGACGGGTATGATCTTAAATCTTAACCATATGCATATTTTCTTTTATTTGATATTTATTGGGATAAAATTAGTTTGACTTTTCTAAATTTCTTTCCTTTTATAGATTCAAACAAATTAAACCCATAATGAGTGAAAAAAAAAAACAAAAAAGCATTTTGCATTTCTTTAGTTAATTCAAAAAGTATTTAGAACGCTAATAATAACATTGATAGTACTTCATCAACCGTGAACTGATCAATAAATCAGACTCTCCACAATCTTCATCAGGCACCATTACGAAAAACGTTGGAACGGGAAGTGGAGAGAAGATAAAACGCAAAGTATCATTCCTACTACTTAAAATTTGGATTCATTGAAGAACCTGACAGTGAGCTGGATCCACGGCCCCTCTGTGTTGTATGCTCTGAAATCTTATCTAACGAGGCATTAAAACCTTCCAAACTTGAAAGACACTTGAATTCAAAACACCCGGATTTAGAAAAAAAATGAAAATATGCAAAAGCAAGTTACTGTTTTAAGAAAAATTACCATGGAAGATAAATCATTACTAAAGGCTTCCTATCTCGTGGCAAATTAGATCGAGAAAAGCAAAAAGCCATACACGATTAGAGAAGAATTAATTAAGTCTTGCATGTTAATAGCCTGTGAATAGATTTTGGGAATGCAGGCTATTCAGAAATTGAAAACAATTCCTATGTCTACTAATACTATCAAGCGCAAAATCGAAGATATGGCGGAAGACATTGAAAATCAGATAATAGAAATGGTGAAAAATTCATCAATTTATTCAATACAACTAGACGAATCTACGGACATTACAAACCAAGCACTCCTTCTTTGTTTTATGACTTTGAGTATGAAGGAGAGTTATGTGAAGAACTACTTTGTTCATTAAAGCTCTTAATAGTTATTTCTGGGAACTTGAAATTGACTAGAAAAAATTTATTGGGATATGCACAGACGGTGCCACAAATATGACTGGACTGCATTATATATCGGGAACAACTTGCAGCGAAAAAAATTTCCCCAGAACTATACGAAGTATTATCAAATGTCATTGAAATTATAAAGAAAATTCGACACAAAGCATTAAATTCTCGAATATTTGAGGCACTTTGTGAAGAAATGGCTTCCGAGTATACTCATCTTCTTCGTCATACTGAGGTGAGATGCCTGTCGAGGGGCAAAATACTGACCAGACTATTCGCCTTGCAGGAAGAAGTTAAATTATTTTTCCAGGAAGAAAATAATCCGAAATTGCAAAAATTCTTGTCCAACAATGAATGGCTAGCAAAGCTTGCATACCTGGCAGATATTTTTTCCCTGTTAAATGAACTAAACATATCCTTGCAAGGACAACTTAAGGACTTGTTCAAACTACGAAGTAAAATGGATGCATTTCAAAAGAAAATATTACTGTGGAAAATGTGGTTGGTTGAAAATGATCTGCAAATGTTTTCTAATTTTGATGAATACATGAAGGAGAATGATGTTAACCAGCAAATGGTAACCCCAGTTAAAAAGCACTTGGAATCACTTACAGAATCTTTTGCTCGTTATTACCCAAAGAATGAAGATCCCAGATATGGTAATATGTAGATAATAGATCCGTTTGCAGCGAACATTCAGGATAATAATTTAAGCAATAATCTAAAAGAAAGCCTCATCGACCTATCGTCCGTCGAAACTCTCAAATTTAAATTTCATTCATCCTTATCAAGATCTCAGTTTTGGCTTTCCATAAAAAGTGAATAACCTTTTCTTAGTGAACAGGCAATGAGAATTCTGATTCAATTCTCCACAACTTATTTCTGTGAAAAGGCCTTTTCATCTATCACAGCCATCAAAACACGGTACCGATCTCGGCTTGAAATAAATGCAGTTCTCCGTCTTGCAGTAACAACATTGGATCCAAATATCCAAAATCTTATTTCAAGTAAGCAGGAACATCCATCACACTAGGAATATATAATGCTAAAAGTTTGATATACTTGAACCATCTTTTAATTGTTTTGTTTATTTTATTATGGTTTATTAATAAAGCTTTCATAATTTGGTTACAATTAATAGTTTCATTTTATTAACTAGGTACATTTTATGGGTTCTGAGATCACAATTTTTTTTTTTTTTTATAAATATTTGTAACACTTAAAAATTCCTATAAGTGGTCCGCGGGACTTAAATTATGAATTCTCTAGTCCATGAGATCAAAAGTTTGACGACCGCTGGTGTAAAACATCGTGTAAATTTTCCCCTTCAATATTTACCCAGGGTTTGTACGTTTATCGAACAAGTTTTTAAAACACCGGGTAAACCTATTGTAATGACATTTCTCTGACAGTTCTCCTGAGTATAACATTGAATAAATAACTAATAAGGAAGCTTGGTTTCGTGCGAATACAGTGCAGGTGACAGTCAAACCCAGGAGCGGGGGTAGAAATGACAAGACTTATTTGAAAATTGTTGAAAATTTCAGATTTCATGAAAAGGAAGTTCAGTTCTAATTTAGAGATTTTGTAATAAATAGAAAATTAAAAGTGCTTTTGATTTAATGGCAGTGAAATATCAAATTGATATATTGATTTGTGAACCGTAAAACAGGGATACTTTAGCACAGTTTTAAAATTAAAAGTAAGATGTTTGGCTATGGTGTTGAGATGCAGTGACATTTAGATTTTTTTAAAGTGTGGCCGATCACTATTATTATATTTAGTAAGATATTATTATTAAATATATCAAAATAAGGATAGCGACATTTTTGAAAGGTGCTGGTCAAAGAATACCCCCTTAATGGAATACTTTGACCTGAGATCAGTTTTCTTTATAAATTGTATGTATAAAGTTAGTTTGATCAAAGAATCCCTGGCTAAACATGAAATTGAAGACTTTACAATTTTTTAAGATGAGAAAAATACTTTTCTCTCAATATTTTGGTATGAAATCGGCTTCCGGAAAGAATACACAAGCAGATTTTATATGACATTTTATTTCGTCAATTACATAGGTAGGTACTATTACAATAGAAAATATATTATTAACAAGAATCGGAAATATTTAATTAAAAATATGAAATAATTTATTTCAATACTTCATTAAGTAGCTCCTGATCAGAAGACCCCCAATCGTAACCTGAACTTTCCATATAGGGAATATCAGCGGAGCACATCAATTGCTCGTCGGAGTCATCGGAATAAGTATCAACGATTCGAGTAGGACTTGGGATTAAAATAGAACTTGTCGATGGCTCGTTCTCAAAATTAGGAGTTTCTCTCGGCACCAAAGCGGTTTCCGTTGTTGTGTTTTTCAAAGAGATATTTGCTTCCATTTCCTCTAAGGTTATTACCAGCGGGAACTCATACCATTTTCGGCTTATCGGAAGTCTTATTACGACTTTTAACGAGCAATTCTAATACAGCTTGCGAAACAAGGTTTTGAACTTGTTCCGGATCTTCATTACCCGGCAGACGACTAGTTACTGCTGCTGGGTCAAATGGTGAAATTCCGCATTTTTTGAAACCACTAATGAGGTTAACGGAAACATTACTTGCATCCGATAGCTTGTGCTCCAATGTATACAAGAGCTTTGGAAATGCCTCCTTGGTTAAAATTGGGACTTTTTATTTTGCTCTGATTTCCATTTATCCAAAAAATTTCGCCAATATTTTTTTCGGGGCATAGAATGCGACGTGTGATGGCTGAGCGATATGGGTAGAATTTGGAGGAATAAAAACAAAGGCGATATTATTAGCTTGCGCCAATTCAATAACTCGTGGAGTAAAATGGCTGCATAGATTATCACCGATAACTACAATCTTCCCAGTAAATTTTCGCGTTTCTGGTATGAATAGGTTTTCAAACCAATCAGTGAATATAATGGAATCAAACCACCCACTTGTGCTCCTATTATACCTGGTTTTGGCGGTCCCCCTTCCATCTATATTTGCCAAAGATGAGTGGATTTGTAAACCACATAAGATGGCCATAGCATTCCTATAGCTGATCCACAGTACATAACCGATGTAGATGCCTTTGAAGAATCTCGAACTTGCTCTGCATATTTTACACCGCGTTTGAAAATCCATTTTTTGACACCAGGATCATCTGCCAAATATGTCTCGTCGTAGTTAAATATACGCTCAGGAAGAACAGTTGATTCCCCAGTACCAGTGATCTTCTTCAAGGTTTCTTGTAGATGGCCAAAATGGGTGCACATTTCTTTCGGTGTTACCGCTGCCTTTGACCGAATAATATTTTGGCAGCTTGATAGCTCATTTTTATACCTCTGCGAAAATCGCCAAGCCCATTCGACGCTGGGCAATTTTTGGTGGCTGAATTGTGGAATACGTTTGCCGCTTTTGTCTAGGTACAATTTGGCTATCTGACGAAGATCTCGTGAATCGCAAGGAAATCCCCATTTGGCCATGACTACCATATGGTCCACAAAAGCTTTTTCCTCGCCAACTGTGAACACTAAGGGACGGCCAACTTTGCCTGCGTGCTTCCCCTTCAACTTATTAATAAGTGTTCCCTATTTTCTGTTTATTGGCAGTCTTAACAATTGACAGCAGTCCTACAATGTCATCAAAATAGTAAGCTCCCAAAAAATAGAATAACCATTTTCAACGTCACTTATAACTAATTTCAAAAATTCTTCAGATTACCCATATTTACGTGAGCCGTACTTACGTGGAACGTACTTTCGCGGCATTATGCAAGTCTTATCATCTGTAATCTATAAATTAACAATAATAATGTGATTAGATTTTTGACGACTTTCAAGGGATACTTTGACCGAGCGGTCAAAGCATCTCAAATTAGCAGTCAAAGTGGTATACAAAATTGTAATTTTATACAAAATAGTATAAAATTGAAGATTTTTACAAGAAAAATCTTAAAACTCAAGCTAAGAATATAAGTTACTTGCCTGCACTATATTTGTTGGAATTATTGAGCAATTGACCAATATATAGCAGTTGCACTTTAAAATTATTATGAAATAATTTTAATCTGTTTGCATCGTGTTGTTTTGTTTTTTCAAAAAAGAGGAGGCCTTTGAATATTTATTTTAGCTTACGGTCAATGTATCCTTCACTGTACAAAGTATCCCTGTTTTACGGAACGGGATTCTATATAATCGAGACTCCGGAGTCTTGCAATTATGGTGTTGAAGTGCGCTGAGCTGTGCTGGAGAAACAACCGGAGTTTTGTGTCATGGGAGAGGATTTTTCAAGTAAGTTTAATAGTTTTAATAATTAATTATTGTGTTTTAAGTAATGTAAAAGTGAAATATTTATAAAAATAAACAGCCATGGCAAAAAATTCAACATTTCCCAATGCCAGTTTGTTTGTTTACAATTGAATTGTGACAAGTCGCTTAAATTATCATAGGCAACGCCAAGGAATATTATCTGAAGATAAGGGGGCGCTAAAAATTTGTTTATTTTACATAGCAATTTGGATTATAAAAAATGTCCCCCTTCAAAATTTCACTACTGACATGACAAAACGAATACAAACACAGCACACTAATACATTTCGCCGAGTGGCTTAGGTTTTCACCCGATATGCCGTTTCCTTATTAGTAATTTATTCAATGGAGTATAATTAATAGTAACAAGTCATTTATAAAATGGGTGAAGGCAAATAAAATGTACTCTAGCTATTTTTGTATTTCTTTTCTCCTAATTTTTGCTCAAGAAGTAATTTATATGCTCCAATCAGCAATAAATAGCAAGTGACAAATTTCAATCCATTCCCCAAGATATTTTCAGTGTAAGTTCGGGGTATCCCTAGGTTTTTCAAAAAATAAAATAGTGTAGCCCGATGCAACCCTAGGTTTACCCAGGGTTTTCATCGAACAGTTTTATTGAAGTCTGTGAGACTGTAAGCCACACGTCAACCTTAAATGTCCTCCTCGATAAATGCAATTTGAGATGAGACTTACTAGAAGAAATTTAATAGTTGCTTTATTCGCTTCATTGTAACTGGTGAATATAAAACTCGAATTATGAAGACCTAAATAATTCTTACAGATAAATTATCAAAAATAAATTTCAATGAAGAGTCAATTGAATTATTCTCATATCTCATCCAAGTAAGTAAAATAATTTTTTCGAATTGAATGATCCTGAAATCACAATATACGCCTTGTTGTCATATTACGTTCGGTTAACCTCCTCGAGAATAATAAAATCAAAAAGCTTCGAGTGCATGCATGTAATTAATATTATAATTTCTATTGATGCACACGAATTTATACAGAATCGCACCTACAGGCGTGAAAACAATGCAAATATCTTCGAGCAGATGTTGTTTATTTCCCTTCAATATATATTCGCTCAGTCTTCCTGTGCCTGATTCCATCAGCATTATACCCGGCGAGGTAATTATTTATCGCACAAAATCCAAATTTATTCTGCTTGAAATCATATAACACACACCAAGTGCTGTTGTTTCGATATTCAGCATAGAGCTACGCATTTGAAATTTATTCATATACTACTTTGCCGAAAGCGCTTTGTATTCAATTCGAATTTAGTGTGTAGGCAATACAATTAATACAAATTGGGGATAATAGCTCTTTATATGCGATTCTGGCCAAAACTTACGGATGATATTTTTTCATTTTTTATTTCGAGTATGCTTTATGTATGCATATGGAGCAAAATTTTTACGACAGCAAAAATTTGTTGAAAATTTAAAGACTTTAGAATGAAATACCATTAATTAAAAGTAAATTTTGTTTCGAGAAGCTGCACAATTTAAATGTGATTATTCCTTGTTGAGAGCCACACAAGAAAAACATAATTTTCACTTAAGTTCTTACCAACATCACCACAAGCCGTTTCGCTAAAACAAGGCGTCTCTAATTTGACCATTTTTTTGGCGTTTTAAATTATAGCTTCAGCACCGAAGAAAAGAAAACACGCGATGTTGATAGTTTCGATTTAGAAGGATATTAAAAGCGAGGAAGCAATAATAAGATTATTTGTAATAAATACAGAAAAAGGGTCCAGGCGCCAGAAAAACCCTGAAAACTCCTGAAAATCCCAAGCTTGAAGATGCTTATTTACGTGGTTTTTAGAGCAACAAAGAAAGATTGCCCCTTTGTCAAATGAAATATATTTCCATGAAATATTTGGAAAAGTAGACTTTATTGCTAGTAGAGGATGGTTAGACAATTTTAAGAAAAGAAATTATATAAGCCAATTTAAACTAACCGGTGAGAATCGTCGAATAATGAGCCCACAGGCTATAATGGACGATATTAGGGAAAAGGATCTGACTGCAGATCAAATCTATAATGCTCATGAATCAGGTTAGTACTGGAAAATGATACCAAATAAAATTTCGGCATCTGAGTTAGAAATTAGGACCCAAGGTTCCAAGGTATCGAAGGAGAGGATCACATTTATACATGCGCAAATGCAACCAGAACACACAAACCGCCCTTGCTGGCATTTGGTACATATAGTACATTTGCAACAGTCAAAAAGTTACCAGTTCATTAAATAAGTCACCGTAATTCTTGAGTAACAAGACCAATATGTTTAGAGTGACTGAGGGGAAATTTCATTCCAGAAGTTAAAGAATTTTTATTGAAGAAGAACTCACCGCTAAAAGCATTTGTACTTCTTGATAATGCACCAGCGCATCCACTCTAAGAAGATCTGATATCGATTGATGAAAATTTCACTGTTCTGTGCATTCCGCCTAATTGTACAGCCTAAATTTAACCCGTGGACCAAAATGTGATCCAGAATATTAAACTAAATTACAAAAAAAGCTCCTATTGCAAGTTTTTGACCAGCAAAAGGTTGATCCAGAAAGTATGCATTCTGATGTCCTTGAAAAACCACAATGAATAATGCAGTATTTTCACTGGCCCAAAGTTGGCAGCAATTGTCTTCAAATCTGATTAAAAAGCCATGGATGATTATATTCATTGTCTCTTAACTGATGAAAACATAGTTAGACCAGTATTAAATGTGTATAACTGTGGAAATGAAGAAGAATTGGAGGTATCGGAAGTAACGGAACCTGTTGCAAGGATTTCACATACTCAAACTGTGTCTACCTTAAATTCTTGCTTGGAATACGTGGATAAAGTCGATATTTTCATTCCAGAAAAAAAATTTTTGCATAAATTAAGGGATAAAGCGTTTTCTATGTCGCAATATAATATATAGGAATTCTTTCAAAAATATGGCTTAATTATATAACAGTTTTGTGTTATTAAAACAGTATTTTCAATTACAAAAAACTACACACTATCCGAACAGAATATAAATTGTAAGTGTTCGGACTGTGGAGGCCCCTCTATAATTTCTTCTTAAAAGCTAACCGTACTTAGTTTTTCCCTTATACTTGTCTATTAATTTTTTTACAATTATGTAATCTCTCTGTTTTATTATATCCGGCATATTTATTTGTAATAACTTCAATTTTGATTAGTGCTTTTAAAACAAAGTATGTATGCATGAAAATTTGCTATATTTCAATTTGACCTAATAACATTTATCTTAATAAATTCAATTTTAGGTCATATCAAAAATAGAAGCATGTGATTGCTTCGTAAATAAAATCCCGAAATGTATGACAAAACATATTTGATTTATTGATTAAACAAAAAGCTTATCTTAACTGGATATTAGGTGCAATCCTTTCAACCTTGCTATAGTGGATAAGTTCAACCCAAATATGTTTTTTCCAGGTAGTATACGATGTTTGATTAGAAATTTTCAAACTTTTTCGTTTTCACAATCAATGAACGTCAAAATGAAAAAAAAATCGAAAATTCGACCGATCAAAGATGCTGTAAAACTTTTAATATTGAATTTTGTTTCCAAAAAATTAATCAAACTTATAACTGAAATTTTTATATTCTATCATTTTAATATCATCTAGCACTGGTATATCCCTCTTGTTATTTTTACTGTTCTGTGAGCCTTTTTTTTCTATTATAAAATTTTAAAAAGTCAGCACAATCCATCTGAAATATGTATATGCAGTATATTATAATTATATGCATATTCATCAGGCAGATCATCCATAAAGAGAAAAATTTCTATTTTCTTCCGCTTTGAAGCAATTTTCCCATTTACACCATAACTGCTTTGATAAAAGAGTAGTCCAGCTCAAAATATATGTCATAAAAATTTTCTCGGTGCACAAATTCTGATTTATTGTCAATATACAACAATGTCAAATAGAGGGTCCACATTTTATTAGTCTCAGAACCCAGAAAAATACAAATTCATTTAAAATGTGTATGTTTTAGCAAATACCCTGGTAGATAAGTCTTGAGCTCATCAATGAGCTCCTCATGAGTAATCAAATGAAATTTATTCGCGTTTAAATCAAAACCGGGGAAAAATCATTTAATTACGTATTTACAGATAGTGTGGATGAGATATTGCATCTCTTTCACATATTTAGAAATGTATTCTTTACTGCTCTTTTATGCATTTTATAAAATTAGATGACCACTTCGATGAGTATATAATAAGTGCCACAATGAGTTTATTAATGAGCATTTCAATGAGTATCATGATGAGTTCATAAATGAGAATATGCTCTTATGATTATGATTTCATATATTGTTCCGACTGCAAATCAAACTCTTAGACTCTGCGGCGTAAGGATTTGGTCATGACACATCTTATTTCGCATATGTGCGGCAGTCTTTCCGCGGAAGAACAAATCAAAAAATTAACTTAAAATCAATATTTTAAAAACCACAAAAA
Source organism: Dioctria rufipes (assembly GCA_963924295.1). Classification (NCBI taxonomy): domain Eukaryota; kingdom Metazoa; phylum Arthropoda; class Insecta; order Diptera; family Asilidae; genus Dioctria; species Dioctria rufipes. The sequence continues at coordinate 269,592,425 of OZ002741.1, read as the reverse complement.
TCAATTTAAATTTTCTTGATAGAAATGTCATCTGACACTCTGATGACAACAATAAATATTTATTTATTGCTGATTAAGTATATAGAGAGCAATTTCATGATCTCCAATGAGCCTTTTGATGAGATTTACTGAATGCTCATCGGAAGACTTATCAGGACTTAACTTTCTATATATTTCATCATGAAATGCAAACATATTTATCACTGGTAGCCCAATTATTATGAGCGCACTGATGAGTTCATGATGATTGGTTGGATGAATGTATTACTGATTTTTGTTTTAGCACCGAGACTAAACTTATTTATATACTTCGCAATTCAATGATTGCTCAACACAATTTATCTTCGTTTCACTCGTACATTAAATGCACAAGACAGATCAGTATCCATACCAAATTATTGATGAGCTTATAGATGAGTTGGCGAAGAAACTCATCGAGCCGATTTGTAAAAAAGTTACTTGTCGTACAACCATATAATGACTTGACTAAAATGTTATGTTAGTTAATAAAAAACCCCTGCCTACCCCGGTACTAAAATTTTGTAAACTGATGACTATTGGCTACCAGGAATGCTTTTCAGTCAAATTAGTATTAGTTTACATAATAACTGCCCCTCGCGAGACAAGAGACAAGGTAAACCTGTGAGCAAATTTTACCAGGATAATAGCATCATGGCACAGAATGCATATTATAATTTTTCAGTTTTTATGCAGGCAACCTAATGACTTACTAACTAGGAAAAGTTATAACTGAAAATATAGCCCACCGCTCTATTTTTAAAATATGCAAGTTATAAAATTATAATAATCTTTCACATTTCTTTTTAGAACGAATACTCACTTGTTCGAAGTCAGCATTAAGCATTCTTGTAGTAGGTAGGTACTACATATATGTAAAAAATCAAAATCAAAGAAATTTATTGAGGTTTTACGTCCCAAAAATTATTCAAATCGGGCTATTTTAAAGGAAATTGGTCGATCCCGTACTGCTATTGACAATTTCGTCAATTTTGAAGACGTCTATAGCCAAAAAGAGAATAAGAGCGCTCCAAATAAAGTCACTCAGAGGGATGAAAGACAGCGAATATGTCGGCATTGCAAGTAAAATCAAAACCAAAGCTTTCGGTGACAGTTCGGCGAGTCCAACAAATTATTTCGTCATCACCGTACCTGGAGTATACCAAAAGAATAGCTAACTGCAACTAATAGGCAAAAGCGGATTATTTTTGCTCAACAACATTATGAGTTTCGCCACTGAATGGCACAAGGTGATCTTCCGGTCAAAAAAAAAATTGAATCTCGAGGGCTCAGACGGCTTCCAGTACTGCTGGCATGATTTACGTCGAGATAAAGAAGTTAGGTGGAGTAGAAATTTCGGTGGTGGCAGTTTCATGATGTGGGCGGCATTTGGGTACAACGGAAAATTGCTCATTGCATGAGTTCGAACACAAATGAATACTGTTCATATCATGAGATGTTAGAATGGCTTCTGAATGATTATGAGGAGCATATATCAGGGAAAAACTTCAGTTTCCAGCAGGATAACGCTGCTGTGCAGAACGTTCATGTTTTCAAAGATTTTTTCCAGGCTGCAGATATCCCTTTTTTGGACTGGGCAACTAGAAGCCAAGATCTCAATGCTATTGAGATTATGTGGGGCATTCTAGTTCATATGGTTTATGGGAACAGAATATGAATCGAAACCGTTGATGCGCTAAAAAGACAAATTCGCATTGAGCGGTCCGAAATAGAATTAACTGAATTGAAAAACTTAATTGATTCAATGCCCAATCTTGTTGTCGAGGCTATTCACTCGAAAGGCGGACCTTCAAAGTATTAAATAAAATCATTATATTATAATTTTTTAATAGAGTTATGAAAGTGCCTTTAAGTTTATTTCATTACCTACTTATTTTATAAGTTTGAGTAAAACAGTTTCTAAGCTTGAATATTAAATGTATTTGTTTTTAAATCTTATATTTAGTATTATAATATATACTTTTTAATTATATTAGTAACATCTACACAATAAAGATTCCTATTTTCACAAAAACATAAAAAACATAGTGCCTTTAAGGTAGATTCGTGCACTATATATGTAAAATTAAAAATTTGCGTATGGCAGTCCCTCGAAGAAATTATCCGATTTAATCTATTTTCCACCTGAAGTCTTAATGTCATTACTGTATACTTACATGAAATTCGCAAACTCAACTAGTACCCAAATATATACGTACAAAATCGGAATTTTTGTATGGCAACATTACGATGCAGAAATCCGATTTTGCTCATCTATTACTGACCTTATTTTTTTCATAAAATTACTATACACAAAATTTTAAACTCTGATTTGAAGAAGAAGTTACATGAGCACGTGTCTGATGAGACTGAGGAGCAAAAGAGCTCTTCTAGGCCTATAAAGATTGTAAAAGGATGTGAAATATGTAAATTCTTTCAGAAGGTATCGCAAAACTAGATTTACTTTGCAAATACTGCAAGCAACGAGTTCCTTTGTATGAATCATGCTAGCTTTCACTACAGAAATTGACGTTAAGCAGTCATACTAAGAGTACAAATCCTGATTTCTAGATTTCTAGAAAAGTATAACTTACATGAAGTTCATCAGATTTAGATTTAAGGATAAATTTCTAAAAAAAATTTATATGTCCACCAGCAATGTATGGGCATCTGAGTTGACTATAGTATAGATAGCAGGCAGTCCAACATTTCATTGCTGTCCTGATGAGATCGCCCTGTTTTACTGATCGAAACACACAGTATACTTTAAAAATTTCTTCATGACATTTTGATTTTCAGCCTTAAGCCAACAAACTGATAAGACCTTTTTTAATTCTCTGCTTAACCCTTTCAATCCGATTTAAGAAATATCTTCGAAAACAAGATTCCTTCTATTTTTAGTATAATGCAAGGATTTGTTCCAGTTTCAATGAATTTTTATAACCAGAAATGTTCAGACCGGAGTTTAAGGAAATTGTAAATTTACAACAAATGGACTGTAAGGTACTAAAATTGAACTAAATCTGGTAATATTCCAAATCATAATAGTTAAAAAAAATCTAAGCCATGTATTTTTTAAATTATAGGAATTTCTTTTGTTTTCGAGAAAATGTACACCCTGTAATGGTTTTTTTAGCTCCTGTTGCTACAAATCCCGAATAGTGCTTATGTAACCTGTTGCTTTAAATTCTAAGTCAACTGCTCCAGGTTGGAAGAAAATGTCACATTTTGCCGAACCAATTTTAACTGATTGTACTGAAAACAAAAATGTACTACGCCAGCCTGACAAGTAACTTTAAAAGTTGACGCATTTTATAAGGATTCTAAAATGGTATAACACTTTCTATATCATTTCTTAGATTATCTAGAACGAATTTCTTTTTTGAAGCAGTCAAGTTTGTATTCAAGCCATGCGTTACAGACAGCTAAGTCCACAAAAAACTTTCCTGCTTTTACTAGAAACTCTCTACATCGATATAAGGAAATCGATCTTATCAACACCTCCCATTTGCGTGTTGTACTGTAGTACGATTTCAGGGCATTGAATTTCAATAAACTTCTTTTTTTCTTGACAGTAGGTCGGTTCCAAATATGGTGGCTCCGAGTTGGACTATAATATTATCAATCCATTTTACTAAATATATATTATGTGTTACTTCAATGCGATAGTCAAATGACTCCTTCTTTTCATAAATCCTGCTCATGTTTTAAGAGTTTCGCTGGTCCTGATAATCTGTTAGACCGTAGAGTTTCAGTTCCCCATATTTCAAACTAGATGCGGTAGTGTCACCTGATTATCATCATTCTGTTCTAATTCATTAGCTGTTTTATTAGATTACTGATCATTGTTGTAGTTATTTCGTAAACGAATTTTCCTTTTTCTTCACTTTGTTCTGGTGAAAACCTTAAATTCATAAAATGGGATTCAGGTAAGGCCTGTACAACTCCGAAGACATTAACAATAGGAAAACACATTTCACATCTACTTAATGGACATTTGACTAGCCATCAACTAGAAAAAGACTCATTCCGATATCTTAAATTACCTAAGAGATATTTGGAAATATGTAGAAGCAGTTACTCAGCACTAAAAAAAATTCAAACCCCCGTAGCTCCCAGGGAGGTGAAGATAGATGCCCCATCCCATAATTTTTTTTTCGTTTCTTACCGAGATGCTTTCATATGGCCATCCTAATTCGGAACACGCTGTATACTCGATAATGGTATATTTTCAACTGAAGGGCACATGGCGAAATCCTAAACATTAATGACTCATTTATAAAAGAAATAAAATACATTTACGAGTTATACTAGTATAGTGTCGACATAATTATTTAGTTCATGTTGTAAAATTTCAACAAGAAGACCGAATACAATATGGAATTAAGGAGATCCAAAAGAAGAGCCTGGTGACCTTCTGCGATGGCATAGATCAATAGCCCGCAGCTACCAGACTCCATAAGGTACTTTCGAAGGATCACACGAATGGTATAGGCTCACTTCAAAGAGAAGATAGGAACTACACCGAGATTTGCGAGGAAACAGTCAGGCTCTTATTAGAAACTCACTTTCTCGACTCTCTCACTCCCGATCAAAGAATAGTATTTCCAATGTGAACAATCACAGGGTCTCTAACAAAAGCAAGAGCCTTACTGGTAGATACTTTACTCCTAACAAGGTTAGATGGGCCATTGGCACAACACATTTAAACCCTTTAAATCTGCTGTAAGGGATGGCATTTCCCCGCCTTACTGCAGCAAGGTGTTGAAGAAATACATCTTCCAATACAAAACATTTTTCGAGCCAGTTACGCGATAGGGTACGTTCCTTAATATTGGAGAGACGTCAGAATGGTATTTATACCCAAAGCAGGAAAAAGAGTTAGTTCTCTAGCCAAATCGTTCCGACCCATCAGCCTCTCCTCATTCTTACTTAAGTCCATGGAAAAGATCCTAGATCTACACATTCGAAGTGATTTTTTTATTAAACCACCACTTTATTCTAAGCAGTTTGCTTATCAAGCTGTCAAGTCTATCGAGACTGCCATTCACACATTAGTCAAAGACCTCGAAAAAGCTCTCGAAGCAAAAGAGGTGACCTTATGTGCATTTACGGACATAGAAGGAGCCTTCGATAATACCTCCTTCGATGAAATTAAATCAGCTGCCGAGGACGAAGGCTTTGAGTCCTCCACGGTAAATTGGATAGACTCTATGCTTAGAGGAGAATAACCACAACTCTAGAGAACGGTTCAGTCACGATCACCGCAGCAAAAGGCTGCCCACAAGATGGAGTTCTCTCTCCACTCTTATCGTCGATCGTGATTAATGATCTGACGAATATAACGGTGCGATCTCTCTACAAGTGTCGCCGCTTCATTGGCAGAACATGGGGTCTGAAGCCGAAAATCATGTACTGGATATACACCACGGTTGTCAGACCCATGGCCACTTGTGCGGCCCTCGTATATTGGCCAAAAACTAACCAACAGACGTCTGAGGCTCTGCTTAAAAAAACCAGCCAGTTTTATTAGAGTACAAAAGGAGAAACAGTTAAAGCCAGGGAATCTGGTTAGTCATTTAAGTATTTTCAAACAGATATACTTCGAGAAATTACGACAATATCTGATATAATCTCACCCAGGGTGGATTTTGTAAGACCATTCCAAGCGGTTCTGGGAGACCGACAACAATGGCGTTCCACTAAACCATCCTTCCAAGAAGGATCGATGGTGTGGTATACAGACGGTTCAAAAACAAACAGCGGAGTCGGATTGGCCATATACGGCCCCAAATGCCACATATCAAAGTCTCTGGGCTCTACTCCTACTATATTCGGAGCCGAGGTATTGACCATAGAAGAATATGCCAATACCTGCATTAAAAGCGCCATAAATGACTAAACCATTAATATCCTCTCGGAGAGTCAAGCTGCCCTTAAGGCCTTATAGTCCTACACTGTCAAGTCAGGGATAGTCTGGGTATGTCTACAAACCCCTCGAAAACTTATCAAGGAGAAAAAAAGCTATCCGCATGTGGGTACCTGCACATGAGGGCCACAAAGGCAATGAAATTGCTGATGGCCTAACCAAAAGACTAGCGGAAACTCAGTTTGTCGGACCAGAGCCATTTTGTGGCAGTTTAAAGAATTACCTCAGAGCTGCCTTAAATAACTGGGAGAATAAACAAAAATCCCTGTATTGGGAAGGCTACAAGGACTTCGTTAGGCAATATAGTTTATCGACACCTCTGGCGGAAAAACAAAAGAACTTCTACTCCTTAAAAAACAGACATTGCCACTTGTACCACTTGAAGAAGCTAGGCTTGGCTGAGACTTCATCCTGTCGCTTCTGTCAGAATGCTCACGAAACCTCAGAGCACTTGCTCTGCAACTGCGAAACATTAGCCAGGCGGACACTACTCTACCTCAAACATGCTTTTCCTCCACCAAACTACGTGTGTAACCTCAATCTCAGAATGGTTCTAGACTTTATTAACAGTCTGAAGCTAGAAAGCGAATAAATTCAACGGGGATTCACAATAGATATTTCAGGTCGCAGTGATTGCGAGGCTAACACCTGGACAACCCTTTCGAAATCTAATCTAATGAAAAAAAAACCATTATTATGTTTCATAAATAGTTAACAGTTAGAAAAACTCAACTAACAATTTAATAATGATTTTTTTCTATTTATGCTTTTTTTTTTTAGTACAAAAATTGAAATATTCTCATCACATTTTACAACGTTCTTAAGCACTAGCAAGATGCGCCACTTTCGCCCCCGTTTATATAGCGTGCATTTGATATGTTTAGTCACTTATCCTCTTTACCCTAACGAACAAACTTTAATATACGGAACCAATTCGTTGATATGATTTAACATAATCATAATGTTCTGGTCACAGATGTATCCCAAATTGATATATAATACGCCATCCATTCCAAATGGCTTCAAAATGCCAAGAGTATCCCCACTCATATCCCTCTATTCTATGAAAGTGTAGGATATGCCCAGATTTCCCATCAGAAAGAACACAAAAAAAAGAAACATTCGAAGCTACTGTAACCAACATATCATTACTGTGCCTGGTACACACATGTTCCCCACTTCTCCCTTATGCTTTGGATTTGTAACATCAAACGGGGAGTGTCAGAATATCAAAAATACTATGAGATCACTTTATTATCCTGCAAGCATATGTTCCTGTATCTGCCACCCAACTGGGCCGCCTTGTGGTTGGCATCATTGTAATATTGTGACGTCCACCTCCTGTACGTCCGTCCCCATCTCTTTGGCAAAAAAAAAACACTTTATTCCTGTTCTGCTTCATTATTTCGGTTTTTGGCCATAAAACGTCGTCTCATATCACTCATGTGGGTATACTATACCCTCAGCTTGACGATATAAAGATATGAGTTAAAAAGGATAAAGATAAACGTATCCCATGCTTATGGTAGCAATAACTTGAAGCTCTTTCTCAATCTCACTGCCACTCTCTATCCATTTTCGAATCCCGTAATAAATATTTGTCCTCCCGACCGCTTGACCTCTACACATATGGGTCCATTGATATAACATGCTAGGACTCATTATAACATGCTCGATTCCTATTGATTTTGCCTTCATCGGTGGGATTATTGAGGGTTGATGGTATATGTAGTAGAGGAACAACAAAATTAGGAAGATGTTCCGATGATGATGGCTATACTGTTACAGAGGGATAACGGAAGGAAATTGTTGCTACGTGAGCTGCCCTTTTCATTTAACATATAAGTATATCAGCAGTTTGAGGGTATTCGGATTTCCTGAAATGTTCAGGATATGTACCTACCCAAAAAAAAAAGGCAACACAGACAGACTTGAGGAAATTGTGACATTTTTAATAAAATTGAAGGGAAACTACAGATATACAGCTAAATTTGTTGGTTTGATTTAATTTTATTATTAATTGGCAATTTATGGTATAAAAACAAGCTAAAAATATTTCTTTCGAATAAAGCTTTTTACAATTAAGAGATACTTTTAGGTAAGTAGGCTTGCAGATACGCCGAGATAGAAAAAAATAATAAGAGATAGGGGCCGTGTTAAGTTACCGATTTTTAGTTGATTTAAAGAGCAATTAGAAATATCATCGACAAAATCGACTTTCTTGGAACACGGACAATTGAAATATTGTGTTAGCTGAATAGTTTTTATACGCAAAAATTGCCGAAAGTTATAATAAATTGTAGCAGCATTAATATGATCATAGCACTTCATATTAGAGTTGATAATTATTTTTTTTTCCCCGACGTGAATCGTACCCACACTTGTTAGAATCGGTCAAAGATGGAGAATAGAAGAATTTTAAGAACTTTTATTTTTAACGATTCTAAATCAAATCATAAATACAAGAAGAAAAAGCATCCGCCTCGTCCGGGGCTTGAAACCGGAACCTTCCGCTTACCGGGCGACTGCTCTTACCACTGACCTAACGAAACAGATGATTTTCCATCTTGCATTTCTTAATTTATAACTAGCCATTGATAATTATTCCTAGATCTCGCACTCATTAGTGAAAGAGTAGTTCTGTTGAGAATCATATAGGTAATTATGATTTGGACGGATTCAGTTTTAGTTTATTGTTTACTGATTATTTGGGTATATTTTTGGAATTATTATTTATGCGAGCAAAGCAATCCTCTACTAGACCAATCTGTCATATCTAAACATAATCAGGATATATTAATTAGATATCCACATCCTTAATTACATCCAGTAGAATATTAATATAAATACTAAATTAAAGAAGGCCAAGTACTGACCCCTGAGGTACCCCATGAGCAGGGACCGGATTCACTAACTCTGTGAGTTGTGGAGTTGTGTATATGAGAGCTCTTTTGCCACTTAACTCTCCACTCCACCCTGTAACTCGTGGAATTTGTATTGAAATTTACCAAACTCTCTATTGCACTTGGCAAAACTCTCGGCTGTGTTAGTGGTGGAGAAGTAAGGTACCTAGGATTTTCAAATTGAGTTATGGATTCACTGCATATCCTGGCTATGTTTATAAAACAAACTATGGACATCCTTGCAATACTTACAGAGAAATAAGGATTTGGGTGTCTCAAGATACCCACAAAAAATTGTAATTCATGCGATAATTATCAACTTGGTCGTCTTCCAGTACAGAAGAGATGCTATAAAAATTTTAAAAATGCACGTTGAAGCTTGTATGTAGGATGAAATCGCATCTACATTTTGTCCCCTAATTAGGTATGTAATTAGTTTTTAAGTCCGATAAATAGTTTTGGAGATAACTGCAAAAGAAGTGAATCAGTCCTTCTTAAGATGAAAAAATGACCGTTTTTTGATACAAAAATGGACATATTTACAACTCATCATTATGAAGAACTGACGAGTCGTGGAAATTCACTTTCCATGAGAAAATGTTCACAACAGAGTACTAATGGATGTGAAACAAAGAACGGAAGAAATATAGGCAAAATATAGGAACTGGGGTATAAAGTCAATTATGAAGTTAAAATGATCAGAAAAAAAAGTACACTCGATTACCGGCTTCTCCCTCTTTAATTAGATACCAAACATGACGTATTTTGGACAACCCCCAATCGGGGGTGGTACGACCCCCCCTCCCATCCCAACAAGACACACCCCTCATAAATTGTTCACCTATATTTTTGTACTCTAGACCCTAATTCCATAGAAGGAAACCCCAATACTCTATGACTCTCCCACACAGATTTAGCCGTCCTTCAATATTACGTTACGTTATTATGTTAGAGAATCGCGAATGGAGAGTTATGGAGTTTTAATCGGGGAAAACGAAAATTCTCATCTCCCAAACTCTCAGAGTTATAGAATCCGGCCCCAGAGGAAGAAAAGCGAACATTTGAAGACAAGTTATCTTAAAGCTTGATGAAGAACACTACCTAATGCCTTAGAAAATTGAAGAGTACAAGAACTCTAACATGATCTTTACCAGGTGCAGATTATTGATCATTGATTCACAGTATTAGTTAGGACGGAAACCGGACTACCACTTAGTAAGAAATTTCATCTCCTGTAGGTATACTCATTAATCTGCCCGGCAATCAACGTTTCTTGTACATTTATTTATTATTTTATTTCATTTATTTTTCATTTCAAAACTTTTTGATTGTCATTTCATCAGTGAAATTTTACCTGCAGACTGGCTTGCACTACTGTCGTGCATGTAGCCTCGCGCACAGAAAATCAAAAAATTTTAATTTCCTTTATGTCCGATGATCATGTTTTTATAGAAAGCCATCCACGATTATGCCATTGGCAACATGTATACTCCGGAGATATTCGAGAATGCGTTTACTTAGAGAGCTGAAATTTTTCACACGGCCTTTAAAAATAAAATTGAATTTAATTTCGTAACTGGGATTAGCTCCTTCGTGGGGTTGCCAATACAAAAATTTCGTTCTTCACTTTATTTTTGGGCACTGTCTGAAAACACATTAACGTAGACAGCTGAAACTTTGCACACGATATATTCATAAATATAGTAAATGTAATTTCAAAAATATCCTGAATCGGCCAATCCCGTTTTTGGGGTTGTCATATAAAAATTTAGGTTTTTTACCTATACTGTGAAAACGATAGGCCCTAGATGATTTTATTGTACTAAAAATTTCTGTAGAATATGAAATCCTATAAAATTGAATATAATAATTTTTAGTGACCAATGAACCGTTCTAGATATATATGCGAAAAACCTGTTCAATAATCAAACTTACACAGAGAGATGACCATACGAAATTACTAAATTCTAAATTCTACTTTCATTTTCCACAACAATTGCACGAAAAAGCCTCGTCTACAGCAGCACATAATTTTTACTATTAGTCCGGCAGCACAGATCGCTTTTCTCGTTTTGCTCCGTACCAAAAGTGTTAAGATCAGGCGCGGATCCAGCATTGAAATTAGGTGGGGGGGGGGGGGTCCTCCTGCAATTAAATTTAGCACACAAAAAATATCAAATGGGGCACCACTTGTCCAGCGCCGTAAGTCGCTTAATTTAACCACCGCAGTACTGCAGTAAGGTACTAAGAAGGTTTCCGGTGTGGATGATGTATCGTTTTTTAATATAATTTTTTTACAAAAAGTTATTTTTTAGTTATTTTTTAATAAAATAGAAATTTAGGATACAAACTGCAGGAGTCATTTAAATCAAACTTTTCTCAGTTTTACACACTGGCATATATAATATGGGCTGCTTGATATGCTATTTCATGTAGGTACAATTTGTTGTGTAAAAAACAGGTCTAATGTCGGTGCCAATATTGAAAAACCATTGGCGGGAAGTTGAAAAGTTATTTTAATAAAACCTTTCGAATTTCTGTTGAGTATCTATGAATAAATTTCTTTGGTAAAACACTTTTTATCGCTAATTAAACCAAATATTTAATTTAAAAACATTTATTTCGACGAACCCACTTATTTATTTGTTGTTTACAATTCTCTGTCAGTTGGTACTTGGAGCTTAGACCGAAAGAGAACACAATAATGAAGTAAGCCCACCTTTTGCAGTGTATTTCTATGGACGTAGTCAGTCCATATTATACAAGTCAGTGGTTTTACATAAGAATGCTGCTAATGTTGGAGTTAGGACTATGTTAGGGCTCTGATGTGGTAGTGAGGGAGTCTGTTTCGTGGCTGGGGAAGTGTTTCTCGAGAGTTTTGTATTACCCAAAGTTGAGGTCCCAAACTAAAATTCTGAGAAAAATCTATTCACATACCTACATCACATGCATACAATAATATTCATTGAAATAAATTTTTATTTTTTCAAGTTTTGGAATAAAAATCTTTTGTATAATTTTTTGAAGTTGAATTATATAAATAAAAAGAATATAAAATAAAAATATATATTTGCAAATAACCGACCCCTCCCCCTCCCCCCTGGATCCGCCACTGGTTAAGACTGCCCTCCAACGGGCAGTCATTATTCCCAAAAAAAACCGATTCTATTGATTTCGAGGAATCTTGGAATTTCCCACCAGTCCCGTTTGAAAATCAAGAACGATTCCAGAAAGAAGAAGAAGCAACTGAAATCTCTTTCTCTTGGAGTTTCAATATCAGTTTATGGGAAAACTATTAGCCTTATGAATAAATTTTATTCCACCTTTTTTGTAGAGAATCTATTGCTCTTTTTTGTATGTATACACTACCCGTTATGCGGACAACCAAATTCCGAGGACTTTTTGCATCTTATTTGGAATTTTTCCGAAGATGAACCCATTGCGTAAAGTTCCTGGACTATGTATAAATCTCTCACTCAACGCTTTCAATTTGTTTTTTGTTTTTTTTTAATATGCAATAAATGGAATAATCCCATTGATGATAAATGTATTCATATGGGTAAGATTCCGCAAGAGCATTCCAGACATGTTTCTTGGTTTTTTTTTAACAGCACTACTTAATTTAAACCTTAGATTATATTAGCAAAAGGGATAGGCTATGAAGAAGAAAAACTTAAGTATTTTTCTTCGTGTATTAGAACCGCATTGATGCGTTCGTTTTAGTCATAGAAATAGTAAACTATGATATTTTCAGAGCTGGTAAATAATTTAGTGGTTGAAACTTTATTAAGTATTGAAAAAATTTAATTCAAGAGATCTTATTATATCGCAAAACTTTTAAATTAATTTTTAAATTTATAATTTTGTAATTTTTTATAACTTATTAAATTTTTTTTCCTGTGCCTCATTTATTTTCTGATAATATTTCTTGATGTTACCTTTGTATGGCTGGATAATTTTTTAATTCATTTGTAAACCAACAAACTGGCATTGGAAAATGTTAAATTTTTTTGCTACGGCTATTTATTTTTATAACCAACTAGTTAATTCATATTTTATTTAAATAATTATTGAAACAATTAAACTTGCTTGGATAATGATTTCCTACAGCAATAACTCCGGTTGTTTCTGCAGCACAGCACTGCGCACTTCATCACCATAATTCAATATTCCGGAGTCTCGATTAAATTAAGTCTCTTCCACAAAACAATATTTCACTATTGTTTTTCACAATTATAATTAAGTCTAAGTCACTTTTAATCATACTTATTTATGACAAAATCACTAAAAGAACACCGAACTTCTTTTCGTAAATTCAGAAATATCAGAAATGAGCAAAAATGTCAAAAGAACAATGAATAAAGTTCCAAACCCTCCTGTTATACCCCCTCCCCCCCTACCAAAATTGCTTATCATACGTATACGAATTTTACACAGGATAAACTATCCTTTTTACTATATAATCTAACTTGCCTATCTGCAGATGACAGACCCAGCACTTCAATGCAATCTATTATGACAAGCATCGATTGCCAACATTTTGACAGTAAGTAACAGTCGGTGGCCGGTGCTGCATTCTATAGGGACCTTTAATGCTCGAATTGCTTTCTGGTATAAGGTCTTAAGGCCCTATATCATAGCACCGAAGAAAATTGCATTTCGTGCATAAAACCTTATGTCATAGCACCGAAGAAAATTGCTACCATTTTACCAAGCTTACAGATTTTTTGTATTTAACACCTCTGTCACACCAAACACAAACACTTTCCATGAAGCTTAAATAAAATTATTTAAATCTAATTATCAATTTAATAAAACAAACTACTAAACCTAAACTAAATGTTCAAAAAATAATCAAAACAGTACCCATATATGTATTCCCTAAGCTATTATTATCAGATTAATTTCGAAATGCGAACGTTAGCCTGCCCCTTTTCGCATTCAGAAGATGGAAAAATTCACCCGACCACACGGCCCACATCATATATCACATTGGATCCACAACATAACCATAAGAGCAAACGTTTAACAGTCCTTTGAAGTAAATCGCCCTCTCGAGATTAACTTTTTGATAACTTTCCATTTTTATTTCCCTCTTCTATTTTCCTGATTATATATGCACATATGTATGTGCACGCACAGAAATTCCTCGTGTGGACAAATATCCCACATCATATATGTAAATATATATATATATATAAGCTAAATATATAGGCCACATATGCATATCACTATATACAATCACTCGTCCAGTTAAGGATTCTCAGAATATCGTTATCAACGTGACCACGGAGCCATTTATCAAAATTACTAGTAATCCCCAGAAATAGGCAACCAACCGATACTTTTCTGTGGAACGATATCCTTGAACAAGATATGAGAGGAAAGGATATGGGGCAGACGTAGAAAATGGTATAAGGATGGGAACTTTAGCATTGGTTCGACGCTGTCGAATATTGATTCACACCGATTCGACGAAATTAGCATAAGAATTGAGAAAAACCTAAGCGAGGATAACCATTCTGTTTGATAACAGATTTATTTTGGTCAATTTTCATCCAAATTGTTCCAAGTTTTGTCGAAATTAGGACTGATGGTAATTTTGATTGTGGTGAGTTAAATTTGATTTGTTTTCGGATTTCTTTTAGATTGGTGGATAATATGGAATGGAATATGCTAACGGCGAGAGATATAAACACAATGATGAAAGCATTTTTAGTTTGCAGGATTCCTATGAAGTTTGGATGGAATGAATCGTGAGGGATTTAAGATTGAAATTAGAATTGATATGATTTTTGAATCTAATTTTTTACCAGCGTATTTATTTCAATTTGTGTAGCTTAACATTTTTGCATATGCCATAAATAGCAATATATGTTGAATTTAAAATTTCAATTAAACTGTCCTAAATTAATTGTAAAAAGTTGAGGAATGTTGCACTTCTTCATTAACAAAAATAATAAAAGAAAATAATCAATCAAACTTGTCCACGTTTAATTTCTACATATGGCATCTGATTTAAAAACCAATTAAGATTTAGTAGGAGTTTAAGTTTTTACAAAAAAGTAGAGTAGTTATGATTTTTATAAATGTTACTTAGTTCTGAGCCCCGATGAAAAATCCCTTCTCTCACCCTTGGAAGGGGTCTGCGCGATCCACCATATTGGATTAAAAGTACAAAAATTAGTTTTTTTTCAAAATAATTCCTTAGCTGTTGTTCCTACGACAAAAATAGCTCCTTTAGTAAGATTTGTCGAGAAAATTACATACATATTACGAAATAGAGAGATAAGAAATACGCGCCGCAATTTCAAACGGCGGGATGGTGGCTAATGTTTATTAAAGGATAGAATTATATTTTTTAAGCCACTGTCCGTTGCGAATTTTCTGGACAAATCTCGACAAGACCAAGAATGAAAAGGTTTTCTTATGGTAAGAAAATGCAAATTAAGCATTTTCTACCCTGAACGATGGAACTTGATCACGATTAAAGTGATCAAGAGATGAGTTGAATTTCTAACTTGTGCGGTCGTCGTGATGTAAATACAAAAAGAAAGAATATAAAGAAAACTTGTTTAATTGAGGAAAAGTTGTGAAATTAAAATACGAAGCGTAAAAAAAAGTTGAGATTAGCGAATTTTGGAATTGGATTGTGAAATAGAACAAATTAGAAAAAAATTAGGTTTTGTTTGTTTATAAAAGGAAAACAAGGTGGTTTTATTCTCAAAGCACTGGATATGGCTTGCGCTTGCCCCACAAGCAGGTACATAACAAATTGGAACATAACAAGAGAGAGGAACACGAAGCTGGTCGAGCAATCGCTTGAAAGGCCATAAAGCTCTGTATACAATGAGCTCTGTAAGTGACCGTATACCGTGAGCTTTTTAAGATACAGAGTATTTTGTGATAAAGACTTACGTATTTTTGTAATTACCCTGTAAATCTGAAACGTTTGAGATGCCGCCGCCTATTTCCTAACAATTTTTTGTTTGACTAGATGACTACTATCACCTCCTGTCCTATGGACCAGCATGAACGAAACACTCTGTATAATTGGTGCCACATGTATAATTTATTTTTGAAGAATGTTCACGTTTCCGCCGCTGTAACCCGTTACAGATCAGTTGTCTCACTGAGACAGTGTTTGCCGAAACCCCCTACTGTCTCAGTGAGACAACTGAGACAAAACTTTGAGCAACCGTCTCAGTTGTCTCAGTTCAAACCAATCAGCTGATTTACCAATTTTGACATTTAAATAATTTTGACCACAGAAAATGGATAGTAATAAATTGACGACAGTATTTTTAGTTTATTCAAATATTAGCTCACTAAACTTTAATTAGTAAATAAAATCACAAAATAACAAAACTGAGTCAACTGAGACAAGAAAATTCAGTTTCACTTGTTTCAGTTGTTCAGTAGTTGCGTTCGAATTTTGTAGCTCAATATGGAACTAAGACAGTTCACCGAAAGTGCAGTCTCAGTGAGCCAACTGAGAATTTCTCACTTGTCTCACTGAGAATGTGCTTGCCGAAAGCGCCTATTTATTGATATGAGATTGGAAACACTGCCTTGCACATAACCTCCTTTGTAATAACGTGTGTGTTTGGATTCTTGATATCTCGTTTAGTTTTCGCGATATTATTATGTGAGTAGTGAAATAGCTTACAGAGATGATGCTCTGGGTCGTTGTAATGTATCGAATGGTTTTCACGATTCAAAAGTGGTCGTTAGCTCATTGAAGATGATCCTCGACCAGGAAAGCCTTCCACTTCAACCAATGACTACCACGCTCAGAAAATCAACGAAAAATAGCCGATTGATTATCAGAGATTATTGCAGATCTGGTTATCATCTCAACTAGGATATGCCATGAAATTATGACGAAAAAATTGCACATTCATCGAATTGCAGCAAATTTGTTCCTCCTTTGATGATTGAACAACCGGAAAAAATCGAGCAGACGTATATCGAGAACTTATTGAGGAATCCAATGACGATGAAACATTCATGCAAAGGATCATAACGGGAGACGAAAGCTGGGTTTACGGCTACGACATTGAGTCAAAACTTTAATCTTCACAATGGATTGGCACAGGATCCCTATGCCACAAGACAGCTCGTCAGTCTCAATCCAATATCAAAGTGATGCTCACTGTTTTTCTTTTCGGCTTTAATAGAATTGTGCGTATTGAATTCTTGCCTCAATGTGAAACAGTAAACCATGTGTACTACGTGGTAGACATTCGTATGAGCGCACTTGTCACTTTTAAATAAAACAAATTAATTAATTCATATTTTTGGCACTTTTTTCATTTAATACTTAGTGTGGCCTCCTTTACTTTGAATGACACTAAATATTCGGTTGGGCATTGAATTTGTCAGATTATTTAGAATATCTGGGCCAATTTCGGACCAGCACGTGCGAATGGCTGTTTTTAAGGCATTTACGTTATCAGACTGACGTCTATTTGCATACACCTTGCCAGTGAGAAGCCCCCAAAGGTTCTCAATAGGATTACAGTCAGGACTACAAGCGGGCCAGTCAAGCGTACGAATATTTTTATCAGAAAGCCAATCGTTGGCTTGCCTCGAAGCATGAATGGATGCATTATCCTGCTGGAAAACTACATCTTCCTCGTCGCAGCTATCCAGATGACTGATTAAAACGTCTTCCAAGAGATCTGTATATATTTGGGAGTTCATTCGAGTAGTTATAAAACAGATTGGAAGCTTTTTTTGCAGGAGAATGCACCCCAAACCATAACGCTTCCACCGCCAAAATTACGCTTCGATCTGAACACGTCGTGTTTTTTCAAATTATGCCAGTAGCAACTGTAACAGTCTGGGCCATCCAAATTGAATTTTTTTTTTCATCAGAAAAAATTACTTTTTCCCATTCAGATGTCCAAGACATGTACTTTTTGGCGAATTGTAATCTCTTCTCTCGGTGAACGTCAGTTAATCGGGGTTTTCCTTTTAGTTTCGTCCATGCTATATTTGGCGAAGTCCTTAAAACATGCGCAATATGACGGGGTGTTACATTAAGCTCTAATTGGTCCTTAATTTGTTTTGCAGAGATCCGATTTGTTGTTGCCTCGTGTCGAATTTTGTATTGCCCTTTGTTGGAGCCTTAACGCCATAGCCATTGCTTTTTTTTAAGAAATTCCTGATTGCACATTCAGATCGACCAAGTTTAATAGCTATTTGCCTATTGGAGTAGTCTTCTTCTTTCAATAAATTGATAGCAAGCTGCTCCGCCTCATTTAAGCGCTTCCCTAAAGGCATTGCTGCAAAAACAACGCTCATACTGAATTATATTGCAAAATATATTACGCACAAACCTGTAATGAAAATTCTTAAATGCTACTTAAAACAAAATTTGCAAAAAAAACTTTAAATTTCGCGTATAAAACTCAGTTATTGCTCGATGCGCTCATACGAATGTCGCAGCTCATACTGAGCTTCATTCGCATTATTCCTTTTTTTTTTTTTTAAATAGTACCGTTAGTTTCATCAGTTTTACTATCGGGTATTACTTATCCATGGCAATTCCAAAAATTGGGAAAAAAGTATTTCTTAGAAATATTTTACAGTGGGGACCACAATATATGATACATTTTCAGATGCGCGCATACGAATGTTTACCACATATCAAGGCGTTTTGCAACGGTTATGCGACAAAATCTTCAAAAGAGACAACAGTTGTGGTGAGACTTATATGGTCCTTGCACTACAACAATGCGCCCGCACACTCAGCTTTATCAGGACGTCAGTTTTATGCCAAAAATCAGATGACTATCCTCTTGCAGCCCCTTTACTCGCCAGGCTAAGCTGCTTATGATTTCATCTTATTTCCGAAATTAGTGCTGAAAGGACGCCATTTTCAAAGCATAATGACATCAAAACAAATTCGTCACAGATAGGTCCATATAAAATGATGCTATCGAGGACTGCTTCGCAAAATTTAAGCACCGCTGGAAAAAATGTGTGAAAAAGGGAAGCGGACAAGGACCAATAATCTGTAAAATTAATAAAAAAGTTTAAAAGAATTAAACTCGGTTATTTTCTGAGCATAGCTCGTAAGTGCCTCGAAGTAACTATACTATTTCCGAAGATATGGTCATGTCGATAGCACTAATTCGAAGTACATTTAACAACCGGTTCTTGATTTAATTCGTAGGTATATATGGAAAAGAATCTCACGTTTTCTTATATTTTGTATTTTCCTAGCTCTCATAAATATCAATGAGAATATAACTTAAAACCAGATTAATTTCTTGGAATTAGCCAACCAAAATTACCAAAAATCATACATTCCAGTTTTAGTAAAATCCTTTTACTGGCTCTTCTTCAATTTCCCAGGAATTACATTACACTAAAATGTAATGCAAGAATTCTATGTAGAACTAAATTTTTGAATCACATTTATATCCATGTATTCCAGCGAAAAACATTTCTCCTATTTATGTGACTTCTTTGCTCATACATTAGCATTTTTATAGTCCCATGGAATTTATGATACGTTTCGAGTTATTTATGTCGTCCAAGAACAATATCCCGACGACCCTGCGTGGAGTGGAGTGCGTCTCGTCTATGTCGAGGAACATAATCTAACCACAACAAGAACGTGAGATTCCATAAAAACTTATCCAAAAATAAAAAACGGAGGCGGAAAAATCTGACAAGCATTTATTTGAACACAAGTGAAAAAGTCAAAATTTAACCGCATAAATCAATTTTAAGGTCATTTCTTAAGAAATGCCCGAAAAAAAGGGGACTATTTCGTATGCATAAGTATAGAATGGTAAAAATGAATACAAAACCTCAAAATAGACGAGATGGTATGTAATATGTACATATGTACCTCACTACCATCATACCTTTGTCTAAATCGTCGGCGAGTTTATGCTCGCTAAAAAATATGCGAAAAGCAAGAGCCCCATAAATCAATTCTAATGATTCGAATGGTAAATTTTTGAACGTGAAAGCGTTTGGGGGGATTTCCCTATTTTGTAGCCGACTCCCACCCAACTTAGCCAGGACAAGAAAGTTAGTCCAACTGAAAAGAAAGATAATGCTCCCAGGTAGATACACGCTCCTCGAATATTGGTCATAGCCGGTCGTTACATCGAAGTGGATATGGGATTATATCCAAAGATATAAATGTGATTGTAATGGATATTTTTATGGCTATTTTATTCACTCGCGTAAAAAGTTTTGATGGGAAAGGTGAAAGTAGTCCTCAAATTTTTACGCCCTGATAATCCCTTTTTTTTTTTTTTTTGGGATGTTGCCGTAGATTGCCGAAACGTGTCAAGCATACGAAGTATGCAGTTCTTGAATATTTCATGACTGGGATTTTATCAATCTTTACAAATTTTTCCTTTTATTTATTTATTACGGTATTTAGGCGATATAGCTTATTCGAAAATTGCAAATGAACATCATTTGTCAAAGAGGATTTTTAGTTTTGCTTACAATATGAGAGTGGGGATATTTGGCATTATAGAGAAAAATGTAGCGGTGGCTTTTCTAAGACGAAAAATTAAGTCAGGTATATGTTAAATAAAGTTAAGTAAATTTATGTGACATTTAGGGATAATAAAGCTGCAAACTCTATAGTATTGATATCCGACTGGAAAAAGGAAGATGAGACACCAAGCGGAATGGAGAGTTCCACTTCTGAGCCCATCACTCCAGCGCCTCTTTTGTTATACTTTCTGGATCCATCAGTATGCCAGGCATGCCCTCTATTTAATATCTGGCTCCTTTCGTTAATTATTACAAACATAGTAACATTTTTCTTTCGGCTGTTGCAGCTTATAGGTGTTTAATGTGGACCTAGTCGGATGTTAAAATCTCCCTCTCTGGATATATATATATATATATATATATATATATATATATGTATATATATAATTACAGTTAGTTACTCAAATTAGTAATAAATCCAAAACCATTAATTTAACAATTTATATTATGGTTTTATTACGATCCCATTGAGACTAAGTCCGTCATCCACTCAGAGATTCGAGTGTCATTATAAATACGACAACTGTTTTGATTAGTCGCCCTCAAGGCCTTAAAGTCCTGCACTGTCAAGTCAGGGATAGTCTGGGAATGTCTACAAACCCTCAAAAGCTTATCAAAGTGAAACAGAGTTATCCTCATGTGGGTACCTGGACATGAGAGCCACAAAGGCAATGAAATTGCTAATGGCCTAGCCAAAAGAGGAGCGGAAACTCAGTTTGTCGGATCAGAGCCATTTTGTGGCACTTCAAAGTATTGCATCAGAGCTATCCTAAACGACTGGGGGAATAAACAAAAATTCCTGTATTGGGAAAGATTACAAGGACTTCGTCAGGCAAAAAAGTTTATCGACACCTCTGGCGTATAAACAAAAGAACTCATACTCCTTAGAAGAACATAGCTCAAAATGATTACTGAGCTCTTCTCAGGCCATTGCCCCATAAGGTATTACCTAAACAAGCTGGACTTGGCTGAGACTTCATCTTGCCGTTTCTGTCAGGATGCTCACGAAACCTCGGAGCACTTGCTCTACAACTGCTTTTCCTCCACCAACCTACATGTGGAGCCTCAATCCCAGAATGTTTTTAGACTTTATTAACAGTTTGAACCTAGAAAGGGAGTAAATGCAACGGGGACTCACAACGAATCTTTCAGGTCGCAGTGATAGCGAGGCTAACGCCTACACACATCTTCACAAATCTAATCTTATCTAGCCTTAGTCAGTATATCAAAAAAGTTGTTTGATGCAAGGAACATTTTTCATTCGAATGATAACATACTGCTTAGTATAAATCCATTTGTGTCGTAAAATTTTTCAAACAATTAAAGCATTTGTCAAAAAACAGATAAATATCCGCACTACCACGTACTAATCTCTTTGAGATCAGTTCATACCTACATACTACATGACGCCCTTAAGTTATATTCGCTAGAAAGTTAATCGATTGCAGATTACGCTATAGTATAAAAATTATACCCATGTACCACTTTTCCTTACAAAAAATATGCCATAAAATCCAAAAATTGGAGTTTTGGGTCAAAATTTTCGCTTTTTCTAAAACAAATTCTACTACAATAAGTTTATACATAATTCAGTTCTAGAAAAACTTTCGAATTTAGAAATCTCGACTGCGATAATGAGGATGTCAACTCTTCAACTCTACTTATCCAGACAAATGGCACAATTGCAAAACTATTTTTAAAAATTGCAAATAACCATGCATTTGGAGGTTTACCGTTCATTCAAAATACTAAGCGATATCCCACAACTGTATTTTAGGTCTGATGACATAAATACCTGTTCACATCATCAAAACTTCTACTGCATGACCACCAAAAGAAACACCTCCTAGAACTGATAGTACCTACTACATATTATCTCCAATATGATTCTTCACTCTTATCAGTATCCCAGCCGCCTCTCAGCTTTGATATTATTTTATATATAAATATACAGCGAAAATTACTATTTACTATTAATTATTATTATAAATATCATTCTGAAGATTCGTATTACATTGAGCCATCTGTACAATTTTTGGATACTTTCTTGTTGCTCTCTTTATAAAGTTTAGAACGTAGAAGTGAATCGTTTAATTCTTAAAGCCATTATGCCCTAGACAGACAGCACTCTTAATGAAGAAATAACTAACGACTAATTAGTCTATAATGATTCATTTAACAATTTACAAATGAGAAAAACATTATATTAAAAAAAAATAATAATTTTGTGATTTGAGCTCCAGATTTACATTATATGCCAAATCTAGCACATTTTTCCTCATTATAGCTATAATGAAGGAAAAAAAACTTCATTAGTATACTTCATCATGATCTGATTTTCGAGCCATAATGACGTATAATATGTGACACACGGCATTTAGGTCGTGCTGTGTATCTAGGGTATTAGATCTTTAATCCTTACATCCTTATAAATTCTAATCATTACCCATGGAAAAGAGAAGAAAATGCAGGTAACGCGTCCCTCATCCACCACAGCCACTTATTTAATTGTCTTGGTCTAGTTAGGTAAAGGAACATGACTGCATTCTCTTTATTTTCTGGATACTACTACTTTTACCGGCAGCAGGGATGTTGATATTGAAACAGTTTTCCTGAAATTCCAAAATAGCCAAAAAATCACTATTTTCGATTTGAGCGACATAAAAACATTAATGAATTTCTGAAATTCCGCATAGAAATTCAAAATTACATTGTACATGAAATACTACATGAAGGAATAGGACAAGAAACAGTTTCTTTGTCAAAATAATCTAAATGTTCCTAAGAATGTTTACTATTAAGTCAGAAGATGTTAAGGGGTTTCACCCAGTGGCGTATATAAGGGTGGGCGGTTGGGGCGGTCCGCTCCGGGCGGCACATATTTTTGAGCGCATTTTTTATCTGTCTGGGATTGGCGAAAACCACTTAAAAATACGTTGCTTGGTGGTAGACATTAGAACTGCTAAGAAAGTACTTTTTGAAACGGGGGTCGGATTAAAAATCTCAAACGCCTAGCTCACGTAGCGCGCGTTGGCATTTAAAGTATGCTTGTTGTATAGGGATAGATTACAACCCCACGCGATGTTCGCGAAGCAAACAATAGGCGAGTTTCTACTCTTCATCGCAAACGCGATGAATTTAACCTCCTGGATTTTTTTAAGATGACTTTTTTTCAGTAATTTCGTGAAAATTTGATTGAGAAAATGGAAAAATGTGAACTAATTAATTATTAACAATAAGTTGAAAATAAATTTGACGAATCTCAAATATCAACGCATTCAATCTAACAGCATATTTTTTCCTACTCGTCATACCGGACGCTATCCATCCGTCGAAAATATCACTTACCTTAAAGGGCCAATTGTTTCAAGAGAATTATTGCAATGTTGAAAGTATTTGTTTCTAATATTTTTGCTATATTTTTGGTTGCCATTTAAAAATAGATAGATCTCCTTAATTCTTAATAACTTTTGTCATTTACTACTTTACAAAACTCGGTTTTACACTAAGCGCAAATGTCGCTCTCAAAAACATGTATAAATAAACATCACCTGTTAATACTTTCTTTAGTAAGCCATACACGCAAGGGACTACTCGCATGCAATCGGCTAAATTATTACGCGAAGCATTGCCCGCAGGATTGCCTACGCACTAATGAAAGCTCCTCGTCCATACATCACACATTCTTTCCCTAATATGGATATGCGGATCATATATCACCCTACGCCATTAAACATATAAAAGTACCAAAATACGAAAAGCCAACTTACGTAACCATTCATAATTTTTATTTTTCTTTCCCACAATTTAAGCTTATTCACAGAAAAGCAGAAGTCACTTGAAATGTAATTAGATCTTCCATTTCCTTTCTCGCATAGACATATTTTGTAGAGTAAGGTATTTGTATGCAAGTTTTAGAATAAGAATTCATATTTTAATTCAGTTCCATGTTAAACCTAAAAGTGTCCGGAATAAATCGTTGAAGTTGAATTGATTTCGGTTGTTTTAATTTGTACAAATATATTTTTTTTGTTTCCTATCGATAATAATTATAAAAGTTGCGTGTACATTCTGTGGACCGACTATAAATTGTTGTTGTTTACATTTCAGAAGGATGGCATTTGAAGTGTGCAAAATAGAGTAAGACGCTCCTATTATTTCATAAACATTGTCAGACTGTGAAAAGGGCTTCGAAAGAGACGTTTATGTTTTTAAATATTTGTAAATTTAAAAAATCACTGCTATATACTCAAAAGCACTATATTTTATATGTTTTTCCAATACTTTCTAACTCAGTATTAAAACTTTGTTAGCATCATGATTCACACAGACACAAGCTGAATAAAATCAGATAGGCAATCGCATTCTTGTATGGACAAAAATCATACAGAAAAACCGTACCTTTTTCCAAACGGTGTTGTACAGAGAGTTAAGCGTGGCACTTGTCGTTGCCCATACACATACGTTCTTTTCGTTATAATCTAGAACTCCCTTTGATAATTTCACGAATAAAGACAAAAAATTTGTAACTACGATGACGACGAGCAGTTCCATATTTTAAACGAAAAAGATCCAGAAATTTATGTCTGTACCTGCTCTATAAGAACCAGCAAAACATTGGAAAACCGGGCAAGGGCCTCTTGAACTTTTATTCATTAAGTAAAAAAGCTAGAATTAGTCTAAGACCAATTCTTATAATACCCCAGATGAATACCCATATGTAATTTGTTTTGGTCATATATGGTCGCATAGACATATTTTTAGAATAGTTCGTCGGACAGTAAAAATGAGTACAACCAATTTCATATTAGGTAGAGCTTTTCAGTACATTAAAAATATCTAGGACTGATTGCTTTCGCAATATGCGTAACAATCCTGATTTTTTATATGGCAACACCAAGAAAGGGTTGCCCGATTTAGCCCATTTTTTAAATTATATTTGCTATTTGTTGACGTTAACGCGTTCTCAGGCACTGTCCAAATATTTATTTATTTATTTATTTTATTTATTTATTTCGAAAAGTTGAGAAGATATTGCACAGACAGAATCCAATAACGCAATACCTTAGAGTAGTTAATGCAGTAAATCATAATAATAAAAAAAAAAAAAAAAAAAAAAAGAAGAAAAATAGTAAAATAATCTAAGACTACAAAATGAGAACCAAAGCCAAAAATAGTATAATAAACAAAAATTTAAATTATAGTGAAATAAAATAAACTAGAATTGGAAAAACTA
The DNA here is from genome assembly GCA_963924295.1 of Dioctria rufipes. Lineage (NCBI taxonomy): Eukaryota > Metazoa > Arthropoda > Insecta > Diptera > Asilidae > Dioctria > Dioctria rufipes. The sequence goes on along the minus strand of OZ002741.1, from coordinate 269,566,804 downwards.
AAAAGGAAAATACAAAATATTACAAAATTCATATAAAAATAAACTATATACAAAAGAGAAGGAAATCCAGAAAAAAAATAAAAAAAATGTAGAAAAAACAAAAACAAACAATGATAAACTAAAATTTTAAAACTACTAAAAATTCATATAATACAAATTATTCAAGAAAATGAAATAAATTAGAAATTTAAAGCAAAGCAAAGAAGGCCAGAGGAAACGACAAATATTAATTTGATGAACCATTAACATGCTAAGAATCTGGAAATTGTTTTATCTCCGTTATAACTGATTTTTTAAATATATAGTGACAAACGAATTTTTGTATGGCTACCCTACGAAGGATTTACCCGATTTGTCCCATTTGCGAAATCAATTCTACTTTTTTTTTTAAAGCTCATCTGCAAAATGTCAGCTCTCTAAGTACACGCGTTCATCAGTTATCGTGAGGACGCACGGACGGACATGGATAAATCAAAATAACTTTTAATATTATGCGTGGCTGTCCAAACCATTTTGCTTTACAGTCATTATTTCTAGGTGTTACAAACGAAATGGCAAACTTAGGATATCCTATGATTTCATCTAGTGTATAGAAATATAGGTTGAAAGACTCTGCTCACAACATAGTAATATTGTTAAGAATTGTGTTAATAATAGCCATCTGTATAGCTAGTAGTTAACAGAGCTTTTCCAAATTAAAATTAAATAAAAATTATCTTCGTTGAGTGATTTAAGATTGCGAAATCTAACGATACTATCCATAGAAAAAACAGAGAATATAAATTTTGACAAAGTCATTAAAGACTTTTCTAAAAAAAAAACTAAGCAAAATAAATATATCAACGCGCTAACATTTTATCATTATTACAATCTGTTTAAACAAAAGAAATATATTTTTTTTTGTAATTTATTTATTTATGTTCTGTAAGCACTATTGATTTTGATTGACTTAGAAAAGGCGGCAAATTGGGACCTCCCCAGGCGACAAAAGCTATAGGTACGCCACTGGTTTCACCACCTTGATATTTTCAAAAAATCTAATATTTTTTTTCTAGATAAATTTTTTCAACATCGAAGAATATTTTAAGCGTTTAACCATTTCAAAATTCAGATTATCTCCGACGTTATAGCAATTAGAGCTAAACGCGGCAGGGAGTAGTTGTTCTTTTGCATTTTCTGTCAAAACTACGTTTTTTAAACTGGTGTATAAGATATCTCAAGATCTGTTTAACCGATTTTGATAAAATACATAGCAAATTTTCTTTATAATATTATCGAAGATGTAGCATAGGGAAAAATTTTGAAAATATTTTTTGCAAAAATGACTGTTGTTTGAAGAAAACCTCTAATTTTTATCAGAAGTTTGAGTTATAAAAATTTATAATAAATGAACGCCGAATCCAATCAGAAAAATCGCCTAACTCATTTTAGATAATATTATAAAGAAAATGTGATTTGAATTTTATCAAAATTGGTAAAACACATCTTGAAATATCTTGCACACCAGTTTAAAAGACGTAGTTACGAGAAAAAATACAAAAGAAAAACCACCTGCTCCCTGTCGCGCAAATTAACTTTTTCCTTTAGGATTCGTAACAAAAAAACTGAGGATAGATTTCGAAAAATGAAAAACACAATCTCCACTGTAAACTGAACAACTATGTTTATATATTTACAAAATTATTAATTTATAATCTTTGATTATTACAAATTTTCAATTATCACTAATCTCTGGTTTCTCTTTAGAGTAAACCAACACAATTATATTTTCTTTATTGGAGCTTTTCTTTTTAAAAAGTCACGAACTAAATCACGGCGGTCTTAAGACTGACTTCTGGTTTCTTTAATTCTAAAAATTCTCATAATTAAAACTGCTTACCTAATCATTGTTCCCACGTTAAGTTTTGTTGAGCTTTTTATTAACTTGTCTTTTTCTGTTTATTTTTCAGGTAAGTCTGGGAATATGGGAAAATGTGGAAAATATGAGGAATGGATCAGGTTCGTATAGGAATTTTATTTATGTCGAGACTGTCTAGACTTGTAATTGAGTATCGGTTTCCTGTATTAAGGTGAGGTAACGTAACTCGCACACTACTAATTACTATAAATTTGGATATAATTTGTATTTTAAAATCATTAAGTGCTTAACTATTCTTTAAAACAGTATACGGAGTATACGGAAAAATATTGCTATACTAGTAAGTTAACTCATAATTCACTTTGGTTAAATATAATTATTATCATATTTCTTTTTTCATTAATAATTATTAGTATTCTATTTTTATACCCTACATGAAATCTATAGAGTATACTTAGTTTGTCATTCCGTTTGGACACTCACGCATAATATTAAAAGTTATTTAGATTTTTGCATGTCCGTCCGTCCGTCCGTGCGCACGATAACTCGAGAACGCGTTCATTTAAAAAGCCAAAATTTTGTACACGGACTTAAAAAAAAAAGGGAAATTAAGTTTAAAAATTAGTCAAATCGAGCAACTCCTTCGTGGGGTTGCCATACTAAACTTTCGTTTTCCACTATATATTTGGACACCTGCCTGAGAACGCATCAACATAAAGAGTTGAAATTTGGTACATGGTATTTTTATAGTAATAAAAAAGAAATCCAAAATGGACTGAATCACATCAAAAGGTCGAACTAATAACTTTGCAAATCAACAGAGAAAACAACGTATCAGGAAATATTACATCCATGCTTAGATAAGGTTAGAGTGGCGGCTATCGGAAAAAAACTGCGATCAGTCAAGCGTATTTCTTCTACAGCAGGTATTGAGCTCTTTCAACCTCTTCTCGTGCTTGCGTTCCGCATGTTTCCCAAAGACGAAGTGTTCTGTGTAGCTGCAGTAAAGTTCCTCACGCGTCATTAAGGTTTGTCCACAAGCAAGAAATATATTTCTTGTCTGTGGTTTGTTCTTAGCAGAACTTCTGTATTCCTAGGACATATCTTGGGCCACAGCTGTTTTGAAATCACGTATATGGCAAATTCTCCCCATCTGCGATTATTTCAACTTCACTAATTCTAAGGGCCTTCCTATAGATTCATATTTATTTATGAATTTGCAGCGATATCTTACAGACTAAAATCACAATTAAAAATTACACGGATATAATTATCTCTAAAGAGAAGGATAAACAAAATGTATCCTTCCTTTGCAATAATAAAAGAATTGTAGAAGAAAATTTCAATGTAAGAAATAAATTTTAAAATCACCAAAATTAGATGCTATACCAACTACAATTAATATGTAAAGCTACGATTTACAGCTATAAGAACTTTGAGCTATTACTACCATACAAGCAACTAGATATAACCTAAAGTCTTTAATACAATTCAAGATACAGGGAAAAATCGAAAAGAAAGAGAATTAAAATTCAGTTAATAAAAGGTTAAGAAAAAATAAGGTAAGCAAGAGTCCTTCAAGTTCAAGTTAGTTCAATATAAATGAATCGACAAAAGAGCATCGAACTCTGATTTTCTTATATAATTTGGTTCGGAATATTCAACCTTCGAGAGTCTTTTGGAACGTTATTATCTCCCCGCAATCGTAATATCACAATTCCAAGATTTAGGAGACTGATAATGGAGGGTTCTTTCCCAGACCAGGTCGCACAATTATGGTATTCACCTCCATCAAGTACCTACTCAGTGTGTTGACGCCATCAATGCTTTTCAAAAACTCATCAGGGTTCAAATACTGTGAAATAAATTTAAAAATGTATAACAGCGGAAATAAGACTGAAATTTCTTTTGTTTTTTTTTTTAACTGTTATTAATCTAACCAGAGATTAATTGTTCTGTTTCAGACACTTTTACTTAATACACTTAACAAATTTGCATTTTTAATTTGAATTCTCTCTCAGTTTTAGTTGTTATGTTTGATGTATGTTAAAATTATTGGCTGAATTAATTTAATTCAGTTTTCTATTTATTTCTTTTTATAGTTTATTTTCTTTTTGTTGAACTGCTTTTTTTAAAAATTATATAAGCACCTCTCTACTTAAGTCCAATTAAAAGATTTGTAATCTTGTGTAAACTTTCTCCGAAATAAAACTAATATTATTATTATTAGTTATACAAAGATTATTAATATTATATTATTATTGTATAATGGTTACAAAGATCATAATGAGCACAATCACGCTAACTTGTCTAAGGGTGCAGAGGGAAAGACTGAGGATGTCGACTTCATTGGTGAACCAATGAACAACAATTGTAACAAGAAGAAGCAAAGGAAGGATTTTTCCCGCAAAAGAACAAGATTAACTGTTGAAAAGGAATAGGATACATGATTTAAAGATCAAAAAAAATTCCAAAAACATTATCAGAATTTGGAAAGAGAAAACACCATTTTGAATTGAATTTTCATGTTAACCCTAATCAGCCCAGCTAAATTTTCTCCCTAATCTGCCCAGGGGCCGGATTCTGTAACTCGGAGAGTACAACCCCTCATTGGGGGTTTTCCAAAATACGTCATGTTTGGTATCAAATGAAAGAGGAAGAAGCGGGTAATATAGTGGTGTAGTTTTTTTTTATTAATTTTATTTTAACTTCATAACTGCCTTTTTACCACCGAAAGACGGATTTTTTTTACTTGGGTCATATACACCTAAATTCCTATAATTTGCATATATTTCTTCCGTTCGTTGTTTCATATCCATTAGTACTCTGTTGTGAACATTTCTCTCATGGAGTGAATTTCCAGGACTTACCAGTTCTTCATAACGATGAATTGAAAATACATATGTCCATTTTTGTACAAAAAAATGGGCATTTTTTTCATCTTAAGAAGAACTGATTCACTTCTTTTGCGGTTATCTCCAAAACCATTTACCGGACTCAAAAACTAATTAAATATTTAATTGGGGGATGCGATACATACAAGCTTTGATATGCATATATAAATTTTTTATAGCATCTCTTCTGTACTCGGAGACGACCAAATTCACCATTTTCGCATGATTTGGAATTTTTAGTGGGTATCTTGAGACACCCAAATCCTTATTTCTCTGTAAGTATTGCAAGGATTTCCATAATTTGTTTTCGTAAACATAGCCAGGATATGCAGTGAGTCCATTATTTAATTTAAAAAACCTAGGTACCTAGGTACCTTCACAAAACGTAACAAAAGCAGCGAATACTGTCAGTTGAGAAATATTTTTCTTATTTCTCCACAACTAACACAGCCGAGATTTTTATCGAGTTACACAATTCCGAGTGGAGAGTTAAGTGTCAAAAGAACTCTCATCTCCACAACTCTCCGAGTTAGTGAATCCGGCCCCTGGTGGAGACTCAAAGTGTTAGAAAATTGTTATTCATTACCCGACTGCGAAAGAAAAGGAATTTCAAAATAATAATACGTGAAATACAAACATTTTAAGTTGATTATTTATTTTTTTATACCCTAGATGATGTCATTCAGTTTGTAACACCTCGAAATATTGATGGTAGAGCAAAATGGAAAAAGTTATTTTGATTTTTGCATATCCGTCCGTCCCTCAGTCCGTGCGCACGATAACTCGAGAACTATTTCACTTAAAAAGTCAAAATTTTGTACACGTACTTTAAAAAAAAAAGTAAAATTAATTTCGAAAATGAGACAAATCAGGTAGCTCCTTCGTAGGGTTGCCATACAAAAATCTCATTTCCACTACATATTTGAACACTGCCTGAGAACGCGTCAACGTACAGCGTTGAAATTTTTTACATAGTGTTTTCATAAAAATAGTAAATATAACTTCAAAAATGGACTAAATCGGGCATTCCCTTCTTGGTGTTGCCATATAAAAATTTAGAATTTTTACGTATGCTGTGAAAACGATCAGTCCTAGACATTTTTATTGTATTAAAAACTTCTTCAGAATACAAAGTCATATAAAATTGGTTATAATCATTTTTGCTGTTCGACGAACCGTTCTAGAAATATATACGAAAACTACAGAAAACATAAAACTTCTACAGATAAGTCACCATACGAAATTATGCGCGGGCATTCATCTAGGTTATCATTATTGGTCTTAGATCAATTCTAACTTTTTTACTTGTTTTTGTTACATAAGTGACAAAAAATTGATTTTTCGGAATGTTCGTTACAGACATTCATCTTACATTTGCAACATGTTTGTTTCGCGGGGGGCACATGTAGCATCATTTTCTTTTCTGCGAAGTGTATGCGTTATTGTTCCCAGAATCATGAACTGCAGATGGTACTACATCAGCAACAATATTTCTTATGGACCGTGATAATTATCTGGTTTTCATCCAAATCAATGAGGTTGTGGAAAATAACAACGGGCCACCTATTTGACTTTCATTTTGCTGAAAATGTATGACACATCTGATCCATAGTATCAACCGCCGCTTTAGTAGAATTGTAACATCTGGTTTATTTTTTTTGTTGGTATCGATTGTTTTGGTGTGATGCTGAGTGGATAAAAACATAACTGATTGGGTTTGTTTGGGGACGAAGCTCACTAACGACATATTTTTTCTGCATCCAAACAAACTTGATTCTGAATCTCTGAGTTGATTTGGTAAAAATTCTTGGGGAATGCATATTATGTTTCTCCTCAAAGTTCCAACACTGGTAAGACCTCTACTCAATAATTGATTTGCAAGATTAAATGAGGTAGAAAAATTATCAAAAGTTAAATTTCTTTTCGTCTCAGAGTAACATTCGGGAAGCAATAATACCACATTCTCGTCTAGATTGCACTCTCTTTTGTTTCCTTCTTTTCCAAAGTAAGGAATACTAAACAAAGGATATCATGTAGTGTAGTGGTATCACATATCAACCAGATCTTCATGCCATATTTATCCAGGTTTGAAGACATGTACTGCTTGAATGACAGAGTTCACGGGTGCCCTTATTGGTGCAAATTTGTCTTTCTCTCTTCTTTCAATTCTAATTGATATGTCATCAAAACGCAAATATTGCGAAATTTTGGCGAATCTAATTTTTGACATTGTTGCTCTGAATACATAAAAGTCGGTAAAATCAAATATCCCTTGTTTTTAGTGCCCGCGTAAATAAGCAATCCTATGAAAGCTGTTATTTTGACGCTGTCAGTAAGCTTCCATTTTTGACCACCCTTCTCGGCCCCACGGTTATTCGTAAACTCAATAATTGCGCAATCGAAAAAAAAGTTCGAATACAATCTTGACGTCATCAATACTCCTTCCAGGTGGTAAAACAACTTTGTTCAATTGGCATCTTATGACGTTATGACTGGCAGCTAGTATTACTTGAACAAACGGCGCAGCGTTCCATTCAGTTCTATCCTTACCAAAATATTTTTCAGGTACAAATTCAGCATCATTATCATCGGAAGACAACTCAATTTCACCAGGCAATTCCTCAAAAGTTTCTGTGGCATTTTTCTTACTATCATCACTATCCAGATAATCAAAATCACTCTCTTCACTTGCTTCAAAATCACAATCATTGTCCGAGTCAGCTTCTATCGACCCTCCCATTTCCTCATCTGTAAGTTCTTGTCTTTTTGCCACTTCTGTATGTATTTCAATTATATTGATAACTAAAAAAGCTTATTTTTTATACTCTTTCTATAACTTGAAAAAGAAAAGTTGATAGGTACCTGCATTATTATTCAATAAAATATGAAGACATCTACTGCAAATCCATACAATTTATTTGAATCATAAAAAAACCTTAAACGGAATTGTAATATAAGTACGTACCGAACCAATACTTTTAAAAATAAAGCAAATTAACGGCTTCTGAGAGATGTTTCCTGTTATTTACATGTGAATCCAATACGGTGACTATGAGTCATTGCCTGGGTGTATTAGGTATGAAACGAATGACAGCAATATATGTTTGTTATAACAAGACTTTGTAATATTTTTTTTTTTCTACATTGTATTTCTTAAAGAAAACAAAATCAATGAGTGTGAAGACGCTACCTTTTCAAAAATTCATAAAAATAACTCTCAAACCTGAAACGGTGACTCGAAATCACAGGGTGGGCGGATTAAGGTAAAACTGTAAGAGAGAAATAGTCATTCGATGTTCAAAGCATTCCTATAATTGATCATTAGTGCTTAGAATGATTTAGTCTTTTTATGCATCAGAAATCATTCGATGGAACCAATCACAGTTTTTTCAGTTGAATGGAACTTATCAGGAAGGCGCTAATGTAAACAACTTTTGTAAACAGAGTAATTTCGCTCAAACTTAAAAGTGTAGTGAGAACAATTATTGTACATTTCACTCTAATACTTAAGTTTAGGAGCCGAACATGTGTCGGCTTGGTTTAGCATGTTTCAACCGTTCTACTATGATCCTAGTTTAACAAATATCAAGGAAGTAAGTGATTATAGAGAGGGTTTTTGTTTTTACTGCCTGTTGACTCCGAAGTGTCAGATTCTTATTTTTGAGCAAAAGAAGCAGCAAACGTCAAAATTAACAATCACAAACCTCTTCCTAACCTCTTCTTCTTTCTTTGACATTTCAAAACAAAAACCGTAGTGCTGTTCCTATTGAAGAGCAAGAGCAGCTAGGATTAACCCAAGTAGCAAACAAAACAGAAAGTGACAGCTTCGGGAGTGACGAGTGCCATGACTCTGGCAAATCGAACCACAAAATGGACTTGAGGGCTAACATCGAACCAAAAATGAAAATAATTTTATAAAGTTCTCAATGCTTTATCCATTTCTTTTTTGCACATTAATTCCTGATAATATTTTTTATATAAAAAAAACATAATTTTTAAAAATGCTTGCTTTGTTGCTCGCATTGTGTAAATGGTCAGAAAGAAAAAACCAACTATATAATTTTTCCTTTCAATCTTAAGGTAAGATTAATCAATGCATTGTTAGTTTTAAATTTTAATATTGTCCTTCATTATATATTTATTTATTTATTTAAGAAGTTGATGCGATATTAAACAGATATATCCACTTATTTACTACTATTAAAAAAATGCAAACTTTAATTAAAAACTAAAAATTAAAAACCAAAAAAAATATACTTAAAATTAGCTCAAATTAATATGTAAGTAATACAAAAGAAAAAATGCAAAGGAAAAGTATAATAAAAACGAAAGCAAAATAAAACATAATCCATAGAAGACCTAAGCTGAGAAAACAAAACCAAAAATTCAATAGGGTAATCTATTAGTTGCTAAAATAACCAAACAACATCTGATATTAAGCAGAAATAGATAATAGAAACAAAAAATAAGAAATAAGATAACAAATAAATATAAAATAAAATAAAATATATATAATAAAATAAAATAAAATTAAAAATAACAAATAAGCATGAAAGCAAAGGAAGTAGAATATATAAAAAAATGGAGGAAGGTAGCAGAAAAAATAAGGATGAACCACATCACTTTAACTTAGAATGGAAAAATTATTTAAATGATTTATTATGACAAAGAGGTTGCGCTTAAAAATCGAAAAGCTATTACTAAATATATTTAAATCGTTATATAAGATATTGTGGGCCTTTCGAATCCTAACAGTATCTGGAAAATCTGTCATCATAATCCACATATGAGTCCGTAAGTTTAAAAAGCAAGTACCTAGTGAATCTACCTTGAATAGCGTCGTATATAAAGGGTTCCAGATTGGGAAAGCGACTCTAGTATAGATCTAACCAAGGTATTATACATAGTTATGTGCGGCGGAAACTGCTCAAAAGGCCTAGCGCACCTTAAGACAAACGCCAAGGTTTTAAAAGCTTTGTTGGTAATATGATTAATGTGTGAGTCAAAGAGAAGCTTGCTATCAAATAGTACTCCTTAATCATTTATTTCTGATACGCGCGTGACGCTGTCCAACTTATAATCCCACTATAATGTGGGGTGTTTTCTGGAGAAGGACATGCACTTGCATTTATCCACGTTTAAGGATAGTTGATTTTTATTACACCAAGGCAGCATCTTCTGAATGTCATTTTGCAGGTAATCATATCTCGATAAATATTGGTGTCATCGGCATATATTAACACATTAAGCGCCATAAGCATTCGTATAGATGCACAATGAGATTTCCAATAGGGCCGCGTGCATCCTCTCGGATACACACACGATAATACAAACGTAATACTTACGAACTCGTAACATCCGTATTTATGCACAGAGTAGCTATAAAAACATGAGTAACGCAAGTGCGTTGCCCGCTCTTTTGTACCTTGACAAAGTAGTAGAACAATACTTATACAAAAGACAAAATAATTTTTGTCGAAAATATTTAGAGGTGGCCTAAAGAGAAACACATTTTTTTTATTGTGGCGCTTAATGTGTTGGAAGCAGAGGATAATTCATTAGGGAGCTCATTAATATATAATAAGAAGAGAAGTGGACCAAGAATCGAACCTTGGAGTACACCAGACAAAAATCCGTTAATTACAACCGTTAGATGATGGTTCGAGAGATATGACATAAACCAGAGAGTACTGTTAGAATCAAAGCTTAATCTTCTTATCTTATCTATGAATATTTTGTGATTTATCCTATAAAATGCCTTAGATATATCGGCATAAAAAACGAAGGGTATTCAATCTTGAGTGTTACACCTGCAGGATATTGATAGGCTACGCCTAAACAAACACAAAATTGTATGAACGGGGAGAGGAGAATCCTAACTGTTACCGATATAATGGGACTTAAAGATATTCGGCTATGTTTTTATAGATAACCACATAACTTCTGACTATTACACCCTATGATGATGATTTAAAATTAGATTGATAATCATAAATAATAGAACGTTGTCTCCCACACTTATTTGATAAAAATTATTTACCTCGAATGTAGACTGGTTTGAGCTTTTCGGCTATCTTCAGTACACTAAAACTTTTTGTATTGCTGATATAGTCTAATGCAATGGTTTGCATAGCGGCAAGTAATGAAGATCCGTTTGCTCGTTGAAGCATGCAGAATTTAAATTTAATAGAGCTCGAGATATTTCGAGTGATTCTAGCAAGTTTAGCTTTCTACCTTTATCACAAAAATGCAGAATTTCTGGTTCTAAGTAAGGAATGTGCTTATTTTCTAATAGGTGATTAGAAAAGTTCGATTTGAAATTATTATTTCTTAGACAACTGAAGTATACTCATTTATTCTTTCTTTGAAAGATCGTCCTGTTTATTCAATGTATACCCCCTGGAATGTTGCGCAATTTAAGCAATAAACCCCATTTATATTTAATTTATCGGTTATATCTTTAACACTTGACAATAGGCTATTAAGATTTTTTACCGTTTTAAAACCTACGTATACATATATCACGTTTCTTTAGTGCCTTAGCAATTATGTCCGATATATCTCCGTAATATTGTAATGGAGCCCAAGTTTTTTAAGTTGGTACAATACTGCTTAGACAAGTAATTTTTTCCATAAGTTTATTTCTTAATTTTCTTTTTAAGATTCCAACAATTAACTCATCATTGAACCCGTTATTGCTTGCTATATTCTTAATTACTTTAATTTCTTCTTCTCTATCATTTTTATCCATTGGGATAATTTTTAGACCTTTCAAATACTCTACACATGTTACCCCTCTTCCTCACGGTTATGGCCCAACAAAGTTAAAATTTCGGAATATTAACTCAGTTTTCTTTATTTAACTACTATTTAAAAAAAAAAAAAAAAAAAACGTAATCAACACCAAATTATCATACTGGAAGCCGAAAAGTTTCGCTTTAACTTTAAAATTACCTATCACGCTCTATATCTATATCATATTGTTACAAAGTTGCTAAAAGATAAATAAAAAATATTGTTTAGTACAATCATCAATATTGGTTAATGCATCATACTAGCATTATTGGCGACTTACTTTAGAGAGGCTCCAATTCTACGCATGCATCTTTAGTTCTGGGCAGAAAGCTGGCCAGCCATCATCCATGAAAACAGTAAAACCAAAGAAAAAAAAGAACCTTAAACGAAAAGTAATTTAAAATTATAAGATTGTAATAACAAAATCTTTAAAGAACAAATTGTTAAATTAAAATTAGAATTTATATTGAATTTCCTAAAATTATTGTACAAAAATTTGTTTAGTTAAAGGAATCGAAATTAGAAAGAAAATGAACTAGTTTAACGATCCTCGGAAAGTAATGATCGGGCCACTGGAAAATAGTCTTTTCCGGGCATAGTTAGATTTTTCCCCACCTCATGGGGATATAAAAGAAAGGTAAAGACAGATCGTTGCTCTCTGTTCGGAAAGTCAAAGTTGAGCGATTAGATAGTTGTCAGAAAAAATAGTGCGAGTTATTGAATAAATTCAAAATTAACAATTAAAATTTATTTTTTTTTTATTATTTTCCTTTCTCTGTGCGAGGTAACCAAAACATTAGTTCCGGTGAGTGTTTTTTTTTTTTATTTCTTATTAAAAAACTAGCAAACACCGCGATTAGGACATTGCGGGCACAGAAGGTCAAGGTCAAGAGGAAGCGATCGAGCCTTTGTTCTTTTCGATCACCTTCAATAACCAAGAACTAGGAAAAGGCGAAACATAAATTATAATTTCAGGTAAAAATGGGCCATTGCCTTCAAGGCTTAATATAGCTTGAACTGAAAATCTGACATACAAAATTCAACTTAATAATTTTTCAAAGCAGAACGGCGGAAATTTGAATTCAATCAATCAATCGCATTGACAGAGGAATTGAACTTGCACTTTCCCCTTCGCAGCACGAAATTGGAAATTCGCACACCAGTCCACCGATATTTATATAAGAGTGAATACCGCAGAGGTCCGCCATTTGTAAAAAATGCTCTAAGATCGTCGACGAAGCAATTTGTTGAGGAAATTCCATAATCCCGCGCTGACTTCAGCCGCTTGACCACAAAGCACCAAGCGGGAAGTTCATAAAAAAACAACAAAACATTCCCAACCTGGTGCCCCAAAGCTTCATTGCATCTACGGTGCAATCCTACAAATCCTCATATAGGCACATTACACAGCATAAGGGTACACTACTTGCTGCCACTTTGGATAATTAGCTTGCCAAATTCTTACAAGCCTTTGACACTAAACACCTCACCAACACTCAACACTTCGCGTGAAACACGATCGCGACTTTAATAAATAAGCGCAGAAATTTTGCCACAGTAACCAGCGGTGCACTAGAAGCGAAAACTAAAACAAGTCCACCTTATCTTTGTCGGCTGACACACGTTTACAAACTGCACAGTAAGCACTTAATGAGTGGAACGCGATAGTAGTACTTATCTCGTTCCACTCGAACTGCAAGCATAGTCGCTGTACTCTCTATTCAGAATTCCCCCTTATACGACTGCAGAGTGCAGAGCAGAATCTTACGTTCACCCACTATTAACAAAAGTTGCAGTTTCCGCCGAGAATAGCATCCCAGTGGAAGCTCTCTGAGCCATCATCAGCCCAGCTGATCTTCTCGAACGTGACACCGTTCCACATATTGTTGCTGACCTAAGTATATTCGAAAGTTGGTTGCTATCTTGTCACAACATTTTCCTAAGCGAAGCTTCGCAACATTTTTTGTTAATGAAATCTCCCTCTCGGTAGAAGCAAATAAGGAAAACTTGTAACAATATCATATATGTCATTCTATATCTCCCCCAATTTCTAGCTTGTGTTGGCATGACCTATCCATAAACTCCGGATGTAACATACAAGACCGGACACATTTATAATAGCAATATGATCCCAGAGTATTAAATTTTTATTCTTCTAGCATTTATAAATCAAGGAATTTGAAGAATCAAAAAACCCAACAGGAAGTTGTTTTTACTTTTATTATGATTATTTTTTTTTTTTTTCAAAATACTAGGATTCTCCCGTCCCGACACAACAATTTTAAAGATGGTAATCTTCTGCGGAAGTAAAAATTCCTGACCAGAACATCGTGAATTTTAATTCTCGTCATCGTTAGCTAAATGTCCTTTGACTACACTATGCAGTAACACCACCACAACAATGACTATCTCTAGCTAACTATTTACCATCAAAACAAAATAAAATTTCAAATAAAGTAATCAGCTTCCTTACAAACTTTTTAAAAGCCATTCGAAAGAGGAGGGATGTAGCTGAAAAGCAATTCCATTTTATGAAAATCGCAGTCCAAGGCTCAGTAAGGTTTACCACTCGAGTCTCGAAAGTGTAGACCGAGAGAATAGCAGTCGCTTATAATACAATCTGAATCTTATAGAACAGAAACAGACTTTCCGCTGTTAGCTAGTCTTGTGTCGGTTTGGTAGGGAATCAAAACTTACGATTATTAAAATTGTGATAAGGGGAGCAGGACACTATGGGTACTATGCCAACAGAATTTACCTTCTGCCCCATATCTGTTTTGGTTATGAGGGGAATATAATAGTATACAGGGGTCGTAGCTAATATTGTGGGCAAATAATCTAAATGAGTCTTTTGCGGTGATTATAACAGCTTTTGAGGATATAATCATATACATGGAAGGAGGAAGCCTTTTACATGATGTAAGATGTTGTATGCTATATATATATATTAGCTATATATTAGCTATATATGCTTACATCATATACCTGTAAAATATGCGTAAAAGGTAAATGACATAAATTTGTTATCATTACAACAATATTGACAGCTTTTGTAATACTTCTAGGTTGAAAATCAAGATAAATTGATCCTTAGGCTCGATAGTCATGGAGAAATATTGTTTACATATAATTCTACCTAAATAATACATACTTAGTATATAATCGATTGCTTGCATAGATATTCCGGAGAGCAAACTGCCAGCCAATTTTGTTATAGTATATATTTTTTATCAGGGGGCTTGAGCACGAGCGGCTATCATAGAAGTCAAAAAAAGAATCCCCAACACTATGAGTGTTCTCTGTGCTGTGGACCAGAATAGATAGTGTGGTGTGATGTGAAAAAGCAAAAGATGAATTGCATGGTTACAATTTATTCAGGTGCTTAACTTTAATGGCATCATAATAGCTAGGAATGGTTACTAAAATGATTGGAAAATCGTGGCTGGCATCGTTAAGCATAGAACGGGCTGACAGTTAGCCAGCCCAACATGGTGAAGCCGGAGCAGCAGCAGCAACAGACCACCAGCCTAAAACTAGCAAAAACCGCTATTTGGACCCTATATACCTAGGTAGGTACGTAGGTACTATAGATAGGTCGTCTAAAAGGGGGATTCCCATCTGCTCTCACACTACAACCAAATTTTGCTAGGGTAATTTGAAATATGACACGGGAGTAAACTAACCGTGGCGTAAGTTGGATATTATAACGAGATGCAATGGATTCAGCAGGCGGAGGTTGACGGGTGGCACTGGATTTTCGTAAATTGGGTACAAAATTAATGATAAATTTTATCATCAGACCAGAGTAAAAGTCTTTAAATGGGAATTAGAGTAAAAACGATGCCGAGACGATCCTATGAAAATGTCTGTATGTTTCTGTATTAGTATATGTTTTCCCTACGGTACGGTATATTATATATGTATAGATTATTGGTGTGTGACTGGATCCCCCACCTCATTAAATTCACGCTGAAAATTTATACTTTATACTACGAATAATTGAGGGAATTTTCTTGGATATGACAGTGGATGATTAGAAAATTATTGAGTCTGATGTAAAAGATTTTTGGCTGTTAGCATCGGTGCCAGAAGATGCTTAAATGAGTTTAATTTAAGGGAAAAAATAATTTTTTGTTCATTTTGTAAAAAATTTGAAGGCGTTCAAATGAAATTTGAATTTATTAGGAGTATATTTTCTATAATAAAAGTCATAGCCAGACCATGTTGAAAACAAGAATGATTACAAGATTTTCCTGATGTTCGTAATCATAGAAAAACCTACTAAATATAGATGCGGATATTTGGTTTTTGTTCTTTTGAGCAAATCTGCAGGATTTCGTATTTATTTCGGTTGTGAAATAAATTTATTATTGTTATTCAAATGATTCAAAACGAAGTGAAAATAATGAAAGGAAATCAAAAATTTTTCTATTTCAACATACATTTTTCAATATAAATACTCGCACTAACGCGTTAGATCACAGCGACCTTAGAATATAAAGGAAAAAGGAAGTGTTGATACCTATAAAATTCATATACATGAGCGTGCCTTTTCATAAATACATTTCTCCAATTTCCCCTATTCAAAGACCCCAACCTTGAATAGGGGAATTGGAGAAATGTGTGTTCAGCTGCCTAAATTTGAAACAGCTGAGAAGCTCCCTGAGTACCTTGGCGCAGTAACAGCGACTAAGAGCACTACTAAGAATATTTTCAGTGGGAGCAACCGCAGTATTTTAAACCATATATCTTGTTGCCCCGCTCTCTATGTTCATTCTATTACACGCCTGTACTGAGCTTTCATTACAGCGGCAACAGATTCTAACACAATCAGAATTTAACTATGCTAAATTTGGCTTATCACACTTCTTGTACTCTTTATATTTTAAGCCAGCGATACAAAGATTTTCTGTAGCGTTTGACCAGCGATTGAAATGACAATCGCAGCATTTCAGTCGTCAATCGCGAGCAGTGAGAACAAAATGGCTAGTGCAAATTCAAGTGAAATGAATATTGGGGTCGATAAATTAATTTTATATGATCTGAATTTAAAAGGTTATAAAAATATGAGCAAAAGGACAAAGTGGGGGATAATATTCCCAAAGAATTGAATACAAGTGAGATTATTTTTTAAGTTTATTAACAAGATCAAAATAAATGGAATTTTAATGAGTCTGAACTCGATTGACTGTTCCAAAACGCTATCCTGGGCTCCGAATTTCATATTGTGTATCAATCCACTGAAAACCGAGCTATGCCTTTTTGTATGAAAATAAATATTCCTAGATTTAACCTACCCTCTATTGGTTCCACACGTTTGGAGTAAAAGGACAAGGTAAAATACCTAGGCATCATACTATATACCACAATAGGTCGCAGAACTATAGGAAAAAAGTGGGGACACAAACCGCGGATGATCCTATGGATATACACTAGCGTTATCATACCCATGCTAACGTATGCTCAATGGTGTGGTAGAAAGGAATGGATTTCGCCAATCATCGTAAGATATTGTAAAATATTCAAATACTGTGCTTCCTTGGTGTAAGTGGTGCTCTCACGTCAGCTAGTTACTCGGGCTCTCGAGGTTATCTTCAACATACACCCCGCTCAAATTTACATCAAAAAAGAGGCATCAATGAGGCTGCATCTCAATCAGTGCTGGATTCAAGCTGGAACAAGAGTTCTACACGTATCCATCTTTGAATTTGTGCAGTTTGTGCACCTGACATCGACAGGCACAGCGATCACCTTTTCGAGATTATGTTAAAACTAAACCTCAAAGCGAAATTTCCATCTAGGGAAGAATAGGAATCAAACTCTGTGCTTCAGCTATTGGCAAACCCTATTATCTATATACATGACTCTAAGTCAGAAGAAAACACCGGAACAGGCGTTTTCCAGATATTGTTTTTATCATCTAATTTAGACAGATCAGATGGATTTCAACACTATTGCAACGATCTAAGAAGAGATAAGGAATTACGACTCTCACGCAATTTCGGTGGCTGTTTGGTTATGGTTTGGGGATGCTTCTGTTGCCATGGGAAGCTTCCTTTATCGGCAATATCCACAAGAATGAATTCGAAGACTTGCTTACGCAGAGACAATTGTTGGACCAGATCTTATCTTTCAACAAGGCAATGCTGCCAAAAGATATACCAGTTTTAGAATGGGTAGCTTGTAGTCCTGACTTGAATCTCATAGAGAATCTCCGGGGAATAATATCGATAAGGATATGTTAAGTCCCAATACGGGCTTAGCATAAAAAGGGGCAGCTGCCGGTTAAAAAATGCTAAGACAGGAATATTTTTCCAATGACAAAAATTCAGCCGTTTATTATTCACAATATATTTCTTAAAGCTAGGTAATTAAGGTACTTAAATTCAATTTAATTCAAAATTCACTTTAATTTAATCCAACTTACTAATTAATATTAATTCAAAAAGAATAATGAGTTTCCACTGGCGAATTTTATTCCTTAATCTGTAATAGAAAAGAGGAAATATTATTAATTAACTTAAAAAAAATCTGGGGTCAATACTCCCAAATTAACGTGCTGAAAATATTTAAATTAAATATTATAAATTTTAATTTGTTAGTATAAATTGGGTTTCATATACTGCCCTTGATTTAATTTATTAAACAAGACTTCAAATGGCTTCAATATCAACTGCCGATCTGTCGTGGTGCTCAGTCAGAACTTGAGTGATTTGCTACTTCCAGTAGCTCGCTATTTATAGGCAGAAACACAATAGAAATTGTGTCTGCCGGTGGCGTTGCTATAACGCTCGCGTTGCTTGAGAGATTTCACAAATTTCGCCATGATGTGACGTCCTGGTAGCATAATGAGAATAGTTTTCTCTATGCTATGAGCTGCCATTTTGAATCTGTCAAAGTGTTTCATGGCAGCGGTTTGGTTGGAGGTATGTGTTTGTGTTTTGAATATTTGTTTATATTATTTACTTTTATTAATGATTTGTTTTCCTTTTTAATTTTAGCTGACGACGTAGATGCCCTGCGCAGTACCATGGAATGGGTTTTCCCATTTTTTGAAGTTAAGTTTGTGTTTTTTGGTTAAAGTCTCAGATCATGAAATGATTTGAGACTTTTATAATTGTTAATGTTATGACTGATGCTTGTTTTTTGTTTTATTCTAAATTATGTTGCTGATAGCAACGAGGAATCTTCGAGTATATTGTCTTCGTGGGAAATACTTGTCAGCTGTGAGTGTTAGTTGTAACAAAATTTTTTAAATTTATAATTTTTTTTGTTCCGAGACGGAACAGGATATATGAAAACGGAAGATAATTTTCAAACACAAAAGAACTAAGGAAACAAATAATAAGAATGGGAGTATAGAAATACCGGTTACAATATTACAAACCTTGGTGAATTCAATGCCGAAACGTGTATTTGAAGTAATGAACCACACGAGGTATTAACAATTTTATAAATAAATATGCGCCTCATTCCTTGTGAACTTATAATTATGTGCTCAAATTTAACAGGAAAAAAAGGGAACTTTAATTTTTTAAACGGTTGAGATAATTTAATTTAATTTTCACTTTTTACATACATTATTAAGATTTTCTTAACATCTAAATTAGAAGTGAACTTTATTTGAATTTTTTGGTGAACTTATAGAAGACATAATTATATGAAAGTTCACTAAAAATTGTATATTTCTAATTTGATTGAAGCTATATCAGAGCTAGTCTTTCGTCCAGAAAGTCATTGGAAATAATTTGAGAATAGATATTCCAAAATTTAACACATTGACTGTTTAATTGTTTGCAATTTTTACCATAAAAACTAGAGGGGAGTGTACGTGTGAGGTATTGCAGTAATTACTTCGGAAATATTTTAATTTTAATAAGCTATCTACCTCACAATTTCTTAAAAATATATGTCAACATAATATAAATCCTCCTTTAGGCCTAAATATAAAATTTGTCATATTGGCAGCACTGCTCATATATAATATAACATCCATCTGTAGTGCTGGTTTTATTATAGTTCGGAGCTGCTTTTGTCGTATATTTTTGTCAAATATTTTAACATATCACCACAAGTTTATCTTACTTCGATTTTCATAATAGTTTATAGTGATTTACAATTTTCCTTTACACTGTAAGACTTTTATCTAGTTTTTTTTAAGTAGATGAAATCTAGTTGACTTTTTTCCTACTTTCTCAGTTAGTTTTACTGATACTTCGGTAATTACAAAAAATAACATGAGACATTCAGTTTAAGCCGGTTGGGTTATTATATCAAACAAGAATTACAATAGTTATAAATAGAATTACGACTGGAATTTTGTTTCATTCGTGTAATGGTTTTACACACCCGACTCGATTCTAATTGAGTTGAATTCTCAGCTCCTAGGACTTGTTGGCTAAATAGTGCTGTGTGTATAAAAATATAATAGATGTGGCGCAGTTTGCAGAATTTCTAAAAAAATGGAGGGATCGAAGCAGATGTAGTACAAGTTTTAAAAGGTCATAAATTTAAGAATAATTAATTAGGTATTAAAATATAGTAGGTACTTAACTTACAAAAAATATGAAAATATAAATATTGAAAATACAACCTATAGATAACTTCAGATGAATAGTGACAATCCTCCAAGACCTGCTTAGCCGATCTTTAAAAATAATTGATTGCCAAATTGAGATCAATGAATTAAATTGGAATATATTTATTAAGTCTACAAAACAAATTTCAACCACTAATTCAATATATTGCTGTGAGTATGCGCATTAAATTGAAACATGATTTATACATAATATGTGTATCTATTTTTTTTAGCTAGAAGATGACATAAAAGAATTTATCAAGAAAAATAATTTTATGCAGCCCTTTCTAGTATGCAAGAGCAAAGATTTTTTCGATTGTCAAGAAATTTTTATTGTTGTAGTTGACAATTTATTCATAGAATGTGTTCATAGAATATGTAATAAATATTAAATTTGCTCCACAATTATCGAAATTTTACAACTTTTTCGAATGCTTTGTATATAAAATAAAAAATGTAAATCCCTTAGGAGTAACATCTCGCTACTATAAAACATTAGATCCGGCATAATATTTATTTAGTATTTATGTATAAAATTTAACGAATATAATTTTTTTTTCAATAACAATACATTTTGTTACATGATCATAATATGATAAGTTTATTTTTTCTTTTTATTAAAAACTTTCATTTAAATTAACATTTTGTGTAGATATACATTATGTAAAAGTCTGTGAATACGAACTTTTCCAATTTTGTTTTCACAATTGGAGAGCCCCCAATCAGAAAACGACTTTATACGTTAGTTTCTGCTATTTATCTTCTACAAATCGTAGACGGTAAGAACTATAATTTAGTCCAGTAACCAGAACTAAGAATCTAGTGAATTTTACCGTCAAACATATTTTGATCAAATTTTTACTAGGATACTAATTTTTCACACTGATATTTCAGTAAAGGAAGAACTTATTTTCAAACTATTTTCACTGAAAAAATGTTTCAGTATCAGTACACTAGAAAAATAGAATAATACAAACCGCTTTTCTAGTAATTTAAATAAACAATATAATATAACAAAAGTGCAACCAGTAAAACTTATTACTAGTTTTCTAGTGCACACATTTTCACTAGAATATTATCTGAAAAATCTAGGAGGTCCACTCTAATGACGTTTTGCTGAAATTATAGTTGAAAAATATTTACAATGTACCATAAAATGAACTGAAATGAATAAACTGCTGAATATGCGACAAGAAATTCGACAAATTTCTCAACTGCTACCGAGGTAGTGAGAAGGAAAGTTCTTCTAATTTTCTAGAAAATGCATAAGAACAAATGATTGAAAAATGAAGCTCATATATTCCTAATGTGAAACTGAGATGAAATTTTCTATTAAATTCATGCTTGGATTATAGAGGCAAACTGAAAAAAAGTTAAGATTTCGATCTATTGTTTTCTATTTCTATATATTTTGTTATTTTATATTATATATATACATGTGGGATCGGAACCAACCCACTATCTTGTACGATAGGAAAAGAATACCCTTAGTTGGCACTACGGATGACTCCGCCATATTGAAGTGACAGGAGAAGTCGAAAAAAGGGGGCCGTGTGATTAGAAGAAGCGAAACGATGATCATCGGTGTCATCCACGAATATTTTATAATATTTCTAGTAATTGAATCTAGTAACGAATATCTTGAATTAATTAAGCTAAAATCATTCACTAGTTACGTTATTGAATTAAAATAAACCAATCTGAAATAGAAAGGATCTGTGTTTATATTACGATTTCTACATACATATATTATAATATTACATTATTTGGTTATTCTAATGTGGTATAAATTTCTCAAAATTATACCACAGTTTCCTCGACTACCAGCAAATAATTAATATTCAATAGCATGGAAAAGCTTGTCTTAAACTACATAGGTATTTGTGGTTTCACCCACAACCAGAATACCCATGGAATTTCTTAAATTTAATCCAAAGGAACATTTTCCACTCACGTTTTATATCTCTGTGAATACCATTGAAAGAAAATCCAATCCAGGAAAATCCCTTCGCACCATTTCGACGATTTTTCTTGATTTTTTTTTTTTTTTAATTTGGTAGTAGATAGAACAGGTTCCACCGTCTTATAGAAATCGTCAGATTTAACGCAAAAGAAGAAAATTGTCATCTTACGTGCACGTAAAGTTCTTGTTATCGAAATTTCTGTCTGTTTAGCTGTTTGGCAAATAATCTGAGAGAAGATTGGAAATTTTTGCCATCTTGTATGTGTAATTTAAATACGATTAGAGGACTAATCATCATTTTTTATATATGATTCGACTAACCTAAACATTAATTTTCACTTGAAATATTTCCATAGATTTAATGTGACTTTATTAATTAGCTCACGTAGAAATATTATGCACGACCTCCTATGAAATTCTTAGCAAATCAAGCAATGGATCCCTAATTTATTCGGTCTATTAATTAATAATGCTGCTCTAGACGTTCCTGACTCCGAAAATCCATTATTTTCGCGTGAGCAAATTAAGTAATGGGTGTAGTTCTACTATGCTGACACTTTTCACTTGTAGCTTTATAAATCTTATTTTTGTAGAGAGTAGAATCACATTTTTCATTAAAAACAAAAGGTGTGTTTCCCAGTACTGAATTCAATTCAGTTTATCCATTAGCATTTCATGAAACCCAAAGAAAGGTTGGGTTGGTCGCTACGCTATTAACTCACTGTATATGAATATTTTAAAATATGAACTGTGAATTTTATAATAATGAAAAGTTCATAATAAATTATTTCCTTTTGTAATGTACCTATGCATTGATGATAATGTATGTATTTTAGAAATGGCCAAAAGTTCTACTAAAAATCGTCTTTTACCGGTCACGTTCCCCAAGAAAGAGTAAAAGGATGGAATACTGCATACTGACTTCCAAAATCTACAAGGGACTTCCTTTAATTTGTATATATATTTTTAGTATATAATTATTAGATAAACAAAAACCTGTTTGCTTTGTCTTATTCTATGTTGGGAACCGACGATCTAGTCCAAAAACGTCCCTCTTGGGAGTCGGTGGCAGAGCTCATATATAGGTATAGTGGAAATCGGTTAACGCGAAATCGTAGAGACCAGCGGAAGGTTTTCGTGGTATGTGAATTTTTTTATTTATATTACAGAAAAATTTGGATATAGGCATTGCATCCTCTTTTCCTTGTCCTTATCTAAATCTTCAGCTTTAGATGCATAAGTTGATGGTCTAATTAATTCCACAATTTCATTCGCGGTCGAGATGGGAGCAGTATCAATATCATCATCCAGGTTCAAATATTCTTTGAGTGTAATATCCGTGGCTAAATTCTAAAACTATTGGCTATTTTAATGGCTACCAGACAAGTAACCTCTATTGAGGGAAGGATTACCAAAGAAAATCCAGGATTTTTAATTATTGTAGTTGTTACACATCAGGCACTAGATGAGGACTCTAAACTTGTCGCTCCATTAGTATCTTCTTCTTCATACACTATAATTTTCCTGAATAAGAACTTTCAGTAGGAGAATTTCAGTGAAATACAGCTAAAATGTCGTAATTTGTAACACACCACCAACTTTTAGGGGTATTATACAGGGTGCGGCAAAAAGATCTAACGGTTTTCGCCGCCGTACTGTTGAGCGAGCAGGAGGTGGGGGCGGTGGGAATAGGCACGTTCCAGAGCCCACACGTGGAAATTTTTAGTAACCATGGAGCAGTGGTGGGGTGAGTACCGTGCGTTTGTTGTCGAAGCATTTTTTTAAAAGTGACGATTCCTGCATTGCTCATCAGCGGCAGTTCCGTACGTGTTTTATTCTGGATCCAAGAGGAAGAGCCCCAACTCGTCTCACAAATTCTACTATGGGTGAATAACTTCAGGGCTAACGGTTCAACTTTAAAACGGAGGTCGACAGGCTGTCCAAAGTTAGCTCGGACGCCAGAGAATATCGATAGAGTAAGAGAAGCTATGGAAGCCAGTCCAGATGTTGAGGAACTTCATGATCTATGAACTGCAGAGAAATCGTTCAGTGTACAGTAGTGTGTGGTTCCAGCAGGATGGAGCAACTGCCCACACAACAAATGAGATGATGTACTTTTTGAGAAGCAAGTTTCGTGGCCGAGTCAACTCGCATTTTGGGGCATTACATGGCCAGCTTGCTCCCCAGACCTTAGTATTTGTAATAAAAGTAAAGATTACTCTTTAAGATTTTTTACCGGGGTAAACTTATATTTGTTCAAGAAGTAATTTTTTTGGATTCTCCGGTATATAGCAAAAGCTAAAAAATGTTTTTAATTTGTTATTTCATCACACAACCCATTATATTTTTGGTGACAAGTTTCAAGTCTTGGTTTTGACTCCTCAACAGGTCCCAAATAGCGAAATTGAGTGACTTGAAAAACAAATGAAAAAATAGAATAAAAAAGGAAATGAAAAAATGAAATTTCGCTATCTGGGACCTGTTGAGGGGTCAAAAATCATCTGTAAGTAATAACAAAATTCTACCGTGCAATATTTCATTTCTAGATTCTCTATCTAGGACCTACCTAACCGGTACTGTCAAAACCCTCGAGAATACTTCACAAGTCATGAAACAGACTCCCTCACTATCACATGAGAGCCCCAACAGAGTCTTAACATTCTAAAATATTTGCAGAGTTCTTATGTAAAACTGACAAAAGTTTGATTTGAATAATAGACTGGTGCCAATACTTTTTTTGGAAAGAAAAAATTAATAACAGGCAAAGACCAGACGGAAAATTTAGTTAAGGTTATAATTAAGAGAAAAAACAAAAGTTAAATACGAGATAAAGTGAAATTGAGAAATGCGGCGGATGCTAAGGGGTTGAAAGTGGTTTTTTGCGATTTTCGGCGAAATGTAACTTCCTAGCGGAAAATGTTCTTCGCGAAAATTATAGATAATAAAAATGTCTAAAACTTTCATAAAAGGCATTTTTCAATATATCCTCAAATTTTTCGAGAAGATGGCGGAAAACCGATTTTCAGTTTTTTATTTTTTCTCTCGTAAAAAGAATTCAAATTACATGATTTTTTTTTTTGCATTGAATAAGCACAATTTTCTTAGAATCTGGGAAACTTATAGTTTCCGATATATTTACAATTTTCGCAAAAAAAAAAAACCAAAATCTTCCACGAAAAACTTTACTGGTGTTTTTTTTTTCGATTTAAATATTCTATCTGGACTCATTTTAACCGCTGAAATGTCTACTTTAGAATGGTCTACATATATTGATGGTTTAGTTTTGAAGAAATCGCTTAAAATTGAGAAAAACCAAAAAAATGACTCTTCGGATCACGAATTTTTCAATTGTTTTTATGATTTTCAATTGATTTCGTTATTTACATAAATAATGGATTAAATTTCAATGACAGAATTTACTTTAATTTAATATTACTAAATTAGAATGAATTTAATTTATGAAAGTGGCGGAAATCATCCTGAAACTTAAGTTTTTCATGGTAATGCACCGTACCGTACTGAAAATCGGTAAAGTTAAGACTCACTGGCCTAGTGTGCATTTTTATTAACGTATATTTTACTATTTTTCACTACATAAATAGTAAATGGTGTTCAAAATTGAGGTATCATTTTAATTTTAATAAAAGAAGACTTTTTTTTTTAAATATTAAATATATTTTTATTTTTATTTATTACAAATAGGTTCCGGTTAATAATGAAAAATTAGGAACAGGTTTACTTTAGGCGCACTAGCTTAGATTCTTTCCAAACTTTGTGTACTAGTTCGAATTTACTCACAAATCACGAATATGCAATTTTTATTTGGTGCTCACTTTCCGAGATATTTAAGTTAAAAAATCGCGAATTTTGCAGTATATTTCACAATACAATTTGACATTCCCCGCAATTAATTAAATCTTCACACAGGTACACACACACATACACACACAGGCAGGCTGGCAGGGGCACGCACACACACTGGATTTTATCATTCATAATGAATGATGGTTAGGTTTCCTTCAGATGTACATGCCATTAAAAAAACCCGAATAAATTGATATTGATTTATCATTCATAATGAATGATGGTTAGGTTTCCTTCAGATGCACATGTCATCAAAAAATCCCGGTGTGTGTGTGGCCCTGCCAGCCTGCCTGTGTGTGTATTTCTTTAATAAATGTTTTTCTATTCCATTTTAACTAAATGCTGCTTTACTACACATCAATTAATATTCGTAATAAATAAAAAAAACGCAATGCTGGTAACCCGAATGTTCGGAAGGTATGTATATACGTACCACTGCCAATTTTTAATACTAAGAAAAGAACAAGATTTAATTAATTGCGGGGGAATGTCAAATTATGTTGTGAAATATAGTGCAAATTTTTTTTTTTTAAACTTAAATATCTCGGAAACTATAAGTGAGCACCAAATAAAAATTGCATATTCGTGATTTGTGAGTAAATTCGAACTAGTACACAAAGTTTGAAAAGAATCGTAGCTAGTGCGCTTATTGTAAACTTAAGCCAAAAATTATGTCGGTCAAGTGCCCCCCCCCCCCTACTGGCTCGGCAGGCTCCCAATATTTTACCAAAATTGTGAATCACGTTGTTCAATAAACTGTTGTCAATGGTTGAAATCTGCTCGATAATGTTGTTTTTAAGCCCTTGAATTGTTGTGGGATTATTACTGTACACTTTCGATTTCAAAAAACCCCACAAAAAATAATCCATCGGTGTCAAATCGCACGATCTTTGTGGCCAATTCACTCCTCCTCTACGAGAAATAATCCGATCTTCGAACTTTTCCTTCAAAAGATCAATTATTTCTCTTGCTGTGTGGCAAGTGGCACCGTCCTGTTGAAACCACATATTCTCTACGTCCAAATCATCAATTTCGCGCCACAAAAAGCTTCGAATCATCTCCCTATAGCGACTTCCATTGACCGTAATCGCATTTTCATCTGCGTTTTCAAAAAAATATGGTCCGATGATTCCTCCTGACTACAAACCACACCAAACCGTAACTTTTTGTGGATGTATTGGTTGCTCTAAGATAACCCTTGGATTCTCTTCACCCCAAATGCGGCAATTCTGTTTATTAACGTAGCCATTGAACTGGAAATGAGCTTCGGCGGTGAAGATTATTTTGTTAAAAAATTCTCATATTCTTCTTGCCTTTCGATTGCCCAAGAAACGAATTGCCAACGTAATGCATGGTCAGTTGGTTTTAATTCTTGCGTCAGCTGATCTTATAAGCCTTTAAATGGATATCACGATGCAAAATGTTGAATAATGTGGATGGTTTGATGTTTAATTTCTGCAAACGATGACGAATGGAAGTGTTTGGATCTTCTTCAACACTTCTGCTCACAGCTGCTACATTCTCGGTTGAACAGCCACTACGTTGATAAATTTTGCTTCTGTTGTCATGAACAGATCCAGTTTCTAGAAATTTATCAACTATCAGCTTGATGGCACGATTTGTTGGAGCACTTTCTCTACCAAATTTTGTTCGAAATTTTCTAATTACATCTTGAAAACTTTTACCATTTTCAAAAAATGTATCAATAACAAAAACACGTTGTTCCTTTGTGTAACGTTCCATATTAACTAACCGGAATGTATTTAGAATATACCTGAAGAAACATCGTATAAAAATTCCTGGTAGAAAAAAAATGGCGGCAAAATCAAAATGATATCTCAATTTTGAACAGCCGTTATAACGATGAGTGATCTGTTTTAGGTGTTTATGAATAAAATAATCTGAATACATAATTATTAAGTAGAACAATTAATTAATTGATATTTTTTATAAAAATGAGAAATTTATTAAAAGTTATGAAATGCTAATGAATTTCAGATCTTTTGCATTGTAGTTGTTCTTCTTTTTCATCAATAAAATTTTCAAATTCCGTTAACTGGGCCAGCGAGTCTTAACTCTAGCTTACGACGGAACGGTGCATTGCCATGAAAAATTTAAGTTTCAGGATGCTTTCCGTCTCTGTCTTCAATTAAATTGTTTCAACTTTAGTAATATCACATTAAAGTAAGTTCTGTCATTGAAATTTAATCCAAACAAATGAAAATCATAAAAACAATTGAAAAATTCGTGATCCGAAAAGTCATTTTTTTGGTTTTTCTCAATTTTAAGCGATTTTTTCAAAACTAAGCCATCAACATATGTACACCATTTTAAAGTAGACATTTCAGCGGGTAAAATGAGTCCAGACAGAATATTTAAATCGAAAAAAAAACCAGTTAAGTTTTTCGTGGAAAATTTTGGTTTTTTTCTTGAAAATTGTAAATATAACTGAAACTACGAGTTTCCCAGATTCCAAGAAAATTGTGCTTATTCAATGCAAAAAAAGGTATAGTTTCACAAAATTTCATGTAATTTGATTCTTATTCCAAGAGAAAAAAATAAGGTTTTGTTGAAAAATGCCTTATACGAAACTTTTAGATATTTTTATTATCTATAACTTTCGCGACGAACATTTTCCGCTAGGAAGTCACATTTCGCCGAAAATCGCAAAAAAACACTTTCAACCCCTTAACATCCGCCGCATTTCTCAATTTCACTTTATCTCGTGTTTAATTTTTGTTTTTTCTCTTAATTATAACCTTAACTAAATTTTCCGTCTGGTCTTTGCCTGTTATTAATTTTTTGCGTTTTAACCTTTACAATCCGTTTTGGCACCAGCCTATAGCTCCTCCGCCCTAAACTACTATTCATGCAGAAAAATGGTGTTCTGATAATCTTTTTTAAGTTTGCTTTCTTATCTTCCGAACCAAAATAAAATTTTTATACATTTCCTAACAAAACTATTTTAAAAAATTTATCTGAACCAAATGATTACGATTCCTCAAGCAAAAACTCTTAGCTAAGTAATGAATGTATATGGCGCTGTGCCGTCATGGCATACTGTGTGTTCATGATATATGGAGTAACAAGGTAGGTTCCATCTGAGGCAAAAAGTCATTACTTGAAACATTTTCAAGAAATCTATGGGAAATTAATTTTTTTTCATATTTTGCAACTTTTATGCATAATTAACCATTTTAAAAGATTTCCCTTGCTTAACTTCTATTAAATGTGCACTTAAAAACTCAACTCGATTTATTTGCTTACGATTTCTTCACAACTGTCAAAATTATTTCAAGTGATGACGCAATGAAAAAAAAATGTTCCTCTCATGCTGAGAGGAGCCTGCCATTACCATATTTACATGCAGGGTTGAACCATGGTTGAACTCGGGTTCAACTCCATGTATACGTGCCTCGAGTTGAAATTGAGTCAATTCAACTCTTCGGCTCGACCACGCTTGGCTGGCGTAGTCGAGTCGAAATGGTTTCCTATAAACGTGGATTGAGTAGTCGAATTGGCAAGCTAACAGTTGGGTTTCATTTTCTTTGCTCTTTACTCGAAAGTTTTGATAGGTTGAATATTTATTGTGAGTTTATTTAAACAAAATTTATAACTCTTATATCACAAACAATACCATAAATAAGATGTTATATTAAACTGTCACTTCAACTATATTTGAACCGGTTTTCAACTCAATCTCTCAACCCTGCGTGCTCAAAAACGCTAGTCGAAAACTCAACTTAATCTCGACTCAATCTTTCAACTTTGCATGTAAACATGGTATTTGTTACTTTTTATACCATGCTGTGGGCTGATGAAATCGAATGTAGATGGCTACAGATTAGGTCGAACTGTAGACACACACATGCAATTATCACTCAGCTGAGAGGTATTGAGCGTAAAATGGTCAGGTTACATTGTAATCAAAATTATTTTATTATTTTGTTAAGAAAGGTATATAGGAAGTGTACTTTTTGGGAAGGTACGGAACCAAGCTTTAAATTACTAGAAGACTATTTTCCTGTATGGATAGTAGTTTAGGATCTATAGCATATATAAAGTCATTGTTTGGCACTTTTCCATAAGTGTCAATATAGAAAATTTTGGAAAACGGACTCACAACGCACACATATAGGTTTCTGTTTCATGGCTCGGGAAATATTGTCGAAGGTTTTGGCCCACGGCATCCCATGACGGCACAGCGACATTACAATGATTACTCAGCTTAGAATTTTTGTTTGAGAAATCGTAGTCATTTGGTCAAGATAAATTTTTTTAAATAATTTTTTTAGGACAGGTATGAAAATTTTATTATGGTCTGGAGGATAAGAAAGCAAGCTTAAGATTATCAAAACATGATTTTTATGTATGAATAGTAGTTTAGGGCGGAGGAGCTATTCAAATCAAACTTTTGTCAGTTTTACATATAAGAACACCGCAAATATTTTAGAATGAAAGGACTGCGTTGGGCTTCGCATGTGGTAGCGAGGGAGTCTGTTTCATGGCTTGTGAAATATTCTCGAAGGTTTTGACTAGACTCACAACGCACACATATAAATTTCTGTTTCATAGCTTGACAAGCATTCTCGAGGGTTTTCGTATTGTCCGATTTTCTTCGAACCAATTTCTTAAACAATTTTAATCATTCATAGTTTTATTTAGTACAGGAAAGATAAGATTATGCACTAGTGTATGTAATTCGGTTCCACCCGTACCCTCGGCAATTTCTTCTCCGTTTCTCTTCATAGTTTCATTTTAGATTACAGCTACTTCTTTTTCATTCATTAACAGTACTACACCACAGCATTTATTATCCATTCTATTTAGAGGTAAATGGAGATATGGCAAGACGTATGATTTTCTTGGATTTGTAGATCGCGAAAAGCCTACACTGTTTCTGATGCCCTGGGCAATCCTAGTATTCTATCCCCAGCTACACTAAATCCATCTAGATAATCGCCGAATATCGCCAGCGGTCTCATCCTAGCTATATGGATTAAAAGGTGACATTTAAACATTTAATGTTAACCGAAAAGACTGATTATTTGTCTGAATATTGAATAAGAATAAAGTATAAGCTTACAACAATTTCCAGTTGAATTTACGATAAATCATCGTACAGCAATTTTCAACAAGACTGAGCCTAACAAAAATCTTCATGTAATCACTCTAAAGCCACAAAAACAATTCCGTAATGCCTGCGACGGAACAAAAAAAAAAAATAATGCCATTGGCAAAAACAAAGCATCATTAATCAATTAGGCAAGAATGGATGTCAACTGAAATTAAACGAACCCAAATAAGCATCCATACAAAGCCACAAAATTATACAAAATGAACTTACTACACAACATATACATATAGGATTGGCATTGTATTTTCCCTGCTACACATTGTTACCATTCTGTCTTCATAATTCTGTCGACAGCTTTTGTAAATGCATTTTTTAGTATTAACTGCGGGCACAATGCAATTACGTAATAGCGTGTGAAGATTCTGCAATTTGTGTGCAACTTAAATTCTCACCCACTACCACCGAGCCATGGTACATACAGTCGCCTAAAAAGAAGTCGAGCGAAAAGTGTGAATTGGGTACAAAAAATATGCCCCTAGCCTTGTGGATCTGTAGATGCTCACAGATCTGTAGCTTTCCAGTTGCACCATGCAATTTCTAGGTGTACGGAAAATGCCCCAGTTTTTTTTTTTTTTTTTTTATTGCTCCGTAACTGTAGTACTACTGACTGAACTGAATGCATCCCACCTTTTCATCTACACCCACCACTCTTCCTTGGCCCAATATCCTGGCAATGGAATATTTGGGGGCATTTATCTCTCGTTAATTAAATGAAATTATTCAGCGTAGGACATTAAGTTGCCGCTGCGGAATACGTAAAATCAATTTAACGGGCACACACCTCGTCTCTCATGAATTTCTGGGAAAGGGAGAAAGTGTAGGAGACATGGACAATACCATTGAGCTTTATTCTCTATAAGGAAATATGTATATGCAGATATATAAGTACATATGTATATACATAGTATATGCATTCCCAATATAAAGTGGATTTAGAACGGAAGAATTTTGGACAAAATTCTGCTCCAGTCAGAAGATACCTGGGGTAAGTCTGCTTGCCGAATGAACGTAAGTAACGAAGAAAAATGGCGAATTTATTAATTGGATTTTAATTGCGACCGAATTTAATTTAATTTCGAGATTAAAGTTCAAAAGTAAATAAATCTTTCGCCTGAAATTGTATTCAGAGAAATGAATTTGCGCAAATTGATAAAGAACGATAAAGGAATATGAACAAATGTGGGATTATTGCATAATTCAAATTCAAAATAGACCAAAATACCGGATGTAGCCAATTATTGGCCTATTGAAATTTATCTTTATTTATTTTTCAGGACTCGATCTCTAACTTCATATTTTATTTATTTCTTGCAAATTTATTCGTTATAGGTACATGGTGTCCAGGGGCGGATCCAGGATCTCTGTGAGAGAAGGGGGGCGAAACTATGTTTTAGAAATGGTAGTATAAGCTGGAAACAGATCAAAAGTTCGAAGACACTCGCCACCACTCGCACTCGCACTACTGCACAAAATATATCATTTAAAAGATTCGGGTCGAACAGATGAGCTACCACTCTCAACGAAGAAAGTTGCTCAACGTTCAACTTTTGCTCTCTCGAATGTCAAACGAGGTGTTAAATTTTTTAATTTATAAATGGTGGATGTGTAATACTTCCAAATCATCCACATTTTTTTCAAATTGACAAATTCATTATTAAATTGTAACTTTGCAAAATACAAGAATTAAAGCGTTACGTACTTTACCTCTACTAAAGTTAAGAAAATTTGACTTTGCTTTATATTATTAAGCCAAGCTCAGGGGATACCCACAGAATGGCAGGAATGTTATGGGGAAAGTAATTAGGGAATGTGAGGAGAGCGGCGGAGGTACTGATGTATGTCAGTCTTAAACTGTATGTAGACTGTATGCCGGAGGAAAGACCGAAAATAGTTGACTGTTCCACATTCGCACAATTCGGGATGTAAAAGCACACGAAATTTTACTGTAGGCCGAAGGTAATTTGAAGGGTAAAACGATGTGCGCGATTTGCTGCGCAAGTATTGCGTGAACCAATCATTCTATTTCATCGGAACGTTTACCATGCATGTAGCGATAAATGCGCGAAAGGCATCCAACATTGCGGCGGTGCTCGAGTAAATCGATATGACAAGTTAATGAATGATGTTGAAGGCTCTCTTCTGGACAATGTCTAATGAAAATAAGGCTGTGCGACCAGCCCCATCGCATATATGGGAATTCTATTCCATTCTAAGTCTAATGTAGAACTTGTAGAGGAGCGTTAGATTTAACGGGCTGAAATATTTCTAACACCTTTCCAGAAACCCAAGACATTTCGATGCTTGTTTGGTAACAGAGAAGATGTGATCTGTCCAATTTAACTTACTTCAAATATTAATGTCAGGAATACTTAGCGACGGTGAATCAGAAATTGATGCTCCATCAAAAGAGTGAGGCAGGATGGATCCAGGTTAAAGGTCTTGGATATATCCTGAGTTTCCCAAGGAAAGCAGGATAAATCCGCGGCTTGAAGGTTTATCCCATGAGGTCTAGGAGCACAATGGACCCGTTGGAGGTCTAAGTGAGGCTGGCTGGTTGTCTAGCGGCAC
Organism: Dioctria rufipes; assembly: GCA_963924295.1. Lineage (NCBI taxonomy): Eukaryota > Metazoa > Arthropoda > Insecta > Diptera > Asilidae > Dioctria > Dioctria rufipes. The sequence goes on along the minus strand of OZ002741.1, from coordinate 269,533,147 downwards.
CCCTCATACCAAACCTAACCTAACCTCCATCAAAAGAAACGGGAGTGGTTAAGTTATGGTCTTGTCTTAATGAGATGAGGCAGCTTTGGGACTTAAATGCATTGAATTCGACGCAATTCGGTTGAAGCAAACCGAGGATATTATTAAGATCGTTATTCAATGATATAATCATGCAATTTCTTTCAACACATGCGGCATTCCCTCTGGAGTCCGCATGAGTGTCAAAGGAGTAAGCGAAATCAAGGGTACTGTCATCGGCGAAACTATGGATGGGATTGAAAGTAAGAAAAGCAGATCATTAATGAAAATTAAGAAGAGATATGGAGACATAACACAGCACTGGGGCACACCGGCATTTATAGAGTGAGATTCAGATGAAACGCCATCTAGTACTACTCGTATTAGGCGACCGGATAAGAAACTCTCAATCCATAATAGGAGATAACTCACTACAACAATATATATATATATATATATATATATTTGCTGTTTTAATAGATTACTAAAAATTGTTGTAGTTATTTCAGAAAAAGGTTTCACTTTGTTTCACTTTGTTCTGGTGAAAACCTTAAATTCATAAAATAGGATTCAGGTAAGACCTGCACATTTTACGTTATGATTTTAGAACGGTCAAATATTTTTGTGTGCTGTGAAGACTGACTTATAGAGTACCGATTGGGCTTATTTCCAAGCCGAAACAAATACAAATATAATAGGGTAAAATGTTGAGATAATTTCATTTGAATCCGAAAAAATGAATTTTTTGACTCAAAATTTTGACTTTGAAGGGATGTAACTTCGAAAACATTAACAACAGGAAAAAGAATTTCAAACCTCCTTAATGGGCAATTGATTAGCCATCGATTAGAAAAAAACGCATTCCGATCTTTTAAAAAACCTAGGAGATATTGGGAAATATGTTGAAGCACTTACTCAACACTGGGAAAAAACTTCAAACCCCCGTAGTTTTTTTTTTTTTTAGTTTCTTACCGAGATCTCTCACCTCCTTTCATATGGCCATCCTAATTCGGGACACCCATATAAATGATTTTAGAAAAATTCATTTAGATTACACCTCCTTCGGGGAGTGATACCCCATTCATTTCATAGCTTAAATAGTTATAAAAGATATTCTCTCGTTAAAACCAAATATACTGGAATTAAAATCATATGAGTTGCTTTTACGCCCAACTTTCACACAAATATACCCAATTTCTTTATATTTGCACAAAAAATTGTGACATTTCCAGAGTCTTCGCCGTAATTAGAAATTCCTTCATTAGTTGGAGCACGATGTACACTACTACGTGTACACTTCGATGCATCCAATTCCTAAAAAAGAATTCAAATAATAACAACGTAAACAAACATGGTACAATTCTCAAATTCCACACAACCTGAAAAAAAAAGAAAACAAAAAAATTGCCACCTTTTGAAAAGTCTCCGCCGGCATTTCTTTATGAACACATAAAAAAGAAGAAGACTTTATGTAAACAAATATATACACATATATCAAAACTTTAGATTATATAGAAAAAAGGTTAGGCTGTGGGCGCGTTTAGGTGGAGACCAAACCAGTTATCGCACACTAGTTTGGTATGAATAAGGTTTCAGTTTATGCGGTCCAGTAGCATAACCTCAAATTGAAAAGGCAACAACTGTCAACAACCAGGATGGATCTCGAAAACTTTTTGAAATTTTATTTAATTAAACGCGTTAAATTGAGGAATCGAAAAAAAGAGATATTTCTCAAATGTCTAAGGTGAGAAATTCTAATACATTTATTCTGTATGCCTTATTGACTCATAGCTATTTTTATTTTAGTGAAATAAGAAAAAAAAATCATAAAGATGTATATGCTGCATCAAGTATGCTACAAAAAATAATTTTTTCAAGACAACCTTTTGTCAGATCGTGTGAGACATTCAGTAGGGATGAAACCCAGTGGACATTTATTATGCTCCAAAAGTATTCAGAAGATGAGTGGATGTCTGACTTTCGGGTTTCCAAACCGACTTTCGTAAGCCTTTGTGATATGTTGCGTTCATATTTAGAGCCCAAAACAAATTTCATCAAAGATAACCCTAAAACCGCGTCAGTAGAAAAGCAAGTAGCAATAGCTCTATTTACATTAGCTTCATGCGCCGAATATCGAGTAATTGGAGAAGTCTTCGGGTTCCACAAATCGAACGCGAAGAAAATTCTGTATAAGGTAGTAAATGCAATTATTTCATATATTATGCCAAAAGTAATATATATGCCAAAAAAGAAGAAGCAGAAGAGATTAGTTCATATTTCAAGGCTAAATGCGGTCTTCCCCAAATTACTGGTTGCATTGATGGCACACATGTATCAATTATTCCACCTTCAAATGGCAGAAAAGATTTCGTTAATCGAAAGGGAGGGGAGTCCATTATATTGCAGGCCGTAGTCGATCATAGGACTTGGTAGGCTTTGTTTTATAATTATATTATATATTATTTATGTTAGCAGTTTCCGTGACATATCATGTAAATATCCTGGTAGTGTCCATGACGCCTCAGTTTTTAAAGGTTCTACGCTATACTGCAACCATGACATGCTTATACCAAAGGTATTTTCAATAACTATTTACTGAATTAATACACTTTCATTATTGTTTTTAAGAATACAAAGATATTGCAGGGAAGGAAATAAGCTTTTATATTATTGGAGATCCAGCGTATCCGTTATGTTAGGATTATGATGGCCGAAACTTACCATCAGATGAAGAAAACTTCAACGTCTGCTTAAATAAAGCACCTCAAAATCGTTGGAGAATATTAGCCAAAAAATGCGATATTGATTATTCTTTCATGCCTAAAATCGTTGCAGCATGCTGTGCACTTCACAATGTAATTAAATATTCTCAAGAAAATACATGTATAGAAACAAATGAAGAACTAGCCTGCGATGACCAACCTGAAAGAGAGCAAATATATGTAGAACGTGCTACCCCATTGGTGATTGAAATTCGTGACCATTTAAAGGAATACCTAAAGATAAGTCACGGAGAAAGGTAGAATTATCAATAAAAGATCTTAGGGATAAAAAATAAAAATGTATTTAAAACAAAAACAACATTTTTTCTTATATCACAAAATATTCCATTTTTCACTTTGGCAGTATAGGTATATAGCTTCTGACTGTACTATAGTATTCGCCACGAAAACTGAGATTTAAGTCACAAAATATTGAATTTAATACTAGAAAAATAAACACACATCTAAATAAAGAAATTAAAAAAATATCCTTTTAATTTTTGTGGCGGCTACTGTAACATGTACGAGCTATTCGTTTGAATTGTAGTAATAGTATTGTAGTTCATCAACTTCTCGTTGGATTACATTCGACAATAAATTTTGTAGAAATTCTTGCTCTTGTTTTTGCATTCGCTCTTCAAAATCCTGCTGCTGCTGTATTAATTTTTTTTGCTCCTGCATATATTTTTCTTGAAGATTAGACTGCACAGCACCCCAAACCTCAACAGTGTTTTCCAAGGCTTTCGCATAAGAAGTCCGACCTGAAATTAATAAATTTTTATTTGATGGAGTAATACATAAATTGTTCGAATTTTCACGTAACAAAGCGACCTTTTGTTTCCGGTGTCAAAGCATTACGTTGGCCCCCCCTTAAATTTGAAGAAAAAATATTTAATTATTTGAGTTATTTGAAAAAATATATTTTTTATTTTATACTTTTTTTATTTATATAATTCAACTTAAAAAAAATTTTATTCCAAAACTTAAAAAAATAAAAATTTATTTCAATGAATGCTATTGTATGCATGTGATGTATGCGTATAGGTTTTTCTCGGAATGTGGGTTTCGGGCCTCAGAGAAACACTTCCCAAGCCACGAAACAGACTCCCTCGCTACCACATCAGGCGCCTAAACGCGCCCTGTGCGTAAGAAAAACTTAACCATTTTTCTTCATGTAGTAGAACCTTATCAAGGTGTTTGTTCAGTCATGGAAGTAGTAAACTATAAAATATTTTCAAAGCGGACACATAATTTAGTTGTTGAAATTTTATTAAATATTGTAAAAATTTAATAGCAGAGATGAAATTATTTATAATAATAATAAAAAAAAAACAAAATTTATAAATTTTTACATTTCTAAAAAAATTTCTATATCTTGGCGTTGCTTTTGTATAGCTGACATCATATTAATGCTTGATTACAATTCAATTGTAAACAAACAAACCGGCATTGGAAAATATTAACTCTTTTTACCACGACTGTTTATTTTCACTTGTATTTGTTTTAAAACACTGGTTTTTATAATTGAATAAATTAAACCAGCCTGAAAATGATATCCTACGACAATAACTCGGATTCTTTCAGCAGTACAGCACACCCAAGTAACTATTTAAATGCTATTTAGTTTTATTCAGGTTTTATAATTGTTTTATTAAGGTGTTGAACTTGCTAAATAGTTTTATGGTGATTGTAAGTCATACCAATTGTCCTTCTAGACCAATTGAATTTATTGTGATGTTTTAAAAACCTCCTGGGGAGTAGTATTAAAATAATTTAGCATTTAAGTCCATTTGTACTCTTAGAAGTTTTATCGTTGTCATCAATTCAACTAAGATAAAACCATTAAGCACCAAAATAGGAATTAAATACTACTTGATTTTATTAAGGTTTTGTAGCATGCGACAAGACTTTTGTATAAAGCTTTGATAAAACTTAAAAATAAGACTCATGAAGGTTATATTAGGAAGCACGGAGGGCTACTTTAAGTCAAATTTAAGGGACAATTTGGTCTAGAGAGCTACTGGGCTATGTAGGAATCTATCGTAAAACTATTATTCACAGAGGTTTTAAGAATGTATTTCAAAATTCTTTCACAAAATCATTTTAAGATTAAGAGACTTAGTCAAATTCCGTATAAACCTAGTACGTCTTTCCAATTGTCTTCGTCTTGTGACATGCAAGAATATTGTATTCCATTCTAGGTCTGATATAAGATTTCTAGCGCTAGATCTTACGGGGCGAAATATTACTTCCACCTTTTAAGAAATTCAAGATATTTTTATGCTTCTTTGGCAACAGAAAAGATATTATCTGTCCAGCTTAACTTACTGGAAATATTAATCCCAAAAATGCTTAGTGACACAAGGGCGGATCCAGACATTTGCTCTAGGGGGGGCGATCGCCCCCATCGCCCCTATAACCGTACTTGCCATCAGTTGTGGACCGCTCTGTATAGCTTTCTCTTTTCGTTTCAGCATGAAAATTTTATTAGCATTCAGATATCTCCAGAGTTCTTTTATTTAAGTAATATAAATTTTTGATACCGTAAGAATAGTAAAATTTAGTCTCACATAAAATAGACATTATACACTTCTTGCTTGTCTTACTGTTGGTGTTTTTCATATAAAGTTCGCTTGGATTTCTTTCAAACATCATAATTTACTGGGCTGGACTGCAATTTCTCGCAACTTAAATGGTTAAAGAAATTTTCGAGGAAAGCTAGTTAGGCAAGGTTAATATATGTATAAAATTAAATTAAATATTTGCAGGACAAATAAATCTGAGATTAATTACCCCGGCTATGATAATTTTCCCAACATACTACTTTTCATCAAAATACCCGGCTTTTGTGAGCTTTCTATCACAAAAACGTGCAACAATTTTGTTGTGACTAAAAAAGAAAAATATGATAAATATAACAAATAACTTTATAAAAAACTATCTAGAATTTTCCATTTAATGAAATATTAAAATTATATTACGTATATAAATTTTAAATTTTTCATGGTACGCAAAGAAAGCAAATTCAAATCAAAGTAATTTTATTAAGTATTTAGATAAAAATTAGGAGTTCCCAATTTCAATTTTCCGGAAATTGTTATTCACTGAACTGAACTGCCCAGATCTTTCCTTCCTTGTATACCTTGAAAATTTTAAAATTTATACACAAATGTAATATAATTTAAAAATTTAATTAAATGCAAAATGAAAGGAAACTTTTGAGAATTTTTGTGATGTATTCATTAAGTGAAGGGAGAAATTATTTTCTATTTTTTTAATGCGGTTTTAGAAAGTCTTTTAAAACAAATATTTTTTTTGTATTTTCCATTTCATTTAATTATACATAAATTTTGATTTAGTAGAGCTCTAGGGGGGGGGGGGCGATCGCCCCGATCGCCCCCCGCTGTTTCCGCCCTTGAGTGACGATGAATTAGAAACAAATGCTCCATTAAAAAAAAAAAACGGAAATGGTTAACTGATGATCTTGCTTTAAAGATATGAGACAGGTTTGGTATGATAGATTATAAATTAGATTATAAATGGTTAGACGTCAAGAAAAAACTAAGTTTCATGGCGGATACATATAAAACTAAATAGATTTATGCAAAAGCAAATAACATTATTTGAGTCTGAAGAGACCTAGAACGGTTTTAACTGAGATCAAATAGATTTGAAAAAGAGCGAACAGTTTTATTAGCAGCTGTATTATGTCAAACAAAATTATTTTGCCTTTATAAATTAAAAATTTAAAAATCCACTGAAATGTATGAATTCAAATTAGTAAAAAATGCCTCGTACGAACAATGCATATTGGTACTATTAGCCTTGTAAATAGTATAAAAGCATGGTAAAGGTCAGAAGAAAGATTTATGTTCGATTGCAAATACATATACAAAAATACAAGTGCCGTAAGTACGCTAAGTTTTATAATGCGTTTATACAAAACTAAATCGTTTTATTTAATAGCAAATGGCATTATATCAGTCTAGGAGCACTCAGAAATGTTTTACTTAAAACCAAATGGATTTACAATAGCATGAATTGTTTTAATTGCAGCCATCCTAAGATCAAACGGTTTTATTACGGCTGTACAAGTAGCAAATAGACTTTAATGTGAAATCGCCATTCTATGCTTAAAATGCATTACGTTTAAATTAATTATTTTCAGGAATTTAAGCCGTTTCAAAACTAGGGAATACCATTTTAAAACTTTTTTTTTCAATTCCGAACGTACTTTAAATAATATCAAAATAAAAAAAAACTTATTTTACAAATATTTCTAAACTCTTGCTAATTTTAATTATTTCTGAGGCGCGTTATTATTTTTCGAGCTATCCTATTTGATTATAATCAGTAAATTTTCAATCGCCGTAAGATTTGCTACATTAAACTGTTAAAACTGCACTTAAAATAAAATTGAATTACATTTAAACATATTAAATTATTATAAAGTGCAACATATAAATCTATTTGGTTCAATTATTATTATTATGGATTTAAAGATCACTTTTATTTTGAAGATTCAACTCTAAAAGGTTTGCTGAAATTGTATTTCCAATGCCTTTTTATCTTAAAAAAGGATTGAGGAGTAGTTTTATGATGGTTTTGATAACGTTATGCGGATAGGTTGATGAGTTCAAATTACGCTTTTAGTTTTATGAAAGGTTTTATAGAAGACTGCAAATCATCGCAAACAGTAATCCAGATAAGACCAATAAGGCTTTATATAGTTTTAAAAATAGGCCCTCACAGCTTATTGTAGCATGGGTCCTTTTAGTTTTATTACAGGTTTTTTATGGTCATATTATTGTTGGCTTGACTATATAGCTTTATTACAAGTTTTATGAAATAGTATAGACAACGCAATGTAGGCTATATTAAAACTAAAATTGTTACTTGGCAGTGCACTTCATCGCCGTAATTCTCAATTATATTAAGTCTTCTCTTGTACAAACAATATTTAACTACAGTTTTTCACTATTACACTATTCACTTTTAACGTTTCTTTTAATCACAAAATCACTAAAAGAACACCGGAATTGTTTTCGTAAATTCAGATAAATTTAGAAATGACAGAAAAATAAATACCAAGCGCGCTTGTCCCGCTCTAAAACAAAATGCTTATCACACGTTCATAGCCCATCCTTTTTGCTATATAATCTAAGATAAAACTTACAAATTGCGCAGCTGCCGGTTGCTAGTTACTGACACGTATATTGGCATGTATCAACACAAGTCATATGTTACATAAATATAATCCTATAATTAACTGAAAACTGTTCTAAAAAGAATATTTTTCACAATTTATTTGTACCAAAATTGTTTACAAATATTTCAGTGGGGTCGAAATTTGTAATGTTAGCTTTTTTTTTAGGGCAGCCATTCCCTTTAACTCGTACACGAATTTGTCTATTTCTTCACCATTTTCGACACTCTCGTAGACCCACTTTTCGTCATCACAGCGAGCTGAAATTTGGTACACAGGTGGTTCATGTCGCGCGACAATTGAATCTGTCAAAATTTGAACCGGAAATTTCCATGGAAAACCCGGAAAATCGGGAAAAATCATTTGAAAATTTTATACAAATTTGATTAATGATAAATCCGTTTCGGGAAAAATGCAGAGTTTTCCGATTTTTCCGAAAAATTTTCCGGAATTTTCCGACTTTTCCGGAAAATTTTCCGGTAAAAAAGTTTTCTAAATTATGCAGGATCAAGTTCCCTATCAACTGGCATCATTACTTTCTCTCCGACAATGGTGAAAACTTGCAGAAAAAATCGAGGAAAATTCATGTAAAACGCTTTTCCGGAGTTTTTCCGACCAAGGAAGCGTTTGAGCGTTTTGCAACCTAAGACAAAGTTGTAGAGCGAAATGAGTTGCATAAAGTTGCTTTTGTGGAAAACTCCATGGAAAACCCGGAAAAGCGGGAAAATCATCGGAAAAATTTTCATCGATATGATTATCTGTTTCAGGAAAAATGCAGAATTTTCCAATTTAGTTAACGTGAAAAAGACAGAAAATAAAATAAGTAAAAAACGAGTTTTCAAATAAAACTGAGGCCAAGTCGCATGAAAAAGTAGAAAATAAACTTTTCTTCACACACAGAGATGGACTCAGATTTTATCTTCACACACAGAGGTGAACTCAGATTTTATTCGCTGACAATCACCGATATATTTCAGTAAGATCAATCAGAGGTAATAAGTGATTTGATTCATGAAGAGAAAGAATATTCAAGAGAAATGTCCCAATCAAAAAATCTGAGTCCACCTCTGTGTGTGAAGATAAAATCTGAGTCCATCTCTGTGTGTGAAGAAAAGTTTATTTTCTACTTTTTCATGCGACTTGGCCTCAGTTTTGTTTGAAAACTCGTTTTTTACTTATTTTATTTTATATACTGTTAATCACATCATAACTAAATCTGTTCTTTTTCAGGGAACCAGTAATGACTTTTACGGAAAAATATTTCTTTACTTATTAGTCCTAACCGATAATACTTTTGAAACTAAAAAAACAATCGCGAAAGCTTGCTACTCTTTATCGCTAAAAATATATTTTTCTAGCCGTAAATGAAAATAGCAGGTTTCAAAGTAGTGTTTCGAGCAAATATACCAAGTCAATGTAGCTTTTTACTTTATGACATGATTAGTAACTGGCTGAAAGGACTCTTTTAAATTTTTTAGTTAATTGACGAGTTTCGTAAAAAATCTGTAAAATAATATTTTATTTATTTTGTTGATAAATAACCTTGAATGCCATAGGATGATTTTTTTATATTTTGCCAAAACTCAATAAGTTCTTAAAAATATATATTTCAGTACAAACTAAATTTAATGAAATCAAACATATTTCACAGAGACAAAGGCAATTATAATTAGGTTAAGTATCTCAATACTGAATTAAGCAAAGAAAATCCATATTCTACATCCTACTATAAAAGTGTGGAGAGTGCTTAGTTTCTTTTGAATACAGTAGACTTGAAAATTGATAGAGTATGACCATCTTCAGGTACCAAATCAGTACAACCCTGCAAACAATTTGAAATGAAATCGATTCGAAAGCAAATCGTAAAAATGAAATATTATTTCGAGACGAAATTCGATAGCAAATCGTGTTTAGTACCGAAAATGATAAAAAAGGAACGCTATATCGAATCGGTTTGACGATTCCATAGGGAGTTATTTTCTCGAATCAATCTAGAAGATCTTCTATGTATTAGTACTTCACCACGCATTCTATTTTTTCTACTATCCCAGCAAACTTTACGATTGGAGATCGAATCGGAATCGACCCACTCAATCGAAGCTTAACTTCAATCTCGAAGTCATTCTCGAATCGATCTCGAGCAGAAAACGAAGGAAAAGGAACGCTAATTCGGATTGAAATAACGACTCGATATTGATTTGTCTTGTCGAGTCTATTTCGAAGATTTTTCGTGTATTGGTACTATATATAAGGATCATATATATATTCGAGATTTCTTCGTAAAAACTATTCGATTTCGATTTTGGATGAACGAGTAAACTATGCTTTGTAAAAACTACTCTATATAGAATTGAAAATAAACAACGAAACTATGAGAAACATTAACCATATGCAAATTTTAGTTTCTCAGCACTTACTTCACTTTTTTTCGGCTGAATACTTGAAAAGAATGCCATTGGCACCCTTGCATTGTCATGCACAATCTGAAAAAATCATTTACTGATAATTCTTTTGAAAGACTTCGTAATTTTTCGAGGAGATTCGTCAAAACGAAAAATTCTCAGATTATACTGCAAGTACCTACTCTGAATCTGAACGCCATATGTCGAAAAAAATTCGTTAAATCGAGAAAATATCGAATTGTTGCTCTTCGAGAATTTCTCGCAAATGCGACAACCCGAGAAAATGTTTGCTGGGAAGCTGTTAAAGTATCTCTTAAGGGGCATACATGCATTTCATACACAATGTATGATAAGCAGATTCGCAAGTGGATGGATAGGTATGATGGCATGCGCATGCATGTACATATGATGAAAATCCAAAACTTTTAATATCCATCATGCCGTATGCGCATACTGCATTGCATGAAACACCGATATCAGTTACTTTTAAAGAGTTCGTGTGCGTTCAAAACAAAATTTCAACGGTTTCTCAAGGACGTCTGAGAAGATTGAGAGAACATAGTATTGCAGCAAATCAAACCGAGTCGTTGAGAAAATATTTTCGAAGTTCAGCTCTCATTTTGAGTTACCAGATGCTGCTTCCACTCGTCTATTAGTACTAGTACTGTAGTTATGCCTACTCAAAATGTTAACTTTCAAGGCTGAAACACAATACGATGCAGTGCAGTGCACTGCACTGCATTGAAATTTAGAACTAATGTATTAACATGACATGTGGCAATTCACAAAACACTGCATCATTTAGGCTAATTTCTAAAACACTGCACACTGCATCAGTTGACGTTTGTTAAATACTAAAGAATAGAGGAATTGTTCAATTTAAAATGGATTAATTAATTTTAAAATGACATTAGAAGAAAAATGGGTGCAGTTTTTCTCAAAATAATGAATCCAGAATACAAAAAATTTATATATGAAATCTTCAAAAAATGTTTGTCAAAGCACTGCACTGCTTTTATTGTGATTTACAGTGCAGTGCACTGCTAGAACACTGCATCGTATTGTGTTTCAGCCTTTATTCTTACTGACCAACACTACCAGAAACAAGTTCATCACAAAAAGTGAGAATATTAAGCAACCAAATAATTACAGCTCGATCAGAGCAGGGTTATAACACTTTTATATGATAACTACAAGATCCCAAGTACAATTTATATAATTTGTGTTTTTTTTTTTTTATTTATTATTTTATTTTTATTTATTTTATTTTATTATTATTCGCTGAAGTATATTTGGTTTATTAAAATTTTACTAAATTTCATTTTGAATTACCGTTTCGAAGGATGAGTGATTCTGCAAAGCATAAAAAAATTATTTATATAATCCAAAACTGTTGTCTTTCAGTATTTTAATTAAAGCGTCACATTTATTCAATTCAATATCTCTACTCTAATGAATTTTCTGATGCATGCCACACCTGTATTTTCTAGTGGATGGGCATTTAGTATGTCAAATTTGTATGCGCATACCTCAAATGAGTATGACATACCTCTAGGTGTGACATCCAGTTATGCTAGTGGATGGCCCCCTTTACAGACAACGCCAGCTCTTCCTCTTTCAATTCTTTCTCATTTTCTTGGTAAATGTCGTAGACCGCTTTCAATACGAAACGTCTGAGAGTTGACAAAAACGCACCTTTCTACTTTGCATTACTCTTCTTACAAACACTGTAACCATCATTTTCTACAAAAAAAAACTCCCGTATGTAAAAATGTCGTTTACTTTCCTTTTTACCTATATTTTTAATTTAGTAGAATCGAGAGTCTTCAGTTGATGACCTTTTTTCGTTGCCACGCCGTAGTGCCAACAAAATTTTTGAAAGGCAATTAAGGTTTCCTTATTTGAATTATTTTTAATGGAAAAGAAATTTCTTTTTTCTAGCTAAAAAGTGCAACTCGATATGAAAAAATAAGAAGCTTGATTGGCTTTATATACTTCCTTTAAAAATAATCAGCCTCAAAACCCGTTACTTCCAGCTCGAAAATATGTGAAGCCTTTCAGCTAAGTTTGCTTAACTTTAAATTATTATATGACAGAAATGACAGTTATCGATTTGGGATTTTTATGATAAAAAAAGAACTTTTCTTCTTAGGTTCTTTATTCCTCTGTATTCACCACTGGTTTCCATAGTAATTATGTGTTACAATATTTCCTTTAAGCTTAACACTGGTTTATTAATATTCTCTGCTCTCACAATATCTTCTTTTAAAATGCGCGATCTTTCGAACTTTTTCCTTCAACGGTTTAAAAAAGAATTCCGCGAGGATCGGCGATCTTGCACCCAGGTACCCATGAAAAACTTTTTTAAGCTTTTCTTTTAGTTTTATTATCTTCTCACGACGTTGAAAAATCGTACGTGAGAAAATTCAGAAAGTTTTAATGCAAGCTATATGCATCAATGAAAATCCGATATGCACTTGTGCGCCCGTCTTGAAATATTAATTTTAAGAGGGCGCGAATTATTGTGATAATTGTATGTATGTATGTACAATTGTACATGCGATTATATTGGGAAAAAAAAGTACTGTACGTATGTAGAGTGTACATGCGGAAAAAAAGGAGGAAGACACTGTATGGAGGTAAGTATGTGTGTCTGATAACAAAATGCAATTTATGCTAAATTGCATTTTGTTGCTGTATGGAAATGCATTTGAAATTTTAAATGAAATTTTGAATGAATTGAATTTAAATTAATTTTCAGGGTGAACTTTGCAATGCATCGATATATTGCATAGGGCAATATATTGGTGCATGAACCTTTATGGTTGAGATTTATGCACCTTAGCAGATCTTTTTGTTTAAAATTTTCAAAATACGAGTTATTTTCGGTCCGCTTTTTTGTTTGTTTTTTGTTTTAAAAAAAAATAAAATCTCTTCCAGCAGTGACCTGCTATAGGACAGCGCTAATAAACTTAAAACCTTAAAGCATTGAATTAACCAAAGTCGCCATTGCCCTAAACAACCCCCCCTCCCCCCTACAATTTAACCAAAGTCGCCATTGCCCTAAACAACCCCCCCTCCCCCCCCCCCCCTCCCCCCTAGAATTTATTAGTAATATAAATGAGCCCAGAAATGTACGGTACTTTCAAATCACTATCGGTGGATTCAGTCAGCATAAGTAATTACCTGAAGCTGATTGGACTGGACTGGAATCGACTTAATGCATGAAGTAAAAAGTGTTCGCATGCGCTGGAGTGGATTTAAAAGTGACATGTGTTGATGTTGTCGTGATTATAACTGTGATTTCATCTGTCAAAACATATAAATTTCGGAAATATTATCTTTTTTTTTATATAAGTTTTTGAGAAATAATAATGGGCAAAATTTCAGTTTTAGTTACTAGTTTTAGTTAGATGAATTGAGACCAAAAGACACAAAGAAGAAGAAACAAAATTCTACGAAATCTGATAGCAATAATACAAAAAAAAAATAATCGCTTGCTTACTTACTTCCCATCGATTGTTTCGTGGATTTTTTATATTCGATTTCTTTGAATTTTGTTTCATTTTTCCTTTGTCTATATGTTTTGATACACTTAATTCGATTCTGATCCAATTGAATATTAGAAGACCACCCCTGATATAATAATACCTTTAAACAGTCTGTGCAATTGACTCCTACTTCTGGTCCCCAAAAATAAAACCAGATGATCACAGGTGCTAAAAATGTAGGTTGAGGGGGAGGTGGTACTTTCCTAAAAGTTACATAAGAAAAACATAAGAGCTTGAAACCCGCTATCCTACGAACCAAAGGGATACCTGTGAAAAAGTAACTGAGGCAAAGTCACCCCCAATGTTCGGGGTAGATACCATATCTAGAGCGGCTCTGCTCCAGGCTGGCACCGTTCACCCCAGTAAGTATAAAGGCACCACCGAGGGATACCATAAAAAAAAAAGCACCAACAAGTGGACGAGCACTCAAGTCCACTAAAGATATTTCAGAGACAGGAAAAAAGGACTACAAATGATAATCAACTGAAACATGAACACACTTCCATCCGAAGTTCAAGGGGAAATCGAAGATGGTTCATTAAGTCCCCTTTCGGGGGAATCAATACAGCGTTGGGCCCCCCAGCGGCAGGAACCAAACCAAAAACCAAGGATTCAGAGGGGATTCTAAGACATTAGAGAAACTCCTCTCTCAATCGAATCAAAGAGAACTAAGCAAGCAGGACCCCCCCCCCCCCCTTTTACAACACAAAATTATGTGTCAGCAGATAACCCTGCTCAACCCCAGAAGAATTCTGAAGCAGCATTGAGGACCTCCACCTTCAACGGACGCGGTATCATCCCCAGGTGCCAGCACAGAGCCCCTCCAGGAAGATACGTCATCTGTTCCAGAACACCGCTCGCAGGTTATTACTCCAACAGGACCCCGACCTCGAAGTGAAACTATACTATCAGGTCTGAATAGCCTTAGTAATTGTTTAACAAAATTGTATGAGAAAGCTCGGGAATCGGATAAGCTAACGATTTCTCATTGTTGCGCATTTGATTACAAACTGAATAGAGAACTCGAGAACAGGCTCGCCCAGCTACAAAAATTAAAAGAGAATAATGCAGTTTGGTTCAGAAAAGAACTGGAACAGCTTTACGAACCCACGCACTCGCTCGATGTGACGCCTACTAATTATTCGCTTCATGCGTTCCTGCTTCACTTAGTGAATTAGAGGAGCATCTGAACAGGACATATCTCCCGCGTGAAACATACCAAGTGTTACTGAACAAATTAATCACCACCAGGTAAAACCTATTGGAATCTCTCACTGCCTTCACTACAAGATTGAAGCAGTTGTTGGCGATTTGCAAAGAGGCAGCGACACAAAAATATTGAGCTGCGGCAGTCCCTGTTGTGAAAACACAGCTGATGAACTTTGCCAGAATACCCAAAAAGTGGAGTAATTAAGCCGCGTTTTCAGTGGCACCAATTAATCCAAATCTGCGGATGAAGGTATTCTATACAGTGCCTTATTATCAAGGGTCATCATCACCTATGTATACATCAACTCCAGCCAAAAGGCAGGACACAATGCATTTGTCCGCAACATAACGTGTAGCTTCTGTCAGAGAAAGGATCATACTTACTCAGATTGCCTAAAGCGCTCCTTTCTACTCTTACTTCAAAAATTACAGACATGATGTTCGTGATTGCAGATATAATCGACAGACACACCCGATTGTTCCTCTACACCTCTCCAACAGACCACCAACAGACCCAAGCAACACAAGTCTTTAATATAAGATTAAAGTGCAATTTTTGTGATCGCCGTGGACACGCAGATGAAAACTACAGACAAAAGAAAAAATGGAAAGCCTGGAAGCAGGAAAACGACGTAAAATTAACCCCGTTTTGGTCGTGAATTTTGAAAAAGTACCTGTAAATTTTTGTCAAGCGGTATTTTCAAAATTATTTGTTATGTTATTTATTTTACCATTCTCTAAGCCGTAGTCGCCATAATACTAGTGAATTCATGTAACTCATTTCGTATAACTAAACTTACCTTCTTATTTTCTCACTCAAACAACATTCAGCACAAGCTACACAAATACTTACGTGATCGCTTAAACTTCAAAAGTGTACACTTGCACTCACGTGAGTTTTTCAAATCTTCTTCTTCTCAGTTTCGGAATCCAGCACCAGGAGTTGCAGATTTGCAGGCCCGCCAGCTTCCAGATCGCAGTTCCCACAAGTGTCCTCGGCCACTTACACAGGAGGCATATATAAGCATTGGTGTAACAATCGAGGTGTACATCCAGTACAAAACCCTCGATCTCATGCCCCATGGGCATCCGAAGGCTCTCCTGCATTAAGCGAAGACCCTCGTAGCCGCATTGACTTTTTCCGCTATGTGCAATCCAAATGTCAGCTTCGAGTCGAGGAAGACTCCAAGGTGCTTGACATGAGGAGAGAGTTGCAGAGTATGTCCAAAAAGTTTTGGAAGAACAAAGTACCCAAGCTTACGTCTTCTGGAGAAGAGCACCAATATTGAGGTCTAGTTGCATGAAGGCACAGGCAGCGGTCATGCTGTGCCTGGAAATGAGCAGAGGGATATCATCCGCATACGCTTCACATAAGAATCCCACATTTTTCAGCACCGTGATGAGTTAGTCAGCCAACATACACCAGAGTAGTGGAGAAAGCACGCCCCCTTGCGCGCAGCCTCTCTCCACCAGCACACTGAAGGTTCGGCCCCCCACCTCCATAGTTAAATATCGTCATCCTAACATTTGGTCGATCCATCGTACTCCAGTGCGGTCAACACCATGTGGACGAGCTGCCTCACAAAGCGACTCGGGGTGACCTTGTCAAACGCCCCCTCGATGTCCAGAAAGGCTCCCAAGGTAAACAGTCCACGATCCAGTCCTCGCTCAATGACAGTAACCACTGAATGCAGAACCGTCTCCGTAGATTTGCCCCTTCGGTAAGCGTGCTGTGAGGTATTTAAGGGAGAATTCTTTAGGGCTACTCCCTTTATTCATCCACAAGCCTCTCCAGGCATTTCAAAAGGAATGAGGAAAGGTTTATGGTTCAAAAACTCTTCGGGTCTATATAAGAAGCCTTACCAGGCTTCGGAACGAAGACAAACCTCACCTTCCTCCACACCTCATATCCAAAAGCGATACATGCTCTGAAAATGGAGTCGATGTATGGAGTCAGCACAACGCTCTCTACCTTAAAAAGGACAGGCAGAATACCGTCTATACCCGGGGCTTTAAAAGCCGAGAAGGTTGAAATTGACCATTGCACCTTCTCGATATCCACTACTCTGGCAGCAGTGGACCAATCACCGCCAGTGCAGAGAGGTAGGGGGTGTTCGCCACACAACTACAAGTCTTCTTCAAGCCTACAGTCTACTTTTATATCTAAATTGATATTATTATTTTGTAAGACCCTCACAATTGTTTAGCAAATATTCCACAAATAAATTTATTTTAGTTTTGTCAAAATTAAAACTACGCTAAAAATTACAAACGGCCGTACGCGTCTCACCTTATTGGGGCATTATCAAAGGCTGACTACTGACCGAAAACAACATCTAATGACTATAAAAATAGACCTGGTTTAAGTAGCGGATTTCTAGCGGAGAAATCTAGCTGATCATTCACTAATACATTGCCATTAGCCAAAGCTCTTCTAATTTCGAAAATTTCAAATTTATCTATTAAAGACCATTGCTTAAATTATGTAATAGAATACGGTTATTGATGTTTGTTCTATGATTTTGTATAGCAAGATGTTTTGAAAGAACCGATTTAGGCTTCTGTCTTTCGGTCCTGTGACATGTTCAGAAAATCTAGTTTTTATTTATCTTTTTGTTTTGCCAATATATTCCGCGGACCAGTTGTCACACTTAAGTACCTGTTTTCTCTAAATTCCAAACTTTTATTTAAATTTTATTATTAGCCAAAATTCTTTTTAAATTATTATTGTTGACAAATGCTGGCATAATGTTGTATTTAAGTAAATCATTTTTTTGCTATTAGTTATTCCCTTAATATATGGAACTTTTCCCAATTGGAAATTAAATTATTGTCGCAAGAAAAATTAAATTTAATGCAGGCTTTCTATTTTTTGGTATAAGAGTTTGTAGACTTTGTATAACTGCCTATTAATCAGAGCCAGGTCCACTCGGTTGCCAAATTTCATCCAAGGGTCGTACCAGACGAGGTCAATCTCCTCAGCTATGGATTGAATTTTGTCTCCAGATTTGGGTTAAAGAAGACAACATCTTATCGACCAATCGGTTCATTTAGATACTGCACTACCAACGGATGAATATGATAGAAAGTTGGAGTGTGCTAAGATCATCAAACCATTCAAAAATAATATAGGAATAAATATAGATCAGGTTAGATCCATTAATTCTTTAAGGAAAAAAACTGATAATGGCAATTTAATTGTTTCGAAAGCTGACAAAAGTAGTGTGATTGCAATTTTAGATAGATCTGTTTATTTAGAGAAAATGACTAATTGTCTAAATAACATCAATGTAACTACATTGATTTCAGATCCAACATTTAATTTTAAGAATGTTGTAAATAAGCTGATTAACAATAGCCCATTGATTTTTGATAAGTTTTATGGATTTAGATTAAAACATTGCAATCCATCAGCGCCAATTTTATATGGCCTCTCTAAACTCCATAAAGAAGCCACCCTAATGAGGCCGGTTTCCACTTCTTTAAATGCTCCTGCACACAAACTTGCTAAAGAATTAAATTCAATAGTCCTAAGGTTGTTTTTTTTCTGCACAACATTCTATAAAAAATTCTATAGACTTAATTAATAAAATCAAAGATCTTTAGATACCAAGAAATTCGAAATTAGCTTGCTTTGATGTGTGCAATCGTTTTCCTTCTGTACCGCTGACCAAATTGAAATCTATTCTTTTAACTTAATTAGAACGAAGATTTCGAACCCGGATAAGTTGACACAGTTAATCAACTTGTTGAATGTTTGTATCGACCAAAATAATTTTTTGTTTAATAGTGCGTTTTATGCGCTAGATAAGTTTAAAAGTTTAAGTTCGAAATTAGACGAGCTCTGGCTAATGGCAATGTATTAGTGAACGATCAGATAGATTTCTCCGCTAGAAGTCCGCTACTTAAACCACTAACTCGGAGAGTTGTGGAGATGAGAGCTCTTTTGCCACTTAACTCTCCACTCCACTCTGTAGCTCGTGGAATTTGTATTAAGATTTACCAAACTCTCTATTCCACTCGGCAAAACTCTCGGCTGTGTTAGTTGTGGAGAGGTAAGAAAAATATTTCTCAACTGACAGTATTGTCTGGTTTTATTGTCCTTTGTGAAGATACCTATATACCTAGGATTTTCAAACTGAATTATGGAGTCACTGCATATCCTGGCTATGTTCACAAAAACAAATTTCGGACATCCTTGCACAATACTTACAGAGAAATATGAATTTTGGAGTCTCAAGGTACCCTCTAAAAACTGTAATTCACGCGAAAATAGTCAATTTGGTCGTCTTCCAGTACAGAAGAGATGCTAACTATGCAGGATAAAGCTTGTATGTAGGATGAAATCGCATCTATATTTTGTCCGCTAATTACATATGTAAATGGTTTTTGAGTTCGGTAAATAGTTTTGGAGATAACTGCAAAAGAAGTGAATCAGTCCTTCTTAAGATGAAAAAATGGTCGTTTTTTGGTACAAAATTGGACATATTTTCAACTCATTATTATGAAGAACGGTAAATCGTGGATATTCACTTTCCATGACAAAAATGTTCACAACAGAGTACTAATGGATGTGAAACAAAGAACGGAAGAAATATATACAAAATATAGGAACTGGGGTGTATATGTATATATATGTATAAACTACACCACTCGATTACCGGCTTCTCCCTCATTAATTTGATACCAAACACGACGTATTTTGTACAACCCCCAATTGGGGGTGGTACGACCCCCATCCCCGAAAAACCCTCCCAAGAAATTGTTCACCTATATTTTTGTACTTTAGACCCTAAATCCATAGAAAAAACCCCGAATCGTCTTCGACCCTACCACACAGACTTAGCCGTCTTTCAATATTTCGATACTTCTCACTTTTCTTTAACTCCCCAAGTATGTTAGCGAATATCGAATGGAGAGTTAGGGAGTTTTAAGCGGGGAAAACGAAAATTCTCGTCTCCGAAACTCTGTGAGTTACAGAATCCGCTTCCAGGTCTATTTTTATAGTCATTAGATTTTGTTTTCGGTCAGTAGTCAGCCATTAATAAAGCCCCATTACACGTGGGGCCTGTTCTATGGAGTCCATGTAGAAGTCAGCCAAAAAAGGCGATAGAGAAGCACCCATGGCTAAGCCTTCTGTTTTGGTATAGAACTTGTCATTAAAGTAAAAGTAATTTTGATTTAAGCACGTATTCAAAGATTTGATAAGGTGCGAGACTTTTTCTTTATTTAAAACTTTTTCCCGAATTCGATTATACAAAATTGTCTTTAACTTATTTACTGGGATTGAAGGAAATATGTTAAATATGACACGAGTTTGGCATTAGGGGTAATGCAATGCAATTAATTTTGTTTACTAGGTCAATTGTATTTTTTATGGAGTATTTGTAATTAAATTCTATTAGTTGTGGTAGTATCAAATTTATTTTTTTTTTTTTTTTTTTTTTTAGTTTCTGTGTCGGTGCGTTGAATGCAGAAGAAACTGGTTTTACTGGTGCACCATTTTTTTGTAACTTCAGTAAGCCGTATAATATTGGGAATGATAGATTACTAACCATAAGATGATATCTATCCACTGACATATATAACATGCCTGATTTTCTATTTCATATGGGTCAACTTTTTTTTGGCAGGGTGTGACAATTATCTTAATTTCAAGTTTTACTTTCGTTTTAATATTCATATTAAAAGTTCAGCAAATTACAGATGCATTCGAAATTATTTCTATTCTTGGAAGTACAACATCAAATATTTTTAAAACTTGAGTTTTAAAGAAATAATTTTTTGCAATTTTTGTCTGCCTGTCCCTAAAAGTAGCTATGGGGGACAGAGAAAGGATTACAAATACTGTATTGAGATCTATTTCTATTCTATATAATCATTTGGAAAACCACTGAACTGAAACTGGACTATGGTGGATTTTGTATAGAACTTATGATTTATAGTTCAGCGAAAAAAAGTAGTTAAACCAAAAAGAGAGGACTATAGAAAAGTGATCCCATAATAATGTCAAATAATGTAAGCAATTTTTGTAGCGTCAGCAGTCCATTGTATATATGTCAGTGTATCTATCAGTTTCATTGAAAATTAATTTACTTTTATTACAGAGCCTACTTAAAACACAAAGCTTACTATACTTCTATTAGAAAAATGTTTTTTTAAAAAATGTGGCTAAAACAATTTTCTTATTTAATAATTACGATGGTAAAAAGGTTTCTTTATATTATTTAAATAAGTTAGCATCGCTAAACTCTGTCGAACAAACCGATTTTCTGAGTCTGCCATTAAGAATGGAAGTGTGCGTGCCGTGCCGTGATGTTTAGCTTATGGCCAATTTACATTACTCAAACATTGCTAGAAAACAGAGTACTTTAGAGCGATAAGGACAAAAGATAATCCAGAAAAATTTTACTGAGTTAAATGTCAAATTCTCCGACGAAGGGGAAATTTTTACTGCCATAATTATACATAAAAAGTTCTAGCCAGAAGTATATTTTATGGCAGCAAACTCATACCTATAACTACAAGCGTGTACGAATATAATTGTTTACACGCGCTCAAATTAAAAATATTTAATGAAAGTCAGAGCACATCATCTGAAATGCGTCAAAATTTTAAAGGGAATATTTTGTATTCTCTATTGTATTCTGTATCTGTATTGTTCTTGAAAATAATGCCTTACTTGATCCGATTTTATCTCTTTCATTAGATGTGCTATTACCTCAACGATCATTTTAAATAATTTCCGGCGAATCAAGATACGACTGGACCCATGCAATTATGCCATGGCATATTGTTTATTTGCCCAGGAGGCCTTACGGTACAACGAAAGCAGAAGCGGACTTCGCCTACTTTAGAAAATTATATTAAAAAAATGTATCTTAAAAAATATATAAAAAATAAAACAATAAAGATTTCTAATTTGATTTCATTCAAATTTATTTATTAAAATTCACAACATTGGTTGCAAATATATCACCAGCATAAATATCATTTACATCTTCCGTTTATTTTCGTTTTGCTTGTTGCACATGCTGTACTTCATCTATTTTTAACGTCTGACTAATTTTTGCAATTGAAAATTTGATGAAATGTCACAAGTGACACTTCGCAAAGAGTGGAAAATAATGTTTTGACAGTCGATAATCTCTCCTTTCTAATAGTGCAAAGTAATTTCTTTTTTTTTACTATCAGAACCAGCTTAACACAAGCTCGCTGCATGGACACGTTTAATAAAATAAACGGTCAACAATACATGCGTTTCATCACTTAGTCGGTGTTAGTATTAGTATGTTAAACTAAACATAGCCCAAACACCGAATGAGATGACATGCAATGCGACATGGAAATAGAAAATTAAGTATTAAATAAACGTTTTTTTTAAAACATGCTTGGATATGCCAACGTCAAAATGATCAGCCTTAATATTAACAACAATACACATGCGATTGATGGGTTCATACATACTAAAGTTGAATCTTGCGGAGTTAACATGCAACAGAGGTAACCTTCTCAGATTGTGCCCACTATCGCGCAAAGAGATTTTGCTAAGTAGTACGGGAGAATCAATATTCGCGTTTAAGAGTTGATGCACAAAAGTTACATCGGCAACCATGCGACGTTTTTCAAGGGAGTGCATATTCAAAAGCTTCAAGCGATCCTCATAAGGTGGAAGAATTAATGAATTATTCCAGGGTAGGTGCCTAAGAGCGAAGCGCAGGAAGTTCCGCTGAACAGACTCGATGCGGTCGATGTGTGTACCGTAAAATGGAGACCAGACCTGGCTAGCGTATTCAAGGAGAGGTCTCACAAAACAAGTGTACAAACGCAATGTTATGGTGGGATTCGAGAATTCTCGAGACCAATGTTTGATAAAGCCCAGCATAGAGTTACTCTTAGATACCATGTAGTTAATGTGAGAGATAAAATTCAATCTATGGTCACATTTGACACCCAAGTCACAAACGGCACCCTCGCGACGGCGAATCGTGGAATCCGAGAACACATAATCATAAGTGATCGGTTTCTGATTCCTGTGGAAAGTCATAACCTCACATTTGTCGATATTGAGAGCCAAATTATTGTTTTTGCACCAAACGTAAAACTTGTGAAGTTCATCCTGTATTAGTTCACAATCGTTAACAGATTTAATCTGAGCGAAAAGTTTAATATCGTCAGCATAAATCAATACTTTGCAGTGCCTCACAACAGAGACAATGTCGTCAATAGATAGAATAAAAAACAACGGCCCCAAGTGACTCCCTTGAGGTACGCCGGACGAAGCTTTCAGGACTCTATAGATGGAATGACGGAATAATATTTGATATGTTCTGTTATTCAAATAAGACTCGGTCCATTTTATAAATGTTGGGTGAAACCCATACTTTTCCATTTTAAAGAGTATCACAGAGTGAGATAACTTGTCGAACGCTTTACTAAAGTCAGTGTAAATACAATCTGTCTGATAACCTTTTGCAAACACGAAAATGGTATCCCAGACAAATTCCAACAAGTTAGTGGTTGTAGACCTGCCCGAAATAAACCCATGCTGGTTTGAAGAAAGCAAATTCTTGCAGAAAATTGATAGCTGAGAGTAAATGATAGATTCGAATAATTTAGGCATACAAGACAATTTTGCGATAGGCCTATAGTTAGAAATTTCACATTTACTACCTTTTTTGTGGATAGGTATGATAAAAGAATTTTTCCATAGCTGAGGAAAACAACCACTATTAAGTGATTTTTGGAAAATAATACTCAGCGGAGCTGTAAGGGCATGGCAACATGACTTATAGAAAGCTGGAGGGATACCATCAGGGCCCGTTGTGAAGTCATTTGGAAGGTCGTTAATATGATCGAGTATATCCTCTTGCGCAATTGTAGGGATAGTGAATGAAACATTATGAGAATCGTTCATATGACTAAAGTTGTCATTTCGAGGAAGGGAATTTGACGAAGAGAATGCATTGTCAAAAAATGAAGCAAACATATTGCAAATTTCGGATGAATCATCACTAGCAGAATCTTTGTACCTCATGGTATTGGGGTAGTTGTCTGTTTTTTTCTTCATATTAATAAACTTAAAAAGATACGTGGATCACGAAATAATTTCGCGCGCATGTTTTGAATATACTCATCATAAAGTGTAAGAGGAAAGTTCTTTGAACTCATTGTAGGATGTGAGGAAATTGTTGTGACTTATAAAGTCTTTGTCCCTCCTGTAACTTTTCCACAATTTATTCTTTTTATTTTTGAGATGTTTAAGTTCTTTATTGAACCAAGGCGGAGATGTTTTGGAGAACCGCTGTCGCTCGCGAGGAACGTGAGAGGAAAATAAATCGAAAATAATTATGTAAAATTTAGAAACGTCTTCGTCAACACTGCTGCTGGATAGTAATGTGTTGAAATCAATAGACATAAGTCTACTGGAAAGTTCCGGGGGGGTGATATTTGTCAAGAGTAGACATTATAACTGGGCTAGGTTCGACTAAAGAGTTACCTGCGTCAGTAGAGAAAACCAGGTCTAATTGCCTACCCATGTCATTCTTTACATTACTGATTTGACTGAGACCAAGAGATGACATATTGTCCAGGAATAGTGATTCCTTTGTAGGCAAGTTATTAAGAGGAAGATAGTCATCGTCATCTTCATTAAGTACCCATTGTATATTGGGTAAGTTAAAATCACCAATAAGTAGTAGTTCGTCAAGAGGTTGCATCTTGCCGTGAATAAAATTAGATGTTGAAGTGAGTAGGTCGTAAATATTTTGACCTTTGTCATCAACGATGTTTATGGGGTCTGAAGGAATATAGCAACATAATATGTATAAGTCGTGTTTTAAGAGAGACAACTTAAGAACAATAAGTTCAATGTCAAGAGTGTTGGAAAAACTGGGAACGTCAATTTGGCTGCAATTAAAATAGTTTTTGCATGCGAGGAGTACGTCACCACCACGAGCCTCAGAATCTGTATGTCTATCTTTTCTAAAAATCTGGTAAGAATTGTCTAAAATTTCGGCATCACGAAAGCCATGATGCAACCAAGTTTCAGTGAAAGCAACGATATCAAAACAATTTGCAATAGAGGATTTGAAGATATGTGCAGTTTTTGTCCGAATCCCCCTTACATTTTGATAGTAAAGGGAAAGCGACTTCAGTTTTTTGGAGTAACGTTGCTTATTTTAACTGTATTCCTAGGTTGGCGCCCAGAAGGTACAAATAACTTAGTAAAAGCACCGGAGGGCCGGAATAAGGGATCTAATAACTTATCCTGCACATCTGCTGAAACAGTTAAGACAAAGGATGCAACCGGTTTCGAGGATTTACTAATTTTACGACAGGAAATACTCTCTGTTGCAATGTTTTTGGATTTTAGGTACGTCAGTATGTCATCACATAGCGTTTCAGGCGAGAACCGAGTGACAAAAACACTCGAATAAAACCCTCTCATTCACTTTGTCAGTAAAATCGCATGTTCGAGTAATGTAAATTAACCATTAGGTACACATTATTACCGACTTACAGGGTAAAATATGCTCTGTTTTCATTAAACACTCTATATCTTGAAAAGTGCAGAGTATACGGTATATTTTATGACGGAATTGTATGCAGAATTCCGATAGTTCCGAGTTTCTTCTTTAATTTAATCTATTACACATATGTTCTATGTATCTATGACAGTAAAGCAGTTATTAGCTTTTAACCTATTCAGGTCTTAGATAATTTGTTTCCTGTGTAACTGAAAACACGTAATTTTAAAAGAAAAATATCTAATTTCGGTATGCTCAGCAGAATCTGCATGAGATTCTTATTCGTTGAGAATGGAAATATGAATTTATCTTTTTAAATAGCTTTTATCCACTCCACTAACCCTTAACTGAGAGTGACATTCGTGACGAAATGAAATTTTGGGAAGAGTTTTAGAGTAGTAAACGTGAATGGTAGGTTGGTGCGAAAGCGATGATTTTGATTTGATTTTAATTATCAATGAGTATGAGTATGGGTATGAGTTGCAGTTAAATAAGTGTGATTATAGTTATGGATGCCCAAACCTATATTAATGCACTTGGAAAGTTGTAAATCTACACAATTCATTGGTAAGAGTTCAAACATTTAAAATTAAACGAGATAATATAATTTTGAAATATTGTTAATACATTCAATTTCAATATTTTATCTGAGTTCTAGCATTTCTTATTTTGTAATGAAACTTTTCTTGTGTATATCACTGAGAAAGATTTTTTTTTTTACTTTTTAGTGCATTTTTTTAAGTTATTTTCTTAAGTTTGTTTTTCATATATGTATATTTTATTGAAATTATATTTAGACGGACAGACAAAAGGAGAGACGACCGGACGGATGGAGAGACAGCCGGACGGACGGAGATGCAAAAATCAATATAACTTTTAATATACCCATTTTGCTCTACCAGCATTATTTTTGTGCGCTACAAAACAGAATGACAAGCTTAGTATATCCTTTGATTTCATCTAGGATGTAATAAATGTATAACTTACCTAAATCCTAGGTTATAAACAAACAAATTACACTGATATACAAGCACGTCAATAATGAAGTAGAAATGGAGACGATAGCAGACAGATTCAATCCACAATTCACATACATATATACACAGAGACTCATTAGATAGAATTAATTAATAAGAAGATAATTTACTTAAATTAAGTTAATCATTTATTTACTTAAATTAAACTCAAAATTTGCGAATTTGTTACTATTGTAATATTTTTATCTAATATCTTGTCTCTGTAGAAAATTTGGAGTCATGACATGAAAAGATGCATAGATCAAGAACAGCACAACACATTTCATGATCATATGTTGTTGTTTCTATGCATAGTTTCTGTGGCTGTACTGTTGCTGATATTCACGATTTGAAATTATTTTGTTGGTGCCATACGCATTTAGAAAGCAATATATGCCGCATTCTAGCCTGAATCGCTCTCTTTTTGCATCAAGCGCTCTTTGGTAGCAGGCAATTAACTCGACTTATTGAAAAACGGATAATGAGTAGTACAAGAAAATTTAACTAACAAACTTTTTCTTCAGGTATTGGTTGAAGCAAAAAGCCTAATCAAAGCTGTAGAGTACTGATTACAATCTGGCGAGTACGTTTAAATATTTGTATAGTTAACGTTTTCGAATTACCGCTTGATATTAATTTTACTGATTTCATTTTAACTTGGATTTGAATAGATAGTTTGGCATATAATAATATATATGTAGATTTATAGATTTATTAGTGAAAAGTAGTCCTTAGCCATAACTAAGTTTGATTAGTGTTTGCATAAAATAGAAAACTGAAACAAAACACTAGATTTTAACTTCAAATCGGCGTTATAATTTGCAACCCCTTTTTTTACAATTCTTGAGTGTTCTCCCTCTTAGAAAACTTAAAAGGAAAGTACACAAAATAAACTTTGTTTAAATATCAACTTTTAATCTCTTTTACTCCTATCTTTCATTTATAATATATTTTGTATGTACAAATTTCATTAGTATTTCTTCTAAAATAAATTATTTTTTTTTTATAATAATTAAAATAATTAGTGAGAAGGAAAAATCGGAATTGTCTTCTTTCTTAAATTTAATCAATAGTGTCATTTAGTATTACGAAATTAGCTTAACGATCTGAATACAAAATGTAAGCTACTCTAATAACAACACTTACATAATACACGTAATTATAAAGAAGCCGCACTCACAATGATTTTTGCGCAGCGCAGAAATAACAGCTACAGAATTTTAGAATGATATTAAATTGCCTTCGCCTTTTTTATTCACTTATATAAAATGCTAATAAGCCTTTAACGAATACATCGCAATCGTATAAAGTAATAAAATTTCTTTTTTATTCAAGAATCTTATAAAATTTACAAATAAATATATATATATTTTTTTTCTTTAACCACAAAAATATGTAATCTAAAATTTATTAAATATTTTCTTTAGAAGCCAAATCAGGCTGTCTCTTTTGTTATTTTTGTCTTCATTGAAAGCACAAAAACAAAATAAGAATTTATTTCCGTAGCATAAAAGCTGTGACGGAATATTTTCTTCGTTTTACTTATATCCTTAAATCTCTGTCCATGTAACAATCCAAGCAAAAATTATCACAAAATAGTTTTCGACACGGTCCGGAAAATTTAGCTACAATAATGTGTACTTGTGTAGTAGTAGTAATAGAAAACAAACACAAATCTCCTTTAAATCCAATTGTTAATTGAATTCCTTTACAATATAGACAATCATCTGGCTCAGTTGAATATCCATCCACAAATTACGCTTATAATAATACCAAGAAGAACAAGACCCAAAGTTTTCATATGATGAAGACAATTATCATAGTAATCCTGTCTAGCTGGAGCATACGTGAATCTCTCCACAGAAATTTGGATTTTATGTAATTTTAATGATTGTTCGTCAAGAATTTTATAGATTTTCTCCAATGCATCAATGATCCTGAAAAAATATAAGAAAGAGTAAATTCCATAGGTAGAAAAAATAATTGGATATACATATGTATTATCCTTAAATCTTCCTTGCCTTCTATCATATTTAATTTTTGATAATCCTGATGCTCCTTTTGATGTCCCTTCATCATTTGATTGACTAGAATCAGTATTATTGTGATCTTCTAGATCTGGTGAGCCCTGTTTTAATCGTTTTGCATTCAGAACACGTTTTGATGATTTTAATGCCACTAAAGATTGTCGGGAATCTGCTTGTATAATTGCAATTGGTTCAGAACTTACTATACTAGCTGTTCGCACCATTGGCGCCTGATGTCGAGTCTTCGTAATTATCCTATAGTCGTATTCGAATACTTTCAGATCATTGCGGGGATCCCATGGTCGCAAATCTGCATGCTTGTAATGCCACTGAAAGTGTATAAAAATAAATAAATCATTTTTAGCAAAAGTACATACTCGTATATAGAAAATTGTGTTTAGGAAATTATCTAAGAAAACTAAAAGATAATTCGAGGGCTGGGGTGTAGATACCGGAGCCGGTTCTTCCACCGCAGGCACTGTTACAGGTGCTTGCTACACAGAATCCGAAGATCCAGTGTAGGGATTGGAAGGCTCTCAAGATGGAGGAGATGAGACCAACCGGTAGGAGCGTTATTCTCCAGTTTACGGAGGAATTCCTACAACCGCTATAGGAGGCCAACTTCAGGCCTCACTGTGGTTTTAACGCGTCAATGTGTACCGCGGACTTCCAAAGAAACACCAATTCAACGAAGAGCTGATGGAGGTAGAGGGGTCTCACACGGAGGAGCAATCTCCTCAAAAACTGTGGACTCGCTCAACAAGGACATAGTCGGCAAGACAGGCAGCGGAAGATGCTATGGCGGAAGAAAAAGGAGACAACGGTTCCACCGAAGCGCGATGTCAGGAATTGGGGGCCTCTGATGCGAGTGGTCCAAATCAATCTCCACCATAGCAGACTGGCATCGGATAACCTCCCCATCCTCTTAGTGGAGGAGAGCGTTGACGTTCCCTTAATCCAGGAACCTTGGATCAAAAATGATTCCATACAGGGATTAGGGAACAAACACTATGCCCTTATTACAAAAAGGGTCCAGGTAAGCGTATTTTAGCAAAAAAAAAAGACATAAATTTATGTTTGATGACTAATTACAGCTCTAATGACTTAGTGGTCGTCAAGTGGGAGCGTAAAAATGCGAGGTCAATCTTGTTGGCTTCGGCGTATATGGCGCATGTTGATCCCACCCCACCAACACCAATCGAAGTGCGACCTTCTCTTAGGATGCGACGCCAATGTCCACCACACGATATGGGGTAGCACCGACACCAATGAGCGCGATGAGTCCTTATTTGATTTCATTATGGAATTCAATTTAAGTATTTGTAATAGGGGTAATAATCCCACCTTTATCACAGTTAACAGGGAGGAGGTATTAGATGTGACATCCATTAGTGAATCAAACGAAGGTGGTCAATTTGAGAGTTCCCAGTAAGAGATCCTTGTCGGACCACTGCTGGATTATCTTTGAATTAAACCACTCACCCGATACTCCTAAACCGTTCAGAAATCCAGCTAATTCAGACTGGAATACAATTAGTAGTATCGTCAAGGGGAAATTAAAAGCTCCTGAATATGAGATATTACTTTATTCGTCATCAATAGAAAATGCGGTCAAGAATATAAATGACGCCTTAAATACCGCCTTTGTTGAAGCCTGCCTCCTGCGTAAACCTTCAAAGAAGTCCTACCCACCATGGTAGAATAGGGATTTAAGTGTCTAAATGTCCAAAGGAAGAGCGCACGGAAACTTTTCAACAAAGCGAAAGCGATCAAAAGTCAGGAAGGCTGGGCCTAGTATAAGGCAGGTCTCAGAGGCTTAAAATGCTCAATAAAAACGCTAAATTCTATTAATGGAAGAGCTACTGTGAATCCATGGAGAACACAAGTGAATCCGGCAGACATAGGAAGATCTTAACCAAGGACCCTAGAATTCCTCTGAAGCCCACCAGACTTATAATAATAACGAGTACGGTGGTACTACAAACTTAGAGGCAATACGGGACATTGTCACCAAGGAGAAAATGGAGTGGGTAATTCAATCTTTTGCTCCCTATAAATCACCAGAAATCGATGGCATCCTATCATGCTGCAGAAAGTGCAAGAAATTGTAATTCCGGGGCTGATGGTGATCTATAAAAGCTGCCTACTCCAGTCGTATGTCCCATGCATCTGGAAGCAAACCAAAGTGATCTTCATTCCTAAGACAGGTCGGAGCGGGCATGTGACTTCTAAGGACCTTAGACTCATCAGCCTTACATCGTTTCTTCTGAAGACTTTTGAGAGATTGTTGGAAGGGTCCATGGACAGCCTGCTTAGGGGAAGTGAGATTTCTAGATCACAGCACGCATATTTATAAGGTAAATCGGTTGAAACTGCGTTACATGACGTAGTAGGAACCATTGAAAAATCAATCGAGAAAAAAGGTTACACCACAAGTTCATTTCTTGATATTGAAGGAGCCATTAATAATGTTAGCTTAGAGGCCATCCAGGATAACCTGACTGGTGTAGGAGTTGAATCCTATATATGTAGATGGATTAAATCAATGCTCAGTAACCGCCTCATAAACGCAGAACTTGGTAACAATAAGGTTAGCAGGAGGGTGTCTAGAGGTACTCCACAAGAAGGAGTACTTTCACCTCGACTGTGGTTATTGGTATTCTCATCTCTTTACAAAGGGAGGGTATAAAAGCGGTAGCATATGCTGATAACTTAGTCATCTTGGTCTTGGGGAAATTTCTACTGATGATCAGTGAACTTATTCAAGGAGCATTGCAAAAGCTCCTTAACTGGGCTATAAGCTACGGCTTAACCCCGCAAAGACCGAACTAGTCCTTTTTACACCGAGGAGAGTTATTCCGACTTTCACATCCCCAAAACTGGGTAACATTACTCTTGATTTTAAAACTGATGCCAAATACCTAGGAGTCATATTAGACTCCAAATTAACTTGAGGATAAATGTGAGTGAACGCGTCAAGAAGGCGGCCATTGCACTGTATGCCTGCAAAAAAACTTTTGGCAAGAGATGGAGATTACACCTGAAAAATCTTACTAAAATACAGAGAGCTGCCTGTTTCGGCATTACAGGAGCTCTTCGAACAACACCGGCAGCAATAGAGATTACACTCCGGCTCCTGTACCTCGACAAGGGAGGTGTATAGCTGCAAAGAGTGCACTAACACTTAAAGAGT
This sequence comes from Dioctria rufipes, assembly GCA_963924295.1. NCBI lineage: Eukaryota > Metazoa > Arthropoda > Insecta > Diptera > Asilidae > Dioctria > Dioctria rufipes. The sequence goes on along the minus strand of OZ002741.1, from coordinate 269,501,234 downwards.
CGGGCTGCTGGGTAACAGCAGACATTGCTCATTGCAGAATACTGAGGATCTGTAGTGGAGACTGTATACGGTGAGCTACGGATTACATTGTTCCAAGACTAGACTTTGAGAAAGCCTTCTCAACTAGCATTCCTAGTAGAGAGGAATTGGAGGGTAATCGCGTGACAATTGACATGTGTCTTTACGGACGGCTCCAAAATGGATGTGGGAATGGGTGCCGTGGTATGCTCAGCACTCCCTCAAATACAGAAATCGTACCCCCGACCGGACCACTGTAGTGTGTTCCAGGCGGAGGTCCTGGCCATCTGCAAAGCAGCAAGGCTGCTGCGTACAACTGGTGACGTACCTAGTGATCGAGCTATCAGGATTTGCATTGACAGCCAAGCACCATTAGATCGCGCCTAGTGCAACGGTGAGCTCGGGAAACTGGGTGCTAGCCTCAGAGTTATTCTCTGCTGGGTGCCTGGTCACAGTGACATACCTGGAAACGAGGCAACGGATGCCCGGCCCACGAAGGATTCCGCTATGGATATACATCTAGCAGAGTAACCCCTAGGATCAGTAAAGAGGATTCTAGATGTACTTGCCTGTAAGCTGACAAATCGCAGATAGGGAGAACTGAACTGAGAAGACTGAATCTTTGCTGAAGAAGAACCGTAATGATGTGCGTAATCTTACCGCAGTTATTACGGGAGACTGCCTCTTTGGAAAACATGCAGAGCGCATGCAAGCTCCATACAATGACTTCTGCAGAAGCTGTATGGACGAGGAAGAGGTTGAGAGCGTTAAGCTCATACTGTGTGAATGCCATAACCTTGCTAAGCATAGGAGAAATACGCTTGGGAGTTACTTTTTCTGTGAACTGGGGGAATTAACAGACAAAGAGTTGTGGGCCAGGTAATGTTCATTAACTCTTGTGTGGCTGGTTTCATCGCACCCCCTAGCTCTTAATACATCTTTTGCAGACAGGGTTCCAATAAAGCGGCATCACAATGGACCATAGATGGTCTAAGTGTGGCTGATCGTACACCTTCTTACGATGGCCGCCACTCTAACCTAACCTATCGCAAATAGAAATGAAACCGAATATATACATTGTTCAAAAGATTGGTTGAATACGGACTCAAGATGAACATTTCGAAATGCTTTTTCAGAGCACGCAAATTGAACTTTCTGAGTCACATCACAGAACATGGCATCCTCCCCCCGGAATCGCGTCAAAGCAATTCGAGATTTCTCACCTCCTAAATCTATACGACAAATTCAGTGTTTCACCGGCATGATAAATTATTATCATCGGCTCCTACCCAGACTTGCTTATCTACTAAGTCCCATCCACTATCATTTGAAAATCCTAAACAGTAAAAAAGATAAGAAAAAGAACTTCACGTGGCCTGAAGAATACCAAAAAGCTTTCGATCGAGCCAAGCATACTCTATCATCAGCAACACTTCTTGTCCATCCATGCAACAATGCAGCAGAAGCCATAATCGAGCAATGTGGCAATGTGTTCAAGCAAACTGGGCACCTCTTACATTTCTTTTTTCAAAGAAGCTAAGCCCCTCTGAAATTAAATATTCAGCATTTGACAGAAAACTGCTAGCTATATACCTCGCAATTAAAAAATTCAGACATTTCTTGGAAGATCGAAATTTTATGGTTACACCGATCATAAACCTTTAACCAAAGCTCTTAACGCAACAACAGAACATCGTTCAAGGCAAGTACGGCACTTTGACTTCATATCACAGTTCACGAGTGATATACGCCAAATAAAAGGACAAGAAAATATTGTTGCAGATTCGTTATCCAGGCATATAGAAAGCAAAATTTTCGAACTAAATTTGCAAAAGCTAGACCTAGACAAGCTCAGGGCCCTGCAAAATTCTGATGAGGAACTCACAGTTATGTAAAAGGACAGTAAACCCAACACAAAATATAAACTAGAACAGCGTTTTATACCAACAAAGCAAGAACCACTATGGTGCAACGTAAGCACATCACATATTAGACCTTTTGTACCACGGGAATTACGAAAGATGGTATTCAACGTTCCAAGATACAGAAAAATACAAAAGTACCTCTAGAAAATTTCCCATTATCAAACGATAGGTTCGAACACATCCATATGGATATAGTTGGTCCTTTACCGGTCTCAAAGGGTTATTCTTACATCTTAACAAAAGTCGATCAATTTACTAGATGGCAAGAAGCATATCCAATATCGGATATAACTACAGCCACAGAACATTTTTTCAAAATTACATTTCCCGATTTGGTGTACCCGCGCAGATGACAACTGACCAAGTATGTTAGAGAACCGCGAATAGAGAGCTAAGGAGTTTTAATCGCGGAAAATTCTTATCTCCCAAACTCCTCAACTCTCCGTGTTACAGAGTCCGGCGCCAGGTAACGTCAAATTTAGGTGGAATAGACAAAGGCTGATTACTTCATAGACTGATGAATTACGGACCGACAATGTCCTTTAACGTATTTTAGAGCAGGACATACTCACATTTTCGAAGTAGCCTGTAACAAATACACTAGTAAAAAATAAATAATAAAATAATAAATAAGCATAACTAGAATTCGATGTCAAAGACACTATGATTTAGGATTTGAAGGAAGATTGAAATAAAAACTTCGTGGTGTATGTAAGAACAAAAAAACTTAAAAAGAACGAACCCAAGCCATTATATTTAATAGTTATGAATTAAAAAAAGCTTCAAGATAAAAAAAGATTGTGCATTTGATATGTTTAAACATTTTACCAGTCAAGTTAATTTTATACAAATATATATATATATTTAGTGTAACCCTTTAATTCCCGTTTTTGGGTCTCTTTCACTTTTGATTGCTTTTAGTTCAACATAAGTTATACAAATCACTCCAATTGCTCCAAGCACCAAAACAATTGAACTTTGTAAAATTATTCCAAAACTTTTTTTATAAAGGCTACAAATTGTCATTCCTGCAGCTATGGAGAAGTTATACATAGTATAGCCAATTTCGGCATCATCTCCGTAGAACTTGTAAATGAAACTGTAAGCTTTGAGTTTATATAACACATCACCAAATCCTAGAAAAAATGCACAAACAGACATTAACCAAAGCGGAGGTGCATCAAACAAAAAGGAACGGTCATCAGTAGTTTTGATTGGAGTAACATCTGGTACAGCCAGCATTATTAAAATCAATACTGGAACGTGTATTACATATCCAATTATAGCAATAGGAATAAAAACATTCTTGTGTGATTTCTTTAATAAAAATAATGCTGACCCAATTGCACTAACGACACCACCAAAGCCCTGAATTGCATAATTCCAAAACGCTATCTCCACATCTTGTTCGTGTGTTTTTCTTGCTCTTTTGATCGATAGTTGAAAAGTCCCAATGATGTATTCAAATTCCACACCAAATGTAAAGTAACTTACACATAACATAATTGATTCCTTAGAAATTAGATTTTTAAAAAAATATTTCCAAAACTGTAGTGGTCTTCGATCGTCTTCTTCGCTTGGACTGTCTACTATTACAGGGCGTATCAATAAAAAGAAAATAACTCCAAAAAGACCGCAGGTTGTCAGAACTCCCATATTCATTATTCTTTTATCATATCGCCAATATGGTTGATCGAAACCCATAAATTTCAAAGCAATATTTGCAATAATCAATGATGTGTATTGAAGAGAAAATATAATAACGATATTTTTGAAGTAATTCGATTCATCACTGCAACGTTGGTAAATTACCCCAGTTGCGTTCCAGATACAACCAAATCCAATGCCAGTTAAAATAATATTTATGTACACAGGTGCAATATGAGGCCATAAAAATGATGATGGGAGCAGCATACAAAATGTTCCTCCAATGATAATTATAATTCTTGCTCCAACTAGCACAAATAATGGAGGCAGCATAACACTGACTATAGCAATAAAACTAAAAATAATATTATAACAATGAAATATATCCATGTAAAATGATTTATTTTGAAAGTTTGCACTTTCAATAAGGATATATAACGTTAGCATTGTTATCATATTCGCCGAGTTCAAAATCATAAATCCAATCGAAAGCATTATTATGTTGGTTAGCTTCAAGTCCATTTTTATGGCCACTCATATGTCAAATTTAATGTTGAAAATTTTATACAAATTTCATTTGAAACAAATTTGAATAATAGACAGAACAATATAATAATTACAAATCTTTTATAAACAACATTTGAAATTTTATTTAAAAAACATAGGGCTCACTGACAAATATAACATAGACTGCTCGACTACTTGGTGAATACTTGGACCCACTGACATATATAACATTGACTGCCTCATTTTCTATTTCATATGGGTCCACTTTTGTTGGCAGGGTGTGACAATTATCTTAATTTCAAGTCTTACTTTCGTTTTAATATTCATATTAAAAGTTCAGCAAATTACAGCTAAATTCGAAATTATTTCTATTCTTGGAAGCTTATCTTCTACAACATCAAATATTTTTTAAACTTGAGTTTTAAAGAAATAAATTTACGCAATTTTTTTCTGCCCTTTCCCTAAAAGTAGGTGTGGGGGACAGTGAAAGGATTACAAATACTATATTGCCATCTATTTCTATTCTGTATATTCATTTGGAAAACACTGAACTGAAACTGGACTATGGTTGATTTTGTATAGAACTTATTATTTATAGTTCAGCGAAAAAAAGTAGTTAAACCAAAAAGAGAGAACTATAGAAAAGTGATCCCATAATAATGTAAGCAATTTTTGTAGCGTCAGCAGTCCATTGTATATATGTCAGTGCTTGAACCGCGTTCATGAAGTAGGCTGCAGCCACAGCCGCAGAGCGTATACCACTGACTTGTATATAAATGGACTTCTCGTTGAATCAAAAATTCATGAAAGCAAATGGCACCACTTTCATATTTCTGTCTCTTTCCGTGAGTGCATACTTTCTCACTGTAACGATTGGGACCGAGAAATTGCTTGAAGTTCAACGGCATTTCCAGAACTGGCAACTTGCTAATCAAAGCTTTCCTACCAAAACAGCCTTGTGAAAAACACTTCCTTCGGCTCATAATTAAAATTTAGCAATACAAATAGTCCCATAGTCGATAAATCCCACTGACATGCATATAGGTAAATTCCCAAATAACTTAAATATAGCGACAGTGAGAGCATACTTTCTGAAATCAAAACTGGTGCCACGAAACAGGAGACCAGTCAGTCCATTTATATACATGTCAGTGGGGTATACTAACAAGAGAAATCTCTTGTTCAGCTGTTCAATAGAAAGAGTAGGCGTCATTTGAAAAAATTAATATAAAAAATGGATGCACATTTTGAAAGAAAGAAATGCATATAACATTTCAGGATATTGAACATGTGTGTGACAGATTGAAATATACTTGGTTTTTTTAGAAGGGGAAATGTTTACATTTTTCAATAATCAAGCAGAATCCCTAATAGCACGATTTAAGGGGTTGCGACTACAATCATTATTCTTTTATTCTATCGGTGAAACTACATGTACTTCAGCCACTGGCATGTATAACATAGACCGCTGACACGACTGAAATCGCTTACATTATCATGGGATCACTTTTCTATAGTTGTCTCTTTTTGGTTTAACGACTGGATTCCACTGAACTTCAAATAATAAATTCTATACAAAATCCACCATAGTCCAGTATCAGTTCAGTGGTTTTCCAAATAAATATATAGAATAGAAAAATGGCAATACAATATTTGTAATTCTTTCTCTGTCCCCCATAGCTACTTTTAGGGATAGACAGACAAAAATTGCTTAATTTTATTTCCTTAGGAATTGAGTTTAAGGAATTTCTCATGTTATAGGAGATAAGTTTCCAATAAAAATAATAATTTTGAATATATTTGGAATTTGTTGAGCTTGTAATAGGAATGTTAAAGCGAAAATGAAACTTGGAATTCAGATAGTTTTCACACCCCTGCCAACAAAAGTGGACCCATATGAAATAGAAGATCAAGCAGTCCATGCCCGTAACCCGTAAAAATGCACTGAATCACTACGGAAATTTCTGTGTATGAAATGAAACAAAACGAGGATCGATATACATTCCCTCTCGCTCATTATTTTAATACACAAATCATAAAATTTTCTTCGATTTACTTGAAAAAATTCATGTAAACGCAACTTCAGTACTTGAACATTTTTCATGTCTGCGAAATATGAAAACGGCAAAGTGGAATAAGACTAAGACTATTGTTGACAGTTCAGGCTGGGATTTTTAGATATTTATCTAAAAATCCGTACCTATCTACCTTAGAATATAGAGTACAGGAAGAGTGTTAAGCCAAATTTACCGTAGTCAAATTCTAGTTGGTTAGAATCTGTTGCCCCTGTAGTGAGAGTTCAGTACAGGCGTGCATTTAGTCGCTGTCACTGTGCCAAGGTACCCAGGGAGTTTCTAAGCTGTTTCAAATGTAGGCAGCTGAACACGCATTTCTCCAATTTCCCCTTACTCAAATACCCCAAAGAAAACCCACGCCCTGTACACGAATTTTATAGGTATCGAACACTTCCGGTTCTCTCTATATTCTGAACTAGGTACTGACCTAGCGCAGAACTGTCAAAGGTAAAATATCACTTTAAGTAAATTTCAAGAAAATTTCAAGTCAAGTAATTGGAATTAATTCAACCAAAACCTTACTTGAGTTTCAAGTAGATTTCAAGTCAATGCTCCTGAATTATGCTTGTATGAAGTAAATCATTAGTTCAAAACTATTGCAGTATAGCTGAATATTGTGCATCTCTCCACTGGTCAAAACTACTTGAAATATGCCTGAATATTGTGCTTCTCTTCATTGGTTTAGAAGTACTGAATACATCCCCAAAGACGACAGTATAAAAGTAATGAAAAACTGTTGCTTCCCTGTTGAAAGTCGGGTTTTTCAATTTTGGTAACGCTACCTGTCCTACTCTTACATTATGCAAAAAATCATTTAAAAACGCGACAGTGGTCATATGTGTCAGTGTATACCCCTGAATTTTTTCCCGACTGCCTATCCTTTTTCACTGAAGCTGGAAGGCTTAAGTTCATGCAACCCAAAGTACTTTCAGTACTTTTGTGCTATCAGGGTTGTTTTTTATACACTGACGAATAAGGGTGTAGTGGTTCATTTTACACCCTGTGGTCTTGGCATGGCATGTATATATGGCAAAATCGAAATTGCTTATACCGTTGACACACAGCTAGTATGGGTATCATTGCTCGAATACCATTGTATTCTCTTTACCATGCTAGGTAACAGATCGCATAATAGTTTCATTTAAAAGCTTTTGAAATTTGTAATTCTTGCCTTTCAAGAAAACATCAGAAATATTTTATAATTTCATATTTTATATTTTACAATATCACGAAAAGGCCTACTTGAATAAAAAACCATAAACTAAACAATCTTGTCACTACCTGAAAGTGGCGGTGAAATCGTTAAAAAATTCCGTACACTATGGAAAAACCCAAGTATTTATTTATACTAACCTCGTACCAGTTTGCTCAGCTTGTATTATACTGGTATGCAACGACGCACATGTGGTTTATGCGTGTGCTATTTTGTATCTGTGTTACAAAACTAACTAAAGCTACCACAGGAAATATTGGGAATGCCATTTTAATTTAATTAACACAAAAAATTTGAAGATAAACACAATTTTGAATCTCTAGTCCATGAGGTTAAAATATTACAATTGTGAAATAAGAACTGTCAACTTCATTTCACCTTATTAGAAAATTTCAGAGTGAAATGAAAGAAAGTGGGGAATAACTATAATTCATTTCACTCTTCATCATTGTTTTAATCTTGCTATCTTTGTGTCGTAAATTTATTCAGAGCACGGTAAAAATGTGTGTCATAAAACAGGATTTACATTATGGTGGTATGCATTTTTTTACAGAAATTGTGAGGATGATAGTACATTATATACGGAAATTTTTTTATGAGTGACGAGAGAAGCAAACGCGTTCTGCATTTTTCCAGACCTCGATTTGTCAATGTGTGCGTGTCCGGAACCATAAAACGATCTCAAGTATAGTAAGTTTTTATAGTTACTGAAACTAAAACATTGTAATTGGCAACCCTAATTTTTCAATTTCGACTACTCGTCCTGCCATATTGTTGTTGTTACTATAATTTTATAGAAAATATTTATTAAGAGGAGTCAGTACTCAGCAAAAGTTTCAATTTAGATACCAGAGCCTGTAGGCAATAAAATTTACTATACGTAGTCACATGTGACTAGCGTAAAAGACAGAAACCCAACATGCGACAATTTAAGACAAAAATGAAAATTTGCAGTTCAAAGAAATTTAAAATTTTTAACTAGAATTAACTCTCCTAAATATTTTTTTGCACATAATTGTTAAATATACTATTTTACTTTGAATTTGTACAACTTTCAACGAAATATTGCAATATACAAGTACTATTTGAGTCAAATAATTAAAAAAATGCGTCACTAAAAATGAAAAAACTCGACGTTATTTGCTAGATCTAGGCTTTATGTTTCTAAAATACTCACAATCTAAAGAAATGAGAATACCTAATAATAGGAATTTTATTTAAAAAACTTCAATTTTTCCAATTTTTACAAGTTTCCGAGTTAATATATATATTCCAATACGTTTTTTTTTTTTCCAGACGTTATTTACTAGACCTCTTTGTTACCTTTAATTTAAGATATAAATCATTATTTGGCTACAAATAGTTCGCCAGAAATTCGCATTGAAAAATGTATGAAACTTGCAAATCTTGGTACTGACTCATTTTAAATCATCTGTCATAAATGGAAGAAAATAAAAGTAAGTTTTTAATTTGTAATTAAATATTTCGAAATCGAAAGTTTTGACATATTTGTTTATAGAAAAGTTGAAGTTATTTCGGACATAGTTCTTCGTTCATTTTTTAACAACAATTATTATTACAAACGATTAAAAAAACTTACGATTTACAATTTGACAATGTGACAGTCTGCGATTTGTACCATAAAAACTGGAGGGGACTGTACGTGAGGGGTCATTGCTTCGGCAGCATTTAAATTTCAATAAACCATCTCCCTAACAAATTCTGTAAAAATTGCATGCCATTATAATGTAAATCCTGCTTAATTTTACAAGCGGGGGACATAAATAAATTACGTATTTACAAATTCAATTAATTAGCTATTTTCGGGTTTCATTTTTTTTTTTTTTTTATAACATAGGCATGGAAAACGTCTTTTATGTAACAGTAAATAATCTCATGATATATACACTATTTATTACAAATCTCAATTATTTATGATCCACCCTGTATTTAAGAATTTTTATAATTTTTATATATATTTTATTTTACGCACTAATGGCAGATAATATGGATCTTATTTTGTTGGATAGAATGATTTTTAAGTTTTCTGATTTTGTTATTCTTATTAAAAGCAATTGTGCCTATTTCAAGGTCAATGGAAGTTTTTCATTGCCTGGTAGAGAGAGTTTTCTCTTAGTAGAATACGTCCGCCGGTCATAGCTGCTTGTAGCTGCTCCTGACTTTATGAACGAATTTACCCATGGCTCCCCACGATATAAATGGTTACATTTACCATTATTACGTTAATGACGTGGTAGTGACGTGGTAGCGTGGTGACCATGAGGCAAGAGAATTGTTTTAACCCATGGAAACAGATGGGCCATCCCAGACGAGTATTCTTGATGCAGTAAGATATCTCTTTGCGTCTTTTCACCTCTTCCCAAAAAAACCGGTTTGCATACTGCATTAAGAATACTCGTCTGAGATGGCCCAATGAGAGAGAGCGCTTCGAAGTGGAGTGGATATGATGTGATATTTGACAAGTGGAGCCAGTCTGTCGGCACTAATATCGACATGTTTAATTTTGAATGACAAGTACCGCTTCACCGCCACTCTCAACAGTTCACTGAGCTGCATCATATTTGAGGTCAATGGTATCTTTACTGTCCTTTTTTGAGTGACAAGTATTGCTTCACCGCCACTCTCAACAGTTCACTGGGCTGCATCATATTTGAGGCCAATGGTATCTTTACTGTCCTTTTATAATTTTTGCATGTTGAACATTCAAAAATATAACTTATTTTTCTCAGTCAGGTCATGTTCTTATTCTATCTCAATTTCAAAAATAAGCGGTAATTTGAAAATAGCAGATATGAAATTAACACGTTTTTTTTTTAATCAAATTACATGTAAACTCAAAATCTACAAAATATAAAAAAATGGTATATAAATACAGTCAATGTAGAACTAATATATGTATGTATAGTTGTCAAAGAAAAGTCCAATTTCTTAATTTTCTTAAAAGTTTTTAAACACAATCCAAATTTCGAATAAAGATGGATTAACAATTCAATGTTCTCCAGGTTGCAAGAATGCAAAAAGGTAAAAAAATAAGACAGTACGCAATTCACAAATGTTAGTCCACACTTCTTCTTCTTGTTTTTCACGAAGTTGCAGGAAAAGCGTTTCAGTACTTTTTCATACTTTTTACATTCTTCCCCCACCATACGAGTAAGTTTTTATCCAGAATGTTGATCGATAGTTGATGAACATAACGAACCTGAATGAGAACAAGGAACAGTGTATTTCAGTCAGAGTACGTCTTCCAAAACAGGTAAAAACCACTACATCAGCAGGAAAGGTAATTGTAACTTTTCTGGAATACTAGTGGCATGATCTTTATTGATTTTCTGGAGAAAGGTAAAAAGATAACTTGAAAGTATTACACATTATTGCTGCACCGTTTAAATGAGGTAATCAGGAGAAAACGATCACATTTTTGAAGAAAAAAAGGTTATGTTCCACCAAGACAACGCACCAATTCAAAAAAAATTGAAAATTACGGTACCAAGTCATTCCGCTTCCCCCAACTTGTCAAATATAGCTCTGTTTCCTAATCTTAAGAAATGGCTTTATTTGAAGACGATAAATCGTAATATGTGGATGGGATCAAAAAACTTCAGCATCGTTGTATAGACTTGAAATCAGATTATTTTGAGAAATGAAAATTTTTTCCAAACCAATTAAGTTTCTCTTTTATTTTTGTACAGACTTATAAACACCTAAATTTCTTTACAGAATAGTTTCAAACTTGAAAATAAAGTTAAAATAGGTATGAGAAAATTTTAACAAAGGTATCGATGAACACTTAAAAAATGTAAGATCGTTAAAGTTGTTTTTCGCATTTCTCTTTAGAGCGGTTGGTGGGACTGACCATTTTCTGAGTATATGCAAATAACCAACTCCTTCGAGTTTCTATGATATACTCTGCATACAGGACAGCTCCACATAATAATATTAAAATATTTAATTACTTCCCCTTTTCGCTATGCCCGAAACTGAAAGGGGGAGACGATCTATGCTTATATCTTAGCTCAAAACGGGACCTGTAGACCTACTACATACGATAGTAAACAATGTTGTGGAAAAGACACCGCACATAACTGACAGTATGTCAGATGTTTGACCTACAATTAGACCGACAGATAGGAAATAGTCAGTTTACACTGGTCATTTAAATTTTTACCACAATGGAAAATTCAGCATTGATGCATTTTTAAAGTTTAAGATATTTGGTAATATTGAAAAAATACAAAAAAGCGAAAAAGAGAAATTGTTTAAATGTAAAATTTATCTTCCTTCATCGGCTAACAGCTTGGGGATTTTTGTAATAACAAAGAAAATACCAATGTGCACAATTCAATTGAATATGAAGCAAACTCTAACCTGGCTATATAGCATGCATTCTTTCGATTCTAATACAAAATTATTGTTATTAAAATCCTTATACCACCGCGCTAACAAGTCTCCGACAATCGAGAAAGTATCGGGTCGGTATAAATATGAAACAAGTCGTATCTTTTTTTATCAATCTGACTTTTTAGTTAACTGCGTGGCCCTATAAGAATCTATGATCGATTATGTGATATGTGCGATAGATACTCTATGATGTATGATTTATTGTCAATTACAAAGATAGGTCATACACCCTTAAATTCAAAACAGTGGAGTAAAGTTTTGGTGTGTGGGTGGACTATGAAATAAATAAAAAAAAACTCAAATTGAATTAGCCATGGAAAGAACAAGTAAAAACTGTCTGAGAAAAATTAATGTTTCAACAAAAGTTCAGACACATTTTACAATTATTTTAAATTCTGCAAACTTTCGGAGCAAAAATTTACTTTAAAATTGAACTAACCTTCTTTCCTTTTCATTATTTTAAAAAATTTACTCAAAATCACAATAAAGAAATTACCAACCTGTCCAGTAACTAGATCCTGTTGAAAATGTGCTGCTATCCATTCTGCTCTTGTGGCTTTCCTTTCCTTAGCTGAATTACGTTGAGCTTCTTCTAAAGCAGTTTTTTCTTCAGTCGCTCCAATTTGATCATCTCGGCGAATTGCAGCTGAAACATGTTGCCATAATCTTTCAGATTCATTTGCTGCTTGTGACTCAATAGGAACAACAAACCGTTTCAAACGTTTCTGTCTAACATCAGATGTTGGACTAAATAAAATACTTTCCTCGTATGTTCTACTGTCCTTAATTCTCATCTCACCATCCCAGTGACCATTGATAGTTGCTAAAGTTTCTTTCCCCAATTTAAGGCGACCATTTATTAAATTCGTATATTCGGAGCTCCCCAAGAAGGGCTTCAGCTTAAATTCGATTTCCGCTTTATAGCCGGTATTTTCACAATCTATTGTTATTTTTCCACCCAATTCCATTGATAGAGTTCCCATTAAAATGCCTTTACAGTGTGCATATGGCACTGACAGCGTATAGCTTTCTCCACGCGGAAGTAGAGTTAGAGTAGCAGCTCCATCCAATATTGCTGAAGTACTGTTACCATAAAATTTTGATTTTGCCAAAATACTGCAGCTTATACAAAATCCATCCTGACGATTTGCTACATAAAATGCAGACACTGGAGGATGATGAGATACTTGTTCGGCTATATAATATGTGCGACTACCGTTTTCGTGCTGCCAAAAACAGCGGAATGTTTCACCCAATATCGGGTTGTATGGTTTTTTCAATCCTTTCGGTTTTTTATAAAATCCTGATAGATACCATTGGACAACTGTTTTCATTCGCGTAAAGGGATCATCTTCAAGAGCGGCCCTGTGATAGAAAAGAAGAAAAAAAAATTCAGACAAGGACTCTTGAGGAGAAAATATATGTCTCTTTAACAGTGTAAATAAATTACTGTGAAATCGTCCACTATTCCCATAAGCTTTCCCTACTGTAACAGCTGTTAAACAGAACTTTACACTTAATTACAAAATACAGTATTTTTCGTACTCTATCGAATCATCATAGATATTTAGCTTAACGATAACTCACTTCGACAGTAGGTCTGCATGATAGTATGAGTCTGATAGTTTATCCAAAAAAGATCTTGGTTCCAAGATAAACGTTGGTAATACAACTTTACTAAGGTCCATTCCTGGGCGCACTTGTTTCACCAAAAACCAAATGAGACTTTTATGCTCCTCTGGTAATTCTTCTACTTGTTCACCGGCCTTTAAAAAATAGCTTTTGTGATTAAATATTCTAAAAACTATTATGAATATATGACTTACAGCACCAAATTCTTCTTCTGGTAAATGAACATAGGATGTTTCAGGTAGGTCTTCAGGTTCATGGCCGTCAGCTATATCGGATTCAGATTCGGAATCTAGTCCAGACATAGCTGCAGCTGGACCTTCATTTTGACTGTCAGCATCAAGATCTACAAAAGTATTGTTTCCAATTAAAATACATAGTACATTTTCAAAAGTCAAATGAGTGATAAAAAAAATTAGTATCAACGATACATAGTACATATATCTAGCTTCAACCACTAGCGAAATGCAAAGTAGTGTACTATTTACTGTAGTTCTATGGAACAGGAAATAATCTGTGCATTTCGTGATAAAGTAATGCACTTTCGAGAATATAATACATAGCAACCTGAAAATTATATTTAAGAATTGTCCCATCGAATTCAACGTTGATTGTCCCTATTAAACGTAATCATATGTACTTGTCTGCATGTGTAATTTGTGGTTAAAGTAAAGGTTCTTCAATTCTACAAGATTAAAAGAAAGAAAAATAATTAAAAAAAAAACATCGCCCGAAAAGAATTAATCACCGCAATCAGATCGCTGGGCAATGGAAAGCCCGCTGGAAACAATATCATCCAGGAAGACTTACAAATTCCGGTCCCCCTGTTTTTTCCGCGTAGATTGGATTAAAGGTATTAAAGTAAAAGTAAAAGTGGATTTTTACTGACTACAACAACTGTTCAATGTCCACTATGGGGAAAGCCGCACGTAATTCTTGATGGAACTTTTTTACATGCGTAAAGCGCACCAGCGGCTTGGAATTAAAAAAAAAATCATGGAACCTATACAGATTTCCTGTAACAACTCAAAGGTTCTCGAATGTCATACAGCTTCGATATAAATTCCAGAGTGCGACAAGTATGTATGCCTACTTTCGCTGCTACTATGTCTTAGCTATAGCCCACACAGGGGACGATATTGGCACTTTTTATTGGTGAGAAGTATTCGGGGGTAGGAAAAAGTCTGTGCTACTAAGTTTCGATCGGGAGTACGAGCAGCATACCAATACTACAGCAAGCCTACCATTTTGAAATTGCGAAATTTCTGAAATTTCTCATCGGACGGCTGCACAGATGTTTATTTGCGATTTGAAGTGATAATATAATAAATTAATAATCCTTACGTGTTGTGACTTTGTGATACAGTAATTGTTTATATCAAAAACTGTGACTTAATTGAACACGCACATAATTAATTTCGGTAATCATATAAGGAACAAGCAAAAAAAGTTCTCGTCTGGGTTGGACCTTATGGTCGTCAACAATTCCTTGCAAGATCACTCCAAAAGAATGGATCATCTTACCTATCTAACCTAAATTGCGCTTAAATCTACTTGCTCTACAAGAATCTGAATTAAATTGTTGAAAATTTGTCAACAGTCAACAACCTAGCTGGTCGTGGGGTGAGTCGAAATCGGATAGTGGTCCGACTCAGTGTTGCCCACTGACTTATAACAATGGACTGAACGTATTGCATTTTCCTATAGGAAACAAATGGCACAAGTTTTACAGTTCTCTCTTCCGCCCTATGGCACAGTTGGAGCTACCACCACAAAATATTGTTTACTGGACGTTTACTTATGCCATTTCCTGTTTTTATGTTTGCTGCAGATGAAATTACCGCAGAAAGAATAAGGTAAAGATAGTGTTTACCATGCGCCGTCTCTCTTGCCCATACGCAGGATTCAGTTAAGAATAACTTTTGAAAATTAAAGTCGGAATTAGTTTAATTTCTTATAAGAGTGCTTACAAGCGATTAAAAAATCACTTGGACACAAGAAAATAATTTTTTTTATTTTAATTCGATTTATGGTTGTAAAATTTCATCTGATTGGTTGAGTTTTACATATTTTTATGTAGTAAACGTTTTAAAGGGTGCTCTAACGGCGATATACAGAAACACAATATTTTTTGTGCCACATAAAATAGCAAATCGCTCAGTCCATTGTTATAAGTCAGTGGTGTTGCCACTTTGGCTACGATCGTAGAAAATGGCTACTTTGGGCAATATGTGGCTACAGGTCACAATATTTCCAGTACTTTTTATTTATTTTAATTCTCAGAGTGTAGCAATGCAAATATAGTATCATTATTTACTAAACCCACCGATAGCCATTTGAAAGTTTCTTACATTTCTGGGCTCATTTATATAATAAAAAAAAAATGTAAGTAGGGAGATTATATTTTAGGGAAATGTCGAACGACATGGTGTGTTAAATTATGACATTATGTGACATTCAGCGTCCGGCTGAGCACGGTTGGTACAACGTATATAGAATGCAAGGTATTCTCATTCAAATTTTGGCACTAGAGCTGTGACGTGTTTCGTCCTATAACGTATATACATGAAAAGACAGAGAGAGGAGAGAGAATATTGTGTTCTCTGTACCGTACTTTTCTATACATTTGGACACAAATAGCGGAACGTGGTTCGTAAGGAGAATACCTTATATCTCTGTACCGTGTGGTTGGTATAGCCTGCCCGAACTGTCAAATGGCGAATGTGTCACATGGTGACATTATTTCGTTTTAATTTCAATCATTCTTACCAAAATGCAAAAACAAATTTTATTAAGTGTTTAACCAGGTGCTGCTTTTGCAGCTTAACATTACACAATTTACAGCGTCTTGCAGTCTCAAATCAAATTCGCTTGTAAAAATATGAATCAAATGGCGCTGATACTATTGGAAATGCTACTCCTTGTTAATCTATGTACAATGAATGCTAGCAACGTACTTTTGGCATTCAACAACTTCTATGCTTTAAAGCTACATTTACACGCGAAAGTAGCTTTCGTAAATAAATTTCACGACAAGTACTTTCATGAAATTTTTGTTTTCACGTTTACACGTTGTAACCGTTTGTTACGTAAGTAGTGTTCAGCACAATGGATGCACTGTCATCAGTTTCAACTTTCATGACCTTTATTTTCGTGTGCCCAGAAAGTGGAAAGTTACTTTCATAAGTAGAAGATTTGTATGGAAACGTTAAAATGAAACTACGAACGTTAGTTAAGAAAGCTACTGTAGCCGTGTAAATGTAGCTTTAGCATTGCATTTTCCCAAGAAAGTCCAAGAATGATTTCAGCCTCAAGATGAAATTAGAATTCCATTGAAAAATTTGAGTGAGATACATGCAGCGATAACAGACATATAGAATGCATTGAAATAAATCTCTACCCATTCATTTTTCTCTTAAACTAATAAATATTTCTATATTTCTAAAGTGTAGAAAAAGTTAAATTAGTATAAATTAAACTGTGTACTAATTATAAACATATCAAATTGCTTTCAATCATGTTGCAACTTATCGGGATTTAATTAAAATGTAGATTTTATTTTAATATATCAAGAGCTCGTCTGTTATTCTCTCTCCTAATAAGGATTTAGTAAAACATTTTTTTTAGTAATGAGCATATAAGCATATTTCTTCAAGATTAGAAACTCATTTGATTGTAATGTTTATGACAGACATGCGATATCGATATCTAGATATCAAAGTACTTCCGACAGACATAAAAGAGGATATTGACTAAGTTAACTTAATGACAAGTTAGGACACAGAAGAGTTTTTCGATTGTTTTACATTTAAAATGCACACGGTAAGAAAAGGAAGAAAGAAAAAAAAATCAAACTCTCTTTAAAACTTTTATGATTATTTTCAATTCTCGGGCCGAACGATTTAGTTTCAATCTGTCATCCAAATCGTTTGACGTGACCAATTTGGAAATTGAAATGACAAATATTTTAGCTTTAATGCAAGCTAAACCGCAACAAATAATTGTACATATGTGACAAATTAAAGATTTAGAGCGAAGAAAGAACAAATTGCGTTATCTTGCAATAAGATCCTAGTTGAGATGCAAAATGTATCAACGGATGTGGTGTCTCAATTCCCAATTTTGAGTGAAACGAAGAAAAATGTGATCGATGTTGCTTTAAAATAACAAAACAGTAATGAAATAATATTAAAGAATATTAAAGATCATTATCGTAGTTTCTCTATACTTCAATGTTGACAAAATATGTTTAGTCCTTCATCTTATTTTTAGCTTTCTTAGGAAATCACAGGGTGCGTTTAGATAGAGACCAAACCAGTTTGGAAGAATTGGAAGCGTTTGGTTACAACCATTTAAAATACCAACCACTTCACTATGGTTTGTAATTACGCGGAAGAAAAATCAGTACTTTTTGACCGGTTTGGTCTCCGCCTTAACGCGCCCACAGACACATTATCATATTTCTATTAACAACTAGATAGCGCTGCGCAACGTAAGAAGTGCAGATGATCAGACTATACCCAGTAATTTTTGAGGATATTGATATCTAGATATCTAGTCTATACCCATTAAGTTTTCTGGGTATATTGGGACTGACACATGGTGTATAAACGGGATATTTCGAATATTTAGATATGAAAACCCCATGTCTGTCATAAGCATAATGTCTTACATTGAATTCGATAGTGCAACTTTTATATATGATTATGGGGGGTGCTTAGAGCATATCCTAGGAAACTAGTTAGTTATTTTTTTCTCTGTTCCACTTGCGTATACATTACATACAGTAAGTACTAGATATATACATTAAATATGTGAATAAACTAACATTACCCTTCATCATCCTTCAACTGGTGTTTCTTTAGTAAAATTCGCAGATAATAAATATTTACAATAATTAGAGAAATACAAATCGAAAAATTTTAATTTTTCAATTTAGAAGAAATTAACAATCAATTTCCGCGATTGAATATTAAAAAATAGATCTGAAGAGCTTCAACAATTGATTTTGTGTTAAAGAACATGAACGTATTTAAGAATTTTGGAAAATATGAATGCTTTACGTTTTGAGTCCGAAAAACTGAAAATTTCACATTAAATAATTGTTGTACCCCTTCAGATCTAATTTATAATAACATTCGAATTCTACAAATTGCTTTTAAAGTAAAAAACAAATAACCTTTTTCGGTTTTCATTTCCCGGAATCGAATTTCGATGAGCAAAGTCAAGGAATAAATACTGAATGAGAAATAAAAGATGTACAAGTGCTCGCATTATCGAAAATTCTCGAGAAAAAAAACTCTTAATATTTATTGCTCTCATAAGGTCTACATAATTTTGAAATATCAATTTCAAGAAAAAAGGAAAGGGAAAATTAACTGTCCAATAGAACCTTTAGGTATGATTAAAGTGGCGACTAATGATCTAGCAAACTCTATGCCTCAAATAGACTTCTGTGCATGTTTCATTACACTAGAGCTGAGGGAAAAACTAAAAGCCTTCTTATGACTAGACAAAAAAAATCAAATAGGTATGTTGCAATAATATATGTATATTACAATTTAAATATATATGTATAATTTTTAAAAATACTAAAAAAAAATAAAAATGGGAAGCATTCAAAGTTATAGGTGTCGTTCAGTCAAATAAGTTAATAGCATATGTCATTTTGGTAGTAAACAAAACGTAAGATAGCTCAGAGTCAAGTAAACTCCTTAATTTACTTAAGGAGAAGAAATTGTGTCACAAAAAAAAATTGCTATCAGAATATGTCACAAAAAAAATTGCTATCAGTTCCTTAAATTTCCATCGAATGAATTATAATTGCTTAAGTAAAATTACAAATCTAATAATTTTAGATACTCTATACCTCTCCTTCCATACAAACATCAACAGATGTCGTTGAGTTGACGTAGAAGAGATAAGTTTTAACTTTTGATTTAGAATGCGCAGTGAAAGATTAGAAGCTGCGGACGACCGACGGAAATCCGATGTCAAAATATGCAGTAAAAGAACCGACAATATAAAACATGTTCGATGAGAATAAAAGTTAAATAAAGTGAAAACCAAAAGTTTTGTAAGGCAGCACTAAGAAGGGGTTGCCCGATTCAGTTCATTTGTAAAAAGTTTTCTACTATTTTTATGAAAACGCTGTGTACAAAATTTCAGCTTTCTACTACGATGTGTTCTCAGGCAGTGTCTCCAAATATGTATATATTGAAAAACCAAAGTTTTGTATGCAACATCAAGAATAGGTTGCCGAATTCGGTCCATTTTTGAACTTGCATTTGTAATTTTTATGAAAACGCCGTGTACAAAGCTTGATCCCTCCACGTCAACGCGTTCTCATCCAGTTTTTAAATATTGTATAGTATTTGTATGCCAAACCTACGGAGAAGTGGCCCGATTGGTCCCATTTTCATACTTTAACTTTTCTTAAAAAAAAAAAACCCCCGAGTGAAAAATTTGAATGCTTTACCGAGTTATCGTGAGGACGGACAAAAAGACAGACGAACGGACAGAAGGATATGCAAAAATCAAAATAACCATTAATATTATAAGTGAGTATCCAACCCATTTTGCTCTACTGTACCAACATTATTTCTGTGCGTTATAAACGGAATGACAAAATTAGCATATCCTGATTTTATTTAGGGTATAAAAATGCAAAAAGGATTGAATGTTAAGATGATAAATAAGTCATTTATCTAATAAATATTAAATCATCACCATAAAGAGTGTAAGTTAGGAATTAAATGATGATTCATAAAAAATTGAGAAATCTCTAACCTCCCTCAGTTTCCAAACCGTTAATGCCAATATTCATGCAAGATGATTCTAAGCTCGCTTCACGGCATCATAAAGCAATGCCTTCGAGACAATTTAGCATATGTTATTCAAAGTCCTAACCTTAACTCCATAAAAACCTTTGGAGGAATATTAAGAGCAAAAGTCAATCTTCACCAATTGTAGCAATTTATTTAAGAAACTTGGAATAATATTTCAATTTGGGGTTATCAAAGATTTATTGAAAACATTATGCCTCTAGGAGGCGTGCAGAGTTCATAGAAATAAGTACGGCGTATTAACTTCTCTGCAATCGTCCTTTCCCCTTTAAGAATACTTTCCCAAATGTTGGAATAATCGGAATAACTAGAATTACAATTTACAAAAACTAATAATTGCGAAATGTGACTAAATCTGCATAGTGAGCAGAGAATTTGAAATTCATTACGTGCACATTACACACACTTTACATTCATTACTATTCTAAAAAACAATATTATGTACATAGATTCAACAATTACAAAGACTAAATACAATTTATTATAGTATTAGTACCAAAAAAACAGGCAATCAAAGAAAAGAAAAAGGCCGAAAATACACGTATACAGGGTGTTTCAGATTTTAAACATAATACTCATCTAGACAAACAAAAAACTATCTAACAGAGTAGAACGGTTTTGAAGGCACTAACTTTCAAGGTAGATGATATACTATTCAAAAGAAAATGCTTCATAATTTTCAAAGCATTAGCAACCATCTCAGCATTCGTTCCACTGTGGATTAATAGGGATTACAATTTTTACATGAGCTATGCTTCCAAGGGAATTACTTTTAATTTTATTTATTTTTTATTTGAAAAGGAATACCAGCAGCGACAGATCCGCGAGGCAGGGCATAACCTTCCTAAACTAATTAATCTAATTAGTCTTAACAAACGCCTCTGCAATTCTTACCATGCAACACTTTCCTAAACAACACCGATTCCTCCGTAATAGAGACTTTCACAAGCTAGTTTTCTGCTATATCATCGATAAGACTAAACTTTAAAGCTAGCGATTGTCGAAATCGAAGTCGAAACAAATTGAAAGCAAATCAAAAACAAATTCCACTATAAACTAGCACTCTCGTTTACTGTTTTTAAAGCAATTTTACTTTGTCAAATCAAAACTCTAAAGAATGGTTTCAGGAAGTATTTCATTGCTGTACACACACCGGACATTTGTAAGTACGTAAATTTGAGGCTGTATACCTACAAAAATATGATTTTTCATGACTTCACGTAGTCACTGACAAGAAAGAATACGCATCCTCGATGGTCGCTTTCAAATTATCTACGTTATGAAATTGCCTATTATGCGTATAAACTGTATTCATCAGACTCAAACCAGGTAAAAACACTGGCCATTCAAGCAGCACCACATTGTGGTTAACAAATCATGACGTTGGAGAAGCGCTTTCTTGAGGAAATCTAAGGTATGAGCTGTAATTCCTACTTAGTACTCGGTATTTATTGTTCATTCAACACGTTTGAAAAGGCAAAAGAACAGTACCGAAGTAGCTGCTAAATGAGCACAAATGACCACGCCACAAACTCAACCACCACCGAAATTTCTCTTGGATAAATTCTATGGTTCTTTAGGGAGACATAAAAATCTAACTACTATTTGAAATCAAAATATAAAATTACTTTAAATTTGAGAAAAATGTTAGCCATGTTGGCCGTCAAAAGAAATTTTAACGAATATTTACGAAAATGGTCCTATATAAGAGGAGGAGCTTAGGTATATAGTATTCGAGAGTACAAAATCACGTTATCACGTGCATAGATACTAATGGGTAATTACTAAAAGTATATAATCAAATTTGTGTTTATGAAGAACGGCTAAAATAAGAAATTCAGTTTTTATGAGGACGTATAAGTAAAAAGCCAATACAGTAGGACGATCGGGACCCTAAAGTTTATTTAATTGTAAAATGTTTTAATGTCATAATTAGCTCTAAGTATTACTCTTTAAGTAATTAAGGCAAGTGAGTGCCAAGTAGTGCCTGGAATCCCAACTGAAAATCGACTGAATAAAATGTACTACTAAAGATAGTTTAAGGAAAATAAGTGTGTAAAGGAAGGGATAGAAAAATTCTTACAATCTTTACTGGAGCCCTTTCCGATACATTTGCAAGTAAAGAAGGAGGCCATCCTCAAAACTATGAGATTAATTACAAAACCACTTAAAAAATCCTGAAAGAGAGAGCAGATATAGGTCTAAACGGACTGAATTATGACAAAGTATTTCTGATCGCAGTGTCAAGATAAATTCCATGACTCGTAGAAATATGACGGTTATGGCGAGCAACAATGATAAAATAAACCAAAGCACTACAGTTGTGATAGCATCCATTAATAATGAATGTCCATGATGATAGGCCAATTGACGAATTTTTTTCAAGGAATATTATGAAAAATAAAATGAGGTAATTCTGGCAAATGATAATTTCTATGAGCTGATATCAATTACTTGCATTTACGTAAAATTTCACCAGTATTGAACAATGGGCAATATAATTTCACACAACTTGTTTTGTGAATAGGGCTGCCTTCAGCTTAGAATCGATACCTCGGTAAGCGTGTATGCGCTGAAACTAAAAATCAATTAAAATTGCAGCTTTCAACTATAGTCGACAATCAGATATACCCTCTTGGATATATCTTTTAGTTACATATATATTCGAAAATTTTCAACAAATGCTTATAAATCAAAGAACAGTGTCAACATATTTGATATAAGCGCAACTATTTTTCAAAATGAATTACTTAAATTCCGACTTCTATGTGGAAAAAAAAATACAAGATTCGATTGCTTTTAATTTCTATCTATCCCCTACAGACATTTAGTTATAACATTATGCACTACTTACTTTTACTCTTCTTTGATTCCATTGCACGATAATCCCTCAAAACTAGAATTACTAAACATATTTATAAACGAATGTTTGTCTCATCTGTCATGATTTCTAATCACATTTGTTATTTTTGTAAATAATTGTATATTGGCTAAAAAAATCAAACACTATTTCTTAACAACAGGTACGGAATTGAAACATCATTTATATAGTACAATGAGGTCAAAGATCGAATTTTGAGTTGGAACTATTTGGGCAAACATTTCGTAACAACTGTCAACATTTTATCTGTTAACTATGTTTTGATGCTTTTTTACATAACATTTTCAAAAAAATAAACTACACTTTTGTGATAAGTACTGTCGATGCACTTGGACGCCAGTATGTCTCATATTTAGATAGAAGGTCTTGGGCAAAAAATTAAGAACATTCTTGTTACAGTCTATTCTGAAGAATCAAAGTGGACCTATAAATAAAAGTGTATAAAATCACCGATTTACTTCTCTGCTAAAATTTATATTATTTGCATAATTTTCGTAGAAACATATGCATAAATTTTAATAATTTATTAAGAGTGCTACAATAAGCATCATTTTGATTTTTTCAATAAAACGCATAGAAATAATATTACAAGGCATTTTAATTTTTACAAGTCCCTGCGTCCGCACGATAAATCGCGGACGCATTGTATTCGGCTATTTTATAGAAATATTAGATCTGAGTTCAACAATGAACCAAAATTGGCAACTCCATCGTAGAGTTGCCATAAAAAGAATTTCAATTTTCACTATACAAGTTGTTCGGAAAACAAATACGATGATGGTATGCCAATGGATTTCTTGGAGTTTTCTGAGAGAAGTTAGATTTTTTCACTTTTCGCATAATATAAAAATATTAATAACTTTTGAACGGAAGAGCATATTGAGGTAATTCTTGTTTTGCTTTAAAGGACTGTTAACGGGTCGCATTTAAGAAGAAGAAAAAAAATTATATCCTTAGTGTAAAAATTTGGAATATTAAGGATAACACACAGCAAATTTGAATGAAATTTTTTCCAAGAATTCAACTTTAATGATCGATAGCTGAAGCATTTCACCTTAAATGAAGAGGTTCAGCCCAAAACGCTACATATTCATTTTCGAAAATATTTCAGGAAAATGTAAAATTGATTATCATACGTTTTTATGTGAACGCCCAACTTTATCCAGGAATAACTAAGAATTTGTAGCTATTTCCATGCACGTCAATCAATAGAAATCGAGTTTGATTGAACAACTTTTAAAGCGATAAGAATGAGGTAAAAGCTCTCCGTATAATTTGTCAGATTGAAATTTTCTGGGAAAACCAATATCAAGAATAACGTAAAAATGATAAAAATTATAATTTGGGAGAATTTGGCGTGATCGCGGATGCATTTTAGTGAAGTAATAGTGTAGAAAATGTGATGCTCGATGACATTTAGTATACTGATTTCTCATATATATGTAGATGTGTTCGTCATTTTTCAGTGTACCACCACCGATTTTTCGAGTGTAACATTATAGATTTCAATACCACAACAAAATTGCGATACCGGGCTCTAGATATTTGTGCCACATGATATCGGTATACCGATATTGTTCTGGTTCGTATTCTTTGCCGGAATTTTTATTCTGATCATGCCTAAACGGAGACGGAGATGCAGGTTTGGGATCAAATTCATCTTCAAATGAAAGAGGGACCTTTCCGCTTCAGAAAGTCTTTCAATTAGACTAGAAATTATTTTTCCAATGGAAGAGTTGCTTTATCAATTGTCAAAATTTTGCTCCTCTTGGAGTTGTTAAGGTTTACAAGAACATTATCTAAATCAGTACACCTTTGTTTTAACCGAAATTTTAATGCAGCAAACAATTCCTCAGATTTTTATTCAGTTAGTGATTTCATTATTATATAGTCGCATTTACTGTCAAAAGATTGGCATATTTACAGCATAATGTTTCAACCGCTAGTTTTACCGAAAAAAAATAAATTTTAATTAATTTCAGTATTCAACACCATGAGCGTTTTTGATTGGGTTTGGCAAGCTGTTCCGTTGATTTATCAAATCCATTATTAGCGTAAGTTCCCTCAGCTTTTGCATATTTAAAAAAAAAACATGCATTCCTAATAGGACGGCGCGTCGGAAAATAACTTTCGAATAAGTTTCCGGATTTTTATTCTTATTAGCCCGAGTAAGGTCAATATGGTTAACAACAAAGGCTTCAACAATAAGCTGTCACTATTTATACAGGGTGTCCCGTAAGTCTACGTCAAGCCGGATTCGGGTGATAGACCAAATCATAATAGTTACCAGAAAAATATAAAAAAAATGTTCGTAATCTAAGAAATAATGTAACAAGTGTTATACCATTTTAGAATCCTTATTAAATGTCAACTTTTAAAGTTACTTGCCAAACTGGGGTAGTACATTTTTTTTTCAGTACAGTCAGTTAAAATTGGGTGAAGTATTAATTTTCTATTCTTGGTTGGGCAAAATGTGACATTTTCTTCCAAGCTGGACCAGTTGGCTTAGAATTTAAAGAAACAGGTTACATAAGCACTATTCGGGATTTCATAAGAAAAATAAAATTGAAAAAAAAGCAAATATTTGTGGCAACAGGAGCTAAAACACCATCACAGGGTGTACATTTTCTCGAAAATAAAAAAAATGTCTATAATTTTAAAAATACATGACTTAGATTTTTTTTTATATTTTTCTGGTAACTATTATGATTTGGTCTATCATCTGATTCCGACGACGTCGACTTACGGGACACCCTGGATATGTCCCTTTTATTAAACTGTTTAGTTTCAATACCGAAATGCCAGTATTCAAGCATAAAAAATACAATTATATCGGTATGATCATGGTCATTTTATCGTACGCTTTTTCTAGCAGTGCACGTCAATGGAACGATTTCAGTATACCACTGCAAGAAAAGTGTAACACTTCTGCGATAAAACATGATCAATGGAAATCGGTATTTTAGTCATTATGACGCGATCCAATCAATAACAACGGCTAAACTGACAATGAGGCTTTGGTGGCTTAGCCAGGGTGAAAGAGGGTGATCGGGCACACGCGCTCCAACTGCCTTCAACATCTAGAACCCCTTCTTCTCTCTCTTTTTCTTCTGCGTCGTTCCTTTCTCCGGGTGATTGTATCTTATCTACAGCGTCTCCAGGTTTCCCAATCCTTTGGATTTGTTTTCTTACAGATAAGACTCATCATGTGAGCTGATTGACCCGTCTTACTTTTTCCTTATTTTTTCTTCCGTCTGCCCGCACTTGTCTTACCGGCATATTGGCAGGAAATCTGCTAATACAGTAGCTACGTCTGTCCATTCACCTGAAGTTTTTTTGAATTGACACAACTTTCTAGCATCAAAGGGATTTGGGTGGCGAGAACCCCCCCAGTACGGCTGTTAATTAGCGAAAAAATGCTGTGTCGCCTCGCCACCCACATTAGTCCTTACAATGATTTTGTAGCAATTTTTTCCAGCTGCCGTGTCTGAAAATGCTCAGATCGTCGTGAATACACTCATTTGTTGCTATTTCCGTAAAGAAATATGAACATTA
This sequence comes from Dioctria rufipes, assembly GCA_963924295.1. Taxonomy (NCBI): domain Eukaryota; kingdom Metazoa; phylum Arthropoda; class Insecta; order Diptera; family Asilidae; genus Dioctria; species Dioctria rufipes. The sequence continues at coordinate 269,474,520 of OZ002741.1, read as the reverse complement.
AAGTGACTATACACTTCCTTTGAAAAACGAATATTTGAGGGGTAAGAACTGATCTTAGAGGGGCAGTGAAGGGGGGGGGGTGATCAGCACCCTCCCCGGAATCCATTGGATTGGCTGAAATTTCGAACATGGACGAAATCAGGTAGTTCCTTCGTAAGATTGCCATACAACGACCTTATTTTTAATTATATGTATGTGTACATATAATTTTAACTTGATACAGAACCCACTGACTTTCGAAAATTAAAATTCGTACGCGGCTTTTTAATAAGGAAGAATATGAGCAAAATCAAAAATTCAGATTATTTTCACTTATATATGTATATTGTTACAGTACGAAGTAATAGATACCTTAAATTTTGGTTACAATAATTAAATTGTAGCTTGAGGTTGATTCTGTACTAAACCGGACAATTCTTTCGTAACGTTACTATATAAAAATTCAACTTTTTTACGAACACTGAAATCAGTCGTAAACATTTTAAATATACTAAAGGATTCTTTAAAATATAAAAACCTATGAAATGGTTATTACCGTTTTTACTGTCCAACAAACCATTACAGAAAGAAATGCGAATAGCAACTTTAACGATATTATGCGCATATTTTGAAAACAGATGTGCGGCTGTATTTACGGCCGTTTATCTAGGGTTTCGCAAAATTGCCCTTAGAATAATTATATGTAACTTTTTTCTTGTTATTTGATTAAAAATATTTTGCAAATGTCTTCTACGGCTATATTTGAATACTTTCTTTCTTTCTTTCTTTCAACGAAATTTTTCATGAGTTTAGTAGCTCAAGGGTAAAATCGTTCTTGGATTACTGACATATATATTTCTGTTTTATGAAACTCAGAAAGATTTCAACGGCGTGATATTGCATAATTTTAGCTGCTAAAACAAGAGATTACACATCTCCGGAAACTTTGTGTAGAATAACTGAATTATGTCTCACGTTGTGGCAGTTTGCGCAGTCAATTTGCAAGGAAATACCTAGCATTGGTTGTTGTTGAATGACACGGAAATTTTCTAAAATGCTAAGCTCCGTAGCTTCTTTCGTTGGCGTGACCACCAAGTTGAAAATTTGGAGGAGCACATATCACCTCCTTTTGGGCACCTTTTACATTACGATTCACATCAAAATGCAATAATTCTTACACATGCATGTTAAACCTCCAGGAACAACTGTGTGAACAATAAAATCGTCTTTTTTAAAATATTTTGCTTTTTTAAAGAGTGTTTGTCACTCGATTCTCGAGCTACAGACTTTACAGTAATCTCGGATAGTTTCATATTGACTAAATTCTCTATATAGATACAGAAAACATGCGTTGGTCCGACTATCTACATATATAGAAAAGAAAATTGCTATTTCACATTCGACAAATTTATTGCATCAGCTTAAGAATATAAAGAACAGGACGGTTACTTGACCCTCTGCCTGTGATCTGGAAGCTTAATTAATTTAAGGAATTTGTCAATAAAAAAGGTGATGAAACTCGACACCACCCGAATTCCATTTGATAAGTCAACTGAGACATTGCCTAAATGGAAAATGCATATAAACATGATTAATTTACAACTTCGTTTTAGGCTAAGGCTAAGGCGGGCAATAATCAACTAATTAGTCGAAATTTTAATTCGGACCTAAGTTTTCTATTTCTTGACTGTTTCAATCGATGGAGGTTGTTAAAGCGCAGTTATGAAGTTTCCTTACATTACAATTACAAACAAAATTACAAAGATGAATTTCATTGTCTGCCACCAATAGCGACTAAAAACTCTGAATAAAGATTGTTCAGTAAATTCGTTTGTTAATGATGTTTGCTTATCTGACACTCGAATCAATCCAACTCTTTTGGAGCGCTCTTGACCTCCAATCAGTAAATTAATAAGAAAGAAACCTGCGTGCAACCATTATCTCAGAAATCAGAATAGCAGAAAAAAAATGTGTGTTCAAGTTTCACACTTGATATGCAACTCTTGTTTCTTTGCTTTTATTTTGGAAATAGGAAATACAAATTTTTAATAGCGCCTCGCTAAGCTATTTCTGGTGGTGGTCTACTATTTTTTTCCTTGAGCAGCCGAAGTATACTTTTGGAAAATAGATACCTTGACTGCTAAAAAAAAATTATGTTAAAACGTTACTATTATTTTTTTAATGTTGTTTAATTATGAATACTCCTGAATTTTAATGAGTGGATTCCATCCTCCCTGCACACACCAGCTTACAATATACATATGTATGTGCACGATTTATCATTTAGTTTGCAATTTTATTGATTAAGTTAGAGCATGAATTAGTAATTTTAAAAATGAATCTCGACTAAGAATTCCCACGCCATGTTTTCTTGTTTTTGTTATTGGACAGAAATAATACACACTACTACTCGTTTAATCAGGCAAATAACTGAAATTCATAACGAGAATGCAGCAAGTCTAACACAAAGTAATTTTAAAAATTTAGAAGTATTCAAGCTAGTAAAGTGGGTGTCAATTCAATTGCCTATATATAGACCTATAACACAACAATTGGCTATGAACTAAGTCTGCCAATTTCTCTCTGAAAACTACTTAATACCTCGTCTTCGTAGCAAATGAATTTCTCTATCTACGCCCATGACCTACGAGGAACTCGAAGATTTGATTAAAATTAATCGTTTTTTGCACAGATCAGATAAAAAATGAATCAGAAAGAAATGGTCTTATTGTATTGACTTGTAACGATTTTACCCAATGGATGTAGACTATTAATGCTAAAACTTTTCGCACAGCATCATACTCAAATCAAAGGATACTTCGAATAAATCAGTATTATCAGTTAGCAACATTTAGCCTAGCAGAATTTATTATACAACACTTGCGCTTTGTGTCAAACATAAATAAACAAAACGACATATATAGTGGCAATAAAAGCAACAACGCAAATTAAAACGTCTACTTCAAAACATTTTTACGATACAAAACCACCCATAACTACCCCTATTTTGTTGTGGAGTATCAACAATATTAGCTGGGGTACTTCGACGTCTTATTGGTATATCATCCTCTTCTTCGTCAGTAGATGTAGAAGCGAAAACACTTAACGAGCTTGAACGCTTAATATTGGCTTTCGAAGGCGAATAATCACCGCTAGAAACGTCACTTAATTCTCCATCTTTACTACCAGAATTCGTTGCACTTTTATCTCGAACCTTCATTAATTCCGGAGTTTTCGACATAATTCGCTCCCAATAAGATACAGCCAAATAAAGTTGCTGAAAAAGCGGCGTTGGCGTTGGACATGGACTAATTTTGGTACATTTTGAGTAATCTGGAGTTAATTGAAATTGTCTTTTATCCAAAGGTGGAGTTGGTGGAATATACTTAGCAAGAAAATGTGGTTTATCTGATGATGGATTTTCGCTTTTTTCTAAGTTTCATATTATTTTGTTCCATAGTTGAAGAAAATTTAAAGTTCCCGTAATAATAAACAGTAAAATTATAAAAGAAATATTCTTTAATATACAAACCATGATCATTAAAATGTTTCTCATAGTCCGCTTCAGACCACTGTGTCTCATGTGATATTGTTCCTGTAGTAATTTGCTCGGATGTTGTTCCCGAATTACTATTTGATCTGAGCAACAGTGCTGAGCATCTCAAGGAGAGTTCAAGTGCATCCATCCAACATTTTCCAGCAGCCTGACTAGGTGCACGAAAAATCAAATATGCTGTTGGAAGAGGTTGGACGACTGCACCTAAAAACAGAGAAGGAAATATTTTTAAATTTGTTCACAATAAATCAAATATTGCTCTTAATCTCACCTATAGTCTCCTTATCTGGTCCTCTTGGTGCCCAAATTGATTGCTCTAGTGGATGGAAGAGTTTAAAACAGAATCCGTCCTTTTTACTAGGGCGCTCAATTACTTGGCAAGATGTTAATAAAATTGTTCCAACCCAATGACTACTTTTTGTCTTTGGACTTTTATACAAAAGAAGTAATCCTGGCTTTAAAACACACCACAACTTTGTCCATGATTTAAGTGTTCCACGAACCTAAAAAAAAATAGAAATGGTATTATTATTGAAAGATATGTATCGCATATATTTTTTAAATTAGATGTATATAAGTAGCAAAGATTCTGATAGAGTGTACGTTATCATTTAGAGAATACCTTTTCTTTCCGACTTTGAAGTAGTACTTTCAATTCAAAGCTCTTCTATCAAGTTTGTATATTTTTGAGAATAAATCTGTATATAGGTATACATAAATCCCATTTTCCACTTATATTATTTCGCGGTAACTATACATACGCAGTTCTTTATGCAAAATAATTCGGTTGAATTTTCAATACCAAAGTCATGAAACAGATGCTCTCATAATACATGACAGTCCAACGTAATTTTAAGTTATGCCTATACCGGGGACCTGCGATGAGTAATGATTAAATCTAAACTATTCTGATTTCAAGAACATGATTGAACAAGTACAATCGACAAAGAAACGCATTAGAACCATGCAGTTGAATTCCTTTGCATAACAATTCAACATATTATTATTTAGCTCATTTTTGTCAAAAATCTAGACGGTGGCATCGGCCGTATTAGTCAGATGTGCCATGCTGCGACTATTTTCTGTTTCATAAAGTCAAAGCACAGATGGAAGGATATCGCTACGATATGATTTCGTGCATTCAAAATACATGGTGAATATCCTCAGCAGACTCTGAGGATTATTCTACTATTTGGTTGATCATATCAATCGCTATGTTGCTTCTGTAGGTATGAATTTTGAACGACATAAAATTATATTTGCAATAAATTTTGTAGTTTCTTCTACGTTAAAAATAAAGAATACACCATTGCAAAAAAGACATACGATCTGAGACTACTACAGTGAACCTCATCCGAATCAAACTGACTCAATATCCGACATACAGTCCCCATTATATTCTTAAGCCTCCAATCCTATAGCCGCATACATCCCTTGCAAAATATTTTCCAACAAGCCCAAGCACATCGGCAGGTAAAATTTGTATGTGCACCAAGCCACATTGGCTTTAAGAGAAAAGATGTAGCTGATTAAGGAATAATTCATGGAAGACCTTACATTACAACATATTACAAGAACATCTGTCAAAAATCAAAGCCAACATACAAACAAAGTACAAAACACATGTTAACCATTCCACACGAAGGCGACCGATTTGGATGAAAATTTGTATGGAATACGAAAAATGGCTCATCGAATTTTTTTTCCCTACCACGCACCGCCCTCCCTCTAGGAATGTTAGAGATTTTGTGATTTTATGATGAAACGTCATTTTGAAAAAATCATATCTCGAGAAAGGACCAACCGATTTTTCTGATCCAAATGCAAAATGAAACATTAAAAAAATACGGCAAAACCAAGCAAAAATATTTTTTTGTTAATAACAGATTTCTCAAAAAAATAATAGTATTATTTACTATATAGCCTTATCTATCATGTCCCAAAAATTGTGGTGATGCCCGGCCTCGTTTTGGAGATATGAATTTTTAAAGTTACCATATACTCTAAGTAGTATAGTAGTGCTCCCATATTGGGTTACTTTATGTATACGGTCATTATAAAAATTTCTATCTCCAAACCGAGGTAGAACGCCACCACAAATTTTGGCACAGCGACACATAAGGCTTCTGGTTCTAAAATAAAAATAATAAAAAAAAAAGTTTTACAGATCCCAATTTCATTAGTAAATAATACAATTTTTTTGAAAACAATACTATTTTTAACAACAACAAAAATCTGCGGTACTGTTTTTTTATGTAAAATATAAACTATTAAATCTAGTATCGAGATCGAGTAAACTGATGATTTTACTAGTGTACTTAGTACGGAGTTCACCGGTAAAACTGAAGATTCCATTAAATGATTTGTAAAAGTTTTACATTTCCTATTTCTATGGCAATTTTCAGAATGTTTTTTTGATTGATAGAAAGGTTATATTTGTATTATCAAAATATAAAAATGAATTACTTTGCTTTCTCTAAATTAATAATTTTACCAGTGATTTTAATATGAAATATTTAGAGACCACGTTAAACTTTACTTTGCCCGAATTCGATGCTAGGCTTAAAGCTTAATTTTTTCATTTAATTCAGTTGCTTCCTTCTCGAAATATGATTTTTTCAAAATGGCATTTCATCGTAAAATCACGAAATTAAGTATTAAATTAAGTAAGGTATTTTCATATTCCATACAAATTGTGCGGGTTCAAAACATGCGTTTTCGTGTGGAATGTCTGACATATTATATATGAAAAAAAAAAAAAAAAAAACTGTATCAACTCTAAATGGGAAAAGGGCAATCATAATGACAATTCTGTCTACTACAACTTTACTTAAGACTAAACTCTTTCACGCTCGCATATATATTCTCATTCTGAAAAAGGACAGTAGTTATCTATCCAGCCAGCGATCAGGGAGGTCTCATCAGTATGGTTGTCACTGATCGCCTAATATAGAATTTCCATGATAGGGTCACCCAATCGTCCATATAAATACTTTTTATCAAAAGCAAGTGTGAATCATATGGTAACAAGATTTCTCATTGCAATTTTCAAATTGGTTTATCCAGTGCCGTGTGGCGATAAGGGCAATAATCACCCAATTTGAAAATTGCAATGAGAAATCTTGCTACCATATGATTCACACTTGCTTTTGATAAAAAGTATTTCTATGGGCAATTGGGTGACGCTATCATAGAATTTCTATGGTAGACGATTAGAGATACTGATGAGACCTCTCTGATAGCTAAATCGAAAAGTTCGATTTTTTTTTCTACATTTTCAATGAATTATAGAAATTGATTGAAATTAGCCTAAACCAAAGAACATAACAAGAAGCTTCATCTGGCCTCTAAAAATACACAAGTTGCATGCTTAATTGTTGATGCGGTCGTGAGGCCAGCAGACGGGAAGATGCAAAAGTTTGAGACTGAGACAATATTGCTTTCTTCTCGCTGTCTCCACCACTCCATACCTGTACATGAACACACGCCGACGCTAGCCATGCACATATGGCAAAATTACATTAACAACGCCGACGCCGGCGTGGTAATTGTTTTATGTCAAAAATATTTAGAGACAGTGCTGCATGTATGAATTGCATTACATTACTCACGCCGCCGTCGTCGTCGTTCTTGGCGTGGTCCTTGACACATTTCGAATCCTAATTTTAACGGTGAAAAAAACATGACAAAATGAAACGATATTTGAATTTCTGGAAATAAATGATTTTATATTCAAGAAATGTAAACTTGAAGGAAAAGAACATATTTTTTTTTATTAGTAATTAACAATTTTATTATAAACCGGCAGAGTTTACAAACAAATAACTCAACTCTAAAATTTAAGTGAAATTAGTGTGAGGCGCTGCCGCCCAGTGCTAATGTAACTTGCCCGGGGTTTGAGGACGACGACGACCACACCGGCGGCGACTTTATTAATGAAATCTAGCCTAAAGTTTCATGTTTCACTTTGCTACCTGACTGCTTGTCGGCCCCCAATTCCTATCCCAACCTAATCCAAAGTATATAGAATACAAGGTATTCTCACTAAATTTTTAACACATTGCAACTGATGTGCTATGACATCACTCTGTATTTAAAATGTACTATATATAAAGAAAAATAAGAAAATCTTTGATATCCTAATAAATTTGGCAACAAATTACTGAAATTGTGTATAAATTGAAAGTTTTGAATATTTTAGATGTTTTTTTTGTAAAGTTTTTATCATAATTAAGTTCAATAAAGTAAAAAGATGTACATACTTTCAAGTTCAAGTGAAAATGTAAACAGAAACAAAAATAGTTTTTTTATGCCATAAATGTATTAACATAATAATGATTTTGTAGCAGTAAAATATTTAATTAATACACAATTAATCTTTTTGTGTTTTTTTTTTGTTTTACTGCATTTAAATTAGTTTTCAAGCTATAAAGTAAAATTCAGTATGAATAGTCACAACGTACCTATGTGAGATGATTTTACTTATCAGGATGCTAACTTGTGGTATAAGTACTTTCACAAATTAGTCATCGTCAGGTATTTGGGTTTGAATAGGTATGTAAGGCGAATGTATTCAGTATAAACTGTGTATATTTGATGACAATTTGAATGTTGAATATTTTCATACCTGTGAATTTTATTTAAAAATGGGTTTACATAACTAATTCACATGCAAATACCTGACGATGTCTAGATTATGAAAGTTCTTATGCCACAAGTTAGGATCCTCGTAAGTGAAATCATCTCACATAGGATTCTTGTAGTCAGAAATGGTTGGGATGAGAATCCTCTTAAAATAATTTCTATTTTAAAAACACCGAATAATGTACCAATATTATTGCTACTTGACTAGGCTAATAGACATCATTTCAGTGGATTTTAGAATATACTGCCATCAAATTTGTCCTCTCTCCCAACTCCCAACATTGATTTATTTAATTTAATTTTTTCAGACTCGCCTATTTCATATTCTCATATTTCTTTATTCTTTTAGATTCAATTTAAGTGCGTGTCGAAAAACTTATGCAGATCATATGTACAAGAAGAATATGATAAGACCATAACTAATATAATTTTGTTCCAATTTATTAGATTGTAGTCCAATTTATTCGATTTATAGTACATTAATAAGGGTTTGTTTAAAATTTTATAACTATCTAACGTGTAACTGATGTAGCAGTTGTCCCTTTTTTTTTTTTTTTTACAATTTTTTCATAACGACTGTTCAAGTTTCCATAATTTTATTTCTCATTAAATATTTCTATCTTGATTATGAAACTTGTTCATCTTCGAAAGAATAGAAAGAAAATGGTTTTTATTCGGTGAATAAGAAGCAACACATAAAAACAACTCTTTGAATCGATAAGCCTTCCTGAACACATTAAAAATTTAAATTTATAAAAAATTCAACTAATTGAGTTACTAGAATAAAGAAAAATTTAAGTTTTCCATAAGACAACCTAGAAACTCTTTCTATAGATAATTACTAACCTTCAGCCAATCAGCGAGAACAACAACAGCTGGATCTTGAAGAGAGTTCAATAATTCCGAGGCTACCCTCTTCTTCTCACGACGATAGTTTTTACGTTGTGCTTTATATGACTCCTTTCTATTCAATTTTGTATCCGGTGACTGTAATTGCATATATATTAGTTTTATAGTTTAATAATAACATTTTTTTAAATAACTAATTAATTATACAATTCTTACCTTCTCGGCTGAATTTCCATCCAACTTACTGGTGCTATCTGTCCAATTTGATAAGCCTAAAATGAGGAAATATATTTTTCTTTTATATACTTATTCCATGCATGATCTAAACGTACTTTTCAGTAAACAAATCATTTTAACAAACAAGAGAAATTAAAACGGGGCGCAAACAGTAAAGTAATATAACAACTGCAAGGTTAAGGCTGTACGTATGTATGTTATGTATATATTATAATTAGGCACGCAAAGTTTCAAATATGAAGATAAAGTTATGTATGAAAGTAAGCTCTTAAACTATACTAAATCAAAGAAAAATAACCGAGACAAATATCGGGTAAAACAACGAAAAACGAATTAGTCTGAAGCCAGATATGAAGCAATAGTAACAGTCTCAGCATGCAAAAGATATCATTCTCTATAACTGATACTACATAGTAATACTTGAACGAAAAAAAAAAAATGACTAAGGTGTTGTGATACTGGTAGTATGGTAGGTACTCCAAATTTATTTATTTATTTCACTTTTTTACTACAATTTTACAATTTTTATTTTAGCCGGCCGCTGATAAGCCTGCTTGTGTGGGAGAGCTTTTTCTTGACTTATACCTATCTGAAAAACTATCACACTTATTTTGAAAAGATCAACATGGTGATGAATGAGTGTGCTCTTTCCAATGTTTAAGTGTTTCACATGAGTTGATTATTTATTATCTTTAACAAATACAATACACATTTGATGAACAGGTAATAATGATAACGCAAACAGAGAAGCGAGCTAGAACAAGCTTTTCGAGTGGAAAGAAGTGTTTTTCCATCTTATTGAGCTCAGAATTCTTCATAAATACTCTTATCGCGCATTTTAGTTAACGAAATGATACTCTGTTCTATAAAAAAAAAATCAACGTGCTTTAAGTGCCTTTAATTATTTTCTTGCAATTGTTTATACATATACATGTAGTTAGAAAGCTCAAAGTAGACTCGGTTTTTATTTTAAGTAATGTGGGATTGATCAAATATCTATATAAGCATCATGGATAAAAGTGAAATATTTCGTGTGTTGTAAAAGAAAAGCGCCCATCCTTAACTTTCTGTGCATAGTTTACAGTGATATATTACGCTCCCTAATTGAGTTAAATTTTGAGGAAGTATTCCAATGATATTTTTAAAAAAAATTATATTATGATAGGAACGCAGGCCACAGCAAGGTTGGTTGTTCACTTACGAAAAATTTCTCATAGGTCCCAACCGGACGCTCTAATTAAGTTCGATATTGGCCCCAACCCTAATTGCTGAAGCTCTCTAGTTTAGTTTAAAATTTATATGCAAAACTCATTTTCCTTTTACAAGCAAAATTGAAAAGTAATTCACCATAGCATGAACAGCGTTAATTATAGAAGGAAACTGAATGAAATACCATCTCGATAAATTATACATATATAGAATTTCTATTTTTGATCTAACATAGATACATAATATTGAAAGTGTAAACTTATATACAGGATATTTCAGAATAAATAGGGAATATAAAAATAGTACAGGTCGAGACGTAATAAAAATTGTATGGGGTGGAGGCGCAAAACGTGTGGTTTTGAGGGGTAGGGGTTTTTCCGTTTTGGGGGTTTTTTTTTTTAACGACCTATAATAGTTTTATTAGACACCCTATAAAGACATCTAAGATTAAACAATTAAACGCACTTGCTCCGATTCCACCATAATTTTTAATTTACAAAAACGAGTAACATCCTCACAGCTTGCACTAATCCTGGGTATGGTTATGGTCGGTCCTTCATCAATATTGTGTAATAAAATTTATGATAATCTCAAGAAAGTGTTTTCAGATTTTTCCCAAGAATGGTTGCATGCAGATAGGTCGACGTGTGGAGCCTTTATATTCTCGACACAAGAAGAGCGGAGAGCTAGTTGGCAAACTTGAGGTTAGTATTATTTATGAGACGAATAATTAAAGTTTTTAAAACTGTTAAGGGAAAAGAATACTTGGGATTACGCTCTTTAGTACTGACAATTTTACTGACTACAACCATTGACATGTAGGTATATAAATGGATAATTCAACCAAGAATGAATAATAGCAAATGGCACTATTTTTATATTTTTATCTCTTTCCGTGCTAGCAATATTTCCCCCTGAACAATTTGCTTAATGTTCAGCGGTGCTTGCATCTTGGTAATCAAGCCGTTCCTACCAAATCAGCCTTGTGATTTCGTTCGACTCATAATTAAAATTTAAAAACAACCAGTAAAAATGCTAGAATTGGTCTAAGACCAGTTCTTATGATACCCAAGATGAATACCCGAATGGAATTTCGTATTGTCATTCATCTGTGCAAGTTTGATTATTAAAATGGTTTTTCGCATATATTTCTAGAACGGTTTGTCGGACAGCAAAAATGATTATAACAAATTTCGTAGGATTTCATATTCTGAAGGGCTTTTCAGCACAATAAAAACGTCTACATACTGATTGTTTTCACAGTGTACGAAAAAAAAAAACAAAAATTTTATATGGCAACACTAAGAAGGAATTGCCCGATTTAGTCCATTTTTAAAACCTTATTTACTATAGCTACGAAAACATAATGTACAAAATTACAGTTCTCTATGTTGACACGTTCTCAGGTAGTGTCCAAATATACAATGGAAAACGAAATTTTGTATGACAGCACCACGATTGGTCCCATTTTTGAACCGCTGCCGGGCCGGATTCTGTAACTCGGAGAGTTTGGGAGTTTGGGAGATAAAAATTTTCGTTTTACCCGATTAAAACTCCCTAACTCTCCATTGGAAATTCTCTAACATACTTGGGGAGTTAAAGAAAACGTGAGAAGTATCGAAATATTGAAAGATGGCTAACTTTGTGTGGAACGGTCGTAGAGCATTGGAGTTTTTTCCTACGGATTTAGGGTCTAGAGTACAAAAATATAGGTGAACAATTTCTGGGGAACGGCTTTTGAGGATGGGGTCGTAACACCCCCCATTGGGGGTTGTCCAAAATACGTCATGTTTGGTATCAAATTAAAGAGGGAGAAGCCGGTAATTGAGTGGTGTAGTTTTTTTTTTTTTTTTATCATTTTAACTTCATAACTAACTCTTACCGCCGAAAGACGGATTTATTGCACTAGGGTCATTTACACCCCATTTCCTACATATATTTTGCATATATTTCTTTCGTTCTTTGTTTCACATCCATTAGTACTCTGTTGTGAACATTTTTCTCATGGAAAGTGAATTTCCACGACTTACCAGTTCTTCATAATGATGAGTTGAAAATATGTCCATTTTTGTACCAAAAAACGACCATTTTTACATTTTAAGAAGGACTGATTCATTTCTTTTGCAGTTATCTCCAAAACCATTTATTGAACTAAAAAACAAATTACATATCTATAATTAGGGGACAAAATGTAGATGCGACTTCTTCCTACATACAAGCTTTGACGTGCATATTTAAATTTTTTATAGCATCTCTTCTGTACTGGAAGACGACCAATTTTCGCATGATTTAAAATTTTTAGCGGGTACGCTGAGACACTGAAATCCATATTTCTCTGTAAGTATTGCAAGGATTTCCATAATTTGTTTTTGTAAATATAGCCAGGATATGCGGTGAATCCATAATTTAATTTGAAAATTCCTAAGTACCTAGATACCTTCACAAAACAGAAGAAGAACAGACCATAATGTCAGTTGACAAATATTCTTCTTACTTTCGAGTGGAATAGAGAGTTTCGTAATTCTCAATACAAATTCCCCGAGTTACAGAATTGCGAGTAGAGAGTTAAGTGTGAAAACAACTCTCATCTCCACAACTCCACAATTCTCCACAATCCGGCCTCTTGTAGTTCGCAAGGCGGCCATCTCGACCCTCTACTTTTCAGAATTTAAGCCATGGTCACACTGAGTGCGATGCGGCGCGGTAAAATAGTGTTTACATCGGACGCGGCGCAATTTTTCCATTTGAAATGCTGATACCTTCCGTAGCAGAAACGAATCGAGATTTTGCGCTTAGTTCATTATTTGTTAATTACATAAATTATTGCCCATAAAATGTATTCTAGTTCCGATGAAGAAGTTCTAATATTAATAGCTCTGATTGAAGAATAACAGAGAAAAGAAGAATTTTCCAGACTTGTTCGGAAGCTGTAAAGTGATGAGAATCGATTTTACAAATACCTTAGAATGCCAAAAGCCGCATTTGTAGAATTGCAAATGATATAAGAAGGCAGCCGACTAATTTTAGAGAAAGTATATCTTCACGAGAACGACTAGCACTTACCTTAAAGTAAAAATATACATATTTTCAAATATTTTAAATATTATACTTTTATCATGAGTTTTTTCGATTTTTAGCTACAGGAAACTCTCACAAGATAATTGCTTTCAGTTTTCCCAGTGGACGATCTACCTGTGTAGTATAATTACGGATGTTTATGAAGGATCTGAGAAAAACTTCAACCCATATACATGCCGTTGCCGAACACAGAACTATGGAAATAATCTGCCGAAGGTTTTTAATCTTCATAGTATTTTTCAAATTGCATCACTAGTATAGATGGAAAGCACATCACAATTCAGTGTCCCAAAAACAACGGGTCAAATAACTGGTGTTATAAATATAAATTTTCCATAATACTTTCAGCAATGGTTAGCCCAAACTCCGAATTTTTAGCAGTAGAAATTGGAGGATATGGACAAATAACGACGAAGGTATATACAATCGATCTGCAATTGGTCAAAGGTTTACTAATCAAACGTTTAATATTCCCCATGATAAACCTATACTTTCTCATGTGATTGTTGGGGACTAGATTTTTAACCTCAAAACTTACTTAATGAGACAATTTCCAGACAATAAAGTAAGAAATGATGAGTGCCTGCAAAATTTATTTTAACAAACTCCTTTCACGCGCTCGTCAAGTAATGGAAAACGCTTTTGGAATTCTCATCAACAAATACAGAATTTCCGTACGTCAAAACATAAAAAAAATGTATGTATACACTCAAAGAAAAGTTGTATAGATTCGCATAGGTGCAGTAACTATATTATAGTTATACCAACTACATATAGCTATGAATTCCTAGAAAGTAGATAAAAATCTTATTATTTAGCTGTTGCATCTATTTTATAGTTTTATGTTGATGGGACAACTATAACAATGTAGATGGATGATATTTTTTGGAATGTAAACTTGTAACGGGGATAGAGAAAATGCTTGTAACTATATTTGATAGTTACTAACACTTTCAAATTATATACATAAAGTTAGACGAGGCAATTAAAATATTCAAAAATATAGATACGCTTTGTAAAAGATGTTCTGTAATGGAAATTTCTATATAATATAATCGTACTTAAAGAAATGTTAGAAAAATATAAATAAAATAAAATTTGTGTGAATATGTCAATGAAGGGCTACCTCTTGGATTTTGATGGGACTTTTATATATTGTGATACAGTTTGATGAGTTGAATATGGATTTATAGTTAAAAAATTTCACCTATATTACTTAAAGGTCAAATGTCATATGGTTGGGCCTCATCCAAAACACATGAAAAATTAGTCCACGACTAGTACCACTATTACACTCTCAGCATCTAAAAACATAGGTATAAGCAGCTATATTCATGGTTGCTTGTGAATATAATAGGTATTTAGGTATAGATGCTAGTGACTATTATATAGTTACTGATAACCATAATTATAGCTGCATTAATAAAATTAAATTAGATCAGTGTATTCAGTGGAGCCGGATCGTTGTAAAGTGAAATGTAAAAGTAAAAAACATCATTTTAGTAATTAAATTCATGTAAACTGGTAAGTAGGAACTGTCCAAATTATTGTAGCATTACGTGAAAAGATGGATATAAACTTGCAAATAAAATTAACTTAATTCTTTAATGTTAACAATTTAATTTAATTTTTGTAGTACATATACTATATATGAAAAAGAAACAGTTTTCCAGTTTTGAAGACAATGCTTTTGATGCCCTACTGAATAAAGCTTTCAACAGAAATAAGTCTTCACAAAATATTTTATCATTCATCAATCAAGAAGCTACTGGTAACCATATTTAATAACATGATTAAAATTCGTATAGTAGTTTTTGTTTAATAGGACTAAATTAAAAATAAATAGGTCTCTCATTAATGCTCTATGTTGTTTTCTCAGGAAAAAGAGAAAAGCACCTACTACATCCGATAACAATTGAATTACAGGAGTTTTTTTTTTCACAATAAGGTAAAAAATGTTCATTATTTAATTTAAAGATAAATTAAAAATTTTCGAATACTAATCTAATTTTATTTGTAATCCGTATACTGACCACGAAGTTGATAACTATGAACTGAGTATTTTGGAAAAGTTCAAAGGAACAAAATTCAATTCAACCAAAACTGATATTAATTGATTCTTAATTATATTTAACAGTTGAGAAGAAATTATTATATCTCTTTAAAAAAATTACAAAGTTTTTGAAAATATTTTTATCAATTAGAATAAGCTCTAGCAGCTATATGTTTATTTACCAAGTAATGAAAATATGACATTAATGAATATTTTTAATTACAAGATAAATAAAATATGATTGCTAGATCCAAATTTTATAGTTATATTGTCTAAAATAAGAGACGGTAACAACTACAATAAATGAATGGCAGTATAAAAGTAGTTGATAATGACTAGACTTTAGATAGCTATATTATATTTATGCGGCAAGTAAGAATATAGTTGCTAGAACTTAACTTCCAAGGTATGTTGTCTGAAATATAAGACGCATGCAACTACAATATAGATACAATCAACAATCAACTTTAAAGCAGTTGATTACAACTATATTTATAGCTAAACACAACTTCATAATAGTCGCAACCAACAGAATAATTAGCAGATACATGTCAGACCTATTTTAGAGTATACTGGTTGCTTTTAGTATATGAACTTCTCCTCGCGAATTTAAGTACTATACATTGTCCTAGTGCGACTGAGGCAACGAGTTAAAACAAAAATTGAGAGAACGTAGGATTTCCCGAATGATAAAATCTTGTTGAATATCTTTGAAATCAATAATTGCTATTTAAAATTTCATTTTCAGTATGACCTTGATATGCTCGTAGGCTCTAAGAACAGTGTCTACTGTGCCTAATGGATAAGATGTCCCTGCACATAAGCCGATGTTTACAATATGTCAAGACTTTACGAGTGCTTATTGAAAACCCTCAAAAAATACTTCCCATCCAAATGTGTGCGTGCTAGTTCGAGTCTCTAAAATGTTTTATATTGTCTGTTATGGAAAAGTAACTTGACATTGATTTTATTTATGCTATAGAACCAATTACTATCCACACAAAAGTAGTCTTAAACCATATATAATTTTACGCTCAATAATTGAGTAATAGTTGCAATAGTGTATGTGCGGCCATAGTTCGCAATCCGCATCTGCTGCTAGCAGATTCATTCGAATTCAGTGGGTGTCACACCAAAAGCGGCACGGCGCACTATGGAATATGTACATATATGGGTCAGATGCTGATAAAAATCTATATTTTTGTTATTTTTAAAGATATAGCCTTGAAATTTTATATACGGCTATTTTTCAAAAAAAGAGAAAATTCTAGTTTGAAAATGGAATCAATCGGGCAACTCTTTCGTATACTTGCCATAAGAAAATTTCGTTTTTCGCTATATACATATCTGGGTACCGCCTGAGAACGCGCTGACGTATTGAGCTGAAATTTTGTACATGGCCTTTTCATTGCAATACTAAATAAAATGGGCTAAATCGGGCAACCCCTTCTTGGTGCTGATGTTCTAGATGTTTTTATTGTATTGTAAGTTCTTCAGAATATGAGATCCTATGAAATTGGTCATAATCATTTTTACTGTCCGACGAACCCTTCTTGGACAGAGGGGTGACCAAACGAAATTACATACGGACATTCCATTCATGTTAAGGTATCATAAGAATTGGGCTTAGACCAAGTCTAGCTTGTTTAGTTGTTCTTTTCTTGTTTTAACAGTTTATTTTCGTCATTCGTCGCCGACCATTTTTCAATAGGAAAGATTGTATGATGTCTGTAAAATCATCTTCATGCATGTAATGTTCATAATCCATACTGGAAACAATTTTCATATAGTACATGCCGAACCTGAAGGAGTGTCAGTTAATACCTGAGACACTTTTCCGTCTATCATTGTTAGGAAAAAATTATTTTTGATCTGTACTCCTTCACCATGGTTATTAATTAATGATGGATATAAATTGTCAATTTGGCTTTGAATATTACCCACAACAACCCTAATTTTCTCGAGTTTCTTTTGAAAACTTGATCAAAATAGATCGCCAAAAACTTACAAATGAAGGTACTGGATTTTTCTAGACAATAGTGCCAATTAACCTTATTGGAACAAAAACAGTAATGAACAAATCTGAAATAAGTTCAGATTTTGTTTGTCAGAAAAAATTGAAGCCCTGATGAGAATTGACTCGTCTTCTGTCATTGGAACAGGCATAGTTAAAGAATATTCTGTATCAAGCCAATTCCTATCAGTTCTAGGTTAGGTTAGGTTAGCTAAGAGGGGTGCCGCTAGACAACCAGTCAGCCTCACTTAGACCTCCAACGGGTCCATTGTGCCCTTAGACCTCATGGGATAACCCTTCAAGCCGCGGTTTTATCCTGCTTTCTTGGGAAACTCAGGATATATCCAAGACCTTTAACCTAGATCTATCCTGCCTCACTCAGAAAACTCAGGATGTCTCTGAACTTTAAACTTTGAAGCTCCCCCAGACCTGAAAAGAAGTAGCTACCTCTTTTATTCATCAGAGCGGGGCATTCGCAAAGCACATGTTTGACGGATTCAATTTCCTCCGAGTCCCTACAACTCCTGCAGAAATCGTTCGCCGCTATTCCCAGTCTTCTAGCATTGTCCCCTATGGCCCAGTGACCCGTCATGACCCCTACTAGATTCCTGGTATTTGCTCTGCTGCTATTAAGCAGTTCCCTTGTCCTTTTCCTGTCATATGCAGGCCACAATTGCCTCGCAATAAGACAGGTATCCCTGCTGGTCCATCGGAGGCCTGCTTTTAGATAGGCGTCCCTGATTACTTCCTCTTTTAAAGCTCCGATTGGAATCCTCACGTAAGCTACAGCTGTGGAGCTATCCAATTCAGAGGCCTTTTTGGCCAACTCATCAGCCATCTCGTTGCCTAAGATATCCTTATGGCCAGGTACCCAGCTTAGGGTCACCTTGTGCCTTACAGTCAATTCCTCAAGCCTGGTTTTGCATAACTGCACCAATTTTGATTTTACCAGCCCAGCATCCAGCGCCCTGATGGCTGCCTGGCTATCAGTATATATGCAGATGTGTCGTGCGGGCTCTCTGCACATGGATACCAATGTTGCCGCCTGATAAATCGCTGTGAGCTCTGCCTGAAAAACACTGCATTTGTCAGGCAGTCTATAAGACTCGTGCCACTGGAGATCTCTAGAGTACACTCCAGCCCATGTGCCCGCACTCGTCTTGGAGCCATCCGTAAATATAGAAATATCGGATATAACGACCACCTCCTTCCCCTCCCAGTCACTCCTGGTGGGTATCGTTGCATTGTACCCCCACCAAAAGTCAGGATGGGTACTTGATAGTCTGTCCCTACAGTCTACCTTCTGAAGTATATTGAAGTGCCGAAAACCCCTCTCCGTCCACCAGCCCCCCGCTCTCAGCCTGACAGCACTAGTTGCCGCCACATCCTTACAATAAAGGTCCAGCGGCAATAAGTCAAGCATGACCTAAAAATGCCGCCGTGGGTGTGGTGCACAGACACCCAGTTATACTCATACAGGCGGCTCTCTGGATTTTTGACAGCACATCAAGTTTACAGTTCCTCGTCAGTGCCGTCCACCAGACCGTAGAGCCGTAGCAGAGGATGGGCCGAACTATGGCTGTGTACATCCAGTGTACCACCCTGGGTTTTAATCCCCAGTTTCCGCCAAATATTCTCTTGCAGATTAGCCTTCCAGCTCAGTTTGGAATCGAGGACGACACCCAAATACTTCGCTTCACTGGAGAGAGTAAGCTCCGCTCCTCCCAGCATTGGAAGTCTGAAATTTTGCACCCGCCTCCTTCTTCCGTTCTCAGTGTAAAAAAGTCACAATTGAGCCGTTTATTTTGAAAATAGTGCAAGTCCATTTGGGTATAGTATTTCTATTTTCTTCAGAATTCTTTAGTAAAAATAATAATAATAACTTCAAAACACACAAAAATTAAATTACTTTTGTAAGTGAACTTAAACTAAAATATTTTAAGGAGTTAGGTACTGTGTGTAAGGTGTTTCGATCAGCAGTAACAGGTCGATCTCATCAGGACAGCAATGAACCCTGAAAACTGCCTGCTGTCTACACTACAGTGAACTCAGATGCCAATAAGTTGCTGGTAGATATATAGACTTATTTAAAAAATCTATGTGTGAATCATTTTAAGGAAAATTTGTTGTCTTCACAATTAAAATGATTTTAGGGCATCCCATTTCTAACTAATAACAGGCCAGTAACTGACAGTACCTCGGTACTTGTTAATTTTCTCTGCTCAAATGCAGTAGGTTGAGAATTGCCTGTGGACTTGTATTTTACACAGGTCTCGAAAGAGTAAAAAACTCATTAACACTTCCCACTTAAAATATATTAATATTTCGTCGTAATAAAAACTGAACTTGCACCACTTTCAAAATAAACGGCTCAATTCACATTTTGAACAGTTAAAAAAAGAGTGCAAAACTATATCAAAAGATTTAACTATTCAGTTCCCAATATAATGCATTTTGGGACGTTTTATCACATGATACTTCTGGTTCTTTCTTAGGTAATAATATTGTGCATGAAATGAAATTAAATTTACAACTTAGGCAAGCTTAGCTAACTATCAGAAGTCTCGTCGAAGTAGATTTTTTTTTTTTAATAAAAATTGCGACAGGAATTTTCTCGAAATATAGTACTAAACTCTACAAAAGGTATCCTTTCTAAATAGGTATCATACAATAAAACTTTTTTGGAACTAATGTTCTAACTCCGAAAGTATATAATTTGCGATTTAAAATTTACAGAACTGCCATTACGTCAGTATCTAAATTTACCGTAATCCGCGGAATATACAGGCCATGAACAAAGTCTGAAAAAGAGAGTAACGGGCTGGTTAGCAGGTGAACATCAGTCTTTTTGCCTCGTCTTACTGCAGGAATTTTTCATATAAAAGTAGCTTTTATTTTGTTCAAACGCTATAATTCCCATAAATTTGTTCTAGATGCTATTTTTTTACAATCATTAGAAAGAAAACATATTTGGTTGCAATTTGTTTTAACTTCATTTTTCTGTTCTCTTAGTGCATGGTAGCCGGCCTGTTAAGGCCTTTAAATGTGTCGGTGTCATTACCGACTTAATGGCTTGTATATTTCGGGGGCTACGAATTTACGATTTACTATGTATTAAGTACATGAAAAACGAAGTGAATATTAAAGGTCGACTTCTTATGAAGAGGTTACTGTTTATGACGATGAAAAACTCGATTTTTTTTTATATAATTATCATCCTTAAGGTGTTTAGAACACGTGGGTAAAAGCCTATTTTCATATCTAAAGTAATTTAGAATTCACAGCCTGTTGAGAGCAGAGCCGTCCGCCGGCTGGAAAACAGGTAGCTGAGGCGCGCTTTCTGGGGAGAACTTTTCTCGCTACCTGAGGTACCCTCATACACTTGGGTAAACTGTTAACCTTCAAATTCAGCACAATCAGTTCTTGAAAGAAGAAGAAGGGCCTCTGTATGGTGCTGGAATAGCTGGAGTAAGCTGTCAAGGTTTTTTTATAATGTTATACTTTATATAATTTTTTCTGCAAACAACGTTTTTCAGCGCGCGGGGCACTCTACAGCTTCAACGGATGAAACGATTCACATGAATCTCTACGCAATTAAAAGGAAATTCAATATGTGGGGCATCAGCAAGCGATTTTTGCTAAAAATTGAATTAAAAATAGTTTTTCGTCTGTTGAAACAAAACAAAACGATTTCTTTTTCAAACGGCAGCCATTTTGTTATTGAGAATTTTTTTTTAAACTAAAAACCGATAATCCGCCCCCCCCCCCCCCCCCCCACAAATTTTATCTAGTTTGATCATTTTCAACCCTGTTTGTTTCGAATGAACTGGCAGAGCTGTGGAGCGCACCGCGCAGACCGACCAAAACACGCTGCGCACGGTTTTCTTTGATGGGAACTAGAGCCGCCATTTTGGATATTTTTTTATAAATAATTTGTTTGGCGTTTTTTTTTCTCGTTTTTTTCTCATTCATTATTATTATCATAAGTAGGCATTTTTCTTTTCAAATGACAGCATTTTTATTATTTTTGACAGCATTATTTTTTCAAATGACAGCATTATTTTTTCACATGACGCCTACTCTCATTTGAAAAAATAAATAAAAAGTACATAGTGTTAAATTTTGTACGATGGTATGGAACCCTTCGTACGCTAGTCCGACTCGGAATTGGCCGGTTATTCACGCCTCTCGACGGTAACTTCCACTTAAGTAAATAAGAAAACCAAAAAACATATGCAATTTGTAGCATTTCTAAAAAGTATTTATGATCAGGTCTTGTACTACCATATTCCATAGTGCGGCATGGCGCGGCGGGCTGCGGTTGCCCTTTCGATTGCTCCTGCAAAAATAAGTCACGACGCGACAAAATAGTTGCCGCCCGGCGATTTTGGAAATTACTCCTAAATACTATTTTGCCGCTGCCTCTAGCCGAAAGATTTCTTATTCATTTCCAATAAGTCCGAGCAATTCATAAAATTCTGCTTTTGGCAGGAGGAGTTAGTACTCAGCAAAAGTATCAATTTAGATACCAACGAGCCTGTAGGCAATAAAATTTAGTAGGTTTGTGTCCTGAAAGTGAGAAAATTCATATAAAATTAGCCTAGACCTAGACCACAAGTCACATTAGAGACATCTAGCGTAAAAGACAGAAACCCAACATGCGACAATTTAAGACGAAAATGAAAATTTGCAGTTCAAAGAAATTTAAAATTTTTAACGAGAATTAACTCTCCTAAATATTTTTTTGCACATAATTGTTAAATATACTATTTTACTTTGTATTTGTACAACTTTCAACGAAATATTGTCGGTGAAATATCAGGAGAAAAAACAAGTACTATTAGAGTCAAACAATTAAAAAATGCGCCACTAAAAATGAAAAAACTCGACTTTATTTGCTAGATCTAGGCTTTATGTTTCTAAAATAGTCACAATCTAAAGAAATGAGAATACCTACTAATAGGAATTTCATTTAAAAAACTTCAATTTTTACCATTTTTTACAAGTTTCCGAGCTAATATATTCATTCCATTCGGACGTTATTTACTGGACCTCTTCGTTACCTTTAATTTAAGATATCACTCATTATTCTTCTACAAATAGTTGGCCATAAATTCTCATTGAAAAATGTATGAAACTTGCAAATCTTGGTACTGACTCCTCTTAAGTATTTTCTGTTTTTCTTCAACCGGAGCTACTAATTACAAAACTACTTCATCGAAACTAGAATACATTTGGAAAAAAGAACACTCTATGTGTGACACCGCCATGGTCAATTCACATATGCAATTACATATTACTCAGCTGAGAATGTTTGTTTGGGGAATCGTAGTCATTTGATTAAGATAATGTCAGTTCATCCAATGAAAGCTAAAATTGTCATGCAAAAATATAGCAGCACACAGCAGCATGAGAGCTCAGCTGAGAGTTTCTGCTCGAAAATTTCTACCATTCAACTAAAATTTTGTTTTAATTTCTATTAAGTAGGTATACAAATTAGATTACATTAGATAGATAGAGAGATAGATAGATAGATAGATTAGAAACAAGTTAAAATATACATTTTGCTGTATAAAAGAAAGCAATTTAAACTTTTTCAAAAGAACACATCCATCTTACGCAATTTATTAAGCATTATTTTGAGCTATTGTGTATTAGTGAGAGCATCTGTTTCATAATTTGGGAAGTATATCCCGAGGATTTTGCTTGTAGCTTAGAGTACGCAATATCCGTGTAGAAAATGCAAGCAATTCTCCTCAGTTCTAAAAGCTTGTCTCACAGCTTTTAAATGTTTCTCAAACACATTCAAACAAATATATTATTTTAAAATTAAATCAGGAACTCTTTAATCAAGCTTTTTGAAGAAAAAAAAAACAATTTTTAAACTCGCAACCTAATTTCTCTAGTTTGTTCTTTCAACAAGATTTAACATATTTCACTTGATCCCCATCGCGTGTGAGCCGAGGAGGGACACTACATTATTTGTAGTATTTAAATCTGACCACAATCGGTTGCCTGGCTTAATACAGCGGAAAATTATTAGAGTTTAAACGTTTCTTAAGCGCAAAGAATAATACTTAATAAAAAGTTGTAAACGTCAAAATATAATATATTGTAAAAGTCCCCATTGACGGTTTCAAAAAATTTACGTAGGGTATTCTCACACCTCAATCTCAAAATTAAGCTTTTAATATTTCATGTAGAAAAAAACATTTTCTGTAGTTACATCTTAACAATATCTAATCAATTTCGATGACCTTGAAATATGTTATTAAGGTCGATGCAATGAATAATTTCATTATACATAATTATAAATATAACCCCGCCGCTCGGCAATGCCTTTTAAGAGACGAAACGTTCAACCTCAAGAGAATGTCACACAACAGAATTCATAAGCAAAAATGCGAATCATTTCGCGTATTATTATTATGATGTTTCATAATTTCATCTTATTTCTTCAATCACTGCACTTAATTATAATAAATATCACAAGCACATAACAAAATTTATTCAACCATACACACAATTACATAATTTAATTACTATAAGTGACAAAGTTAGGCCACCTCCACTTCATTACTTTCATCAATAAAATTTCTGAACAGTTTAAACGACATAAAATCATCAAGCTAATTACTACACAAAACAAATAACCGTAAAATTTACAATTATTGTTGCCCAGAGCAGACAAAATAAACAATTCAGTAACAATCGAAAAAAAAAGCCCCATAATTGCATCGCAATACATAAATCAACATCAGCATGACTGTAAAATCCCCAGAGTAAGAGCTATTTATAGATTTTGCGGTTTTACGATATTCATATCTGCTCCAGGTGAATTGATCGTTTTAATAAATGGGAGCTTGTGAAATTGGCACCTCAACAAGTTACGTGGCAGGTGTTTTTTTTTTTTATTATTTATTATTTATTATTTCACACATGCTAATTGAATTCAACACGGTTTTGATAAATTAAGAAAGAAAAGTCAAGTTCAGGGGTAGATATGTGACAGTACAGAAATAAAACCACAGGGTGCTTCAGATAACAGTATATTTACAATGTTATTGCATGCTATTTTTTGTAATGTGGTGCAGATAAATTTCATAATTATAGCAACTAAAAATTTCGAAACTTGACCTTACAAAATTCAATATCTTTGAGACCACCTTCTTTGATTTTCATCGATAACCATTTGCGCTTGAAAATTATCTTTTTGGAACAATTTATTACAAGACATCCGTGATAATTTTGTTTGCTCCTTCGACAAAAATTAAAAAATTTATAACGTATATAAAGGAAGATTAGAAAACAATTTTATACCACCGCTACTAGATCAGATCTTTCAGGAGAGTATACTGGGTAAGATCATGGATCAAAAGGATAAAACGATTAAATCTAGTTTTTCTTGGTTCCATAGTTGTACGTCAACACAGTGTTCAATGTGTACTGAAAAGATTCCAACTTTCC
Source organism: Dioctria rufipes (assembly GCA_963924295.1). NCBI lineage: Eukaryota > Metazoa > Arthropoda > Insecta > Diptera > Asilidae > Dioctria > Dioctria rufipes. Next base: position 269,449,434 of record OZ002741.1, on the reverse strand, counting down.
AAAGGATAGAAATGGAAATAGCGAGTGGATTTTAATTTTGCAATATAGAATAGTAAACTAAAATATTTCAATGAAATAAACATTCACCCACAAGCCTTTTAAATCGATATACAGGGCTTCGAGCGTATACTAACAAGAGAAATCTCTTGAACAGCTGTTCAATACACTCTTATTAGTCAGTGTGTAAAAAACAACGTACTTGCCCAGTGTGCCAAATTTGGAGCTTAGGATTGGTAAGAACAAAATCGGAAAGTGTGCGAAAAATAAAACCCCACTTTTCAGGGCTTTTTCAAGTTTCGGAATGGTATTCAAAAAACTATTAAAATTCAGAAAGTGTCTTCAAAGAAGAAGTGTGAATTCGGATTTCTTTGTGAATTTTGAAGGCTTTCCGAAACGTTTCTTAAGCTTGAGTTGTACCGTCGCGTCGTTTTGTGTTCAGAGTTAGTTGAAAATGGATGACGATTTTCTGAATAGTGGAAAAGGTGAGTAATGTATAATTGAAATATTCATAAATATTTCAGTGATTTTGTTAATTGCGTCAATAAGTTTGTGGTGCAGAGCATGTTAAGACAGCTAAAATTTTGGCGAGTTAAACAAGCTGTTCAAGATCTACAGGGTGATTCAGATCAAGATACCTTCCGGTATACCACGCGATTCCTTGAGGGAAGCTGATCAAAAAAATTGTTCCACATACCCCCCCCCCCCTCCCCTTTTACGATTGGCTTTTTATTTTTTCTGGTAATAAATATTCTTATTTTTTCAAAATCTTGATGCTACTTTCTGTGATTATTGCTTGTATGCAATTTTATGATCTAGCTTGAATGTGCCAATAAACCTCCACTGCTGAAACTGATACAGGTATTGGTATGCGGTTTTTTTCCAATGATAGAGGGTAGTAGGGGCATTAGTAAGAAGCAATAAATTTGAATTACATGGAAGAAAGTTTTTGAAATAAATATGTTTCTTTCTGTCCTGTTCGCTTTTCAAAAGTTAGGGCGAGAAGTCTATTTCTTCTTCTATTTGAAGGAGGAAATAAAGGTTTTGAAAAAGCGCAAAAGAGACCCTTCAACTTAGGTGATATTCTTCCCTCGTTGCCTACAATTTCAAAAGAAGACTTCATAAGTTCGAAAATAAGTGCAATAGAAGTGGAAACTGCAGAAGCATTGGTGCACATGGAATTTTTTTTAACAATGAAAGATGTTTTATTAGTATAATTTTGCAGAAAGCATTTTATTCAATTCTTGTAGGGTCGGGTCTGACCACTTTCACCAAGAGACGGGCAAAATTGCTAAGCATTTCACGCGAATAGGACTGGGGCAAAATATTAAAATATCAAATTTTCGATTGTCTTCGTTTTCAAAGGTGCTCAAAAATAGCAATTAAATATTGTCAAACGTTTAATATAATGGTTTTATTACAGAAACTGTTCTTATCGTATACCCATAAGCAAGCATGGATGATATAGAAAAGCGCTTGAAGCAGTACCTTATTATGTAAAAGACAAATTAAATATTGTAAAAGACATTAAAACATTTTCAAAACCTTTCCTAGATTTTACCAGTTCGGAACTCTTTGATATATATTTCTGAGAATTCGGTATGAATTCCTTAGAATTTCAAACGGAATTCAGATGAAAAGCTTAACAATTTCCTTAAGGAAATCATTAGAAATTAATAAGAATAGACTAATTTTTTTCTCGTCGATTTGAAGGGAAAATATTCGGCACTTTCGGCATTTTTTTAAAAATTTACATATTTTGCTCGAAAAGAATTTGTTCGGAAAAAGTTTAAGAATCCGAAATTTTTTTAATTTTTCTTTAAAAATGTTTAGAAAAATTCCGAATTTGGCACACTAGGTGGTTATTGAAAAATGTAAACATTTCTCTTTCAGAAAAAAATAAGTATACACACAAATGCTCAATTTCCTTAAATGATACATGCAATTATTTCTTTCAAAATTTGCATTCTTTTCTTAATTTATTTTTTTCAAATGATGCCTATTCTGATGGGTAATCTCTTTCTCCTGAAACAGCTGCTAAGACTTTTCTTTACTTGCATATGTATGAGAAACGTGTCGTTTGAAAGCTTTTAGCATGGCGCATTATAGAAAAACAAACACGTTTCATATTTAAAAATTTATATCAAATAAACAACCCTTCTGGTGACGCTAATTCTAACGCCTATTTATAGGTCAAAACGTTTACTTTTAGAAAAAAGAAAAGTAATTGTGAGTCTTTTAACAAAATTACAAAGGATTTCCGCATTTTCTTAAAATCTACCCAATTTGCTGTGATATGAGAGTACAGCTTTCGCTCAAAACGAAAGTTATTTTTTAAGCTTAAAGTCTCTATCCCCCGCAAAATATGACTAAAATTTTCTAATGAATGACAAATTCAAATGCATTATAATTATACTTATGAATTTAATATAATAATTAAATTCCTTTATAAAAAATTTAATATAATAATTAAATTCCTTTCAATTAGATTTCAATTGTTTGTTAGACTTTATAAAAAATTTAATATAATAATTAAATTCCTTTCAATTAGATTTCAATTGTTTGTTAGACTTTATAAAAACATGAATTTTAAGTTTTTGACCATCAATTTTGAAAAATAAAACAAAGTACTCCTCGAATTGCAGTGAAAGCTTTTTTTCTTTGTCTTTTCGCTTCTAAACAACTTTTCAAAATTAGAGAATGACAAATTGGTTGTAAAAAAAAGTAAAAATGATTGTTTTATGAAGTCCAACAAACATATTTCATGTATAGAAGGAAATTTAAATATTGATGTAGTCAAACAAAAAATAATAGAAACACATCACGAATTTTTTTTCAATTACTGCTTTAAAAAATACAGCTGGGTCATGTTAGGAGGGTGTGGAGGGTGGAGGAACTAGTTGAAAAGGTGGAAAGGGTAAAAAGGGTAAATGTTTTCCTACAAATGGTCTACACTCGAGTCTGTTCAGTATCCTATTCCTACAAGTTACGGACTACAGGCTGTCCAGTAATACAGCAATCGAAAAGCTCCAGACACCTGTACTCCCCACCCCCTTCCGCTAGCTAGGAAGTTTATCCGTGGTATAAATACTTGATACTTGGACGGGTACACTCTGTATATACATAGCATTTTTCCATCATCAGCTCTAAAAGGACAAGCAGACTGAATGAAGGCATATTAGATAATATTGGGTACGTTTTGTTGTTGGAATTTACATGAGCTTTGGTTATATCTCCAAAAGAGTAAGTAGTATCAACTTGATTTTTATTTCATTCAATTCAGGATGAAAAAATACATACAAAATTGTAGGAAATGCTATGAAAGGTAAATGTGCCTATGTGTCCATTACGAATTGCTGATAAGAGGAAAAAAATGAAACTGTTGTGCACGTTGCATAATCCTTAAAGCAGTTTTTATATGTTAACCAAAAACTCAGCTAGAGTTAAGACCGTTATACCAAGGGGGAATCTTGAATTTGTATCTGCAAATGGATGAATCACAGAAGAGATATTTACAGGCAATTTAGTATTCTACATACATATGAATATAGAGATTAACATAACAATTTTACCTTCGCCACCAAATGGCAGGTTTATCTCAAAAATGGTTACATATGCATAATCAAATGAAAGGTAACATTCTGAGGTTTCTAAATTTGCTAAGAAAACGCGAAATTAATTATGCGTTTTAGGGCAAAAATCGATAAAATTTTAAAAAATTAGAAAAATTTATTCAATTTTTTTTCTTTTTTTACCTAGGCCCCTCCCTAACGGATCAGTACGACATTGACTCGGTAAACGTGCAGCATGCCGAGTCACTGTCAACACCGTGTATTTTAATCAGTACCTACACATGGGTCTGCACTGCACTGCGCGCTTGAGATGCAACATGTTTTCGGAATGCAGCATTGCAACATGTCTTGTCAGCCGATAAGCGGCATTTACCGCATTGACTAGTGAATTTTGTGACATTAACAAAATGTGCTGATTTGTCCATAGCATGTATGACCGTGAGGGAGCTCTGTGCGGTACGACATCGACGGGACAAATGTCGTACCCATACTATGTCGCTACCGTACAACATCATACCGACCCGTCAGGGAAGGACCTTAGACGTCGCAGAAATAAAGAGAGAAAGAGAGTATTTCTTTGAAAGCTTGGACTAAGAATATCTTTATACGAAGTATAATAAGAGTATAACATCACCCTGTACAATAATCACAAATGTAGCTTTAGCGACTTTCTTGGGTGTTAAAGTGGACTTTTCTACTTCTCGTGATTGTGCATGGTGGAAAATGAATTCATATGAGAACAATGTTTACAGCAGAGCACTAATGGCACGAACTACAAAAATATATCCGAAATGAGTTAACTGCAGTGTATGTGAGCCAAATGCATGAAAATGGGTTTTCCAGGCGGCAAAAACGTCCCGAGAGTTTTCTATACCGGGAAAAAAGGACACCATCGGATAGTACTAGGCGAGACCTTTAATTTAATATGCAATGCAATATGCCGTATTAAAACACCCCCCCCCCCTTCTGCAAAGTATGCAGAGAAAAATTTTCTTTTGCGAATTTTATCTGGTAATAAGCTGAGCCGATCGGACATAACCCTACTCAGTTACAGCCTAAAGTGCAAAAATCTAGTATACCTACCTAACTCAATTCGAATAAAAAAGATGGAAATACTAATAAAGCGAGTATGGGGATGGCTATAAATAGCTATTTAAGTCTCAGAGTATAGGAGTGTGGGTACTCCAACTTATTTTCAGGACCTAAGGAATTCGATTCTGTACTAGATTTACCCAAGACTTCCCCCGCTTAATTGAAATAAATATTGTTAATAAAATATGTTGAGAACATCATAATGTATCGTTTAAGGCATCTCTAATGTCTGTTCATGTCTGGCCAAAAACGGGCATTCCCCATTTGCCGGTTTTCCATTTTTATAACTTTTGGTGTAAAAGAAATGGCTGTTGATTTTGAATGAACTATTATACCTATTCCAAGAGCTCAGTTTAAAGACCCAGGGATATTATTATGACACTGTCATTTTTGTATCAATAAATCCTCCAGCAAAGATGTTTATAGTCTCTTTCAAAAGGAAAAAGAGCGCCCAGTACCTAGCTACTAGGTTAAATGAACTTATACTAGAATATAACAAAGAAGCAAAATATTTAGAAATAATCTTAAATAGCAAGCTTTCCTGAAATTTCCACCTCAAAATGATAACCAACAAAGGTATGTGTGCATTCAGCTCATGCCTAAAGACTTTTCGGGAAAAAGTTAGGTCTCATCTGAACCCTAAAATGGTCTAATTAATCTTCTAGGGCATAATCAGATCCATACTAGTGGAAAAAAAACAAGGCAAACGAGCACCAAGAGGTGCCTTGATGGATTCAAAGGATGGCATGCTTAGGGGCTACTGGCACCTTAACATTGTGTCCTACCTCTGTATAGATAGTGAACTGTCTAATATGCTTCAAAGGAAAAGGTCAAATGAAAACATTTCTTCTCGAATAGACCCAGAAGCTCCAAGCTCTAAGTAACCCTGTAAACGAGAGAAGCCAGATATTAGATGGAGTTCCAATTCCATCAATGTGCTCATGTTATATACTGACAGATCCAGGAATGAAAACAAAATAGGCACAGAGATTATTTTTATTTTCTGAATGTAATAGCGAAATGTGTCGATCACTGAAGGAGCATTTATCACTAAAAAAAACAAAAAAAGTTTCCAATCTAACCCCAAAGGCAATTATCGAGATCGTAAAGAGACTAGATTTAGTCTAACCATATACAATAGAATAGACACAATGGGTGCGGTATCCTAGTGGCCTAGTTGCCTCTTCTTTTAACCTTAATCTTAAGCTTTTGGAGCTTACAAATTAAAAAGTAATACAACAATAAAAATAATTTTAACTGGTGTTTTACTGTGGTGAAATATTTTCTGAAAAAGTCCTTATATGCGACAACTGCCTCTGAAATCCCCCCTGTATAATTTCACCCCGAATAAATATTATTTTGCTCATACTTATGGAGCAAAATAAACTAATTTTTTTTTTTAATATTTACGAGGTAAATGTTATAGAAACAAAATGCATTTTTGTCTAAAACACAGAATAAAACTTATTAATTACAATCATTTCAATTACATATACAGGAGTCTGATTTTATTTAAAAACAAAACAAATTCCTTAAGAAATTTTAATTAATCGCACCCACCCTAATAATTATGATTGTTCTTCAAATTAATGAGCTTACATTAATTAGAAAACTTTATATGGCTTTCCATGACAAGAAAACTCGTAAAGAAGAGGCTCTATACCATTCGTATATAATAACATCAATTTTAAAACCAAGAAATTGAGTTGGAGTTTTACGTAGGTAGAGATTCATTACCTGAAATCTGATTAGGGGAAATTTAGTCATAAGGAACAAAAAAAAATTTGAAAACAATCTAATCTTGTCCAAATATGTTGACAGAACATTAAAATATGCCGTGAAAGGATTTTCATTTCACCCTTTTTTTTTTTTTTTGTTATTTTCCTATTTAATATTATATAATCCGGAATCCTATTTTAGCTACACCAACAGCAGTTTAAATTAAATACAGAAAGAAATTCCCCCATGGTTTGAACAAAATCCTCTTAAGCTTCATCGGACATTGTTCTAAAGAACTTTTATTTTTCTTTATTACGTATGTAGGTATGTACCTACAAACTTGACGTAAAATTTTTTCCTGCAGCTACAAATAATTCTTCGTTTTCTATGACGACATTAAATCGATTTTCAACTTCTTTTTTAAGACTGAAAACGGCTAGGGCTAAGCTTATAATATGCAAAGAGGTAAACGCGAGGAAAAACAAATAAACTAAATGAAAAAACGAGTAACACTTGGGGTAACGTGAATTGGCTTCCAATTAGGTCATTGAGAGTTAGAGATTTCTTTTGTAAAATTGTAAGCCGGCATGATTGTGAGTTATTGAAATTTGTACTTTGTAAATAAGTCATTCATAAGAAATGTATCAACATTCAAAAACGCCATTCAAATTTTCTTGCGATATTTACTAGCAAAGCACAAAATTCTAAAAGGAAAAATTGTATAGAACAGGGGAAATTGAAAAAGAACACATTTTGAAAAGGATTGGAGATTAGACATGTTTCTTCACTTGTTGAAGATAATCGAAAGGAATCAGTTTCACAATATAAATGGCAATTTCAGGAATCTATATTTAGATATTATTTTTGGAAATATCACACTTTTCTTTTATTGATAAGTATGGTTTCAATTATTATACCCTAGATGAAATCTATAGGGTATACCAAGTTTGTCATTCCGTTTGTAACACCTCGAAATAATGATGGTAGAACAAAATGAATTGGACACCCATGCATAATATTAAAAGTTATTTTGATTTTTGCATGTCCGTCCGTCTGTCCGTCCCTCCATCCGTTCGAACAATAACTCGAGAACGCAACTCCTTCGTGGCGTTGCCATACAAAAATTTCGGTTTCCACTATATATTTGGACACTGCCTGAAAACGCGTTGACATAGAGAGCTGAAATTTGGTACATGGTGTTTTTATAGTAAGTAATGACAAATAAAATCTCAAAAATGTACTAAATCGGGCAACTCCTTCTTGGTGTTGCCATATAAAAATTTATGTTTTTTACATATACTGTTAAAACGTAAGGTTTTGGAATATTTCTTAAGGAAAACTCCGAACTTTGTTTTATGTTTTTTTATTATTTCCTCGACGTTTCCCTTCTTCAGGAGTTGGCTACATTGGAGTACAAGATAGTATTACGTATTACCCTATCTTGTACTCCAATGTAGCCAACTCCTGAAGGTACTAATCAAGACCCGAAACGTCGAGGAAATAATAAAAAAACATAAAACAAAGTTCGGAGTTTTCCTTAAGAAATATCACAAAGCCTTACATCATAGACCCGATCAAAAACATAACCAGCTGAAGACTTCCAATCAGCTATAAACCATCACTGTTAAAACATCAGTCCTAGAAATTTTTATTGTACTACAAACTTCTTCAGAATACGAAGTCCTATAAAATTGGTTATAATCATTTTTTCTGTCTGACGAACCGTTCTAGAAATATATGCGAATAACCACTTCAAAAATCAAACTTGCATAGATCGGTGACCATACGAAATTATATACGGACATTCATTGGTCTTAGACCAATTCTAGCTTTTTCACTTGTTGTTAAGTAATTTTGTAATTGTCACTTACTTTTGGAAATACTACCCCTAGAAATAACAGTGACGTGAGTAGAGTTGCTGCGTGGCGGTTGGTGGAAAAGTAACGGGGGGGGGGGGGGGGGGCGTACATTGTTACTATCAGATTTCAATGAAATTTATGTCATTTTTCATTCAACTTTATAGAATCGACTCGATTCTAATCGAAACGAGTTCCCAAATACGGCCTCAGGCTATTATATACACTAATTTCATAGGTCGCACCTGGTAATTTAAATAATTATAACTTTACCTATACTGCCATTTAATAAATCAGGTTGGTAAGCTAGCATGTGATCATGGTATATTTATATTGTTACGCGCTACAAAGCGACATAAGCGACATCTGTTAGAAATAGAAACAACTTTAAGTTAGTGTCATCTTAGTAAACTTTGGGTTCGGAGAACGGAATATTCAGGAAGGTTCTAGGATAATTCGTAGAGTATAAATACGGCGCTCTCACATCCAGGAGGCGAGTCTTATTTCAGACAGTCAAGTGAACGAAGTAATGAAGTAAACTATTTGGATTGCGATAATTAGAAGCACAGTACTAGCGATAACTATAAAGAGTTGATTTGATAATTGTTTGTAAATGTTATAAAAGTAAATAGTGAAGTTAAATAAAAGAACAACTTGTTATTGATATCTGAAATATTGGGTTTTAAATAACGAACTAAGGTCACCCTCGTAGCAATATGTATTTACACAGAAGCACACTTATAGATAGTATACATTTCACAGTAAAAAGTTACTCATACAATAGCCAATTCATTCTAGTTTTATTCATCAAGCCAAGACTATGTTCATTCCATCTACTTACTTACTTAAAAATCACTTATTTTTATTATGTGTTATTATAACTTATGTATGTATATACAGGTAAATATAACTCACGTTTTTATTATTCTTTGAAGTTATTTTTTTGAGTTTTTTAATAACACTACAAATTTATCTGGAAGTAGTTCAAATTCAAATTCACGTTTTAGGGTTGATAACTCGAACATTTATGAATGGATATAAGGATATTAAGAACCGTTAGAATGAACGATGCGATATCCTTTGCAAATTAGGATAGAAGTGATTTTAATGGATGAGAAGGGGCATACTCCATCCTACGCTTATTTTCCAAACACACAGTATAAAGAGAGCTCTAGGAATAATTAACAAACTTGCCAACTGTTTATATATATGTTTGTATTTGATCTATGAAAAAAGTCATAGTAATTCATATTGTTGCCAAGTAAGGTCGCTTAGTTTTTGATTTATATAAATATTCTAGGCATTTTATGAAAGTTCCACAGTGTACTGAATTCGCATTTCGTAAGACATAGCAAAAGTATGTACATAGTGATTGTTTCAGGTAGGAAAGTAAAAAGTCATTATGTCGAGAAATGCATTTTAAGGAATGTTTCAGAAAAAAACCAACCACCTATCCCATCCCATTACTCATTACCAGGTACCTAAACAAAATTATGGGACCGCTAGCAAGATTGCATATAAAAAAAAGGTGTGCACTTATAATTGCAAGCTATTAAGTGCAAAGTTCTTATGCAGCAATGAAAATTGAAGTTAGCCAAGAAGAACGTCGCAAATTAATTCTTTCCACACAATAGAAAAATCCGAATATGCCTCAAAGACGCTTAGCTAAAAAGTTGAAAATCCCGAAGACGACAATTCAAAATGTTCTCAGTAAATTTCGGATATCTTGTAGTGTCTAGAGAAAGTCTGGGTTAGAAAGCAAATCAGGTTCAGTAGACCAAAAATGGGCCAAGAAGTGGTAGACAACTTTAAACGAAATCCCAATATGTCGTTGAGAGATATGGCTGATAAGGCTGGAACATCATCTGATACGGTCCATCGAATTAAACGAAGAGAAGCCTATGAAGTTTCCATGTTAAATAAACATCGAACAGAACACTAGAAAAGAACCAAGTTGCAAAATCTAGGAACCAGCTTTTTAATGAAAATTTCCTAACAAAATTCGACTGCTGTATTATGTGTGATGCAACATAAGTGAAAGCGGACTTCAACGAGCTTCCAAGTCAGGAATTTTTTTTTGGCAAATTATGAGTGGATAATGATATAGTAGAAGTAATTAAATAACAATTTGAGCAATGTCAAACGTATGTCTATAGTGTTATATTTCGCCAATAAATAAATATGCCGTCAAAATCATGAAAAGTAACATAAATATGATTGCGAGTAATAAAGGCTAAATCGGTAAATAAAAATAATCCAATCATACAAAATTCGATATAAGAACCTTGGAAAATGTGCCAGGAACAAACCAAAAATTATCTTTTGAAGGATTTACGTGGAGTCAATAAATACACATATTTTATTTATCGGTGGACTCCTTTCGTAGTCCTTATGATGAAATCTTGATTTTACAGTAATCAAATAACATAAACGACCTCGAAGCTGGATATCGTGGTGGCGTGTCTATTGAGTATCCGTTTTTATCTACCATCCAGAGAAACTTTTTTTATATTTAGAAAAGTCTTATCGATTTCAAAATGTCTTGAAGTGTAAATGATGTGGAGTGAATAAATATCACAGACACCGATCCTTCTTTATAACGACGACGTCTCTAATGATGTGATACCAAAATGATGTCAAATGCAAATCCAGTAAAAAAAGTATGTTTGGGGAATTTGAGAGAAGAATATGAAATAGTACAGGGTGGGCCAAAAGTCACCATGGGGTTTAAAAATTAAATTGGTAACATATGGTAGGATGAAAAAAAGGAGGGGTAAGGTGGGGTGGGAAACATGCTTACCTATGAAGAACAGACAATTGGCTATCATGTAAAAAAGGAATGAAGAGAAACGGTCAACAGGGTGTGGAGCAATGTACAAACGAAAAAGTTAGTTATTTTTAAACCCCATGGTGACTTTTGGCCCACCCTGTATTTCCGAAATTTATGGAAACAGGCAAACGTATGTATGTTTGTATATGGTGACATGTAAATTTTCCAATCGAATAAAAGTTTTTATTTTTATAAATACTTCAACGAAATGCATCATGTATAAAAATTGCTTAAAAATATAATTGGCTCGTCCCAAAAATAAATATTTTGAACACAGTTGCCACAAAAAGTTGACCAAAGGTGTAGAGGTCATGGAAATATGGTACGGTTGGTATATAGTATAGGCAAATTATCGAAAATAGACAAGAAATTTTCGAAGTTGTTGAAACTTGGCATAGACGTTTAAAAATATATATATTTCAAGAAACCAAGGAGTCCCGAACTACAAGGGGTGTGTCGGAGTTGCAATGTTTAAAAAAGGTGGGATGGACCGAATTTTTACGTGTATAATAGGAAGTTGCAATTGAATCATATTAAAAATTTGTCCAAAAATAAGATTCACTCATCATATTGTAATCATTGTACGTGACTATTAGTTTTTGAGATTTTTTTTTTATAATTAAAAATTTGTTTTTCCAATTTTAAATCTATCTTATTAATTCTATTGCTTGACTAGCTATGCGTACATTCTTTAAAATGAAAAAATTACATATTAATTGCATAAGTGAGGATATTTAAATAGATTGAAATATTATATTATATTGAAGGCTGAAAAATTTGCCTCCAATTGAAATACATATACAGGGTGTTTTCATCTAGGTGGTCCATAGAGCAAGAGGTGATAGTACTCACCTAGACGAACAAAAAATTATACGGTAAGGGAGGAGGGGTTCACATAAACCGTTTAAAAAATACAAGGTGATTGAAAAATTATGCTAGTCTTTCACAGAACACCCAGCATCTTAAAAAGCACAGGGTATGCCGCCTGCCGTACTCTTCTCTCAGGAGTTCTGGTGGTCGAAAATAATTATTCAGATATTTATACATATTTCTGTATTTGCTACACTTTTTTTTTATCTAAGATTCAATATCAGTTTGTGGAATGTGTAAAGTTATAAATAAAAGAGGAAAACTACTTCTGCAAGGTATATGTATTTCTTTTTAATGATATTAGGAATCTAATTCCAGCGCCACTATGCCACTATTTTAAATTATTTTTTTTAATGAAACTAAATAAGATAAAATGGATTCAAGTCCCACCTAACACACAGCACTCTTCAAGTACTTTTTAATAAATGGTGCTAATTTTTCAGTGTCAACTATGTAATGAGCAGCCAAATACTTCTTGATAGCTGGTAAAGATAATCCACCGCATTCCCTTAAACTTTTAATAGCATTAGTAACCGTTTCTGAGGTAGGAGGATGAGTTGGCTTTGCTTTCGGTTCTTTAGCTCTAGAGGCAGCTTTTTTCCCTTTTTATTATCACCACTCACTGCTGCGGTAGTAACTTCTACACTTGCTTTAGCCATTTTAGAAAAAAAAAGCTTAATTTATTTAATTAGAAAATACTAATTTGACAACAGTATTTAGTAACACTTGGACTTTACACTCTCACAATTAAAACTCACGATTTATAATGACACCTTAGTCGACGTTATTTTGAGCCAACTTTTCTCTCAGCCGAAGCAGATAGCTCAATCTGTGCTCAGCATTGAAGATGCAGGACGGCATGCTAGCACTCCTCGACTATTGGCGGAGAGTGTGGGGTGGGTTACGCGAAGAAACCTGCCGCTGTCACGCACCATTTACAAAAAGAAATTCGTGCCTGACATATCACTGGTTTCAAAATAATTAGCTGATCAAAAAGTATACCAATGACAGATATCAAAACAACCAGATGCAGTTACCACTTTACTGAAAAGTATAAATGTGTGAAATAAGATTCCGTACTGGACCAAGTAAAGTAGACTCCATGGTACATAAAGAGAAGTTGCGAGGCTGAACATAAGTCTACTGGAGACATTAATTTCGTTTCTGAGAACCATGGTTTAGTGATTAGGATGCGATGTAAATATTGTTGAAATTCTAACTGATCTGTAGATTTTGTTTTTACTTATAACAGGTCTGCATAAAATACATAAAAACATGGATAAACATTTGTATTACTTCATTTCAAGGCTCTTTCCCTTGTTCATGTTACAGGAAGACACCTTGATTTCAATCTTTCAATTTGAAGTCATCTAAGTGGTAGAGACAGGAAGTTTTGTTATATATCCCTTGGATGAGAAGTAAATTAAAATATGGATTAAATTGGCCTATGAAATCATCTCTAAAGCTCAATGTAAACTGAGAAGATTTTCACAATGTATGTACATATGTATGGATACTGTCAGAGTAGCATGTGTTGAATATGAGTGCCATACTGATCTATTTGAGAAATATACAAAAACGATCTCTTGCTGTATAAAACAAAAAGCCGTACAACTAGTAAATTATAAGGAAAACATCAACTAAATACAGCGTCATTCCACAGAAAATCGACAAATGGTCTGAATGAACCATTTCCGATTCTGATGAAATTTTACAGGTATAGATTCGTTTTATTGGTATTAAAATTCGCTTTTTTGTTTTTGTACATTTTTAGATGAGATACAGTATTTTGAAATTTAAAAAAAGTGACTTCATTTTGCATGGTAACTGTAACTTCAAAAATTAATACCTTAAAATGTACACATCGCAAGCCCATGAGAGTCTGGATCAAGCCTCCTCCTAAAAGTCCCCCTCCCCCCCACTCAAAGTTATGTTTGAAAAATTTTCATCTTTTGAAGGAACTGCAGTCACTTAAATGCCTTTCACAGATATCGCCGTTTCAAATGTGGGACACTGGCTTTAAAGAGGACTTTTCATCCTTTATTACTATATCCAACATGTTACGATTTATGATCACATATCCCAATTATCGAGCCTTAATGTTGAATTTTTGAAAAAAAATGTCATACAAATTTGCAATGTTATCCTCAATCCTGTTAAGTTTTTACACTACGGACATATTTTTTTTACTTCTAAAATATGACTCATTGTCAGTCCTTTACAAAAAGAAAAGAATTACCTCAAAATGTGCTTCCGTTCAAAACTTATTAACATTTTTGTGTTATACGAAAAGTGTTCTGGAAATTAAACTTTTTCACATAACATAACATAAAAAAATTTATAACTTTTGAACGAAATCAGATATTGAGGTAATTCGTTCCATGTTTTAACGGACTATTAATAAGTCATATTTGAGAAATAAAAAACTTATGTCCTTGGTGTAAAAACTTTACGGATAAACCTAAAAATTTATATGAATTTTTTTTTTTTTAAATTCAAATTTAAGATTCTATAACTAAGCCATTTGCTCATTAATCATTATTGGATACTTTTATAAAGGAGGTAAAGTTCTCTTTGAAACCAGTGTAGAAGATTGATCCTGCGATATCGTGAAAGGACTTATAAGCATTTAAGTGACTGACAAACGAAAAAACTTTTAAACGTAACTTTGAGTGGGAAGGAGTGATTTTGGGGAGGGAGGTCTCAACAAAAGTATAACAAGATACTCAAAAAGAAAATCCATTGACATACCCCACCCATCCTTCTAATTTACCGAACACAATGCACATAATCTGACAACTCAGCACATGTCATAAATTTTCCTTCATAGTTTTCTGGACTACATACATATGTATATTTAAAAGGTATGTAACTCAATCCAAACTTCAAGGAATTCCATTTTCTTCTTTCCGCAGCTTCCGCAAAACCCATTAAGGATTAAAATAAAAATCGAAAGTGAACCTGATTTTAATAATTTTGTTTTCATTTTAAAGAAAATGAACTCAAGTAAAATTGAAAAAAATTGTTCACCCAAAAATTTCTACGCATTAATTTTAGTGTATTTATATTTTGTGAGCTTTTTAAAATATTCAAGGATACAGGACATATCCGTTATTCTTGAAAACAAATTTTCAGAAAAAGGACCTTGACTAATTTTTTTCAGGAGATTCAAAGCTTCCTTCAATAAGTCGCGTTTGTTTAATGGACTTGCGATGTGTACATTCTGAGATAGGTATAAATTTTTGAAATTAGACCAACCAAGCAAAATTTGCAACTTTATGCAAATTTCAAAATACCGTACTCCTTCAAAAATGAACAAAAAAATATTTCAACAAAGTACTATTAACAATAAAACGAACCTACCTGTGATATTTCATCAAAATGGGAGATGGTCAATACATAAATTTACACAATATTTGTCGAATGTGTGTGGAATGTCCTTACAATCTTTTCCTTAAACTCCTTCGAAAGTTCAATCTAAAATATTTTTTTTTTAATCTAATATAGGTATACATACATACTGCATCTTATATACATAATATACAATTTTCCACATACCCGGGAATATCAATAAATGTATACATATGTATATCTGAACAACACAAAGGCAATTAAATAAAAATCTCGGTAAAAAGAACGTCTCGAACCTCCTTAATTCTTAATAAAAAAAAAAATAACAAAAACCATCTAAGGTTTAAATTATTTAAAAAAAAAAGATCTAAGATAAAATTTACTTTCGTACGTTTTCACTTATTTTATTATTTTTCAAATCACCTGGTGATGCTGGACCAGGACTGTTGCTCAAACTATCAGATGACGGAAGTTTTGGTAGAAGAACTTGTAGTGACGTACGCCGCGATTTCTTATCGTCGGTAACTGAGTTATATGATTAAATATTATAAAAAATTATCACAGCGAAAAAAAATCTAAGTTAATAATGTATTATTATTTAAAGAAAATATAAAAAAAAGAAAAACAATATAAGATTTATCTTAAGGACATTTTTAATTTTGCAACTAAAAGTATTGTTAGTATTAAAGTTTTTCTTGTTAATAAATTTTTATTGGAAAATTTTAATGCATAAAGCATGTTTTATTTATTACTATGAAAATAGAACAATAAAATAAAAACTTTAAGTTTAAAAGAGCAATTATGAAATTTTGGCTAATTAATGTTTTGCGTGTTTTTAAACCAATTTTATCGAGCTAAATGTAAAGCTAAAGAATTATAAAAAAGTGAACTATTTGCCATTGTTTTAATTAAAAACGTAGAATATTTTATTATCGGTTTTCAGATGAAAACCACATGCAAAATATTTTAAATAACCCGTTGAACAAAAATAGAAAAATACTTAAGAAAATTAAGATGTCCCCAACAAAGTCATCAGGAAAGCACACCAGGGGAAAATAAATTGTACTGAAGACATAATTTGAGCTACATTTATGATACAAATAGTTTTATATTTTAATCAAAAAAGGCGCAATATTGTCTCGACCATGCATTAATATTAAAATTATATTGGAACGGGCAGGTAAATCATTAATCGTAATCGCTTATACTTTTCCACGGTTGAACATCCTCTTCATGACAAACATTGTTGGTAACCAACTCCAGTATTGACCCAAATTTCAAAGGTTCTGCTCTTCTCGTTAGTGGGTTATGGTTCTATCGATAATCACTCGTAAATAAAAGGTTAATTTTACGAATAGTCCAGGAACTTTGGCAAAATATGGGTTCATCTTCGGAAAAATTTCAACCAAGCTAGAAATTGGTATACACTTACTTTTCAGTTCTCTAAATAAGGTGTGAAAAGTTTCCGGAATTTGTTTGTCTGCATAACTTGTGACAGCCCAAAAACGGGAGAAAAAAAATAGCTTTTTTCAGTGTATTGCGAATATCTTCATTCCTGTTGGTCTTCATTTGTTTAGTTATGTATTGTTAAATATTCACGAAGAAAAAGATTAAATTACACTTAACCGAACAAGCTTATTTTTTTTTACCGTAGACTTTTACATCTTTATAATGTTAGAATAAGAAGATGACAAACAGGAGCGTTTATTTTGTATCCTAATGTCTATAAAAATGTCAAAACGCGAAGATACCGCACAGAATCCTCGATTTCGATCAGTACATGCAATTATATATCCATACAAAATTTATATTGGAATTTTAATGGCAGATTACGGGAAACTATTAGTCTTATCAATCATCTTTATTCCACCTTTTTTGTAGAGAATCTCTTGCTCTTTCTTTTTTATATACAGGGTGTCCCGTAAGTCGACGTCAAGCCGGAACCGGGTGATAGACCAAATCGTAACAGTTACCAGAAAAATATAAAAAAAAATCTAAGTCATGTATTTTTCAAATTATAGGCATTTCTTTTGTTTTCGAGAAAATGTACACCTTGTGATGGTTTATTAGCTCCTGTTGCTACAAATCTTTATTTTTTTTCAATTTTATTTTTCTTATGTAATCCCGAATAGTGCTTATGTAACCTGTTGCTTTAAGTTCTAAGCCAACTGCTCCAACTTGGAAGAAAATGTCACATTTTGCCGAACCAACAATATAAAATTAAAAATTCGTTGAACTTTAACTGACTGTACTGACAAAAAAATTTACTACGCCAGTCTGGCAAGGGATATGTGGAACAATTTTTTGATCGGCTTACCTCAAGGAATCGCGAGGTATACCGGAAGGTATCTTGATCAGAATCACCCTGTATATGTATGCAGGAACTAAATAGTATACACATAATGTAGCCTAAAATTGACCAGCAAACCCTTTTAATAGTTTTTTGGGTCTTCTTCATACCTTAAATTAAAAAGCCCTAGTAATCCTGAAAAAATACAAATACAATGAATTGTGTGTATACATAGTATATACACACACACACACACGCATATATATTTTCATTCCATAAAAATTATTATAAGCTAGCCATGTTGCTGTGGCTGTACGTTATAAAAAACAAATGGAGAACTACCGTCCTCCCACTAAGTATATTACTATAAATTTCTTCATTGAGGTTGAAACAGTTCCCAATACATACTTCCTTTCATTCACTCTTCGATTTCTCTTATAAGAGTTACACGGTGTTGTATGTTCTTTGTACATATATCTATATGTAACACCCTGTGTCTTTTAAATTTTGACAGAACTAAGTAATGGTGCTATTAATAACTCACAAAAAGTAGAGCTCTTCGCTCGAAGAACGGAAGTCACAGCTTCTTAAAATGATTTCTACTTTAACATGGTCTATTTTATGTACAATTTGAGCAAACTCATGAACTTCAATGGAACTATAAAGTCCATATCTTTCCATACATACGACCAACAAAATCGCAATAAAAGGAATAATTTACTGCTATTATCTACAGTTGATGATGAGTAGGTAGCATCGGTTTTATTAACAACTCATTTAGGTAACAGTGCCATAAACATAGTAATTAGAATAATTCAAAAATGCAACTCTTTAACCTATGGTATCGATCCGAGTAAGCATAAAAACGGATGCCCATCCCGTATGCATGCATGCATCATGTCTTGTACGTTTCAACACGTATACATACATACCTACTGTAAATTTAGGTTAATGCAAGCTGTAAAAAGCTAAAGAGGACAAAAGATAAAATGCCTAAGAGCGATTAAAGTTTGTACTATTTTCCACAAATTGCGGAAAGTACAAACATAAATAGTTGCCTAATTGCTTTAGTAGAGTGATGATTCATTATTGTGAGGTCTTTTCCTGTTTAGAATTGTCCGGAAGAACTTATTTCTTATCACACAAAAAAAAACAGTAGAAATTGTTGCCGTGTGTGTTGAGATATTTCTCTCTTACCAAACTTTCTGAAAAATAAGATCCTTTTACCTACCGTTTCAATTGCAATATCTAGGTCTCACCCAAATGAAAAAAGTATATTTCAGCTGAATTATTTAGAAGAAAATTTTATTGCCTTTTCTGAAGCGATTTATACTTAGAAAAGCGGCAGAAATAAATACTTAATTTTAACATTTCACAATTAAGTCTTTTCGTCAAAATTGCACAAAATGTCCACCAAAGCAATTAAAGAATATGGCGCTAATACTTTTAGGAACGTCATAACTTGTTAATTTATAATGATCATTACGTATAAATTTATTTCTGCCGACACGACAGTTCGTACCGAAGTGAAATCGTTGAACCAAGTAATTTAAAAAATATGTAAGCAAAATTCTTCACGTAAAAAGCTGTTTCTAACATATTACCTACTGCATTGAAATCACCGTTGGGGTTATTCAAAAGGAATCTTGAACTCTTAGCAATGAAAATAATTTGTGCTAGACAACCCCATGTTCACCTGAAACTGATCATATCTGAGTGAGAACTCTATTCGATCAGAACCTGACAGATGTGTAAAACTATAGGGTGCTTCCGGCTCAAAGGTCCATAGGGAAGGAGGAGATATCTCAACAATTTTGCAGTTAGAGGGTGATAAAGGCAATATGCTAGTTTTTCACAAAACACCCTATAATTTCCCTTTTATATAACATATGAAGACTCAGATGATAGATACCCTTATTATGGTTGTCACCACACTTCAACGACACGACTGTGACATCCTATGAATTTTACACAGTCGTGTCACTTGAAGTGAGATGACAACCATAATAAGGCTGAGTAATCCATCTAAGCCTTCCAACGAATGTCTCATGACGCTAGTTAGAGGACGTCAAAGTAAAAAAATTGGGGAAAACCTAATAACCGTTACATTTTCTTGCAAGGTTTGGAAACCTCAGAATGTTACCTTTCAGTTGTACAGTTTCACATGCACCTACCTATATGTAACCGTTCTTGAGATAAGCCAATTCATTACATATTTTGTTAATTTTGCTTCTGACGATGCAAATCGCGCCTAATTTTATGCAATTCTACGCAAAATCAGCAACATAAATTAAATTATGCATCTAAAAACCAGGTTTATTTCAAAAACGGTTGCATATAGGTTTAGTACATGTAAAATGTTAAATTCTGATGTTTCTAGATCTTGCGAGAAAATGTAACAGTTATCAGGCATTTTTCCGAGAAAATTTTTAAAAATTTCAAAAATTAGGAATTTTTTTCCAACAAATTTTTCAAATTTTCACAGGCAGCTCTAAAAATGTCACAGAAAAAAGTGACAATTAGGAATGATCATTGCTCAGTGGAATAACCATTACAGTATCGACCTTCCGATTAGAATTCAAAAATCTCAGAATTTCTCAGGCTTAAATCGCATAGATCACTTTTCATTGTCAACATATTCAGAGTTAAACATGCACGCAGCTCGAAAAAAGCAGATTACAGAAAATTATAGAGTCCTCATTACTCCCTATACAACGCAGCTAACAAAGCACTCAAATTAGGTATCATAGAGAAAAGCAGTAGAACGTAGCAAATATATGTATAGCTCATTTACAAAGATCAACTAATCACATTTCAAGGGTTTCCCATTGAGTATACAAAAATCAGTTTCTTCACCTCTTCTCTGAAACAAACATCGCGCTAGTAATATCAGAAGATCAAGTATTAATTTAAGTATAAATAACATGAGCTGAGCCAAATTGATTGAAACGCTTTTGAAACCGTTTAAGTAAAATGAATTTTCAGCATTATACGCTTCTCAATTGTGCACTTTAGTCAATTGCTTAAAATTAATTGAGAATTCAGTTATTTGATGCTTTTCGTCTGGTGTGAAAAAAATCTCATTTATTTTACTAAAAAAAACAAAAACCAACACGTTTTCTGGATCACCAATTCCAATAGCTACAATTATCATCAATATCAATTCAAATAATTACTCACAATTATTAATGTGAATGTAAGAAGAAAAGCTCCTAGAGTCCCTATCGCATAATTTCTCTTTATTTTTTCATTAAAAAACGTTTATTTCCGACCTTTCTTTAAATACGAAAACAAGTAGACATCTGTGCTAACTTGGCGCTATGTGAAGTGAACACAGCCACCTATGTCAACGGCTCCACAATAATTAATGGTAGAGGATAATTTCATAGTATACATAATTGTTCACTTTTATGTCGTCAACTTGGCCTCTCAGCGGTAAATTGGCGGACAACTCAACATTATTAATGGTTTAATTATGTATAAGGCTGAAACAGTTCCAAGCAAGCGTACTCATGTCTCCATTCAACCACCTACAAAGTACGCTTCACACAATTCAAAACAGGTTCACTCTACCGGGTTGATGCTCTCCTTTTGCTTTATTTTTCACTACTGTATTTACATAACATGCACAAAAACAGTATAAAATCAATCCAATAAGCCAAATCATAATTTTGAAAGAATTGCAGAATTAAGCGTAAGAGAAATTTTGATATTAAGCCTTGCCGCTTGGTAGCTTTTATGGTAGCTGCTGAAACTCATTTTGTGTTTCTACATTCAAAACTTAAAACTCTATTTGTCAAGAAGAAGAAGATGACATTTTTTCTCACATAAGGGATATCGTAAATTACAACACAAAAAAAATCCTTACATATATATGCAGTTTCATAGTCTCCTTTGAAGTTTCCCTATATCTAACCAACTGCAGCACCCATAATATCCGACTACAGCCAAAATCCCAATGGCGTAGTGTAACGGTGACAGGCAATAACTGAGATTTGATGAGAACGAACCCTCGATTGATATATAGCTAGCTACTCTGGCGACTAAGCGCATCACAAATTCGTAGTATACTAGCTAAGCGCAAGGCAATTCAATTCCATGGGGATGTGGTCTCCCTTTACACATGCTAAATCGAATTTCTAAAATATTATATTTTCAATACAAATTTTGTAGGGTCAACCAAACGTGAAATATACATACAGATCTCCTTTCCCAATGAGACAAAAGTGTCTTGGCTTTAAGCCTCTAAAATAAAGCTCTTGGCGTTTTATGTTACGACCGCATGATGAAAACAATAATAAACGAAAAAATAAATGAGCATTGCATATACTCATACGTTCGTACCTATTAATGGTGGTAAATGTATACAGGCTGTCCCGTAAATGGTGTGATACCCGAAGGTTATGGTGAGATCATACTTAGACTAGACGAATGTATGGGGGGGGGGTCCTAACTATTTCCAAAATAAGAGGACTTAAAAATATTTGTGTATGTTTCTATAGATTACCCTGTAATTGCTGGACGATACACCCTATGATGATGGCTTAAATGATGGTGGATAGACAATAGTTGGACCTTTCCAATGGTCTATAATTTTTTTCCGTACCCATCTTCTTTTTGACATTATGGCTCAAAAAAGTTAAAATTTTGAAATTTTTACTCGTTTTGTTTTTATTTAACTACTATTTTTATCAAAAAACACGTCTTCAATACCATTTTTTCTTACTGGATTTAAGAAACCCAAAATCTTAGCTTTAAATTGACTCTATGCCCAAGATGTAATCCTTTCTCCGTTTTTCGCCCTTTTTCCTAAGCATATTCATCGAAAACGGCTGAAAAAGTTCAATTAGTGCCAGAAAGTAGGCAATTATTTTTTAGAAATGGTGATCTATAAAAACATACCCAAATATCTTTAAGTTCCATTATCTCGAAAACCGTAAGCAAATATCTTCCCGTTATCTCGAAAACCGTAAGGATTCCCCCCCCCCACTTGTTTGCTCGTCTAAGTATGACCTAGGGTATCACACCACTTACTGGACACCCTGTATAATGCGTGAGACCTGTACCGTTGAGTAACGTTAGGTTCCTATCGTTAAATTTTCTTTTTATTTATAAACCTTCCATGGATTATCTGTTTGTCTAGAATAATATCTCGAAATTGCCCTCTAGGCAGAGAGATAGGATATCGGGAAAAAGTAATATTTTGATATACAAATAAAGTTTGTAAACGAGTTTCGTATTCAAAAATTCCTTTCACAAAACTTTAAATTTTCAAAAAAAAAAAAAATCTCATATATTAAATTCAATTGGGGGATTTTTTATGTAATATACTTATATTCAGAAATCCAGCATCAATTGTTACAAAGAAAGAAGCTACGAAAGATTGAAGTTGTACAAATTGTAAGTTCATGGAGGTTATTTTAGGTAGGAAAGAGGCATTTTGTGGAGACATACACACTTGCAATTTGAAACTTCTGCCATTCAAATCATGTCGAAAACTTCCCAATCTAATTTCATAAATTTCATTTATTTTTCCCGGACTGGAATCGTACCGTATAATCAGTCAAAGATGGAGAATAGAAGAATTTTAACAACTTTTATTTTTAAAGATTCTAAATCAAATATTAGGTTTTGTTAAGACCTCTTTTCGTGATAGTAGGCACAATTTGAGAAGGCTACCTCTATTGCATGCTAATTTCTCAAGGTCTAACTTTAGTATGCACGAGCCTATTAATCGCATGCACATTACTGTTAATAATATGGCTGAGCGTTTGTTGTTGACGTTTCTAAGTATGTTTAAAAAAAAAAGCCTCTAAATAATATTTAATTGTTTTGTCCTATTTAATTTAATTAATTTTTTTTTTTTGTTCTATGTTGCATTGCATGTCTTTTCATGCGGTGCTTGCTTTATATTTAGTTTAACATACTAATACTAACACCGACTAAGACTGCATGTACTTCAGCCCGTAAAAATGCACTGAATCACTACCGAAAGTTCTGTGCATGAAATGAAACAAAACGAAAATCAAGATATATTCCCTCTCGCTCATTATTTCAGCATCTTTTCGGGGTTGATTCAGTACTCACAGCAGCGGCTTAGTTCAGTATTCACAGAAAGAAAAAGTATGTTGATAGATTTGTCTCATTCTAATTGGCTTATATCTCTTCAGGGCTTGTAAAGTAGTTTTAGTACATTGCATGAAGAAATTCAGAATTCGTTTCCAGTTAAATCTATTGTAAGTACGTCTGAGTGACACAAATATCAGTAATAAATTGGTAAAAATTGAGAAACAGATTTTTAATTATAATAAAAAAAGTTTTAAAATTACAGACAATTTATTAGTTCAAAAGAGTCAATTGACACGACTATATACATACTTTTTCTTATAGCATTGACTCAGTGAAAAAGGACTATAACCGGAGATGTACTGCTGTGAAAAGCGCTCTTAGCTTACTAAATTTAATTAGTAAAGTATTATATATGTAAAAAAGAGAATTTTAACAATCTATCTCCTGAATTATGCTTGAATATTGTGCTTCTATTCATTGGTTTAGAAGGACCGAATACATCTCCCAAAGACTACAGCATAAAAGTAATGAAAAACTCATGCTTTCCCTCCTGTGAAAGTGCAGGTTTTCAGTATTGGTAGCGCTATCTGTCCTCCTCTTTTATACGCAAATAAATCATTTTAACCCTTTTAGTGCCGGAGGCCGATATATCGGCTCTTGCTGCACTGGCGAGAAGTGCCAGAGCCGATATATCGGCCCGCACCTTGTAGCGCTTTACCAGTACAGAAGAGATGCTACAAAAATTTTAAATATGCACGTAAAATCTTGTATGTAGGATGAAATCGCATCCACATTTTGTCCCCTAATTAGATATGTAATTAACTCCGGAATCCAATAAGTGGTTTTGGAGATAACTGTAAAAGAAGTGCATCAGTCCTTTTTAAGGTGAAAAAATGGCCGTTTTTTGGTACAAAAATGGACATATTTTCAACTCATCATTGCGAAGAACCGGTAAGTTGTGGAAATTTACTTCCCATGAGAAAAATGTTCGCAACAGCGTACTAATGGATGTGAAACAAAGAAACAAAGAAATATATGGAAAATATAGGAACTGGGGTGTATATGACCCAAGTGCAAAAAATCCGTTTTTAGGCGGTAAAAATTCAGTTATGACGTTAAAACGATCAAAAACAAAGTACACCACTCGATTACCCTCTCCTCCCTCTTTAATTTGATAGCAAATATGACGTGTTTGGAAAACCCCCTATTGGGGGTGGTACCACCCCCCACCCCCTAAGCCCCCTCCCTGCAAAATTGTTCGCCTATCTTTTTGCACTCTAAACCCTCAATCCATCGAAAAAAACCCCAATGCTCTACGGCCCTCCCAGAAAAACTAGTGTCATTGTTTTGTTCTCTATTTCGTCCTTAATATACTGCTTTTTGAATCATGTAAATATTGTTTCTGGTTTGGTTTTTATGAGCATTTTCCCAAACCCTAGTAAAACCGTGAAATTCGGCACTAAAAGGGTTAAAACGCGAAAGTGGTCATATGTGTTAGTGTTTACTCCTCAATTTTTTCCCGACTGCCTATCCTTTTTCACTGGAGCTGGAAGGTTCCGTTCCAGCCTCCCGAAGTACATTCTCAGTACTTTTGTGCGATCAGGGTTGCTGACCGTTTATTTATTAAACGAGTCACTACAGCGAGCTTATGTTAAGCTGGTTCTGATAGTAGTCAGTAGCTTCAACAATTGTGGAATGAAAGTGATATGCCGAACACAAGAAGAACACGACCCAAAGCTTAAATGAAAAGAAGTATATAATTCAGAAAATCGTAATTATTTTGAAAACAAAAATACACCCTAAAGCAGTGTTTCCCAACGTGGGGCCCACGACCCACAGGGGGGCAATTCGATTGCTAAGGGGGGGGCAATTCGAAAATTCTTGAATTACTAAAGTTTTTTTTTGTAATTTTAATAAATATTTATGACTACATAATATTTTCTTTTCTTTCTTTCATTCTTGCAAAAAAATTACATATTGTCAATAAATTTCGTCACAGATCTTCTAAAACTAATTTGTAATTCTAATTTACAACCAAAATGAATATAATTATTTTGATGCGGCAACATGAAGAACTTCAAAATGGTTTTTGGCTTGTGTCGTTAGTAAATTGAGTAATGAATGACAGTTCAAATATCCTAAATGGCTTGTGTATAAACTAAAAGAGGAATATCTGTAGCACCTTTGGCCAAGGTGCTGAAAGGAGATGTAAAGTTCTGTCAAATAAAATTCTCAATTCTCCCAAAAATATCAGAGAATCCAGCATGAGTTTCTCCCACTTAATCTCTTCAGAGCAAAATATATGTAAACAAAAGCACATGCTGTTCAAAAAATATCCTAGAATTACAGCAACAAACATTGGGCTATCCTACACGAGTATTCTTGATGCAGTAAGCAAACCGGTTTTCTAGCGAAGAGGTAAAAAGAAGCAAAGAGGTATCTCTCCAAAGTGTAGATTAGATTGGGATTTCAGCAAAAAACATTGGGATAAACCGTAATGTTAGGGGGGGGGGTGGGGGCATAAGAATTTTAGAAAGCCTTAGGTGGGGCAAAGCACAAAAAAGGTTGGGAAACACTGCCCTAAAGTATGTAAATTCAGGTTTACCTTACTATCATTGCGGTAATAGCGTTTCCTATAGCAACTATGCGCAACCGACTATTGTGGCACTTTCAGTGTATTCATTTGCAAAAATGTGCACAACTGAAATTTATTAATTTTTTAAAATCAATAAAAAACACAGCTCTTCAGAATTCTAAAATTAATATTTATATGTTATATATATACATTTTTACATACGTACATTTATTTTATTTTAACACCGTGAGAATGTAACGCACGCGAATTAGATTCGAATCCCTAATACAATAAAAATAAATGCAATTGAAGAAATCATAGGGAAATACTCTCATAATAACTAGCATAAATTTTCTCATAAGAAAGTTAAATTAAACCCAGACATTCATAGTGAAATATTTAGCATTATTGCAACCTAAAAAATATCAATAAATTTTCACGTTCCCACAGAAAGCAAAAATTTATTTCAGAATTCTCACAACGTCAGCATTTTTGTGCAAATGCAATTTCCTGTAGAGAATAAAATTTTGTAAAAGCTTTAGCTTTAAGTAAAAGATAAGAAATGAGCTCTATGTAAACATTTTTGTAATAAAATTAATTATCATAATTTAAATTGTTGTTTTTCTTTATTATTATTTTTTTCCTATCCAAAGATAGTTAAGATTTAATTCGCGCTTGCAACTTTTTCAGCCAATACAATCTTTTTCGTCCACGTTAGTTTGTTGTTACTGTCGACCTTCTTTAAATGAGCATCGACAATAAAAATGTTTAGTTTTTTAGCTCTAATTGGATTCATAAATTGAGACTTCCTAGACAATTCCGGGTTCCATTTTGATAAATGGCATCACAGGAAATCTCTTGTTGCTTTACAGAATGTTTCATCAAAATTCTTAAATATTAATTGTACAGGGTGTCCCAAAAGAACTGTGCAATACTGAAACATGTGAAAGTAAAGGTGATATTCAGTCGAAAAGTCGTATATACAATTTTTTTGAATTTCGGCTTAGTTTTGGAGAAATTCCTATTTTTAATTGTTTTGTTGTTCCTTAATAAATTTTTTAATTCAAACCATTTTTTTCGGTTATTTCTTTTATAAGTTGTCAACTAAGTAACTCCTTTTTAACTCAGGTACTATTTATGATTATATTTTTACTAGAAACTTTATATCTAGCCTTATGAATGGGGCTTTTTATCCGCAGGTGTAGCAATCACAATAGAGATCTTCAGAAAGTAGTTCTCATCTTGAACACTAAATTTCATAATACAAAAATAATTAGCTAGTCCCACTTCTACAGGAGGGAGATTAAATAGTTTCCATCCAATTCACAGGAGGTATAAAAAAAGATTTTCAATTTTTTTTAATAAAAGCACGTGAATATAAACTTGCTCAAATAAAAAGAATAATGCAATGTGCCAAACTTCTCCCCAACTTTGTCTGTAGCCTAAGCCCCCCCCCCCCCCCCTTTATACTCCTTTTAAGAAGGCTGGCTTGTTAAAGCTATTATGAAAATTAACCTCTGACATCGATCCAGAAATTAGAAATGCTCAAGACTTATTTAAAATCTTCTTTGCAACAAAAAATAATATTTGAATTTACAGAAAGATTGAACACAGCCATAGCAAAAATTGAAACATATGTATGTATGTTTGTAAATATGCAATTATAAAATGCTTGCCAAAAAAAATCATGTTTTCTTTTTTATACTAAAGCACGACATTACTTTCCGACCGTCCACATAAGTTTCATATCCATACATATGTAATATGTATGCACGTTATAAATGTTCATATGTTTCTCCTGTTAAAAGGAATATTTAAAAAAATCCGAAAAATTTTATATTTTGTATAATGGAGGCCTTGAGCGTACAAGTTCAAGAGATCCTTGATTTGGCGACAGTACAAAAAATACCTACCTAAAGGAATGACGCGTCTTTTGCATCACATACATATGCATTTACACGCTTGAAAGAAAAATCATGTCTCGCTAACCCATTTCTTACACAACCATGCTAACTAATGCCCCAACTATAGTTTACAATTTTTTTTTTTTTCAAATATCTCGGAAGTCAGGTTGAAAATAAGACGAAAAGATTTCTTCATGCCTATGCTTTCCAAAAATATTTAATAATATTTTTGCAAGCCACTCCAACAGTCAATTTTCGGGTTGATGGTCGACAAATGCATATTAAATGCAACTTTACCTATATACATACGTTACCAAACGGCATTAATTATTATTTACATCCATTCCATATTTATCACTAATGCACCTTTCATGTTATAAATTAGCTATTCAAATGAAGACCTCTTAAGGCAACACATACAAGTGAACTGTATGTAGCAATAATGTTGAAATGAGAAGGCATTTGGTTTCAAATTAAAATTGACCACAATTTGCATACCATCCATCAAATTGTCATTCACTTCAATTTATTTATCACGAATCATTTGATATTGTTGATATCAATCAATTTGAGTGATTATGCACCGTGCATGTATGAATTCTACAAAGAAAAGGGGTTTTAAGAAAAAGAAATTCAAATATTCATATCACAATAAATTTGGAGTCCACATACCTAGATCATCTCATTTCATTTCTACAATTGAGAGTGTGAAAATAAAATTGAATAGAAAAAATTATTTAATCTAATTGTTTAAGCTCAATTTTATAAAAAAATTATTTGATCTAATTGTTTAAGCTCAATTTTGTAGATACTGTAAATAATAGCCAGTTTTGAAAATGAGCTCGTTAACTTTTTAAAATTGATTTTTACACGATTTCGAACGATAAAAATGGTCAACGTTGTAAAATGTTGGGGCTAATCACTTGCTGCGTACACATACAGGTGAAAAATCTGAATTTTTGCATACCATTTCACCCATTTTCGAACTTGGACTATAACTTTTATTAAAGACATTCAGCTCCTTAGGTCAACGCGTTTTTAAGCTGAACAGACAGACGATCGGTTCGAAAAGTATAAACTTATATGGTTTTGTGCTATACTAGCAGTTGTTAAGTTTTTGTACTGATTATACCCTAGATGAAATCATAGGGGTATACTAAGTTTGTCATTCCGTTTGTAACACCTCGAAATAATGATGGTAGAGCAAAATGGATTGGACACCCATTCATAATATTAAAAGTTATTTCGATTTTTTCATGTCCGTCCGTCCGTCCGTCCGTCCGTCCGTCTGTGCGCACGATAACTCGAGAACGCGTATACTTAAAGAGCTGAAATTTTGTACACGGACTTTAAAAAAAAAAGTAAAATTAAGTTCGAAAATGAGACAAATCGGGCAACTGCTTCGTGGGGTTGCCATATAAAAATTTCGTTTTCCGCTATATATTTGGACACTGCCTTAGAACGCATCGACGTAGAGAGCTGAAATTTCGCACATGATATTTTTACTACATTAGCAAATAAAATGTCAAAAATGGACTAAATCGGGCAACTCCTTCTTAGTGTTGCCATATAAAAATTTCGGTTTTTTACGTATACTTTGAAAACGATCAGTCCAAGACATTTTTATTGTAGTAAAAACTTCTGCAGAATACGAAATCCAATAAAATTGGTTATAATCATTTTTTCTGTGCGACAAACCGTTCTAGAAATATATGCGAAAAACCACTTCAATATCAAACTTGAATAGATCGGTGACCATACGAAATTTAATACGGGCATTCATCTAGGGTATCATAAGAATTGGTCTTAGACCAATTCTAGCTTTTTTACTTGTTTTCATACTAAGTTCTAGCAACACAAGTATACTAATAAATTAAAACAAAAAGAAATGAATATTTCTGTAGAACTGGCATAAAAGAAACTGTTATTTTTTAATAATATTTATCAATTCTACAAGCAGACTGCATAAATCAAGGCGTAATTATTTTTTCACACTTCATATAATACTAAATAAATGTGCAAACAAGCATAAGAGGAAACAAAATAAACACAATGGATAACATATTGACTGGTCATGGGTCTAGATTCAAACCCCACCAGCAACCACCACAAAGCCATTAGAATACGATTTGTATCTATGATCTACAAAATACAAGTCCTATGTCCTAATTGCGACCTATTATACAGGGTGTCCCGTATATGGTCTGGCACCCGACGGCTACGGATAGGTCCTGCTTAGACGAGCAAATAATTTGAAGGGTGGGCAATTGTAGTGGTTTCCGAGATAACGGTACTTAAAAATATTTGGGTATGTTTTTATAGATCACCCTGTAACTTCTGAACGTTACATCCTATTATTATGATTTAAGATTGAATAGTTGAAACTTTCCAATGGTATATAAATGTTTTCCCTGCTCCTCTTCGTTTTGAAGTTATGGCTCAACAAAGTTAAAAATTCGGAATTTTTACTCGCTTTGTTTTTAATTAACTACTATTTTTATCAAAAATATGTCATCAATACTAATTCTTCATATTGGATTTAAGAAGCCCAAAATCTTAGCTTTAAAATAACCTGCCACACTCTGTACGAAAAATGTAACCCTTTCTGCGTTTTTTGCATTTTTTCTTAAGCATATCTAGCGCAAATGGCTGAAAAGTTCAATAACCCTTCAAGCAAGGCGAAACAAAAACGTACCGAAAATGTAAACATGCTTACATAGAAGTGTACGCAAAAGAAACGCTTTGGTGTTGTGAATGCGTAACAGAAACGAATCATCAGGTCAAAGAGAAGTGAAACTGAAAAGCGTAGACTGTCAGTGTAGTGGTAGTTGACATTATATTTCGCAGACTGTACTCTAAAATGTTTCGTTTTCGGAACGAATATTACGTGACATTTGCGAAGCGTTGGAACAGTTTCGTTTTCGGAATGTAAATTATGTGACGGTTTTGCATCGTTGGAAGAGAGTTCATAAAGTATTCTCAAATTGTGTATAGTTTACGAAACGTTTTTCATGTGGTCTGAATGACGAAGAAAACATCAGATTTTTCTAGTTTAATTTATTTAATAAAAATGCATCTCAATTATATTATAGGGTTTAACAATTTCCGGCAATAATGACCTGATAAATATAAAAAAGCTAAAGTTAAGTTTTTATTTTTGTAAATATTTGTACTTTAACTTATTTTACCATTTCTGCTAGAAAAATGAAGTATATATTAATATTTAAATAGTATGTTGGACGCAGAACAAACCTTGTTAATAAGCATACCTACTTAAATTTGTTGACACTCCAAATTCATTAAATAAAAATCACGCGCCGTTTTGTTATTCTAAGAACATCAAATAATCACACAAAAACACAAAACAGCTGTCAGGTTCTATGAAAAACAGAACACAGGTCAATAAATCCAGAGGTGTACATTTTCAATACGTTTTTGTTTCGCTGTTATTATAACGCTGAAGCTGTTCGCAAAGTTTACGTTTTCGTTTCTCTTTAGATGTACACTCTCAAATGCTTAGAGGGTGATACGTTTTCAATACGTTTTTGTTACGCTGTGATATAGTGTTCATGTACTATACGGCCTTGGGTGTATTAGTGAAAAAACTGTTCGTAAGGTTCACGTTTTCGTTTCACTTTAAGTGTATACTCTCAAATGTTTAGAGGGAAGTGCCAGAAAGTAATGGAAATGACATTTTTCATTTTCAGCCATTTTTGCTGGATATGCTTACGATAAAGTGCAACTAACACAGAAAGGATTACATTTTGGGTACAGAGTGTGATGGCTCGTTTTAAAGCTAAGCCTTTGGGCTTTTTAAAACCATTATGAAAAATTGTTGTTGATGACGTGGTTTTTTATAAAAATAGCTGTTAAATAAAAAAAAAACGGGTAAAAATTCCGAAATTTTAACTTTGTTGGGCCATAACTTCAAAACGGAGATGAAAAAATTTATAGACTATTGGAAAGGTCCAACGATTATCTATCTACCAAAGATTAAATCATCTTCATAGGGTGTAACGCTCAGAAGTAACAGGGTGATATATACGAACAAACCCAATTATATTGAAATCCCGTTATCTCGGAAACCGTTACGTTTCCCTCCCCCCTACCCATACCATTTGTTGCTCGTCTAAGCATGACCTATCCGTAGTCTTCGGGTGCCAGACCATATACAGGACACCCTGTATACATAACATATACATATTAAAGAAGTACGTAAATATGTATGTATAATATTGGCTGGCAGTTGGTCTATAAATTTTGACAATAATTTGTAGGTTTGTGCGCGTGTGCGTGTGTGTGTGTGTTTGTGTGTGTGCGTGTGTATGTGTGCGTGCGTGCGTGCATGTGTTGGTTATTGTACCTTTCTACGTCGACGCGTTCTCAGGTAGTGCCCAAATATAAGTTGAAAGCCAAGTTTCTGTATGGTAACCCTACAAAAGAGTTGCCCGATTTGTCCCATTTTTGAATTCAAATTTACATTACTTTTTAAACGCCGTATACAAAATTTGAGCCGATTGCAATTTTTCTTTCCCTACAAACCTTATTCGGACTATAACGAACATTTAAAAGAAAAAAATTTCCAAATTACAATAGCATTTCATTTTTATTTATATAGAATATAAAAACGTTGACATATTATTATCTGTATGTGCAGTGAAGCTTTCCAAAAACTACAGCACCAAGAAATATGTTTTGTATTTCGACTCCGTCTAGCAACCCCCATATACGATCCGGAAAAACAAAACTAAGAATTAGCACGTAATTAGCAAATAAATCCTAAGTGAATAAAAACTATTTTGACAGAATTTTCACTATGGCAAGGTGGAGTACGTCAACCAGCACCCTCATTTATGATTTTTTAAAAACCACCCATTAAATTTTTGAGTAAAAAATTTTTAGATTTGGTGAAGAATTAGCAAATAATTAACACATAAATGCTTTGTTAATCAAAATTTTGTTGGCAGAGTTCATATTAGGGCGAAATTCAGCATAGCGTAGTCCTATATCCCGTATTTTAAATATTGAAAAAACTATTAAATTTTTGAGCGCAAAATTTTTCAATTTTCAATTTTCTCAATTTTTGTTTCTCCGGGTCTTGTTTGGTGTGGTTAAACGGAGCCCCGTATTTCTAGATGTAGAAAATACACTTAAATGAGAATTACTTGGCAGAAATTTTGATTCGTTGAAATAACATTTGGAGACAATTTTGCAACCATTTTGCTTTTTCATCTTCACTTTTAACCCTGTTATTTTACTTTTGGCTTGTTTTACTATAACTTTCTATACTTTCTTCTCCATCGTCAAAGAGATATTTGTAGATTTACTAATTAATTTTCGGCCTTCAGATATTTTTGGTCGAAAAATCGCTGAAAAGAATATCTAACAGTTTTTACAAGTGCTCCCAGTTATAATATACCAATTTCAATTTCCTTTTCTACCCAATAAACAAACATCTTGAAATTTATTTCATTCTTTATTACATATTTCCTGATAGATAAATGCATAAAACGTCAAGAAATAATTTGTGAAGAATCCAATCTAACTGCAATACTCAAATGGTTTTAAAATACTCTGATCCCCATTTTAAAAGTTAATTTTCTTTAATAATTACGCATCCAACAAAGAAATAAAGAATTTTACGTTTGGTCATCTCTCAGTAATTGCAGTCTGAAAAAATTGTTGAAAATCGTTCCTAGCATAATTATTATTTGTAACTGGTCGTTAGAGATATTGATGATTTCCGCATTGTCAAAAGCTGTTTTAGTATCACAAAAATTTTTAAATAGTCATCGGCCAATGTCGAATTCACATTTTACTGTACTTTTTATCAATGTCATGTTCTGTATTTATTAACTTTCTTAACGGTAAGAAGTGTCAGGTGATATTTCAGGAACCAAGGAACTTTTCATAAGAGTCCCATTACGATACTGGACTGCAATAGACGTGAAAGAATAAAACATATCATAGTGAGCAGAGCATGAAAATATGAATAGTCACATTTAGCATAATCGATTAACATGGATGGATGACCGGGCGCGAAGCATAAAAAGATAGTGAGAATAACTAAAAACTAAGAAACTAAAAATCATATTCCTTCTACACATTCTTCGATTTGGCTTTCATCTCCTCAATCGAGTCGAAATGATATCCCCGGAGCGGTTTTTTGAGTTTGTTGAACAGCCAAAACTCGCACGGTACTAAATCAGGCGAATACGGTGGTTGTGGAATTATATGGGTCGAAATTTTGGCAAAGTTTGCTCGAAGAACTAATACAGTGTGGGACAGTGGAGCATTTTTTTTGTTTTTCAATTTAGCGTTTTTGGAATAAATCGAGATTTGACGTGTCTGAGGGACAAAAATGGCTGGGGTTGACCCAAATGAAATGCCCACAACATCAGCAAGCCTTCTAATTGTCAATTGACTATTTTCGAGTACCAAATCTTTGATTTGCTTGATGTGACTTTCATCGGAAGATAATGATGGTCGTCCGGGTCGATGTTCATCTTGAACTTGTTCTCGGCCTTCTTTGAAGTCTTTGTACCACACTTGTTCACAATTTTTGTTGACATAAAATCATTACCAAAGGCCTTTTGCAACATCCTTAACACTTCCGCGACAGAATATTTACTCCGCAGACAAAATTTAATGCAAATTCTTTACTCAACAAAATCAGACATGGTAAAAATAGAAAAACTCACTTCAGTATGTTTACAAAAACACGTGTAGTTCTGCAGCAATTGAATATATTGACATGATACCGTGCATAGATGTCATAGATAATACTTCCAGTCCACACACAAAAAATTATTTTATGATTTCATAGTATACCCGCGAAGTTTAAATGAAAAATTCACCTTATTTTTTGATCACAGTAGTACATTTGTTCTATAGCCACATGAAGAAGGACATCAATAAGCCCCAAAGGATCGTAAAAAAATAAATTGAAGACTTAACGCAATTAGGTATACAATCGTTATTTTTTTTAAATCCTTGTCCAGTAGCCCACAAATGTACAAACCTTGTTTGATAACAATCAATTAAAATGTATCATACCCAAACGAAATTCTATAAATGTTAGAATTTTTAAAAATGTGCTTTGGGTTAGCGACCCCTCCATATGTTCCCCTACCACCCAACCCAACAATATGATACTACAGGAATTTGAGCGAATTGAAGTGAAGTTTTTGAGTCCCGGCAAAAAAAAGCCTTTGAAATTCCACTCCCTCTTACCTTAATCTTCTGAATGTTTGACTTTGACATTTCTATAGCGGGCAATATCCCTGATGGTAATGTTGGGTTTTTCTTGAAAACAACAGTAATTGTTTTGAACCTGCATTTTCTTTGAGTACGTACTTAAAGTTCCCTAACATTTGCTCGAAACGTTTTCTGTAGTTGTGGAATGCTAAGAGATTTAGCCAAATCCCTTTGGGCATTCTTGAATTTTAGTATAGGGTAGGTAACTACAATAAAACATTAAATTTTCCTTAATTTTTTTGTTTGGATTTCAGGCATACTTTGTTCAAGTTTAAGCAATTTAAGGCATGTGCAAAAATGAATAGATAGGCAAGACTACATAATGATAAGGGGTGACTATGCATACCCAGAGAAATAAATAAATATACAGTGATCGAAATTGCAAGATAGTTTTTTTGGTACAAGTAAATTCGTCTTCAAATTAAGCAAAAATATTTCTATCAGTTTTATCCTCTGATATCCATTAGGTAAGTAACAAAATACCTTAGTTTTGTAGGCACGTTCATCAGTTTGTTGCGAAATTCCCATAAAATCAAAAGTAATCAAGGAGAGTTTATTAAATATTTGTGACAGAGACTGTAAACAAGATTGCATAAAAATGATTTTTTTTAAATATTTCTATACACTTTAATGGTAGTTTGTCTTACTATCTCATCGGAATTTAATTAGGAATTAAGATAAATTACGAAAAATGCCACGAGGAACCATATTAAATAAAGCTGCAAATTGCACTCCAAATACGCAAATCGTTCTCCAAAACTTCTTACTTCTTAGACAAATTTACGGAAAAAACGCGACTCAAGATCACAATAGAAAGCTTAGTGATCATCAAAAAGGACTTCAGTCAGGAAGCAGGACTTGTTTGCATTGCAAATAGTAAAATAAGGCTGAACCTCCCAGTACCAACATGCGTGGACTTCAACTTTTAAAGGCCGACAATAATTTGGTTTACAAAAAATACCACTTTTATAAGAACCATATACCACAAGCAAGCATGTTAAACTTTTCAAATAAAGTGCATGTCCTGGAAAACGGAATGGTGGCGAGTCGTTTTTAGCGACAAAAAGAAATTTAACCAAACTGGCATTTCTTCTTATGTGTATGCAGAACCTTCAAGAAAATATTAATTGAAAGAACCGAAGAGTTATGAAGCGTCCTGCATCCGTGTAGAAAATTTCAGAACTCTGAGTGAACGCGTTCTCGAGTTATCATGAGGATAGGATGGACGGTGAATGGGTATTTAGAACGTTTACTTAGATTGGAAAGAGCTTAAGACTACAAGACCCATTGTTCGCCACTGCTTGCTTAGTAAAAGCTGAGATAACTTACATTTGGATGTGAGAGCCTCAAAAAAAAAAACCCGGCTAATTAAAACGAGATAATGGCCCTCTAATATAAAGCTCTACACATTTTGTCTCTCTCTCTCTCTCTTGCTGTATTATGCCACATAAATTCTTCGCAATGATAGCATTCTTTGGTTGAATAAAAATTAAAAGAGCTTTGAAAAAGTGGTCCGGGCTTATATGGAGATTTTCTTATCTAGTTGTATGTTGTCTGTGGTAAAAGTAAAATTTCGAAAATTTTCATTGTGATACTCGAATCACAAATCTAGAAAAAGAGAACCGATATATTAAAAAATTCTAGGAATTCCTATATTAATTTTAATAACAGTTTCATGAAAAAATTGTGACAAAAATATGTTCGAAATCTCATTTATTGACGTGTTACGTTATAT
Source organism: Dioctria rufipes (assembly GCA_963924295.1). Taxonomy (NCBI): domain Eukaryota; kingdom Metazoa; phylum Arthropoda; class Insecta; order Diptera; family Asilidae; genus Dioctria; species Dioctria rufipes. Next base: position 269,412,317 of record OZ002741.1, on the reverse strand, counting down.
CGATAGATCACTAAATTTCGATCATGATTGATCATTTCTGAGACGTCATAGTCGTCAAATCATCTACGCAAGTATTAAATTTTTCTTCATTCTATTCAAATGTACTTAAGTGTTCTCATAAAATCAATTGTATTTAAATTGATTATGTGGCAGCCCTTATAGAGTCTCAATATAATCAAAAAAGAGATTCGAGTATCTCTTGAGTATATGTAGAAGGGTAAACGGTGAGAAAAGAAACTTTTTATCCTCTAAAATTATCAACTATGAACTTAGTAAATATCAACATCCTCATGACCGCATTTAATGGAAAGTATTCAATTGTAAACAGAACAGACAAAAGCTGCAGATGTATGTGCCCGTATGTATATACATATGACATATTTTGTGCCTATGCTAAAGAAACCAGCAGAGTTCTCCCTAAACAGGCATAATCTGCAAGATATACCACATCACTGAAGAAGATTAATCCTTTCTTCCTAACATGTATTATATCGTATAAAAGCCACTTCTAGTTTCCACAGTATGTATTTAATTTCGTCCCAACCAGCCGTGCAGAAAAATTACTATCGATTTTTATTTCAACGTAATCCTTAACCACTCCTCCTCTATAGGCTACCACAGATGGATTGGATAATGCGCTGAGGGTTTGATGTATTTAATGTCGAATTAACACGTTTATGGTTAATTTCTGGATTGTGGTGATGGCAAAACCTTAATTTTCTGCCTCTGCCTAGAAAATCGATTTATGCGGCGGAAAAGTGTTCGAACTACATATACGTAAAAGCGGGTAGAGTCCGATCCCTAAGCTATATACATATGTAGCTATGAAATACAAACGTTCAGTTTTCCGATCAAAGAGAACAAACGGTGTTAGTTTTGTATGTACGCAAGTTGTGGTTTATAGGTCAAGGTCTGTCTGAAGAGTGTGCAAAGTTGCTTTAGTTTTCAATTTACTATCGCAATAATTTTCCTATACTAAATCATTAATAACATCTGATGGAAGCCAAAAAAAAAACCACAGGTCGATATCGACAGCTTCCACCGACCATTAAAATTATTTATGCATTTTTCAAAGTAAACTTTCACCACATGCAAACATTATGTGCTTAACAGGAAATATGAACAAACCTATTTTATTATCTACACACGTAAATTACACTGAGAATTTCCAATATTAATTGTGAACTACATAAGAGTAATACCAGAATAATTTTAAAAATGTTATTAATTATTAATTAATGATTTAATGTCCAATTAACTTGAAAATCTTAAACAAAGCAACTTAAAAAACATGTTTTTATTTTTTACAAAGTTTGTAAATTTGAATTTGTATAGGTGGGAAACAAGATATCTCATAATAAAGCAGGTTGTCGTAAAAGGCGACTAAATGATAAAAGTAGCTCGAGGCAAGGTCTAGCACAGATATATCATGGTGTAAAAGAGGATGACATAATAGCACTCATGGCCTTTCAAGAGTTTTTCAAATCACGGTACTTGGTACTTTCTGTAATTCCCTTAGGTGAGCTGATCAATAAATTTTTCAATTTCTTTCCCCCTACCTCGAGACTACACTCAGAAAAATTAAATAGCCAGAATTGACTATTTTCGCGCTTGTCATTTAACAATTTATCTATTTTGCTCAACTTAACTGCAAATAGTAGAACAATTGTAGAAATTATTTAGTAAATGCTTTTAAAGATATTCGAAAGAATAGTTAAGTTGTAAAAAAAAAACAACTATTGAATATTGAATAACTAATAAATTGTTAAATTCAACATTTTCGTAGTCGGTTTTCTGAAACCAACATTAAATTGCTTTCCTTTTGGTCATTTATTTGGAAATCGACTATGTATTAGTCAAATAAAACTATAAACCTGTAGTTTTTGTTCTGGTACAAGTTTAAAGCCAACGTGGTCACATTTAAATACTATTAGCTTGCAAAGTAGTATTAAGATAATGTTCGAGGTCATTGCGTATTATGTTATAAATGCTTCCCGATTTGTTTGCCTTCCTGAGTTTGAGTTACAATTTGAAGCTGTATGCTTTGTATAGGAACAATTTGCTTCTAAGGATTATGCCTAATAATAGCTTATAAAATTGTATATTGTACATACACAATTTTTATTATTGTATAGCCAGATGTGACCAAAGCGTCTACCGCGTAACTATTCCTAATCGCCCGCCTGTCTTATATTTACCTTCACATCTCGACATGAAAAAAATGTTTTCTTAACTCAAATTTTTTTAATTCCAGTTCCTCGTTATAAATCTATAAAAGCTAGGCGATGAATAGAGAGAGCTGCGCGTTTTTGATTTTAGGCCCTTTAAAAATCTAATGGGTGAAAAATTCTTTAAAAAATTGGTAAGAGACTCGATAATTCTTTAGTTTTCCTTAAACTTATAAATTCTTTTTTCGAATGTTTCTAAATTTTTTTTTTTTCGATTTTTTCTTATTTTTTTTTTTTTATATTCTTCCTCATGTCTCTACTAATTAAGAACGAGTATGCTCAGCAATTAAAGCTACATTTACACGGCTTTCGTAACTAAATTTCATGACAAGTACTTTCATGAAATGTTTGTTTACTCGTTTACACGTTTGTTGCCGTTTGTTACGTAAGTAGTATTCATTCACTTCAATTAGGCCCTGCTCTCTCGATGTTGTTATCCTCTTTTCACTTTCATCACTTTCAACTTTCATAACCTTTACTTCCCAGAAAGTGGAAGGTTACTTTCGTAAGTAGAATATTTGTATGGAAACGCCAAATTGAACCTAATTACGAAAGTTACTTACGAAAATTACAAATCGCCGTAAAATAAGACATGAACTCAGCACAGACCGCACAGAATTCTTCATTCTTTTCGATATTTTTTCTTAATTTATTTAACATTTCATTACCATTCAATAATGAAATAAACATAGAACAAATATCAATAAAATAAAAAAGATTTGTGGACTAGTTGAGAATGAAATCCTTAACTTAAAATTCAATATATTTTTTTAAATCAAGAGCTTCGTCTCAAAATAGTTATTGGAATTTGTGAAGAAAAATATCCATATTTATGGGGATGTGCAGCATATTTAACAACCTTTTTCGGTTCACTCACCTCTGCGAAACAAAATTTTCTACCATGAATGGAATTAGAATAAAATATCGCTCCCGTTTAAAAGATGACCGTTTACAATTAACTATGAGTACATATGAACCACAATATGAAAAGCTTGCCGAAAATATTCAATGTCCTGTTTCCAGTAGGTACATCCTCTAATACAGCGGTCGCCAAACTGTGGTCCGCATGAAAATTTCGCTGGTCCGCAGAAAAATGTGGAATATTCTTACTAGTCACGCTAAGTTATGTTTTAAGATGCATTGAAACATAATTCAATTCATAACAATAGGTGAAAAGTTGTAAAAACTTTCGTCGCATACTGTACACACTGGCCATTGGATGAACGGTCTTCCATCTCTGTCGTGCGTAGAATCACGCCATCAAAGTTAACCTAATAATAAGTTAAGAAGCTGTAGAGCAAATTGGGAAAATTTCTGGTGTTTTTTAGAATGAAACAGGTAATTTCGTATACTTTCGTCTTTTGCATGAATGGAAGAAAAGAACTTTTCTATGCACTATTGTAGTGCAACTGAGACAACGAGTTAAAAACAAAAATCGAGAGAACGTAGGATTACCCGAACGACAAAATCTTATAAAATACCTCAAAATCCTTTCAACCTATTCATATAATAATGTACTTCGGGCCACACTACCTCCCATTTTTAAGAAAAAGATAAATTTCGCTTTGGAAAACTCCACCCCTTCTCATTTATTTACGAAAATGAAACATTTGCCATTCTGTTTCGTTGCATGCAACTTGCGCTTTCACATTTTTTATCTTTGTTCATAAAATTTTTAAAGAGAGTTTGATTTTTATTCGATTTTTTTTCTTTCTTCCTTCCTTTTCTTGCCGTGTCCATTTTAAATATAAAACACTCGGAAATCTCACCAGCTAAGACATGGTAATATGTGGATAATAGATCCGTTTGCAGCGAACATTCAGGATAATAATTTAAGCATGCATCTAAAAGAAAACCTCATCGACCTATCGTCCGACGAAACTCTCAAATTTAAATTTCATTCATCCTTATCAAGATCTCAGTTTTGGCTTTCCATAAAAAGTGAATAACCTTTTGTTAGTGAACAGGCAATGAGAATTCTGATTCAATTCTCCACAACTTATTTCTGTGAAAAGGCCTTTTCATCTATCACAGCCATCAAAACACGGTACCGATCTCGGCTTGAAATAAATGCAGTTCTCCGTCTTGTAGTAACAACATTGGATCCAAATATCCAAAATCTTATTTCAAGTAAGCAGGAACATCCATCACACTAGGAATATATGTATAATGCTAAAAGTTTGATATACTTGAACCATCTTTTAATTGTTTTGTTTATTTTATTATGGTTTATTAATAAAGCTATCATAATTTGGTTAGAATTAATAGTTTCATTTTATTAACTAGGTATATTTTATGAGTTCTTAGATCACATTTTTTTTTATAAATATATTTAACATTTCAAAAATCCTTTAAGTGGTCCGCGGGATTTAAATTATGAATTTTCTGGTCCATGAGGTCAAAAAGTTTGGCGACCGCTGCTCTAATACATCATAAAAAATAATAGGTAATATGTATTTACAATAACTTTGTTCGCATGAATAATAAGAAAATAAAAGATCGCTTTGTTTTATTTATAAACTAATTATGTTGTGAGAACAAATCGTTATTTTCTCTTAATAAAATAACTTGATATTGAATACGTATTAGTAATATCTATGGTTGCTTTAAATTAAACTTTTTTTTGGCTTTAAAGAAGAAAACAGGTTACCCGTAGTAATCGAAAGTTTGGCCGCCCCTGCTACACACAATTAAATAACAGCAAATAATAAATTATTTTTAGTTAGGTACGTAGATGGCACAAGAACTAGATGTCGCATGCCATACCACAGCAGAGTATACAGGTTGTGAAATGGATTGTGCATGCTGGAATGGACCATAACATGTTTTAGAGCGTGCCGAAAGCAAATATTTTTATAATAGCAGTTTTGTATACATTTGATCGACTTCCACAATACTTCAGATACGTAAAAATATGAATCACTCGACGTATACAACATTTCAAATGTTGTGGTCCATTCCGGAATGGACCACCTAGCCATATTAATTTTGTATACTTTTTTGGTACTTCATGCGACATCTAGTTCTTGTGCCATCTATGGTAATATCCAACCATTTAATTGTTAGTCCCAACTAAATAATAATTAAATATAATTATTTTATTTGTCGAATCTGTCAACAGACAAATTGACTTCTTCTCTAGTGAATAACTAACTAAGAAAAAAATAGTAGTCTCTATTTCAATTATAAATATAGTTGCAAAACAATTGATTTTAGTTGTTTTAGAGTTATTGAAAAGCTACAAAAAGCTGTTCATTGTTAAGACATCGCTTAGTTATTCTCAAATATTTCCAAAATTCTGATTTCTTTACATAAAAATTTCATAATCGTTACTGACTCCAAAAATTTTCTTCATGCCTTAAATAAAAATACTGAAAGCTACTTTTTTTAATTATGTACTCATAATACAACAACAACTAACAACGATTATACTTTAAGTGACTATAACTCCAAAGGAAAAACTCCTAGAGAGGGAGAGAACAATTTATTGATCAGCTCAGCCCAAGATATCGCGTGGTAAAACCAACAGCTTTTGTACCTATAAGTTTATAACTTGATAACAACCAAGCAGGACCTATAAAGAAATTTTGTGTTGATCCATTGGTTGTAACTGGAGCGTTACTGAAATTAACACTTATAAATTCCTCAGCAGTTGAATGGCAGAGAGCATTTTCCAACAAAAATGTGACATTTTGAAGAAAATTAAGTAATTATTTGACTTTTTAAAATGTTGGCCATAGTTAAATTTTCATCATCATTTTCATATATGTAATCTTGTTTAGTAGCTATCATTTCTAGAGCAGATTTTGTAGTCATTATGTTTTTTCATGTAGATTATTGTGGAAAATCCCAGACTTGTCTGTATTATAAAGTTGATGTTCAAGCTAACCCTAGCTCTTTAATTTTGTTTCGAGTTTACTTTTTAATGAGATGGTAAATATTTTTGCTTTGTATCAAATTTATCGAAAGCCTTTAGCTTAAAAGAATCTATCACACTCTGTACCTGAAATTTCACGCTTGTTGCGTTTTTTGAACATATCAATTCGAAATTGGTTAAAAAAGCTCAATTGTAGAAGAAATTGCCTACCCTTAGGCGTTAACTGAAATGTTTCGTTGGACATGATTAAGAAAACAATGCGAAAAAATTTTCATTTTAAGGCCTTCGACTTTTTAAATAAGACAAAATGATTTTTATGAAGTATGTCTTAAAATAAATAATAGTTAAATAAAAATATTTCGGTGAGGAGCAAGTCGGGCTCGTGCAATCAGGGCTCCATACCAGAACTTTATCAAGGAAACAGTCGGAGTCGATCGACCGAATTTAAGTTGTATTTAAATCTAATCCAAATTTGCATAAATGATAACTGAATAATAATCAAACAGACAGCCGCAAGAGTAATTTTATAAGAGTTGTCTTATAAGTTAACAAAAGAAATTTTTTTCCAGCAACTAAGTGACGAATATATGTTGCACCCAAGAAACAATTTTTCCAAATTTTGGTGACTAAAGGTGATGGGTTGTTTTGTAAGGGGTACATAAAAGTAACTCGGTTATATAAGAATTTGAGTGGTTATATAAGAGTTGTATAATATTACCAATTGGTGACGTAGTTGTATTACTATGCCTACTAACACTGATAATGGGCCCTATTCTGTAATTTTTCATAAAATAGGTAATATTTTATGTTATTTTGTGGTGATAAAATGTCTTCTTCATAAAATGAAAATAAAATATTCTGTCGTGGTTATATAAAATTATTTTATGGATTCTTTTACGAACAAGTAACATAAAATATATTTACTACATTCCGCAATAGTTTCTATTACTTTCTGAATCTTTCTGATCGATTGATATTTGCGTGAAACTCTACAAAATCACCAACTAAATAATCATTTATGAAAGCTGTTACTAATAGACTTCAATACACTTGGCTATGAAAGTGCTAAAATATAATAACTCCCGACTGGAGTTTGCAAGGAACCATGTCCGTATAAATGCAAGGCACTTACGAATCTCAAAGTGAACGGAATGGATGTCTTTCTGGCATGAGGCTCTAGTTTCTCTCGATAAGTATTTTAACTCCAATCTTATCCAACCGAAACAACTTTTGAAACTTATAGTTGGGCAACTCACATGGTTCGTAGGAATCGCAAAGATATTACGGATTTCTTCTATGATCTCTTCTGCATAAAATTAAAGCTTTAACTAAATTTCTTTAACGATTTATTTTACCGTATACCGAGTGGGAGTTTCCACAATTTCAAACAAAATTGTAATTCTTATATATGACTGTGGACACTTTAGTTTTTAATTAAAACTACTTTCACGTCAAAATACCTTTAAAATGTGCTTCTTAGGATCTTTTATGTTATATTCCACAAAAGGAAATATTTTATGTTGCGATGCATAAAATAAAATTTCTGGTACAGAATAGGATTTTAGGGAATTATTTTATTTTAAAGCATAAAATAAATAAAATGATAAAGTTTTAAAGTTTTACCAATCAAGTTTACGCACCATACACACTCTTCCTAGGAAAGGCAGTATTTTTTTGGATGAAGTTTCTTCAAAGTCGGCAGGTTTTAAGAAATATGAGCCAAAGACATAACCTACATACATGTGAGTGATACACCTATCCGATGCATGTGTTTGCTTAGTTTGCAGTGTCCGGTTAGGACTCCTGTAATAATTCTAATTTATTTTCTAGATAGCCTTAAAAGATCCACGCTCTTCTTTGGTCAAGGTTTTTAATGAATCTTTTGGCTTGTCTGGAGCCTATCAACGAAGCCCATCTCTGGTCCATTTTATTCGGGATCCAGTTTTGAATGGTAAAATTTACAATGTTGTAAGAGATACCGCAAAATGGTGATGGGTCCAAGCCACTCGCATTAAAAAATAATAAAAAAACATATCTAATAATCTTTGCCTGTCGATATATTTATTTGCGCGTTATAAAGACTCAACATTCTGCCAAATTTCAATTTCCTACGTCACGTCGTTTTCGAGAAATACGTCTAGGCAGACAGAAGGACGGATGCACGAGCGATCTTATAATCACCCCGTTTTTTTTTTCTTTTGTTGTACAGAACCATAAAAATGAGTTAAACATTTGGGATAATCATTTAGTTATCATGAAAAATCTCATTGTATTTCAGTAATAAAAGTATATAATTAGTTCAGTCTCCCTGGCCTAGAGCAGAACTAAAATTTATCATTATACCTTCATCTGATAGCACTAGACACATTTAAAAAAAAAAAAAAAACAAAAAAAATTCACACACGAAATAGGACGATCAATATTTACTTGGAATGATACGCTTATGCAAAAAATATAAACAGATAAACAGAAATTAAAAGTTTTGCAGAAACAACATAATATAAATGGTCGGACATTATGAAAACATAACTTCATCTATGTATTATGGTAAAAAAAAATTCATACGCAATAAATTGAATTCACATTGCTGCACAGACAAAATTATCTTCCATTTACTAATTTCTCGTTATCTGACCGGAACTAGTTTAAAACGCAGTAAAAACTATCTACATACATAAATATTTCTTTTCGAACCTTCTGCCTGTTGTGGACATTTGCTTAAAGTAGAATTACAGACAGACACTGGTTATACACCCAACACAATGCTAGTGTCGCTTTTGATAAAAAAAACAAACAAAAAACATAGGCCGTGTCATGGAACGTTGTTACGTAACAACCAACAACACTTTGAAATGTTTTTGAATAAATTAGTGACAAACTAAGAACATAAATATTATAATTAACTATAAAATTACTAGTTTTAGTCAAAAGTTAGCAGAAATCTATAATGTTATTTCCAAAGACGCAGTTGTCATGGTCAAGTCAGTCAAAATTTTATCGAAATTATGTTACATGAGACGACTGAGTCGAACTGGTAGTGATCCAGAACAAGTCATTATACGTTCACGTAACCCATTCAAATTTGCATGAAGCTCGCTCAAATTTTCAAATACACTGGCATACGCTCATAGTTTTTGTTTAGCCTACTTATGATCCCTCTCCCCCAACCCAAAGATACTGAATTTGCTCAGATAGACTTCAACGTGCATGGTTTAATCCGCGCTGATCTCACCATTTCTGTGTGGCTCAGTATAATCGTTTTCGCGCGCTTTAAACTCGAAAAGTCTAACAATAAGCCCAACGGAGATTAAATGATCTTTTTCGAACCACAAGAGTTCACGACTTAATCAGTACAACAATAAGATGCGTTCGCTAAGCGTTTTTTCATCTTACAAAAAAAAAAAAAAAAAAATGAGCACATGTATTATGTATGTAGTTACAGAACATACATGCATACATGTATTTACAAAAATAATGATCTCATAGTACACTCATGTTAATAGAGATATGTTTAAAATATGCTGAATTGTATCTTATGGAATGTTAACGGGCGTTATTTTAACTTAATCTCAATAAGATTAATGCGATGTTTTCCGTTGATATTTTTTGTTCAACTTGAGTTGAAATTTTGAAGCTGAATATTGAGAAAAACTGACCACGGCTTGGTGTTTGTCAACTTTTTTTTTTTTTTTGTATTCTGCACGCACACTGTGTGTTAATAAATTTAATTTTAATTTAATTTGCGTGTGTTGTCCGTGAATTGGAGGAAAACAAGACGGAATTTGTGTTAAACTTACTTTGCCTACAATTGTATAATGGCATAATGGGCTTAAATAGAAAATGCTAATCTGTCCATTGAATAAAAAAACCAAGTTATCAATCTTCTAATAGAAATTGCTAAATTTTTTATTAAATATGGATTGCAGGGTGTAAATTGAAATCAATGGAAAAGGGAATTGCTATCCTCCCAGACAATCAGGCCGCCTTGGTGGGTCTGAGTGGTACTTGGATAACATCTGAATTGCTGGAGGACTGTGGAACATTTTTGGATGAGCTGTGTACTAATAAAATAGTGTCTCTATAATGGGTACCTGAACACGCAAAAATTATGAGAAATGAGAGAGTGAACTAGAGACTCTTCTCCAGAATTTTCCCGATGCAGTATAGATGAATACTCTTGGATCTATCCTCTATCTGCGGATGAATTGAAAAGCTTAACTCAACTAGACTTAATGCACTTCATTAAGAGAACTGGTAAGTTTCAGTGACCGGTCTTTTTTTCAGCAACTTAGAACAATAGGCCGCCTTGAGCCCTTCAATAAAAAAACAAATTTGCAGTAAATGTCAGCTCCATCAATACAGGAACGAGACGAACAAGGATACAATTACAATTCCAATGGAATATACGAATGTTCAGGGATATAACACGAATAGCCCAAATGGACATAGAATCATATATAGTCGAAGCCTTTGGAATCGAAAGATAAGAAAAATCTAAATTGCATGAAATGAGATCCTGGAGTAATAATACTCAAACCATAGCGCATCCATCAATAAACATAAATATAATTCAAGGGGTAAAAATTAAGTAATGCCCTAGACACACAGCGCTCTTAATGAAGAAATAACTAGTGACTCATTAGTCTATAATGATTCATTATAAACTGCAGACACACAGCCATTTCTTTAATTAAGTTGTACACTGTCAAACTGGTTTTGATAAACTTATGACTTTAAAGAAGCGATATGGATCGAATTAACGCGATAAACTTTGTTTTATTTATTTTATTTTTCAATTTAACAATTTACAAATGAGAAAAACTTTATATTAAAAAAAATAAGTTTGTGATCTGCATTTCTTTGCATTTCTTCTTCTTTTTTTTTCAAATCGGCAGATGCACAGCGGAGCTCCACATTTATATTATATGCAAAATCTAGCACATTTTTCCTCTGATTTTCGAGCCATAATGACGTATACTATGTGACATATGGCATTTTAATGAATAGTTAATATTAATGATTCATTAGATCGTGCTGTGAGTCTAGGATATTAGACTCCGAATAAGAAGTCAATTCCTCACCATCACAGATATATGGCTAACATTTACTCCATTCTCACTTTTCTCTTCAACTAATGGTTTTATAAGATACAAATTAATCTGATACTATTTGATCATTCTTAAAGTAGTACTACGTACAATATATATAATATTATACTGGATCTTACATGCAGAGGTGATATTGGATGCACATTTCATAAACAAAACCTCCACGTACGTATTATCTCGATCGGACATTTCGTTGACCAGGAAATTATTTACGAAATTCAGGAAACCTGATTTATGATGTATGATAATATTTCACGGGGGAACATCTATAGTGCATCTAGGAGGAGGTAGAAATATGAGATATGGTAGCAATTTGAGACACTGAGGTTTTGGTCTCCCTACGCTACTGATATCTAAAGCATAGCTAGGCTAGCATTGCTGTTAGTTCTGCAAAGGTTTTGAAACAGCCGACGGACATTTCGTTATTAGTCTTGATCACTGACATATATATAAATGGACTGCTTGATCTCCTGTTTCATGTGGCACCAGTTTTGATTTCACAAAGTATGATCTCACTGTCAATGCTACCAACTGTCGTAAACTGCCGCTATATTTAAATTATTTGGGAATTTACGTATATGCATGTCAGTGGGATTTACCGAATTTACCACAAAGGTATTTGGGACTATTTGTATCGTTAATTTTTAATTATGAGTCGAAGGAAGTATTTTATACAAGGATTTTTACAAGCAATTTTTCGTTCCTAATCGTTACAGTTCAGTGGGAAAGTATGCTCTCACGGAAAGAGACAGGAATATGAAAGTGGTGCCATTTGCTTTCATGCATTTTTGATTCAACAAGCAGTCCATTTATATACATGTCAGTGGTCAGTAGTTTCGAACAAGAATACGGTGAGTTACATTATATTTACTTTAGTTTTTCTCACTGAATTACTAATTTTACTGAAAAAACCAATTGGTTGCAATATGAGACACTTGGTTTGTAATAATATCAGACTATCTCATATTTCTACCAACTATTAAAGCAGTATTCTAGATGATGATGATGACCTTAGTAGGCTTATAATAGAGTTATCCAGTATATTAAAAATGTTATATAATATTAACAAGTTAGTACATATTACTGATATTACACACCTTTTACCACAATTTTTTGTTCGTTTTTGATATTAAAATACAGTCTCATATTACTACCCTAATTTGGAAATTTCTAATTTTGATATTTTTTTTTTTAAAAAGTAAATTTTGAGCGTGTTGTAGTCTACATTATTTATGTTAATATCACTGATAAGTAAACCGAAGTTTCCTATCTTCATACCATTTATTTTTTGGATATGTCTATTTTGGGGTCTTTTATCATTAAAACTATACTAGGTATCCCATATTTCTACCCCCTCCTCTATTAGATTTATAAACTTCACTCCCATAGCATCTATTTCTGTAATCTTACATCGCAACATAAATATATCAGACACTGTATGCTCTTTTGATTCCTTGTCCTGTCCTCCAATATTGAAAAGATTTTAGAAATATCCTCGTCATATGAAATAGTTCGTAATGGTGATTTCATTATACCAAACATACAGACATTTTCTCAAGTTCACCGGAAAAAAAGCTTTTTGAGTAGGTAGGTATATTTCTTCATGTGTTAGTACATATATTGCTATGTTTTGACATTACTTAGTTATACCCTAGAACCACAGAACGATTTAATGAATCATTAATACTAACTACTCATTAAACTGCCGTGTGTCACATAGTATACGTCATTATGGCTCGAAAATCAGATCATGATGAAGTATACTAATGAAGTGTTTTTTTCCTTCATTATAGCTATAATGAGGAAAAATGTGCTAGATTTGGCATATAATATAAATGTGGAGCTGCGCTGTGCATCTGCCGATTTGAAAAAAAAAACAAAACAAAAAGATATCCAAAGAAATGGACATCATAAACTCATTCTTTTTAATATTTTATTTAAATTTTTAAATACCGACACTGGCGTAAAATATTTCAAGATAAGTTCTATTTTGTAATAATATTCATTAATATTTGTTATTGAGTTGCATTTCCTAAATATTTTAAAATTTTTTTGTAAATCTAACATTTAGAGAATAATTTGTAATTTCAACAACTATTGAGTAATATTTCATCTTAGTTATGCTAAGAAATACTTTCGTCTTACTTATGTATCTAAATAATATCACTAATGGTTTCAAAATTAGCCATACAGAAATTATACTGACCAGCAACTTACAGTGTCCTAGAAACTAATGCCTAATCTACAATGCATGGAAAAGCGAAATCGTCAAAACGATATCGTTTGCTGAAGAATGCATGTAAATACAAGAAATATGTAAGTAGTGATAAGCTGCCAAATTAAACAGCTGTTGACCTGTCAATTATCATAATATTGTAATTGCTTTCTCGATTTCATTGCAGAATTACATCGAAGGAAGTATTTGATCTGAATAAGAAATTGCTTGGGAGAAGTCGAATAATATAAAATATTGCTTTCAAGACTGAAAATACAAGTTCCAGTTTACAGTTCTTTTGTTTTAAATTCCCCTACATGCTTCTAAATTATTATGAATACACCTGAGGTATTACTACGTCGTTTTTGCTGAATAACTACTACACATAAGCTGGAGCTCATGTCGTCAAATGATTAAAAGAGAAGAGACATTTTTGCAAGCATGAATTTTCAAATGCAAGATTGGGAAGCAAACACAAAATTCCATGTCGTTTTGACGACGTGGTTTTACCATGCATTGTAGATTAGGCATAAGAGTGACCCTGCGGACTTTGTACGAGCCCGATTATTTCCTTTGGGGTTAGTTTACAAACCTTATTTTGAGTGATAAATTCCAGTGATTTGCAATCTTATAGGGCTGCGACTCGGTGTAAGCACTGTCACCGAATCTGTCATTTTTGTGCTCTTTTCTTCCCACCACACCAGTAGCAAACCCAAAGGCGCCATCTTTTCTACCTCTGTTTTTTTATACCCTAGATGAAATCTAAAGGGTATACTAAGTTTGTCATTCCGTTTGTAACACCTCGAAATAATGATGGTAGAACAAAATGAATTGGACACCCATGCATAATATTAAAAGTTATTTCGATTTTTGCATGTCCGTCCGTCTGTCCGTCCGTCTGTCCGTCTGTCCGCACGATAACTCGAGAACGCGTATACTTAGAGAGCTGAAATTTTGTACACGGCCTTTAAAAAAAAAGAAGTTAAATTAAGTTCGAAAATGAGACAAATCGTGGGGTTTCCATACAAAGCTTTCGTTTTCCACTATTTATTTGGGCACTGCCTGAGATGAGAACGCATTGAAATAGAGAGCTGAAATTTGGTACATGCTGTTTTCATAATAATAGCAAATAACATTTCAAAAATGGACTATATCGGGCAGCCCCTTCTTGGTGTTGTCATATAAAAATTTAGGTTTCTTACATATACTGTGAAAACGATCAGTCCTAGACATTTTTATTGTACTAAAAACTTCTTCAGAATATAAAATCCTATGAAATTGCTTATAATCATTTTTACTATCCGGCGACCGTTCTAGAAATATCTGCGAAAAACCACTTCAAAAATCAAACTTGCATAGATGGGTGACCATATGAAATTTTATACGGGCAGAGTAGAGTATCATAAGAATTGGTCGTGACCAATTCTAGCTTATTTAATTGTTGGTGCTACCCCTGGTTGCAAATCTGTACACCCAAATTTTTTCCGGTTTCGGGTATTGACCTTAATAGTCATTTGAGGTAATATTTTATTGTTTTGTTTGAGCGGGATTTTTGTATTTTTTGTTGTGGAAAAATTATTACAGCATTTGTTTTGAATTTTATTATAATTTGTGTGTGGAAAAACCATTAGTAAGTAATATGTCAAATAAAAAGAAGTTATTGATGGCATTCAATATTTAAATGAAGATTCGATGGATATTTCAGAGGAAAATAAAGTGGCAACGTTTTTATCCCCCTAGTGCCAATTTTTCGTAACAGGGAAAAATCTCAAACGATTCATAATGTATTTGAACTGTTTGTTATTTCCATAATAGTTTCAGAATCATTTGAGAATAAGATGAGAGATAAATGTAGAACTTTCGGAGAAATTCGCAAGCAGTTCCCTTTATCCTGTTTTTTTTTTGTGGTAAGTAATTACCGGTTGATTTTTAAGCTATAATTAAATTATGTTTACTTATAATTAACATTAAAAGGTTTGCTGGCAACAAATGCAGTGTATATACGAGAAGTTGGACACATTTTTGGGCTGGCCGAATCCATGTGCTTTAAGATAATTAATATAGCAATGAAATTTTTCCAATGATGTAGCTGGAATTTACATAAAACTTTCAGAAACGACTGCAGAAAAGAAGCAATCGTCTCAGGAATATTTGCTTCTTTCTAACCTCACTACACCGAACACATACAAGAATTGACAATTTGACACTTACATACATAAGCCCGTGTAAGCCCCTACTGACTACTCTTTTTTACTGCCTAGTCTGTACTGACAAGATTTCTGACCAGTCAGTACAGACTAGTCAATAAACTGTCAAATGTAAAATTAAGATGGTGGAAATTGAAAATAAGAGGTAGATTCTAGTGGAAATTTATGTTTATATTTCTAATCGTCTCTCTTTTGAGTGGGAAATGACTGAAAAGAATTTAACATACATTTTAATCTTTATTTTTTAGAGAATAATGACAGATTAAGGAAGACATCGTTACATCTACATATAGAAGAAGAATATCTGCACCGCTTGACGACATTTTATTATGAACTGACTAGACAATTGATCGAATGCAAATCGTTTGTTTTTCAGTAAAATTGACAGACAAAATCAGGACTGTCCGTCAGCTCTATTGACTCGTGCAATCGTCGCGTATTAAAGCTGCAACCGCGGAATACTCACATATGATACCAATGCTTCGAGGTTTCATCTTTCTCTTCGTAGAGTGGATTGTTGGATTTGGCTATGTTCTTAAAAAAAAATAAAGATGCCATGGAGCTGTTTTCTTCTAAGATCAATTAGTACTGTGGATTAGTTTGAGATCCAAAATCTTAAATAGAGAAGACAGTTTAAAGTACAAAATGAGCTCCAGAAAACAAATCAATCAGATCCCGAATTTAATTCAATTTCAATTCCTTTCGGATAGTTGGATATTCGATATTCAATGACAGATGCTCGCGGAGAATCATACATAAAATGAGACTCCACTTCAGCCTGCTCGGAATAGTTAGTCTTGTCTTGAACATATATTCTCATTAAACTATATATATAATTCCCATAAACTTTCTGCCTCAACACTAGGAACCGACAAACTTGTCATGAAATTCATGTCCCGTTCAAATAAAGATAGTGAAAAATCCGTAAAGCTCAGAATGGTTGCATAGTAACTCTAAAAGCTGCCGAATTTCGTTCATTTTCGAACTAAAGACTTACTAGAGGTGTACACGAGTCAGTAGAACCCCAGTAAACCCCTACAGACTAGTCCACCCCTACTGACTCGTCAGTAAACTGTCAAAAATAGAAATAAAATGGCGGAAGCTGCAAATAAAAGGAAGATGTTAGTGGAAATTTGTGTTTATATTTTTAATCTTTTTTGGAGAAAATGACGGAATAAAGAAATCATTAGCAATGCAAGTAGAAGAGAATGTCTGCACTGTTTGACAACATTATTAAAATGAACTGACCATTCAGATGAAAGACGAAGTCAGTACTGACAGTCAGTTCTACTGACTCGTATAATAACCATGTTATAGTTATTACGAGAGCGGCGCTGTAAAGAAATATTTAAATAGTATGTAAGTGAAAATAAGAAAGAGTTGCCCGAATTTAGCCTTCTATAAAAATTTCAAATCACTAGATCAACATGATCTCAAGTTATTGTGCGGATGGATGAAAATACCGACGAACATAAAAAAATCTAAATATTTAATGATTCTATAATTAAATTTTTGGAACTATCATTTTATTTCTATGCGTTAAAATGTAAGAAAAACTTCATGATTTCATCTATGATGTAAAAGTTTTCTTCTCCAGAAGCGATTCCACGAAATGATTCAGATTGGGGACTGACTACCTAGTTGTCGCCGAGATGCGTGTCACCAGTAGCATACACCACAGCCAAAATCTAGAATGAAATTCATCAAGATGGAGACCAAGACAGAAGTTACTGAAACCGGGATAACCATAGATAAGTAACGTTGTTTGTGCTGGCTAAATTGCATTGCACTATATCTGTTATATTACCACAAAACGAAGTCTTCGTTTACGACAAGCCCCTAAGTTAAAGCAAAATACAAATTAATACGTACAAAGCATTTCATATCCAAGATTTGTAATATTACCAAGAATCATTAGGAAGAAATTGTTCTATAAACATACATATGCATGTAGGCAGCAACGGACATATTTTTCTTCCCCCGGTAAAGTTATCAAAAACTTTTTATGTTCTTGGATCCGAATTGGAAAGGTGTATATTTGTTTGCAAGGTATACATATGTACCTATACGCATGATGTATTCTGCGTAAGACTTCAGTGCCAAAGTAAACCAGTGTATGGATTCGACATGAGTTTTACTGATATGATTTTCATTTGTTTATAAAACCGAAAATATACGTATTTCCCTGGCTGTGTTTATTGCGAGATCAAAATGCGCATTACGATATAATAAACAAGAAAGCAAAAATACATACCTACATAAGTATATTAAATTATTCATTTTCCACAATTCAGAAAATTCTGTTCTTTTAAGAAAGACCTTGTTTGCAATTAAAAGGGCTTAATATAAAAGAATCTCATGCTGAAATAAAATTTGATGATACCATAAATAAGATGAAATTTTATAAATCCCTGTAAAAAAAAAGCAAATATGTACATACCTACATATAGCGACCTTCTAAATGTAAGGAAGACAGGATAAAATTAATTTACGGAAATAAAACAAAGTAAGCGACATACCTACTTACGTCCTCGACATGAAATATTTGCCTGAACAATTTTATTATAATATGATACTTGTAAAAAAATTTGCGAATCTTAGCGGGAAAAATATCTGGAATATTGGTGCAGTTCGCATTCTGTAAAAGACTTCAATAAAATTTTCAACTTTACTTTCTTTTCTTTTCAAAGAGCAATGGGATGAAGTTATGCTTTTGGGCCCAAGAGGCATTTTAAACGGATACTCAACTCGGCCAAAGACAGATCAAAGGGGAATTACAAAAATAATTGTGTATTGAATCAGCTACAAACTGGAAATGTAAAATTCCCCTAGAAAATCGGATTTTTTTATTTACAATTGGAAATACTGGGGGTTTATTAAAATAGGCTTTTTATCCATATGACGTCATATTTTTCTCCTTTTCCCATTGTTTTCCAGGGTTTTTTTTTTCAATTTTCTGTTTTTCCCTACTTGAGTCATTAAAGAACTATTTTAATGATTTTTTTAAATTTCATCCCATTTAACTGGTGAGTCGATGCTATTAATGGAATCGATACATTTTTTACGATACTAGTAGATACCTGAGACAACTGGTACAACTAGATGTGCAAAAGCCGATTTTATCCCGGACGAGATTCAAAAAGCTTGAAATTTGTTGTTTTAATTTATGGTGTTGTCCACACAAGCAAAGTTGCAAAAAATATACAAGATGTTTCGTAACCCTCGGAAAATAATACAAGCCATGAAGTTGGCGATGACACTAACACATTAAAAGACATTAGCGGGCCGGCTACAGCAAAACCCTAGAGAATACTTCACAAATCATGTAACAAACTCCCTCACTACCACATGAGAGCCCAAACGGAGTCCTGACATTCTAAAATATTTGCAGTATTCTTATGTAAACATGATAAAAGTTTGATTTGAATAGTTCCTCCGCCCTAAACTACTATATTCATACAGAAAAATGATCTTCTGATAATCTAAGGCTTGCTTTCTATATGTTCCGAACCGAAATAAAATTTTTATACCTTTCCTAAAAAAATTCATCTGAACCAAATGACTACGGCATAGACAAACTAATAACATACAAAAACTGGGCACGTAGAGCAAAAATATGCAACGCTTTTCTGAAATATAAAATCGACGATGACTCGACTTTGCATCTGATGACGTAACTACTGAAAATTCAACCTTTTTTACTCGTTTTTCTATAAGATTCGAAAATATAGCTGCTTTTGATTACTGCCATTACAGACGATAAGGAAGAAATCCAATATCGATATATAGGTAAAATTAACGTGTTTGTACATGGACTTACAATGTCAGTAAGTTTATATAAACTTAAGGGCACATTCCCATTTACTTTGACGGCGAGGTTAAGAATATTTAAAAATTATCTAAATGGTGGAAAGCATTCAAGGAAATATAAATATTGAAATTTCTCGATTGCTTCAATTTCTTAGGTAGAATTAAATGTACATATAACAGTAATGAATGCGTAAGTAGAATTGAGATCATGATATAATGGAAGTTATCTTGCAAAGGACCCCACGGAACGTCGATTCGTAATAAAACAATTATTTAAAGAGTTGCAAATAATTATACAAGGAAAAAGTTTTAAAAAAATTTCCGACTCCCAAATATTGACAGTTACCGAGAGCTTTAAGTGGCTTTTAAGTGTATTATTGCTATACATATGTATTTAACAAAGTTTAAACAATAAGAACCATTCACACTTCACAGCTCCTTTACTCATATTATAATACACAGCAAAGCATATTAGAAGTTTTTTCTTGTCTATATTTATTTTTCTTGAAATGAAGAAACACAATAGCAACTTTTCATATTAGCCAGCCAAAACTTGAGTTTTGAACTGATCCAAATAATGACATAATGAAATTAAAATTTCCAGCTGGTGTTTGTCTGTTAGCATTTTTTTTTCTTATTTAATTTACGTTATTTTGCAAGCTGCATTCAGCTTCTATTAACAGTCGTAAGAATTCAAATAATTTAACATAAGGACTATGACAAAAATGTTTGGGCGATTTTTGTATGCCTTAGAGTCAGAAGTTAGTTAGTGATCTAAATTACCAGAATCTTCTAATAAGGAAAATTATATTAATTCAGAAAAAATAAGGTTTTGAACGCAAAGTTTTGATGTGGAAAGAAATTTGTTAACGTGGGCAACGCAATAAGCATTTCTTCTTTGAAAACAGCAATTACTCGGAACTCAGAAGAAGCTACATACTTCGTTTAATAAATAAGCATGACTAACCAACATATTTGCTCCAAGGAAACAATGTCGACTTCGTTCAAAATCAAACGAAATGTTCCAGAATTTTAAAAGTTTCATAAAGAAAGAAGACAAAGAAACAACCACAATAAAAAAAAAAAGGAAAAAAGCAATTCTTACTATACCCTAGATGAATACCGGACCGTATTAATTTCGTATTTGGTCAGCCCTCTGTACAAGTTTAATTGTTACAGTGATTTTTACTTCTTTTTCTAGAACAGTTCGTTGAAGTTCGTTAGTCTATAATGATTCATTATAAATTGCAGACACACAGCCATTTCTTTAATTAAGTTGTACACTGTCAAACTGGTTTTGATAAACTTATGACTTTAAAGAAGCAATATGAATCGAATTAACGCGATAAACTTAATTTTATTTATTGTATTTTTCAATTTAACAATTTACAAATGAGAAAAACTTTATATTAAAAAGAATGAGTTTATGATGTCCATTTCTTTGTATATCTTCTTCTTATTTTTCAAATTGGCAGATGCACAGCGGAGCTCCACATTTATATTATATGCCAAATCTAGCACATTTTTCCTCATTATAGGAAAAAAACACTTCATTAGTGTACTTCATTATGATCTGATTTTCGAGCCATAATGACGTATACTATGTGACAGACGGCATTTTAATGAATAGTTAGTATTAATAATTCATTAGATCGTGCTGTGTGTCTAGGGTATTAGGATTTTATATTCTGAAGAACTTTTCAGTATTACAATAAAAACGTCTAGAAGTGATCGTCTTCCTAGTGCAAACAACCTCATTTTTTATAAGAAAACACCAAGAAGGGATTGCCCGATTTAGTTCATTGATAATATTGTATTTACTAGTTTTATGAAAATGCCGTGTAGAATATTTCAGCTCTTTACGTCGCGTCGTCGCCGTGTTCTCAGACAGTGTTCAAAGTATATATGTATATTGAAAAACAAAATTTGTGTATGGCAACCTTAGGAACAAAGGTTTGTACTTTCGCTCATATGTTTTATTTTTTTAGACAGTACAAAGCTTTCTGGCAAAAGATGAAAATAAAATCAATGTTATGAAAGAGCTGTAAAAAGTCGAGCTCCAATTCCGTTATGGATAGCGTTAGCAGAAAAGCTTCTAAATAAAATATTACAGTTCCTCTGATGTGACCTTGATATACTATCGAAATAGTATAGCAGGAATCTTGATCACGCCTTTTTTCAGCTGATAAATTTTTCTTCAGGAATGTATTATCAAGTATCAATTTGACAGACTCGAATACTCAATTTGCTTTAACAATTTGACATGAGTATCAAGCACTGCCCTTCTGCGATTCAACAAATTGTTCTATGCACTTTGAATAGACTTCTCTTCAGTATCAGCATCAAATGCTGTATTCTGTAAATACTTTAAGCAGTGATGTGCGTCTACGCGCGTAATGTAATAATCGACATATTTGTGTAGTATACATGTATGTAGATTATGTATACAATGTAAATTATTACGTTACAAGCTATGTTTTGCTGTTTGTTTCACTCTGAAGGACTGCACTTCTTTGCAGCTGTTCTTGCCTCACGCAGCTACATTTCATGTTTCATTCAAATCGACCAGCTCTGCGAACGGCGATGACTACTGATTTCAACAGAAAGAAACGATTGCATGTGTTGTAAATAAATTTCCTTAGAATATAATATCTAACAAAAATAATTCTGATAAGCTAAATTAAGTGCAACCACACCAGATATTGGTGTATCAATATCTGTGTTGAGCTCAAGTTTTCCAGTGCGACAGCTCTGTGCACGTATATACATCTAACAGATTCATGAAGGAGCAGTCAAGATATTCTAATAAGAGTGTAAATTTGTTAGAATTTTTACACGCTGCCATTCGTTTATCACTCCCTTGTTACTTGTTTTTTTTTGTGCTTGCATCTGATTCCCTTCTAAATATTATGAGGGGCTTTCGGCTTCAACCATGTACATGAATTTTATGATTTAGATTTTGAAGCAGCTCTAATTCAACGAGGATGCACTCGTATTAAAACTCCATGTAATAAGAGATGGTGCTCGTATCATGACTCTTTTGCTTGCTTTGTCAAAAATATCGGTATAGTGAAGCAAATAGCAGCTGATTCTAATTTAAAAAAAAAATCAAGCAAACGGTCTCTTTCTGTTGCTCGATGACGAGTTTCTAGAAAAGGTTGAAAACTTAATTAAACTTTTCTATCCTGTATACGAAGTAATAAATTTTTCACAGGGCTCTTCTGCTTCAATTGATGATTCCGTATAATTGTGGTTAAAATTAGAATTACCCGAAAGATTCAAATCTGATTTGGAAAAACGAAAGAAAATATCCCTTAACGTACATTTAAGCTCTCCGGAATAAGACGTCGTAATGATTTCCTTTTCAACCAGTTGGACACAAATAGCATTGAAGACTGGCATTATTTCCAGAAAACTTGTCTTTCCTAAATTGGTACAGAAAAAGGTTGAACTTAACAACCCAGAATTGTTCAAATTCCAGCTTCATCGGCTGAACTAGAGAGGTCTTTTTCTAATTGGGCTTACATTCCAAAGAACTTTAACATATTTAATTTAAAACTCGCAGATTCAAATGTAACTGATGAGTAATAAAATAATATGTTAATAATAAAAAGGGTACTAAAATTTACTGTTTGAGTTTCATTTCCATCTTGTATATGATTTACATAGGTAGATGTAAAATATCCATGTAGAGTACCTACATGTAGATTATGTGTAAATTATTGTATATATTACACTAGGGGTATTCACTCAATGTTGTATCAAACAGTGTATCGTTGTAAAAGATGTATTTGATTACAGCCCAGTAAAGTCATACAAGGCTTATGCATATAAAATTCAATACAAGGGTCTTGTATTTTTACATTCACAAATTGGCAGTGGGTTGTATAGTTGTACTTAGGAGATGAGATTGAACGTCAAATGTCAGCGGGTGCAGCTGGGGAGTGGAGTGTCCTAGGAAAATTTCCAGTATGCCAAATGAAAGATCCTTTTGAGGACTATCGACTGGTGCACTCGTATTTTTTCTAGGTGGTACTCGGTTGATTTTACAGGGTGTTCAATTTACATCTACCCGCATCATGGTTTTCCCCCACAAAAAAAAGGTATTGTAAATTTGTGAGCCCAAAACATCAGTAATGGCGCATCAAAAAGCATCAAACTTTCTGGAAAACTTAATAAAACATCACCGAAAAACAAATTGGTGCGATCGATTTCCTTTTTCCGCCCTAAATTACTTAATAATAGTATTTGAAGTACAGAAATTAGCTTTAATTATTTTCAAAATTTGAACCTTTCTTGCGGGATGAGAGGACCGTTCAAAAAACGAACTTGATATTCGTCTTTAGTTCGACAAGGCGATTAAATTTATCGAAAAAAAGTTTCGAGTGGGGGTATTTTGGGGTGCGGGGTTGTTACCCCCACCCTCCTCAAACCCCAAATATGACATGTGGGGCGTCTATTTAAAGCACCCGCTGAGCTCTATCAATGGCGTTTTTTAAATTTCAATCCGGTATACTCCATAGTATATTTTTTCCAACCTCGAAAACTTGATTACGTTTTAACTGAAAACCACTTTTTTACTTTGTCGGACCCTGCATCATAAGGGATGCCCCTAGAGAAAAAATGTTGCATCTAAATTAAAGGTAATAAAATTTTCTATCTATTAGAAGGTTTTTATTTTCAATTCGAGATATTTCCACACTGAGCTTTTACTCCCGAAGTTCACTGTTTTTCCCCATCTGGGTCCCATATACGCCGTTACTATACATATGAGTTATTTTTCTAATTTTTTTTCAATCATAGGCATAAGTGTTCAATTACGAAACTTTTTCATCTTTACAAAAAAATTCCTCCGGACCACTGTTATTCCGTAAAGGTAAATTGTAAATTTTTACATTTTGTCACGGCAAAAAGCGGCAAAGATTGCCGTAAAAGGAGGTTGTTCTACTATTATTAACATTTCTCCTAAACTATTAGCCTGAGCTGAAAACTAATTAGAAATAACCGTTTCCAACAAAACAGGCTTCATTTTATCTGCTGACATTATACTGAAATAGTGTATAATTAAGTAGTAATAGTAGAAAAAACAACTTGGGAAACAATCCAAACGGTTAAAAAATTCTATGAAAAACCGGTATTTCCTTAATTTAAGCCGTTCTTTTCATAAATAGTTGAGATACTTTAGTTTTTATCTCAGCTATTTTTAACCGGATCTTCACAATTCTTTCTTTCTAGGATAACTATGAATCCTAGGAATTTTGAGGATTTTCTCAATTTTTCCGGGGCCGGGGAGAGCTCCTACGGTCTGCCATTTTATCACCCTGCTCCCATAATTACATTTCGAAGTAAGCTAAAGGCTAAAGAGTGTGTTCAGTCTTTGTTGTAAATTCTTGTTGTATATTTACATCGGTTACACTGATACATTAAAGAGTAATTTACTGGCTTTAAGGCAAAGGCTCATTTCGGCGGTCAAGAAATAATGGTAGAGCTCTACTAAAATCGATGGCTCGAAATGGTAGATACGTGTAAACAGTTTAATAGAGCTCTACCTAGAGCTCTCAACATAAGCTCTACAGTAGAATGTTTAGTAGAGAAAATTCTCTCGTGTAAAAACAAGTGACAGAGAGTAGGTACAACAATATTTTAATATCTCTGCTGTGTCTACCTATTGGTATCAACAAATTAAAATGATTTAATATTTTGGTAGAGTTGTACCACCACTTTTTGATCGTAGATTCAAAAAGAGATGAAGTCTTAAAACTACGATTTCAACAGGTTGGTAAATACAATTTCGGCCATTCATTTCGAACTGTGTTTGCATTCGAATAAACATTTTTAATAAATTATTATTTTAGTTATTTCTTCTTATTTGCAATGACTTCAGAAAAACAAAAAAATTATGGAAGTATGACGGAAGCAGGATGTGTTAAGGCGAATGCTGTTGCCGCTAAAATTCATAACTTTAGATATCGGTAAAATGGTGAATTAAGGAAAGAAGGATTCACAAAATGTGGTGCAGCCGTAGAAAAAGTGCGGTTGTGACAGACACGGAAAGTTTTTATATGCAGCGGGATCTTCTTTTTTTTTTAATCCAATTACGACACCATTTCCTTTGCTTTTTTTTTTACTTTTATCATTTTCATTCATGAAGCACTGCAGCTGTCACTAGAACCTGCCGAGCTTATTTTTTATTAATATTTCTTATATGTAGCACCACCGAACGCATGAACTCCCATCTCAAGCCAAATTCAATTTCATATCATTATTTCTGATCTCTAGCAAAGCTCTACGAAAATTATAAAACTGGAAGAACATGTAGAAACTTTGTAGAGCACTTGGTAGAACTCTACCAAAAATATTTAAATTTTTAAAATTATTATACATGCAATAATTATCTAATTTACACTTCACTTATAATCAAGCTTTGAATAGACAACACTACCAAAGTAAAATAGGTGATTAGGTTGGGTTAGGTTATAGTGGCGTCCAGAAATTTACTTCTTTAGAGATATTTAGTTGATCACTTTATGAAACTTGAACAAACCGCTATAATGAATTATACTAGGTCCCCGAACTTTTTATCCACTATTTCCCCTAATTCATACTACCCTTAGTGTGTTTCTTCCTTGTTTGGCATTGTTAGGACATTCACACATCATGTTTTGAATGATCTCCACAGCTTCTACTATTTTTATAGCGATTTCGATGAGACTTCAATACAACACCAGTGTTGCACGTTTCTAGCAATGCAACACTGAAAATGTTCGATGGGACCACATTTATAGCAAAAGTGCAAAACTAGGTATGCACAGAGCTTCCCCTACTTTGCATTGAATTTTTTCTTGGTGTTACAAATACATATTGAACTTCAATTGTCATCTGCTCTGTGGCAAAGTGGATTGTCATGATTATTTATGGCAGTTCTCCACGAAAACTACAATGAGGTCGCGAACATCAATACTGTTTCTCCTTAGTAAAGCCGGTGGATAGATCTCCACATCTAGGTTTCGCTAACATGTAAGTCTCTAAAACTAGTCATCTTTGCTAATTCTAGAGGTAATTGAATCTTCTACTAAACCTAGATCCTTAGCTGAACCCTATCTAACACATTAGTCTGCTGTATGCTACTTTATGGGTATCGTTTACTTTCAGAGATTATCACGGTATCGCTGGACTAGGCTCTGATTGCGACTTAGCTATCAGTGACAATTTTTATTGTACATTATTAGTTGTCTTTCGCAGCCTTGCTAGACCCTTCGATTGAAAAACACTACAAGAAACAGTACGATTATGATAGTCATGGCGGTCTAGTCCATTGCATCCCATACACAGTTTTTCTAACATTCTAAAAATCTTGGCCTGCGGTTACCGCACCACATAAAAAATTCTAAAAATTTTAATTTTGAATTGACTAAAATAAAAAACAACTTTTCCGGGCCCTCTTATAATCATAAAAGACGTCGATGTTGTTATTTTGCGCTTTCTAAATTTCGTGTGAATGACCAATGCGCCTATTGTAAACAAAAACAAATCGAGTCTCATTGTTTACTTCAGATTGTGGCGACATGTTTGGACCGACTCGCACATTTCCGAACTCTCAAACAACTACGCTATAAACATAGCAATTTTAAATTCGAACTGCTAGTCCAGGAATACCTTGCTGAAATCAGAAAGACTTAAGCTAAATAAACCTTCGAAAGATTATAAATTAATTTAGAAGAAATATTTTTCATGATTATGTCAATGTCCAACCGAGACAGAAACTCGAAAACAAACTGCGATCAAATCTTTTTACCGCTGAGTCTTCAAACAAATTATTTCAGAGGTACCCCCAGAAAATTTTACTTTAAGGTTACTGTGGCCCTTCCAAATTTCAGCTAACTGGACTTACAAGCATATCAGACCATCCAAGCATCCAGATTAGTTGTTCTAATAGAGACACATACCATCCTAACACCAGGTGTAACTCCAGGCCTCCAGTGCGGTTGACGACGGAGTTGACATGTATTGCAGCGACTCCATTCTGAGCAAGCCTGTCAAGGCAGGCTGTCATGGTGACAACCCGACCTCCATCAGTGAAACATCTTGACCTCCATCAGTGGACAACCTGGTGTAA
Organism: Dioctria rufipes; assembly: GCA_963924295.1. Classification (NCBI taxonomy): domain Eukaryota; kingdom Metazoa; phylum Arthropoda; class Insecta; order Diptera; family Asilidae; genus Dioctria; species Dioctria rufipes. The sequence continues at coordinate 269,384,756 of OZ002741.1, read as the reverse complement.
GCACATCTGGAATATAGTGCTTCCCTTAGTTGGTCTTTCCGTGAAGGGTAAACTGTGTAGTCAGGTTGTCATTCGGACCACCTAAGCTGAATCTAGTTTGAATCTTTGCTCCTGAGAGAACCATCCTATACTGGTATTCTATCATTACAGATTGTTTGAAGAACCCGAGGTTATCCACAATTAGCCAAACGAAACATGCCAACCGAACAGACTGAGGTGACTGAATCGACAGCACCCAATCTATTAAGCCAGCACTGATACAGACGCCAATGCAATTAGTGAGATAATGTTGCCGAACAGATGCGGGCAGCGCTGTGATTGGGGAAGACCGTCACAGCTATCCCATCCGATATCAACAGTGTAAAGTGCCAAACACAATTCCGACGTTTCGATCCGATTCGATCCACCCCCTTTCGATCTAACGGATGTTTGAGCACAATTGTTCCGTTCGGTTTCAAACACGACTTTAAAATTTTGACAGACTTTGCCTTTCCGCTTTACATCCATCCATGAAAACATTATTTTTTTGTCATATAATTCATGTATTTTTTTATTTCCTCAACAAAAGCCTTTTCATGCATATTTGAGTATAAACAAATCTTTGCAGTTGATTTCTAGGTTATGTTTTCCGTAAAAATTGAAATTTGCTCAACTTCTCCGTTTCGATTCGATCCATTTCGGTGTAATGTGTTCAATTGTACGTATGTCTCTTATAAGCAAATTTGACATTTGTACGAATCTGATCGAAACGGTGGAATTGTGTTTCCCCCTTAACCCATTCATAAAAACCATTCGAAACGGCAAATGATATTCTTGCGCAACTCTAATTATGTTGTCGAATACTCGGCTAACTTCAACAAATTATTTATGTAGTCTTACAGGACGGATGCTGGCAGCGCTGTCACCAGAGAAGACTGTAAAATTTGACACATCCGATATCTACAGCACAACATTATACTACTAAGAAGTTATTGTTTTTATTGCCACATTTTATATTTTGATCAAATGTTTGTCTGCAGCTGCACCTACATACATACCTACATCTCGACAGTTATTACAGTTGGTAACTGGCAGTCCCTAATATTATCAGGTACATATTTGTCTAACATGTTCACTTAAAATTCCAATATGTTATTATACCTTAGAGCTTAGATGATGAAATCATAGAGTATACTAAGTTTGTGATTTTGTTTGTAACGCATAGAAATAATGATGGTAGAGAAAAATGTATTGGACAATTATTTTGATGTTTGCCTTTGCATGACCGTCAGTCTGTATTCATGATAACTGGAGAGCTCGTTCATTTAGAGAGGTGAAATTTTGTTAACGGTCTTTTTTAAAAAAAAATGTAGATTTAAGTTCGAAAATGGGACAAATCGGCTAACTCATTCGTAGAGTTGACATACAAAAATTTCGTTTTTTCCTATATATTTGGACAATATGAAAATGCGTCGATGTAGAGATCTAATTTTGTACATGGCGTTTTCATAAAAATAGTAAACAATAATCCAAAAAATGGACTAAATCGGGCAACCCGTTTTTAGTGTTGCCATACAAAAGTGATGTTTTGTATGTATACTATTAAAACGATCAGTCCTAAACGTTTTTATTGTACTGAGAAGTTCTTCAGACTATAAAATCCTATGAAATTGGTTATAATCATTTTTACTGTCCGACGAACCATTTTAGAAATATATGCGAAGAACCACTTAACAATCAAACTTACAGAAGAGAGACCATACGAAATTACATACGGGCATTCATTTAGGGTATCTGTATCGTAAGAATTAGTCTTACACCAATTCTAGATTTTTTCCTTGTTTTTAAAATTTAAAAATTATTTTAGTATATAGACATGAATCTATTTTTTAAATAATAGTTGTTCATATGAAAGTTTTAGTTAGTTAAGGTGAAACTACACGGTGAGAGATTGTGGAGACCCATGTATACTTTGGAGACGCAAAAAATCTCGAAAGAGACCAAATCTCTTCCAGGCTCGGTCTCCGGTCTCCGGAGACTATTTGTGTATTCTGCTCTATCAGTTAACTATGGAGTCAATTTGAAAAAGTTTTTTGTTAATTAATTTTTTATTAAGTTTATTATAGGGTCATTCCATAGAAAATCGAACAAAATTTGCACTTTCCAAACGTTCTTTTTTTCTTCTGAAAGTTGAGTTTTTTGTACTGCAATTCATACTGCATAAATTAAAGGACTTTGAAATCCTTAAGATTCTCCGATTTTTGGTATGCTAAGTTATATTAAAAAAATCATAATTTTGGATCTAATTTTAGCAGAGGCATAGTTTTTACATTATTTCAGGGAAAATTATATAAAGAATGCTTTTTATAAGAAAAATAATTAAGGATAATAAAGATGGTTTTAAGGAGTTTTTTTCATCCATAGAGGTCTAGTTATTTTTGAAGAAAAAAAAATCACACAAATATGTTGTGTCATCCGTTATCCTGTAAAATTTCGCAAAACAATCATTAACATAACTTTTTTTTTTTTACAATAACTGTAAACTGTGGACTCTCCTCTTTAATTTTTTTTTATTAGCTCTTAACCTATTCTCAAGGCTATTCTTAAACTTGTTCTCGGAGATAATTTGTCCCTTTATACGTAATTTTAAAGAAATATCAGCTAATTTTGGTATGACCTGAATAGGTTGTGAGCTAATAACTACTTACCGGCTGCATATAGCACATAGGGTATAATAGGTTCAATGAAAGAGGAGAGTCTACAGTTTATAGTTTTTATAAAAAAAAGTTATTTGAACGACCTTTTTGCAAAAAAAATTAAAAAAAATTGTGAGATAATTTAAAATTTTAAGTTTAGACCACTGAAGACGAAATTATTAAACACATTTCATCACGTGTTGGCACTTCGAGCTCTTTGATTGCCTGCAAGAAGTTATCTACTCGACATGCACACGAGAAACGCTCATTTTCTGCGTCCGTCAGGATTTTAGTTCCGGAAAATCTGTTTCAGGCGGTGCTTTCACCTGATATATGGCCCTGCAATTCCATTGTGCGTGAATTTATTCCTAAGGGACGTTCCGGATCATCAAGTATGGCAAAAAACTTGTTAGCGAAATCTCGGTCTACTACGCCAACGTAACTGGTCTTCGCTCTAAGACGACTCGCCTTTTTACAAGTTCGACGAATTCCTGTTTCGACGTGGTCTGCTTGACCGAGACATGGCTGTGTGGGAAGATCGTTGATGAAGAGCTTTTTGGTCCCGAGTTCTTGTTGTTTCGCCGTGACCGCCATCGTCTGTCTCTGGATGCTCCTGTTGGAGGTGGAGTACTTTGTGCTGTTCGTCGCGACCTTCCTTGTTTCTTGGTTGACTTTGTTGATTCCGGTGATCTGGAGTTTATTTGTGTGGCTCTCAGGCTTTCACACAAAACCGTATATATTGCTACAGTTTATATCCCTCCATGCCCATCTGCCGATATATTTGATTTGTTGGCTTCATGTATAGATAGGCTTACTGAAGTTCTGCTGCCTGCCGATGAATTGTTGCTTTATGGTGATTTTAACTTACCTAATGTGAGTTGGGTACACTCTCCGGACGATGAGGGCTTGCTGCCCTCTTTTATAGCGACTCCTCAACATGCCATATCTTTTATTGACAACATCATTTCTTCTGGCTTAATGCAGTCTAGCGGTGTGACTAATGACTCTGGAAAATCTCTTGACCTGGTATTTTCGTCCGATCCCAATGGTACTCTCGTTAAGCATTGTTTAACTCCTATGGTTCCTGAAACAAGTCATCATCCGGCACTACATACAGTTTTGTTTTTTGATCCTGTAACTTCATCATCTAATGCTTCTGGTAACTACGAGTATTGTTATAACTTTAAAAAAGCTGATTTTAATAAAATTAATGAATGGCTATCCGCCTGCGACTGGACCGGTGTTCTGGGTGAACGTGACATTGATAAAGCTGTGAGCTCGTTTTATGACATCCTATTTCTTTGTTTTACTCACTGTGTACCACTTGTAAGTTCGAATCGTACTTCGCATTGTCAACCATGGATCAATGGCTCTTTGAAGCATCTTAAAAATTTGAAGAATAAAGCTTGGAGGAGGTTCTGTTCCTCAAGGAGCGATGCTGATTACGTAACTTATTCTAATTTGCGTGCTCAGTACATATCGTACCTGAATGATTCTTATAATGATTATATACATAGAATGAGGTCGGCCTTGCGTACGGAACCTAAGCAATTTTGGAAGTTTGTGAACTCTAAGCGCAACTGTGATGGATACCCTTCATCGTTGCGACTTGGAAACATAGATAGCGTTGATCCCTTGGAGACTTCCAATCTTTTTGGTGACTTCTTTAAAACTGTCTTCTGTGATAACCACTGTGATATTAGGTATAACGATTTTACCCATTTGACGAAGCTCCCGACGACTTCTCTTCAACCTAAGGACCTGTTGTTCGATGAAGCGTCTGTCTCCAAGTACATTTCAAGCATAGCTGATAGTTTTTCTAGTGGTCCGGATGGCGTTCCTTCCACGTTCATAAAAAATTGTGCTACGTCCATAGTTTCTGTTTTGTGTTATTTATTTAATTTATCTTTAACCTGTGGTGTTTTTCCTAAACAGTGGAAGCTTTCTTTGATTATTCCTTTTCACAAGAAGGGTAATAAGTGTGACATTTCTAACTACAGACCCGTCGCTAAGTTATGTTGTATTGGTAAGATATTTGAAGCCATGGTTTGCGATGTTTTGTCATTCCACTGCAAGCCTTTCCTGCGCTCTTTTCAGCATGGTTTTATGAAGGGTAAATCTACTACGACTAATTTGTTAGAGTTTACTAATTTCTGCATTTCTGCAATTGAAAGCGGAAAGCAAGTTGATTGCATATTCACAGATTTTAGTAAAGCTTTTGACCGAATCAATCATAAAATCTTGATTCATAAGCTGACTCTGCTTGGTTTTCCTTCTGTTTTTGTCAATTGGCTTCATTCTTATTTATCGGATCGTACGCAGCGAGTTATATTTCGCGAAGCTCTTTCTGACGTAATAGATAATACTTCTGGTGTTCCTCAAGGCAGCCATCTCGGACCACTCCTTTTTATTATTTTCATTAATGACGTATCTCTGATTTTGACTAATTCAAGAATACTTTGCTATGCTGACGATGCCAAAATCTTCCGCATTGTTTCTAATGAAAACGAGTGTGGAATTCTAAATTTGGACTTAGACACCATTCATAAATGGTGTGCTATTAACTGTCTTCCTCTTAATATAAGCAAATGTACTACTATGTCCTTTTCTCGTAAAAGGAGGCCATTGGAGTTTAATTATACTTTAGATGGATGCTTATTAACTAGACTTGACAAAACCAAAGATTTGGGTGTCTACCTTAATACTCGTCTTTCCTTCGAACATCATATTAATTCAATCGTGGCCAGGGCTAATGCTACTCTGGGGTTTGTAAAGAGATGGTCAAAGGAGTTTAATGATCCATTCATAACGAAGGTCCTTTACTGCACATTCGTTAGACCTATTTTGGAGTATGCCAGTCCGGTCTGGTCTCCGTTTTATGCTGTACACATAAATCGTATTGAGGCTGTGCAGCGGAGATTCGTTCGTTTCGCTCTGCGTGGACTTCATTGGCATAACCCTATTATTTTACCTCCATATGTTGATAGGCTTAAACTCTTTCCATTGGATTCTCTCGAAAATAGGCGAAAAGCTTCCAGAGTTGTTTTTGCGTTTCAGTGTATACAGGGAGCGATAAATTCTCCTGAGCTCTTAAATACTTTCAATATATCTATTCCTGCGCGCTCCTTGAGGAACCACGACTTCCTCGTCGTTCCTCATCATAGTACGAACTATGGTTTTCACGAGCCGATTTCATCAATGTCTCGTCTCTTTAACAACTGGTTTGATTGCATTGACTTTCATCTTTCAAAAAGTGAATTAAGGGATCAGCTTAGTTAAGGTTACTTTTCATTTTATTAATTTTGTTTGTACACAATTGGTCAATATCATTGTTTACATATGTATAATAATTTTTAAATTATTTTGTTTTTTAATTTTTCTTTTGTAAACTTAGTAATCAGATTTTTGATGAAGTTCTAAATAAATAAATAGTCACAATAACTCCTAAGGGAAGACGAGTACGGGGCTAGTTGAACAGACGCTTGAAAGGCCAGTTCTGAATACAATCAACTTTATACGGTGACCGTGTGCCCGATACTTTTCAAGACACAGGGGTTTTTGTGAAAACCTAGCATAATTTCTTAATCACCCTGTAACTCCGAAACGGCATTTTTTTGCTAGGTGAGTCTTATCACCTCCTGCTCTATGGACCACCATGGAGGAAACACCCTGTATAATTGTCCCTTTTTGGTTTAAGTACTTCATTTTGCTGAACTTCAAATAATAACGTGGATTTTGTATACAGTTAGCCCAATGTTAGTCCAGTGAATTCTCCAAATGAATATATAGAATAGAAATAAATGGTAATACAACATTTGTAATCTTTTCTCCGTCCCCCATACCTACATTTAGGGATAGGTAAACAAAAATTGCCTAATTTTATTTCCTTAAAAATCCAGTTTAAGGAATATTTGATGTTATAAAAGATAAGATCCCAATGGAAGCAATAATTTCGAATATATTTGGAATTTATTGAACTTGAATTATGTATTTTAAAACAAAAATGAAACTTTAAATTAAGATAATTGTCACACCCCTGCTACCAAAAGTTCATGCAAATGAAATAGAAAATCAAGCCTTAATATTTAAAGGCTTTATTACAGTTTGCTGTATAATCATCAATTACTGTATATGTAATAAAGTCAATAAAACAGGGACCGAATCAGTTATGACTTTTTACAAAAAAAAAGCCTACTTTACTTGTTATTCTTGACCGATGAAGCAAAAAAACTAAGCTGGAAAGGCTTATTATGGCTTTTTTGGCAGAAATAAAAAGCCAGCTTGCCTAGAAAAAATAAAAATCCGGGCTCGCTTCTTATATTTTTACCGAAAAAAAGAATCAAGCCGCTTGCTTTTCTAGCTTCAAAACTAATATTACCGGCCAGGAATAACAAGTAAATTAAGCTTTTTTCGTAAAAATTCATAACTGATTCGATCCCTGAAAATAAGAAACCAGCTTGGCCTTTCCAGCTCAGGTTTTTTAGTTTTTTTTTTTTAGAGTGAAGTGGAATCGAAACGGGTTTCACGAGACATATTTGGTATATTCCACTAAATTCCACGATCATAATATATTCCAGTTTTTTTGTTTAAAATTTTCAAAATAACAGTTATTTTCGGTCCCTGCAATAAAATAATATATACGTTTACAGACACAGCAGACGTCTTTACAAAACATTAATCAATAAAGAAAAAAAATAATTATTTTTTCTGGTATGTAACCTTAATCAATTTATAATATTTTAGACTGAGACTTGGGTCGTTCATAGAAGTGCAAAAATGTTACCGGACATATTTGAAGTATACTAGGTCCAATTTTTATACGTCTCATAAATCATTCATTAAGTATTGGATGTTTTCCTGATACTTGGAAGGACTCTCGTGTCACACCAGTTGAGAGTATTACAAATATAATTCATAAACAACTTGAAATCTATTTCGACAAAAATGATCTTTTTATCAGTCAGGTCTTAGAAAGCGACACTCATGTGAAACTGCATTAAACCAAGTGATAGCGAACTGGAAAGAAGTGTTAGCTAAAAAAGGAGAGTCATTGCAGTTTTCATGGATCCAATCATAAATAGAAGGAAAGCAATGGCATTCGAAATACTGAATTAAATTTGTTGGAATCATATTTTGAAAATAGGACACAAAGGACTTCGGTGAATAATATTCTTATCAAATTGTATAATGGCATTGTTTGGTGTTCTACAAGGATCTATTCTCGGACCTCCTCTGTTTACTATACATATTAAGGACATAGCCAAAGTGTTAAGGAATTCAATAATTTGTTCTTTTTTGTCGATGATGCACTCATCTACATACATATGTGACAGGGAAAGATACAGCACAATGTCAGTGTGAAATTCATGAATATTTAGAGAGACTAGAAGATTGGTTTAAAACAAATAACTTAAAAGTTAATGTGTGTAAAACTAAGTGTAATGATATTTAAATATAACGTTGCCCTGAATTAAAGAATAGATAATGGACAAATTACACAAGTTGATGAAAGTAAGTATTTAGGGATTATATGATTATAAAATAAGGAACTGAAATTTGAAAAACATATAGATTACATAGCTAAGAAAATTTCAAAGAAAATAGGATACTTTAGAAGAATGAGAAATAGATTAGACGTACTAACTGCAATTATATGTACAACGTAGTTATTAAGCCCCACTTTGAATATTGTTCGACAGTTATGTTTATATGTGATGATAATTCTTTTGTAAGACTACAGAGACTTCAAAATATAGGAATGAGAACCATTTTAAAGTGCAATAGATACACATCTATCATATTTATGATAAATTCTTTGTATTGCTTGAGTGTTAAGCAGCGAATTATTATGAATTTATTAATTTTTATATTTAGAATTAAGTCAGGTGATATGTTGAGTTATTTAAATAAATTAATAAATTATGTTGGGAGACTTCAAGCTGTATGGGTTAAGAAATTCTAGTGATTTTAGGTTGCCACTGCATAGAGATAGTTCATCACAGAATAGTTTAGTGTATAATGGTTTCAAGTATTTAATAAGCTATTATTAGATGTAAAACTTGAGAATAACTTTAGTATACATATTTATAAAAAAAAATACTGGAATAATACAAATAGTTCGCTTCAATCGACAGAACAATTTGTTCTCTACAGTATATGGGAGTTCTAGAACAATGTACACAAAAGAACACAGCATTATATAAATATGTTCAATGACTACATGGCCGAGCTTTGGGAGGCAGCCACCCCTAAGGGAACCACGGTGGTCTTTTCATTCCGCCACTCAGCGATCAAAGCGATCCGCAACATTAAAAATAAAAACAATCTGACAGCAAATGTCAGAGGGACAATTCAAAACCGTACCATCTGGATTACCTGGTGTCCTGGCCATGTGGGCATACGAGGCAACGAAAAAGCCGACTGCCTGATTGGGATCACAGCTGAGAGCGAGGAGACCACGATCAACCCCCCAGCGTACAAAGCGGCCGTCGCGGAATATAAACGGCTACTCGACGCCCTTAGACAACTGGCATGGAAAAGCTAAGGCGATTTCCTCGCCAGTCATCACAACACCAGCAATTGTCCAAACATGTTCGACCTTCCCAGACGATCAATGATCGAGATTGCAAAAATCAGGCTGGGACACTTCATGGCCATAAAGCAACACCTGTTCAGAGGACAGCCACCACCACCTTACACCTTCTGCGATGGCGCAGCACTCACTGCACAATACATCTCTCACGAGTGCGGGGAGCTAACGGGACTACTTCATAACGACAAAACCAACTGAACTCCTTCTTAAGTATTCCAGAGAGTCTACGAACGGACTAATCCCTGCACTCAAACACTTTCTAACCGCAAACGTACTATCAACGAGACTCGAAAGTACGAAAAACGAAATAAAAACTTAAATTAAATCAAAATCCCACACATAGGTCAAGAAATCCAAGCTATCTCCACTAACTTATAATAGTTTTTACAATAGAATAAGATAGTATAAGCCTAAAACCTACCATATAAAGCACATTAACAAAACTGAACTATTGAATTAAAATACATATAAGCTGTTAAAAGTACTTCCTAGGTTAGATATCGGAAGTAGAAAAGACCTCTACTACTCCATAATTCTGTTGGTAAGATAACCTAGCCAAGACAGTACCTACTTAGCTTAGGCAGCTCTAGATAAGCAAATCAAATCATATAATAGATAAATTTGGCATAAGGCATAGGCATAAGCCGAGATAGGTACAAAATACAACGATAGCACTAAAACTCAATAGACTTCAGGAGTAAAATTACTATTTGTAATTAAAACAACAGGTAGTGCCCAGATGGCCTCGCAGCCGTGGGCCAAGAAACTTTATTGTAGTAGGCTTAAGATAAGGTTACACAATAAATAAATTTTTGAATTTGAATTTATATAAATATATTGATTCCTATAAACTTTTATAACATAAGTGTTGCACTACCTGTCATTAATTGCTTGATATTAAATGCCCTAACATTATTTAATTTTCATTTAAAACCTAATCTTGCAACGAGTAAACATGAACCTGAAATGAGAGATTATGCGATTACCTCACTCTAAGTAATTACTTATTATAAATAAGACCCTAATTAGAAATAATGTTATTTCGACAGGCAACATTCAATTAGGACGGAAATCTCCTCTGATTAACGATAAAACGCTAGCAAACCTCTGAAATTGACTTTCTGTGGAAAAAGCAATTATTATACTGGCAAAGGATAGTTACATTAGAGACATGCTGGGAAGGGAATATAGGATAGATAAATGGATCTATGTCTCCATGAAAGTAGACCATACAATATTAATTTTCCAATACCAAAAAGATATACATGGAATATCAAGATTAATCGATAACCTAAAAGTTTTTTGCTGAAAAAAAGTTTCTCTTGCATTTATCGGCGTATGCCTTTAATTAATACAATGGCAAAAAGTTGAAAATTTGAGGCGGAAAATGTAAAATGCAGAAAATGTGTAAAATAAAAATATAGTTTTTTTTTTAATAAAAGCCGAAAAAATGAAAAATATTGTACCTATATACATGGGAAAATTAGCATACCAGGGAATTTAAGACCAGCACTCGTTGGCGGCGTTGTACCTGCAACTGAAGACGTCGATGCTCCCATCTGGGTGGCTACTGCTACTGCAGCTGAACCTGATGATTCAATAGCCCGAACTGGTGTACTTGTAGTTATCTGTGCCTGCTGAACATTGCTGGACGGTGGCACACTCATGATTTTCTCTTAAGTTATGTGCGTTATCACACTTGCAATAGTATCTTTAATATATTTTCAGGTATGACCTAGGCTGTCTATATCCGGATGTACCTATTAAGAAGTTTCAACGTTTTGCAATAATGATAACCACGAAAATCACAGAGAGAACCGACCAAATTTTCTTAGTAGTCAAACTACAACCATTTTTGTTTTGCTTTGCAGTCTCACTTTAACTTCACGTAATCTTTAATTTTTAGCCTGGTCTGGCTGTACTACACTAAGGTTTATTATATTTGGTAAATTAAGGAGAAACGGTTGATATATTAAAGAGCAAAATTAACGACTGATTGTATAATTAATTAATGTATACACAACACGGAATGAGTAAAAATCTATGGGATGATACGTATACTCTCACTTTTTATATTTGCAAACTCAAAAATTTTTATTAGGAAACCTAATTTTAATTTTTTAGAGAAATTAACACGAATTCCGATTGACTTCTTTTTATTCGCAAATTGCGCGACAAGTTTTTCTAACCAGGGACTAGACGCGGTCTGTCTGTCCCGTCTGTCCACTCAACTAATTATCAATCACCACAATTTGTTATTTGGAAATGACAAAACAAATACAATAAATCTAATCAAAACTGAGGGTATTCTTGATGATTAATCACTTTTTTAAAAAGAGTTTAATTTTAAGAAGAATTTTCCGCGGATACACCCGTTGGCCGTTCTTCACAAGCCACCAATGCTTTCGGATTCTCGACAATTCTGTTCTCGGCTTGCTAATGCTAGGAATACTGCACTAAACACATACAAAATTTAATTGACTGACATTAATATGACATCGGAAGAAAAGTGACACTGACAATTACAACTGTCATTTCTAATACATAATTAACAATTGTTAAGTTAAAAGCATTCTTTTTGATTCACACTGATTAAGGACTACAGCACATTGGGACATTGGCAACAGACAAGGTATTCCCCATTTTGACACATTGCAGCTGATAACCTGTGACGTAGTTCTGTGATTAATGTGAATACATGTTTATAGGAAAGCCAGAAAGAGGAGTGAGAGTATTGTCTCTGTACGTAACCCCCGGAATATAATACAAGCCATGAAGTCGCGGAGGCACCGACACATTAAAAGGCCTTAACGTGCCGGGTACAGCATGCAGTAAGAGCTTTAAACAGGTCCTAAAGCCCAAAACTGCTGCTCCCACAGGAAAATGAAGTTAATACAAATTGCAGCCAAATATGTTTTCTTTCTAATAGTTTAAAAAAATAATAGCATGTAGAACAAATTTATGAAAATTATAGCGTTTGAACAAAATACAAGCAACTTTTATATGAAAAACTCCTGCAGTAAGACAAGGCAAGAAGACTGTGGATGTCGCCAGCTGACCGGCCCGCTGCTCTCTTTTTTCGACTTTGTTCATGGCTTGTATATACCGGCGGTTACGCTCTGTACCATACTTTCCTATACATTTTCACAATATTTTGTCACTAATGACGGGACGTGGTTCTTAATGGGAATATCTTGTATTCTATATACCTTGGGCAACAGTACTCAATTCAATTTGCAATCTCCTGTGCTTTGCACGGAATTGAATGGGGCACAGCTATAAATTTACTACCTAGATTATAATAGTTGTTCCCATTCTGTGTATGGACAAAAGACATCACACGTCAAACACAACATGTTTACTTCATTCTCTCATAAGCTTAATATCAAGTTCGGACAAAGTAAAATTTAACGAGGTCTCCAAATATTTCACATTAAAATTACTAGCAAAATTTATGCGTGTAACTTATTTTTGAAAAAACAAGGCACTTAATTTTTATATTTTGATGACATAAACGAAACCCTTCAATCAATCAAAAAACAGTATGCAAATTTTCATAGAAATAGGAATGTCAAAATTGTACCAATCAATTAACGCTTCGTGCATTAAAAAGCCTAGTAAAAGATGTGAAGAATTTATAATGCCATCAATTTGATAAAGAGGAAACCGGCGAACTTTACTAAACTAGTAAAATCATCAGTAAAATGTTCGCTATAGCTACAATTTGTATGGAAATGTCACATTTTAGTCGAACTCGATACTAGGCCTTAGAAACAACGCTATTTCAAATTTTTTATTAATAATAATAAACTTGAAAAAGTCGTTGAACTCCCGAAATGTCTACTTTCAGAAATTCAAAATCTCAGGTCAGATTCGTTTAAAATCTAAGAATATAACCACCACAGCATTGCCATAATCTATTTCCTTTTTCCATTCTAATATTACTCAATTTAACGCTGTTTCACATGAATGTCAATCCTCTGAATCCCCTCGGATTTTCTGTCAGGAATTTGTTAACTTCTATGTACTCTACGAGTTGATTCGCCACATAACGTTCCATAATATTTTCATCCACAAAAAGCATATTAACTGGTTGAAACTTCGCAGCTTATTGTATTGTTCAGTTTTTCACTTGGAATAACTATAGACTCACTCCAATATCTACGAAAAATCCGTTTGTATAGATAGGTTTATAATTCTTATTAGGATAGGGCCTATTATCTAATTTATATCACAGCTCAAGCCCCTCGCATATTTTTTTATTATTGCGCTTCTTAATTACATCACAGATTGTAAATTCATTACAGGAGTGCATTTGAAATTTAGACTTTAATGTGATAGTCGGTATCGAAAATTGCATAGAAGAAATTGAACCGCGCAAATCTATGATGCTGTTCACAAAATAGCAATTGAATTTATTTGCTATATCAAAAGATTCGTACACATACTCCTGGCCAAAACGCATTTGTCTTATGCGCATTAAGCACTAGATCTTTAATAACTTTCCATAATTTTCTTTGATCACCTGACTTAGAATCTACATGCCTCTATAAACATTTTTTTTTATTGTATATCCCGCTGTTATAACAATTTCTTAAGTGTCTGTAACGACTCCACAGAACCTCATTCACATTGTAAACAGCTTCCCTGCAGGCATTTACTTTTTCTCTCCAACTCAGTTGTATACCAATTACAATTCCCACTTCGCTGTAGCACCTTTTGTTGATTGTAATCTCCTTCAGGTATTCTTTTAGTTTTGCATGAAAAAGTGTCGATAAATCATCTCTTCCAACAAGTAAAGGTTCGCTATATTGACCTCATTCAAGAGTTCATCAAATCTTACTTTATTATACTTTTAAGACTCTGATGGTATTATCTCACTTAAATTGAAACAATTTTGTTTTTTGTTTTTATAGCCTAAACTAACATGCAAAACATTTAGGCGCTAAAGAATTTTTTACTTGAAATGTGCAAAAGTTAACATAAAAATTCACACAAAAATGTGATTGGCTTTGTATACAAATACTAACGCTTTCTGAATATTATCTAAAAAAAAAAAAAAAAAAATCGAAACGATAGAGCCTTCAATTTTAAAATAATTTTGTTAATTAAATAATACGTGCATAAAATGGAAATACTGTCGAAGCAAACACTGGGGATTTGATTTACATTCGATTTGTGAAATGTTTCTTAATTCTAAAATTGTGTCGTTAGTCGTCCAAATCAATGTCCGAGTCGTCAGAGTCATACCCCCCACGAATTGTCTTTTTGGGTCTATTGGTAAATGTTGATCGTTTCTTGTCCTGAGGTGGTGTTAATAAGTCACCCTATATTTGTTAAAAAAAGTAATTAATCAATATTGTGATATTTATTTTCTTGCATCTTACGGCATATTCAATAGCCCCAGATTGTGCTATCCTCCATTCCATCATTTCCGTACTGAAGTCATCACGATTACCAAGATCTGTAAATCCCACGATATAATCCTTTGTTTTACTGTCTTTTACTAATGCTATCGTCGGAATGACTTTAATCCTGAGTCGTTCTGTTAAAAACGGTGATTTCTCTGCATTCACCTTACAAAATTTTGCTTCGACGTGTTTTGGAGCGAGGATTTTTAAATGCATATCAACAATTTTACAACGTTCCGCAGAGTTTCGGTAAAAATGGCAGACAATGTTGGGAGACTTTTTTGATACCTCGAAAAATTCCTTCTCATCGGCTAATTCTGAATAGACTCCGTGCCCCTAAAAGGATTAAATACAAAACATACAGATGACATCGATTTTTTGTTTTTTTTTTAGAGTAGTCTTACGTTTGCCAACCATTCTTGCTTCTTCTTGGATGCTTCCTTAAGTTCTTTGAGTCTCTGCTGTCTAATTTGTTCGATATCGTCTGGGTCTAGCTTATCTAGCCTTTCTAATTCCGAGTCCAATTGTTTTTCTAATTGTTTAGCAGCAGTCACCAAGCTGTTTTCGAAGATTTTCTCCATTTTATTTGTCCTCGCTGATTTATTTAATAAAACCAATCTACGCGTTAAGCATTAATACACAGATGCTTCCGACTTCTAGGATGATACAAATATTCAATAAATTGTGTAGGTGCAGCAAATTTTTTGTCTACGGGGAGAGCACATGAAACAAAAAATTCATTCTCGTTCAAATAAATTGCATTTAAGATAATTATATTGGAGCAAGAGTGATTATTGAATTTAAAATTTTTCTTTTTATACCTCATACCTTTATATATATACTATTTTTCAAACAAACGGCTATTAAATCTCCAAAAACGAAAAAATCACAGCATGTGTCCGATTCCGATACCAATTTCTGCTTTTTGACAATTCCTTGATTACTCGCACGACTACGCTGTCCGCTGTCGCACGGAAGGCAGGGTTAGGATTTTAATACAGCGGAATTAAGTGAATTTCTATTAACCCGGCGGGTTACACGAGATAGTACAGCTTGCATGCAAGCCACCTTTAAAACGTGATTTTAAATAACAGCAGAAGGCAGTTCCCTTGATGTCTGTCGATTTCCATTGATGTTTTAAGAAAAGTGCACGCCAATCAATGAAAAACGAGTTCAATGGAACAACTTTTGACGAGATGAGAATGAAATAGTAGCTCATATCCGTGTAATTTATCAAGTTGAAATTTTCTGGGAAAAATAATATCACGAATAATCTAAAAATTATGAAAATTGTAATTTAAAAGATTTTGGCGTGATTGGGGATGAATTTGGTAGAGTAATAGCTGAAGATTGATATGTGATGCTCAATGACATTCAGTTGTGACATTTCTCATGTCGATGTGTGCGTTTTTCGGTGTAACACCGCCGATTTTTCAGGTGTAGTACCAGGGTCATTTGACGGTCACTTTTCTAGCAGTGCAGGTCAATGGAACGATTTTGGTGTAACACTACAAGAAAAGTGTAACACTTCTGCTAGAAAACGCGATCAATGGAAATCGGTATTATCATCTTGCAAGCAAGTTCATTTAAAAAATGGCATTGAGACGTAAAGTCTTGCATATATTGGAAAATTATAGCAATAAAGGAAGTAGCAGAATGATAAAAATAAAAAAAAAATGAAGAGGAAGGTGTTGGTAAATGATGTAATACAAATGATCCCAGAAAATCTCATTTTCCCAGTATAAATTTATCAATTTCTTTCAAGCATTTCTTTTTCGCCATCTTGAAAACTGTATAATGTCGAATTACTATCACCATGATTTTTCATCGTGCAAGTTCGCTGAAAGCTGAGCTTCCAGCATGGCATGGCCACATTGAAGTATGTTTCACTTTTCGTCGCTGAGATTCATTCGGGGGTAGGAAAAATTCTGTGCTACACTTTTTTAAGCTGCAGCACGGGCCAATATTAATGCCACATATTGCGAAGCAAAATTATTGTGATGAAACGTCTGGTCACAAGTGTAGCAAAATACTCGTGCTTACTACATGTCGGTTGGCCTCACTGACTTATAACAATGGACTAGAGCATATTGCCATTTTCCTATAGGAAGGAATGTCACAAGTTTTATAGTCTACAAGTAAGAAACTAAATTGTAATTGTGTTCAAATAATTACAATTACGTTTTTTCCCTAAAAGTAAACATTTTGACCTATAAATAGGCGTTAGAATTATCGTCACCAGAAGCGTTGTTTATTTTACACAAATTTTTAAACATGAAACGTGTTTGTTTTTCCATAATGCGCAATGCTAAAAGCTTTCAAACAGCACGTTTCTCATACATGTGCATTTTATATCGCCACGGCCTGTAATAAAGAAGGCAATGCCCTCAACCAAGATCAGAATTGAGAATCGCAACCTGAAATTAATACTACCTAAGGACCACCGTACAGTACACCTTATCGTTTGTCACTTTTTGATGATGAAAGAGAGTCGGGGGAGGAAAATTTCCTCCTCCCGAGTGTCTCTCAATAGCAACAAACGCAGCGTGTGCGACGGCTCTAAGATTTTAATTAGTATAACTCTTGTGAGTCTGGATCTTAGAATATATAGCAAACATGAATGGTGATAAGCCAGATTTTACGTAATGAATTCTGATTGTGTTGGTAGTCTATATTTTACATGCATTTACACGCCGTCCCTATTCTAAGCAACTTATCAATTTTCAAAAAGTAAACAAAGTTTTTGTGCATAGCTTCTGCGGTAAAAAATGTTCTTTTTCTACTTTATTTTGAAATAAATTACATATTTAATTTATATAAATCTTTACTTCAATTAACAAAAAAGGATAATTTAGATAGTGCACTTGCTTCAAACACGATTGCGCTAGTTTATAATCCGATTTATATTTGCAACCATTGACCGAACACTGTATTTCCGTTTTTTATTAATATTTATTAATACACCATATATCACGAAAATTCAATAATATCTTTTTTTTAAGTGCTCCCGTGCTTGGAGATCACTCAGTATGTCTCCAAACTAATGGTATATGTATATATTCATTTAATAATTGAAATACAAAATATGTGAGGAATGTCTTGCAAGCGTTGACTGAGAATTTTATTGATAAGCAAGCCATATCGGCAGCTGATTTGTAAATCATAAGGAGAAAGGAAAAATATTTGCAATGAATGATAAAATGTTTCCGATAATTATTTGAGATTCCCCGTTTAAGCGCAGCTATCATCAGTAGAATTAATTTCTTCCGGTCGTTGTTAACGGCACTGACTCCATAACAACATTTTTTATTCAAAATAGGTTTGTGTATATGCAAAGAATAGTTTCGGTTATTGTATAGACTACTTGAATATATATAACTTTTTCCCGTATGAGGGCGCCATGCGACTTAACGACGGGCGAGGATTGAAACTCGTGGCGCTAGTGTCGAGCAAGCATAGGGTGTTGGAGTTTCGAAAATTGTCCTTAATTTTCGGGTGTGGAACCGCGTCGAGCCGCTTTTCGCCGGCAGGGGAAACGGCTAAGTGATAAACATTGGCGTTAATGTCGGAAAGGTTCTGTAAGCGCGCGTTGTGAAGCAAACCTGAAAAACTATTGGTTACCGTTGGCGTGGCGAGCGTTTTTGCTCTCGCTTTTCTCCGCATGGCGGCTGCGGGCCGGCAACAAGATGATAAACATTGGCGTGAGTGTCGTTTTGAGAGTTTTTTTTTTATTTCATTCCCCTTTTCACGAATTTCTCGATTAGTGCGGTGAAGTTGGCTGTTTGAATGTGGTGAAAGAGGCGAAGAGCAAAAAGGTTCAGTCGTAGCAAAGTAAATTTATCAGAAAAGGGCAGTGTAAATACAGTAAATAAAAAACAAAACAGATTTTTCATAACAACAAGTGTTTCATCAATTTGGATTGGATTTTAAATACTTTAAACAGGTAAAAATCAACCGGAGGACATTTTCTCATTCGGCTTTTCTACCATTGAAATTTGGGCGTTAATTACGGATTATTGTCTATATTTTCTCACGTTTAAGATGTTGTTCGCGAATATTTGTATCAAAACAATTCTAAATTTAAAGAATTTCATTGAAAAGTGATAAGTTATGTCAAAGATTAAAAGATTTCCTATATCAAAAGTGTTGATCGACAAGATAAGTGGCGCGGCGTCTTTTCTTCATTACCCGAACAATGCCCCCATGTTGGTTTGAAACTCGTCAATACCTAACGAGGAATTTCAATTATTTCCTCCGTCGGGAATGTTTTGAAAAAAAAAATGTTGTTTTCTTATTTAAATTTTGTTATGAAGAAAAAGATAATTGGAACATTGTTTTCAAAACTATCGATTTTAATGTAAAAATGCATTTGTATGGCTGCTGGACTTGTGCCTTCTCTTTCATTAAAATAAGCCGACCAGTCAAGACCACAAGAGTTTAAAAGTTGGGAACTGCAATCTTGGGGCTCATTGCTTATATTCCCCGCCCTGGTACTCTTCCGTATTTTGGTCGACACTGTTGGTTGGATCGCCCGCGATGTAGAACAAATTTCTCTTCTAGTTCATGGGTTGCCTTGGTTATCCGTTGGCTCTGGGGGATTTTCCTCTGTAAACATTTTTCTCTTCTGTTTTTGGTTTTAACTACAAAACGGCAATAATATCTACAAACTGGTAAATGCGCGCCTGTTAATGTTGCAGATTTCTTGTAGCACTTTCGCCTTATGTTTTCAGGGTCATCTACTTTTTGATCGTTTCATAAATTCTATTTTAAAAATTTTCTCCAATGCTTCGAGGCAGATATTTTAGATCTCTCTCGACGTATGCCTTTTGTTTACGTTCAGTTCAATCGCCGGAAACTTCTGATTTTTAATCAAGTAATTAATGGCCCTTGAAACTTCTGATTATACATAAATCGTCTGGTTAATGTCTACAAATTGGACATTCATTTTGGAGTGATTCCCTATAAATTAGTAATGGGGTCAGAGTAAAGGAAATAAATCAAATTATTTATTTTTCTATCAGTAAGTATTGCAAGGGCTTAGTTAATTATATGATTAAGAGTTTCTCATGACGTTAGCAAATATGTGCTAAAGATCTCAGCTCTAAGAGTAAACTGTTTACATATTTTGCGATATTTCAAGTTCACGCTTGAGAACTTATTAAAACATAGTAGGAATATTTCTTGATATCAATTTCAAAGTGCTTGGGCTGGTAATTTTATATCTTCGCAAAACGTCAATCAAATCATTGAATCTTAGATTTGTGGGAAAGGAAATTTAGATCTATAAAATACTTGTATGTGGAAGGAAGTCTTTCGTACAAGCAGGTTGTGTTTTATTTTGTAGGTAGAAAATAAGATAAGATATAGGGTAAAGTAGTCTATTCCCGGCCACACTCTTAAAAAAAGTCATATGATTGTTTGTCGACACCTTTTTTTATGTTCACAAAGTGGTTTTATCCACATGCTGTTATAGTATGAAAAATTTTTATGTTCAATATTCAGTGATTTGTGGCAGCAAGCGTATGCGTCAGAGTTCTAGCTTTACTTAACTAGACGATATGGTAAATAGGTAAGCAATAATCGGTCTTAGGGACTCCTTGTTTTATAGTAAGTTTTTCTTGCAATTATCAAATAGTATTCTAATACGTAAAATTAGTCCTTGTTTTAAATAATTCAAATAAATTTTGGCCGGCTGTTTCTGTTTGCGGTCAGTTATTGAATTTTGTATTGAACTTATAGGAACCCTGAAAGTACTTTTAAAGGAAGGCGTAGGTAATTGTTATTAATACTTTTTATCATCTAGCTTAAAAATAAAATGTCACATACCTCGCAGAGAGGTCATATAGAGGAGGAAGCACCATAGGAGTTGATTAAAAAAAGTAAAGAGAAAAATCAGCCAAATTTACAGAATTCCCTGATCTAAGCTTCAATAAAAACTTACAGGAAAACTACCAGAATGTTTTGCCTGAGACAACTTACATCTAGAAGTGCAAAACCTCACACAAAAGCGGTCGAATTAAATCGAGCTAATGGCCCTCTAATAGAAAGCTCTACACATTCTCTCTCTCTCTCTCTCTCTCTCTCTCTCTTGTTGTATTACGCCACATAAATTCTTCGCAATAATAGCTTTCTTTGGTTGAATAAAAAGTTAGAGCGCTTTCAAAAAGTGTTCCGGGTTTATATGGAGTTCTGCACATCTAGTTGTAAGTTGTCTCAGGTATTGCAAAACCTGGTCCTTCAACTATTCTCATAGAAACGGGAGAGGAAAGAATTGTTGATTGGTGTAGCAAACTGAAAAATGCTACTTTCTACTTAGCTCTAAAGACTTTGTTGATATTGTCCAACAAATTGTAAATGGAAGGCGACCGGGTAAAACCGGGTTATCGTTATTTTTAAAAAAAAAAAACATCCTGAGATTGCAGAAAGAGTCAATACTTGTGGGATAGAATAAAAAATGAACAAGCCAGTTATTGTCCTTGTCGATAGGCACAACTCCCATCTAGAGTTAAACGACTTTTGCGATAATGGGATAATTTTGTATGCTCTTCCATCTAACAGTACCCCTGCAACCTCCGGACTCAAGTGAAAAGGAATAGAAAAATACTGTTACGAAAAGCAACCTGGATATGCACATAAACCTTCAACAAAAAATATATTTTGCCTGCTTTTGGAAACGACTGCTTTCATTAAATCCAGGTGCTGTCAATTGCCCGAAATGTGTGCAGAATTCAATGGAAAACCTTATCAAGCAAATCAAGAGAGCATTTCTGATTATGTACCGTGTGAAATATTTGATATACCTAGTAATTGAAGTCATAAACAAAGTGAGAGAGCAGTTAGAAAGCTATGGAGTTTCCTCAGATGCTATAATTGACATTGGCACCAATTAGCTGCAAAAGGTTCTTTGGGGTGAGATTTTTCGATGATTTTCTTGTCATCATTGTAGCCAGAGATAGTCTAAATAATGATGCTCCTCCCTTATCAGTAGATAACGCGTCGACTTAGAACTTCGGATTAGATATACCAATAAGAGATATTTAGACTAAATATCAAATTAATGTAGAATTATCTTATAATTTGTCATGTAAACACAAAAAGTATAAGTAAAATATAATATAAATACTTCCGTCACGTAAGTATAAAAAATTACTAAAAGAAAATATTTGAAAATATCGACAGAGTCCTTATAATTCTCATTATTAAATTTAAACTTGGCCGGAATTAGAAGTTTGGTTGGGAACTAAAAATTTTGCAGGTCTTTGAAAAAACTCAAAAATTTTATAATAAATAGCGCATAGTAAATACTAAGAATACAATGCTTTTCTAATCGTAATATTTTGTTTTTATCTACTGATGTTGCATAATTTACTATTGAATGTTAAAATAAAAAAAAAGATAAGTTGCGGGTAATTGGGTATTTTACCCTAGCATACCCGGCTTATTTTTAACAAGTTTCAGAATGTTTTCGCGTACATTTTCATACTTTTTAAATACTTTCCCCTACTACGTGAGAAAGGTTTTAGCCAAATGTGATCACAAAATTTTCTTCTCTGGGTCCTGGCCTCAAGACATTTACTATGTTTCCCTGGGGCCGGATTCTGTAACTCGGAGAGTTTGGGAGATCAGAAATTTCGTTTTCCCCGATTAAAACTCCCTAACTCGTCATTTAACATACTTGGGGAGTTAGGGAAAACGTGAGAAATATCGAAATATTGAAAGACGGCTAACTCTGTGTGGGAGGGTCGTAGATCATTGAGTTTTTCCTATGGATTTAGGGTCTAGAGTACAAAAATATAGGTGAACAATTTCAAGAGGAGGGTCTTTTGGGGATGGGGGATGTCCAAAATACGTCATGTTTGGTATCAAATTAAAGAGGGAGAAGCCGGCAATCGAGTGTAGTTTTTTTTTTGTTCATTTAGAATTCATAACTGACTTTTTACCGCCGAAAGACAGATATTTTGCAATTGGGTCATATACACTCCAGTTCCTATATTTTGCATATATTTCTTCCGTTCTTTGTTTCACATCTATTAGTACTCTGTTCTGAACATTTTCCTCATGGAAAGTGAATTTCCACGACTTACCAGTTCTTCATAATGATGAGTTGAAAATATGTCCATTTTTGTACCGAAAGATGGCTATTTTTTCACCTTAAGAAGGACTTATTCACTTCTTTTGCAGTTATCTTCAAAACTATTTACCGGACTCAAAAACTAAACATATCTAATTAGGGGACAAAATGTAGATGCGATTTCATCCTACATACAAGCTTTAACGGGCATATTTAAAAATTTGTAGCATCTTTTCTGTACTGGAAGACGACCAAATTGACAATTTTCGCGTGAATTACAATTTTTAGCGGGTACCTTGAGACACCAAAATCCTTATTTCTCTGTAAGTATTGCAAGAATGTTCATAATTTCTTTTTGTAAACATAGCCAGGATATGCAGTGAATCCATAATACAATTTGAAAATCCTAGGTACATTGGTACCTTCACAAAGGACAATAAAAGCAGACAATACTGTCAGTTGAGAAATATTTTTCTTACTTCTCCACAACTAACACAGCCGAGAGTTTTGCCGAGTGCAATAGAGAGTTTGGTAAATCTCAATACAAATTCCACGAGTTACAGAATTTCGAATGGAGAGGTAAAAGAGCTCTCATCTCCACAACTCTTCGAGTTAGTGAATCCGGCCCCTGGTGAGTTGAATTCAAGTTGAACCTGTGTTATTAGAATAAATAGAAAACATCGGCTACGTCTTAGGACGGTGTGTATCTCGATGTTACAAGATTTACATTGGCAGATACTTAATTTTATAGCAAAATACAAGACAAAATGTGTGTTTTAAGTGCGATTGCAAACATGATAGGTATTACTAGTTGTGTCAAGAGAGACATTGTTATAGACTCTGTGAAGAATGAACATAAATATAAAATATCTAAACCTTGCATAAATTAACACAGTGTTCGTTGACTGCATGTGCCCTAAATATACTAATATACTTTGCGAACAATCAGATCAAAGAAGCTATGCAAGTATAAAATATTATACAGGGTGTTTCCTCCATGGTGGTCCATAGAGCGGGAGGTGAGAGTACTTTTCAATTCAAATAGTAGTACTGCTTTATTAGCTAGTTAAAAAAGCTTTCAACAACAACATATAAACATTTTAATACAATCTTAAAAATTTATGGCCAAAGAACGTGAATATTCGCTTTTACAAATTCAATGCAATATTTTTTGAAACGATAAATATTTGTATCATTTTTATCATATTTAAGTTGATTGTACATTTAAGACCACGATAAATTAAAGAATTTTGTGCTCTTGATGTTCTAAACGAACCTAATCTAAACTCTGTAGCATTTCTTAACGATATTGATTGTACGTTTCCTACATATTGCAAGTACTTGTTAAGATATTCAGGCAAAATACCATTCTTGATTTTAAACACAAAAATTAACGCATTAAACGCAATCTTCTCTTTCACGCTCATCCATTGGAGAGTATTCAGCATTAATGAAATGGTGGTATATCTGTTACAATCGCCTTGTTTTGTAGCTTCTGCATACGTTCTAGTGGCTCCTTGGTACTTAAGAATAACGTCGTTGAACAATACTCAAAATGAGGTTTCACGATGACATTATAAATCTGTATTGCTGTAGCCATTGAAATTTGACTTCGTATTCTTCTTAAAAAACCAATTTTTTTCCTTTTTACAAATATAGTCGATGTGTTTTTTAAACGATAAATTTTTTTCTATAATGACACCTAAGTACTTAATTTCTGGCACACACTCTATAACGGTGTTATTAATATTTTTACCACTTATATTCTCGCCACCAAATAATATGCATTTACATTTTTCAATATTTAACTCATATGATTATAGTCCATTTTTTTGTTCATACATTTAACCACTTGTTTCAGCTCCGATAAATCAATGTTTCCAAAATCAAAATTGCTATTTAAATTAGGCAAATTACATTCAAATTTCACATATGGAATAGAGTTGCTTATCTCATTTACACTATCAACAAAAAAATTATTAAACTTCTCCGCAATAAGCACCTCAACCCCACAACTAGTATCATAAAATCTTATATTATTTATGGGTTTCATTGCCTTTTTCATTACATACTTCTTATATTTTATGTGCTCCGATTTCCTTACTTTTATATACTTTTTAAAACTTATAATCCAACCAGTCATTCGCATCTCCAGACAGAGCCGCTTTCTTATAGCTTCTTATTTTATTAGTTTTCATCCTATACAGATACCCCGTATTCCACTCATTAGCATTCAACTGAACAACTTTTTTTTTACCAGGCACCTCTCTGACACTAGATTCAATTTTTCCTCAAAAATTCTCGCGCTATCATCCCCCTGTATTTATGTTGATGGTATGCAGAACTTCATGGTCTTTCCAACGACTGCTCAACCAGCCCCGTAGACCTCTCCCCTCAGGAGTTATTGTGGTCTAAACTAAAAATTTCGGATTTTCTTAACTTTTTTTTTATTTGGCCTCTATTATTTTTGCAAAAAAGTCGTTAACATAGCTTTTATTAATAAAAACTGTAAACTGTAGACTCTGCTTTAGTTTGACCTAGTACACCCTATGTGCTAACTGTAGCACCTGAGAGCTCTCAGGTAAACCTGCTTCAATACAGATGCTAATCAATTCTACTACGACACCTCTTAGTTTATTCATGCTGCTGCTCTTAATAATTGCGAAAATCTTCGTTTAAAGAGGGTTATCCGCGTGCAGAAATTCTTGGAACTATTAATATGAAGCTCCCATCGCCAATGTCGATGCCTGGTGAAGCTCATGCTATTCTTGAGTGCCTCTGAAACTTTGAACACACGTTCAACTAACAAGACAAAGTATCCTCTCGAGATACAATCGAACATCTCAATTAGTTATGTGTAGAACATGTATTCTTAGGATCCTCTTCAGAACTCAGTGGTGCACAATAGTCCTAACCCGTAATCTGATGCGTAGGCGGACAATAATAATCCCTTCGGAAATTGATTATCAGCTAATGAGACTGGAACTGGGTTCTTTAGTAAATAATATGACAACAGCATATCAAAATATGTTGTTTGTTTGGATTTCTACCAGAGTACAAGGATCATTTACCACCTGGACAAATATGTTCTTTTACGCCCTGCCATCTAGTTTCGTTGAGTCCCATAAACGTTGTTAATCCTGTTCCTAGGCACCGTTTGTTGCTCTGTAGCAGTTTTTTGTTTTGAATTTCATCCTATGAGTGCATACACTCTTCCGCTTACCTTGGGCCTCCATGCTAAGACTTTGAATAACTAGCCGCGCTAAGAATTTGAATTGTTTATGTCGCTGTCGCATTTACATTGGTAAGAACAAGTAGGCTGGAGCTAGAGCTGAAAGTTTAGTACATACATTCATTGAGATAAAGCTTGAACCATTTGTCTACTAGTTATTAATCTGGAAGAAGCGACTAGTGGAAGTTTTCTTCGGTAGAAACAATATCTCCAGAAGTTCAGGGAAACATTTTTTAAAATTGATTATGCTCTGTTCTGATATGGTTAAAATTGTGCAATATAAAAGAAATAGTTTGCCTAAAACCCTTTGGTGAAATGCTCATGTCATAGTAAGACTCGCAACTTATTCTCTCGAATCGAGATAGCGCAGTTGATATGACTACAATCTATCAAGCAAGAAAACTTCAGTTCAAATCTCCGATGGGATGATTTAAGCTTGTAAAACTTTCTTTGAAGTCCTGAGTACATCAAGCTATCTCAAGTGGATAAATATTCGGTATTTGGATAAAAGCTGAGGAAATCAAAAACTTGTCCGAGCGGAGTTCTGGGTGCCAGTTTTCATATGCCCCTCCCCGGTCTCATTTTTGTCTTAATACAGGTAATAGGTACAGTTTTCTTTAACGTTCAAATCTAATTTTTATTAACTAACCAACTAAGCCTAAAATTAAAGTTATTAAAATGTTGAATTCTAGCGTTTACTCAGATTGTGTTCAGGTTTAGTAATTCATTGTAAAACTTGATAATAACAATACTGGGCCTCCTTTTATTTGCTTAGATAAGAATATATAATTCTGAACATGTCAAATTTAAAATATAATAATACAAATACATGTTTATTTATGTATAGCTCTATTTGTACATTTCCATTACGGTCACTATCACTATGCCTGCTCACTCGTGCACACGCATGCTCCAACACCAAATAATGCTTTAAATTAATAAATTATTCTCTGAAGCGCCAATCCCGTCTTGATAACCGAAGCTTTTATTGCTGTAACATTCTTGACGAGTTTATAGAATATACAAAGAGGCGAGGGGTCAGAATAATAATTTTTATGTACACCGACACTGTGACGATGGGTTGAATACTCATAGTAATTTACATAATAATTATAGTTCTCACAGGTTATAATATCTAAATTTGCTTAAAATGCAATGTAAGGCACCTCAGCAAATATCAATCAATCTTAATAATCTGTAAAAATCAACTAGCGGCCGCTTTTATACTGTGGCGATTTCTGTATATTATTTAAGATTTAATTCTTATCGCAAAGTAAACAAACTCAAAGTTAAACACCTCGCGCTCCCAGTTAGACCTGCAAGTCCGGTGGCTGTACGACTGGAAAGTTTATATTTTTTTTAGTAAGTTTTACACATGGAAAATATACAATCACTTATCATATCACAATCATATCTTTACATATTATATGCTGAAGAATGCACATAATTACAAACGGAAATCAATGCCCCAACGGCAGCCATGTGGAACTCTGAACAAATGAAGCTTTGGATGCGATGTCCCAATGTTTCAGAATTACCCATGCATAGGCTTTCCCTCATTTTGTGTCGCGTTATATACGATATGTATGTAAACAAATTCAAGTTCTTTAATAAATTCGTTCTTTATTCTTCGGCAGTTCTTTAAAGTAATTAACATCCGTTTTTGTGTGTTTGTGTTTAATTAAGTACATCTTGTAGGTGTGCCGTGAATTGCATTTTAAATAGAATAAATTAATAAACTACAAGTTTTCTGTAATATACTTATTAAACAAACTACTCTGTAAATGGGTTTAGCGATTCGATGCTGTTGTGTGTTTTTTAGATTTCTGTTTGTTTCGAATCAACTGACATTGTATTGCCGTTTTGCGCAATTCTCCTTTAATGTTTCGGTAAACATAGGGTGGACACTATCTCTCCATGAATTTAATTTTCTGTGACAGATTTTATCTCATTTCATAATTTTCCAGCTTATCCTGCTTCTATTAAAATTGTTCTCTTCTAAGTGATTGCGGCTGTCATTGTAAAGTATGTTTTTTGCTGCTGATTCCAGTTAAGGGTTTGCTTTGCAATTGCTGCTTTATCAGTTCGTAGCTAGCAAAAATTCCTTAAAACTAGCGTTTCTTGAAGTTGCAAGGGCCGTGATAATTGGTATTAAAAAAAAATCAATTTTTAAGAATCAATATTTCGAAGGACAAATGATGGAATTTCAAATGAAGAACTCAATTACAATTTGTTATTTTTATTTCAACCTTATTCATGATTGTGTCTGATCATCTTCAAAGTTCTTCATTTGAGATTCCATCATTTCTGCGATAGTCATTTGTCCTTCGAAATATTGATTCTTAAAAATTGATTTTTTTTTAATACCAATTATCACGGCCCTTGCAACTTCAAGAAACGCCAGTTTTTAGGATTGTTTGCTAGAGCTTCTTAACGGTAAAATATTAAAATTTGTAAAATTTATTTTAAAGAGGACACACAAAGTATAGAAAAAGTTTTTTGGGAACATAACAAAATTTTAATTTAAAAACAACAATGGCGGAAATAAAATTTGTTTAGGAAAAACAGGGACAAGAGGAAGGTCTGTACTTGTCAATTCGATGTTTTTAAAACATCAAATAACTTTTTAGCGAATTTGCGGCCCCCCATCATATTATTTTTGACTTGTCCTCACCCCTGCTATCACCTATTTCAAGGAATTTGATCTCATGCGGTTTACTCTGTATACAGGAGAGCTCTTTTCTAAGCTAAATCTTTTGTGTTCTGATTTATTGATGCATTTTTATGATATATCTGAATCTTCTCCAATTTCTCTAGAAATTATCTTCCATTCAATCCACCAGGAAGCTATAGCTTTCAAAGATTCGAAAAAGAGCGTTTGCAGATACATATTTGGAGAAATTTCATAAAATTCGGTTTAGTAGTGTGACCTGTAGTCGAATCTAAAACTTATACACGCTTATAAACGTTTGTAGTAAATATATTGTACTAACAATAAATTGCTTTCTTGTAGAGCCAAATTTGAAGTCCAAATTTCATCAAAATCTAGGAATAATGAATCCTTTGAGCATGTAATAAAGTTTCCTGTACGTAACACGTAACAAGTATCATAGTAAGAATGGCTTTATCTTTGCTTTCTGCTGCCAAGTTCTCTTACCGTTATTTATTTAAATATTTTGTAATTGGGCTAAGTTTTCTTATTTTGCGCATTGCCCCAACTAAATATGTATTAAAAAGGGCGTCCTCCTGTTCTAAGGTATTCTGGAACGAAATTATAGGCGGCAGTATACACATTTAATATTACACACTGAGTAGTTTCTGTCACAAAAATATTTCAGAGTCTGAGTCCCTTAGTAGATGCTCCTGAAAATCCCTTTTAGCACTGCGCGATTTCATTCTTAAAGAACAATAAAATCTTGCAGGCCTTTTTGTACCGAGTTCCTATTTGCTCTAGACTCCCTCACAAATATGTGCTTATTGCTTCAGTTTACATTACTTCAGACTAATTTGACACATTTAGAAGTGTTGGCATTATGTGCCAGACTAATTTGACACATTTAGAAGTGTTTGTTATGTGCTAATAAGCTTCCTAATGGTTTGTTTTCCACTCTCGATTTATTGATTTTCGGTAATTTCAGCTTGGTATGTAAGTAGTAGTATTATTTCTTTAGAGCTAACACAATTTTCTAGCATTAGCTATTATTTGGCGAAATTTCCAGAATTGGCATTTCTCTAGGATCCTATTGGTAATCTTATAAGGAGTTGCTTGCTTTTTCTGGTTCCATAAATATATGTCATCATTCGCCGTCTTGGAATGGTTTTTTTTTTATCTATCCCGAAATTGCAAATCTAATCTCACAAAACTAAATGATTTGAAAGTCAATCCAATTGGACGCGTGAAACTAGTAAGCTCATGTACCTACGCTGGATATCCCTCATCTTCAGAAACATTTGCAAACACTTATTTGTGATAACTGCTGTGATATTGCCTGGTCTAATAGGTTATATGTATTAATATTGACCCTGCAAACTAAATTCACCTAGTATTTGATGAAACCTCTGTTTTTCAAACGTAACTAATAAGCTCTGCAAGGTAACGGTGGCATTAGCTTTGTGTTCTTCAAAATTTCCTCTATTTCTTATATACATATGCGTATATTACAAACATTTTGCAAATACAAACATAAGACAAAGGATTTCTGATTTTCCTTTAAAACACAATTGCGACGAATAAAGCGACCGACGGTCATTGTAGATTTCTATTAATACACGCTCCATAAAATGTTCATAAAGAAAATTGTTCTTATGATCTGGTCGTCGCAAGTGTGTTAAGGCATTATAACATGGTACAGAGAATACAAGTATTCTCATTACGAACCACGTTCCACCATTGAGGGTCAAAATGTATTTATTTATGTATGTATGTATTGATTTATTAGTACTTTCATTAATACTATTTATAAAATGTAACTAAGTATAAATGATGCGTTATGTATAGCAAAGCACGGTACAGAGAACACAATAAATACTCTCTCCTCTTTTTGGCTTTTCTATATAAATTACGTCACAGCACATGTGCCAAAATTTAATGAGAATTACTTGTATTCTCTGTACCATGGCATTATATTTCACTAATGGCTGGTTTCACAGTCCAGGCTTAAGCCAGAGCTCAGCTAAGCCACGTGTGGGGCTTAAGCCTATTCTGTTTCACAGTACTTAGTAAACAGAGGCTTAGTTAAACCGCAGATGAAAAGTTGTCAGCACTGCGGTAATTGTGAATTTTTAAAGGAAAATTGCCAATGTGAATCCCGATAAAGAGAAAGACATCAAAATAAAATATTGTTATCAGTTGTTTGTTTAAATTTTACCAGTCCAGGCAGTCGAGCCTTTTATCTGCGAGTGTATCAGATCCAAAGCCGAATGGTTTAAAAGTTGGAACCGAGAATAAAAATCAACGTCATCCCATATCTCAAAATTTTGCAGGCGGCTTTTTATAATTTTTTCACGGGTCACACTGCGATATTATAATATACTTATTGGTCGCTTATAACCTGTGCATCAGATAAATAACTCATTTTTATCTTAAACTGTTTGGTTTCTTCCTAAAACCTCAAATGGAATGCTGAAACTAGCTTTCAGGCAGTACGCAAAACTGCTAGCTAGATAACTATTTTTCGTTTGGAAAATTTCAATTTAGTTAGTATAACTTTTGAAATATGTACGTTCGTTTAATAACAAAAATTATAATATTTAGGCAAAATATATATTTAGCAATAATCTCAATAAGTGTTTCACAGCAAGATCTGAGGCTTAAGCCTGCGAGATGACGGGCTTAAGTTAAGCTTGCTTTAAGCCAGTGATATTATTTAAACCTTGACTGTGAAACGGAAATATTTATTAAGCCTTGCCTGTGAAACCGGCCATAAATGTTAAACCCAAAATAACCTAATAAGAAGATAGGACACAGTCGAACAAAATTGGAAATTTTTCGTGTTTTTTAGACCGAAACAAGTAATGTCATATACTTTAGTCTTTACCTCAATTTTTTAAGAAAAAGATAAATTTCGCTCTGACCGAAATGCTGAAAGCAGATGTAAAATTACTGTCAAATAAAATTCTCATTTTTCCCGAAAATATCAGAGAGAGTCCAGCTTAACTCTTCAGAGCAAAGCGAATGTGAACAGAAGCACGTGCTGTTCAAATATCATAGAAATTACACCAGAAACATTGGTTTTGCTATAAAAAATATTGAATAATTCTTTCAATATTTCTTTCAAAAAAAAAAATATTGAATAATTCTTTCAATAAAAAAAATATTGAATAATTCTTTCAATAAAAAAAATATTGAATAATTCTTTCAATATTTCAGCAAAAACCGGTTTTCACAAAAGCGTGGGAACATTTTATGAGAGTAAAACGTGAAAACTCCGTCCCTTCTCATTTATTTACGTAAATGAACCATTTGCCATTCTGCATGCAATCTGCGCTTTCACATTTTTTATCTTTATTCATAAAAGATTTAAAGAGAGTTTGATTTTTCTTTTATTTGTTTCTTCTTTCTGCCTTTATTGGCGTGTACATTTTAAATCTAAAACAATCGGAAATTTCGCCTGATTCTTAACTTGTTGTTAAGTTATGGTTGTCACATCACTCTAATACCGATTTCCATTGATCATGTTTTCTAGCAGAAGTGTTACACTTTTCTTGCAGTGTTACACCGAAATCGTTCCATTGACCTGCACTGCTAGAATAAGTGTACGTCAAATGAGTCTGGTGCTACACCGGACAAATGGGCGGTGTTACACCGAAAAACGCACACGTCTACATGAGAAATATCACAACTGAATGTCATTGAGCATTACATATCAATCTCCAACTATTACTCTGCCAAATTCATCCGCAATCACGGCAAAATCTTGATTTTGTCATTCGGGTAATCCTACATACGTTCTCTCGAATTTTGATTTTAATTTGTTGTCTCAGTTGCACTACAATAGTGCATCGCCAAGTTCTTTTCCACATTCATGCAAAAGACGAAAGTATATGAAATTATTGTTTCATTCTAAAAAACACCAGAAATTTTCCAATTTTGCTCAACTGCGTCATAACTTGTCGTTAGGTTAACTTTGACCTAACAAACGAAATAAAAATCGAAATCAGCAGCAGCGAAAACAGAGAGAAATGTGCGATGAGCTCTCGACTTTTGTCACATTGCTTTTTATTATCAACAACTCTCACTCGATTCTCAGAATTTTCAGGTAAAATCTGTCTATTATTCTTTGTTTCCTTCCGTTTCTATGAATCTTACACAGTCGTGAGGTGACAATCATGATAAGGGCAAGGTATATAGAATACATGGTATTTCCATTACGAAAAATGTTCCCCTATTAGTTGTCGTAATATTGTGAAATGTATAGGAAAGTCCGGCACAGAAACAATGCTCTCTCTCCTCTCTCTGTGTTTCCTATAAAAATGTTTATACATTAATCACAGAATTACGTCACAGGCTATCAGCTGCAATGTGTCAAAATTTTAATGGGAATACTTGTCTTCTATATACCTTGGATAAAGGCTGAAACACAATTGGAGCGTTTCAAGCAGCTTTATCGCCAGCTTTCAGCTAAACTCGACTGGAAAAGACGAATTGAACACAATTGATGTTTTTGACATTTGCAACGTTAACTTGGTTATGGTGAGAACTTTTATTCATAAGTGGCATTAAAGGAAGATAGAAAGGCATCCGATTTTCCAAAACTACCATAAATTCATGCTTTTTTGGATAGTTTTCAAGGTGTATCAGTTATATGCAAAAATAATACCGAGTTTTTTTTTTTATGTCCCCCAGAAACTGCTTATCTTTTACTAACTATAAGTTTTCTTCTATTTTAACATTTTTGGTAGCTGTTTACTTCTTAAATGTGCCAACAGAAGCCATTCTCATCTAATATTCGACATTCGCACAGTTGGCAACATTAAAAATTCCCTCAAGTTGGCAGTCATTGGGCTTGAAATTTGTAATTTGATCAAATCTCAAGCCAGCTTGAATCTGGTAAAAAAACTAAAGCTCCAATTGTGTTCTTCTACATTGATTTACATAGTCAACAAATCTCAAGCTGGCTGAAACGCTCCAATTGTGTTTCAGGCTTAAGGGTGTTTGTATGTCGATCCCTTGATCCTTTTGTCGATCGATAACTATAAACGTGTCCTCGGATCTTTATTGTTTTATGATTGTTGTCGCGTCGGGAGGGTGCCGTTCATTTAAAAGGAAAAATAATTTCCTTTATTTAGAGGCTTCTTGACGCTGCAATTATGTCGCACTAATTATCTTCAGAAAAATTTCTTAGATTTATTTATTTAATTTTTACCTATAATTATACTCAGTGGCGATTTTCTGAGATAGTGGAAACTTTCTGTGATTCTCAGATTTATTGTATTGTAACTGTTTTTGTTTTGTCATATTTATTTAATTTATCTAATTATTTTGGTTCTTCGACGATTATGCAAATAGGAAAAGCAGTATCTAAATGTGATATAACAAATTATTGGCCTATTTTTAAAATTTAAGGGACCATCCTAGTGTGACGGCCTTGAAAATTACTGATATTCAGGATTTTATTTTCTACGAACAAGATTCGGCTATTGGTCTGAATTTTTATACCCAGATGAAATTTATATGGTATACTAAGTTTGTTATTCCGTTTGTAATGCAGGTACACGGCTTTTAAAAAAAAAACTGTTCGAAAATGGGGAAAATCAGACAACTCTTTCGTAGAGTTGCCATACAAAAATTTTGTTTTTCACTATTTATTTGGACGCTGTATGACAACGCATCGACGTGCAGATCCAAAATTTCGTACACAGCGTTTTTATAAAAAAATCTAAATACAAGTTTAAAAGTGGACTAAATCGGGCCACCTCTTCATGTTGCCATATAAAAATTTAGGTTTTTTACGTATACTGTAAAAACGATCAGACCTAGAAGTTTTTATTGTATTGAAAAGTTCTTCAGAATATAAAATCGTATGAAATTGGTTATATTCAATTTTACTGTCAGACGAACTGTTCTAGAAATAGTTGCGAAAACCTATTTTTTGGCAGGGGGATGAGAGATTAAAAGCACGGAGGCCAACGCCGCCCATTTTGCTAATCTGCTAAAAATGAGGAAAAAACTATCATCAAAAATTTCTCGCCTGTTAATAAAGCGGATCAGGTTTAGATGGGAACATCCACTTCCATGAAAGACCTAATGGCAACACCTGCAGCGGGTTCCGGTTAAAGGAAAGAAGAGCTAGAGTCGGACCTGGCTAGCATGTCAGCTCTCTTATTCCTCATATGCCCGGGTTTCCACTGCAGTGACACCTTGTTGTGGATACACAGATTATCCAAATACGTCCTGCAGTGCAGTCCATATCCATACTTCCATACCGCTCACCGGCAGGACGTAAAGAATGATGAGGCCGAATTTGAGACGGATAGCTTGAAAACTTCTTCCGATGTTTCGAGAAAAACACGTTTTGAAGTTTCGAGTATGAACTATGTACTTACAATCGGCAATGCTCTGTCCATACAATACATACTTCTTCTTAGAATATAGAGAGTACAGGAAGTGTGATAAGCCAAATTTAGCGTAGTCAAATCCTGGTTGTGTTAGTATCTGTTGCCGCTGTAGTGAAAGCTCAGTACAGCCGTGTAGTAGAATCAGTATAGAGAGCGGAACAACAAGATATATGGTTGAAAATATTACGTTTGCTCTTATCGAAAATGTTCTTATTCGCTGTCACTACACCTACATACCCTGAGAGTTTCTCAGTTGTCATAAACGTAAACAAATCTCGGTGGATGAAGGAATTTTTCGATATTTCAACGTTTTTAGTTATGTATTTTTAATTTAATTTAATATAAAAATGTGTAGGTATAAAGTACACAAAATAATATTTTATAACTATACTTGCACAAAAAATGATTTCCCACGTCGTACCTTGGTGTTGTTGTGGTAATTTTTCACCGAACACTTCAATCTGAAAATACATGAACATCACTTAGAAAAATTTTCACTATAATATCAACAGATAATTACTTACACTCTTTACTTTAGCCCTACTTTTAAATACGATATCTTTCACTGTTAACAAGTTTTAAATTAAATTTAAATTGTTTCAAATTAGGAAACTTCGTTTGATAGTTGAAAATACTTTTGTTTCTTTCTTCAATATAATGCTGACCTACTTCACGGGACCCTGAAAAAATCCACGCTCATCCACACGAATTTTACAGGTAACTATCAAAACTTCCTGTTGTCTCTATATTCTAAGTACTCCTTCGGCTTCTTCGAACTGTTTATTGTCAGCAGAACTCCCATTTCTATGTGATTTTATAAATTCGATTCGTTTTAATCGAGTCGAATTTAGTAATAGGCCCCGTTATCTCACGCATTTGATTGCAAACCTTTTTCTAAGAAACGCTTTAACGACCGGAATAATTGGAAATTTGTGACCATTACTTCCATTTATAAAAAAGTCTATACTTATCGATAATGCCAAAAAATAAAAAATAATTTTCAAGTCAAGACGGATGTTACCCTACAGAAAAAGAACATTTTTCAATTTAAAACACTTTTTATTTCTTCGTAATGTTAAGCTAGATTATTTGCCTGTCTTTGGCCTAGAATTCTCTGAATTGCAAACAAGTAAGAAGACCTGTTCATTACACCATCGGACATTGAAAAATATTCCTGTGAGCTATAAAAAACAGTTTTTTTTTTCTTAATATTTAGTACAAAATACTGCCATTCAGTCTACCGGGGAATTCGATTCGATCAAATCGAATTTTTTTAAGGAGCATTTTCTACTGTTTAATACAATTGAATGGAAGATTTTCCAAATTCAATAGAAAGCAACTGCCAGTTATTTTTGATTGACGCTGAAGGATATTCGATGCGATTAATTTTACTAGTAAAAAATGCTATATGAAAAACCTTGATTCGATGGAATCTAGATCGAATCGAACTAGCACCGATTGTTGAGTAGGATTGTCTCTCTTTCTAATAATGTATGTAAAAAAGTGTTTCCCATACCGGGAATCGAACCCGAGCCTCCTGGGTGAAAGCCAGGTATCCTAGCCACTAGACCATATGGGAGTTGCTTTAAAATGAATTAAGCAACATCTTGTTCGTGTCAGATCACGAACTCGCCATACTATTTCTATTTTCTGATTTTTGCGTTGCTAGAGTAAGTTACACATTTATTTGCAGTTTATTCTTATTATAAAAAAGTAGAACTAAACTTTTTGAATTCCAATTGAAATGTGCTGGACAAGAAGCGACCTGACTATTCTATTACTGTAAAAAAAAAAAAAAAAAAAAAAAAAAAAAAAAAAAAAAAAAAAAAAAAAAAAAAAAAAAAAAAAAAAAAAAAAAAAAAAAAAAAAAAAAAAAAAAAAAAAAAAAAAAATCTGTGCCAAGTTGTAGCGAGTTTGAGTTTATTTATAGATATGTATTTAGACATAGAGAAATTTAGGAAAAAACAAGCCCAAAAGTACAAAATATTTGCTAAGAAAATTGTATTGTAACAGATTTACATCTTGTATAACACTCCAAAATTGAAATAATTGTATTGAAAGAATTTTCATAAGGTGCTAAAGGACAAAAAGGATAAGTCAATGTTTCACATCACAGCCGATATAAATTATTGTAAAAAATTATGTTTCAATTGTTCCTGTATGATAAATATAAATTTTGAATTTAGTAAACCTACATACATATTATGTAAGTTTCGATACAATAAGAACAGTGTAAGTTCATTATGATGTAACAAAGAGTGTAAAAAGTTACACTCAGTGTAGTTAGTGTTTTGAAAGAATTAACAAAGATTCCGGAAGCAGCTGTACATGAAATGGGCGTGCTTCTCCACAGAAAA
The DNA here is from genome assembly GCA_963924295.1 of Dioctria rufipes. Lineage (NCBI taxonomy): Eukaryota > Metazoa > Arthropoda > Insecta > Diptera > Asilidae > Dioctria > Dioctria rufipes. Next base: position 269,347,361 of record OZ002741.1, on the reverse strand, counting down.
TGATGGATTCAATTTGATCACTTTTTCAAATTACAAATCATTTGAAATCTTTGAAATTAAACCTGGGCCAATCATGCGAAAACTCTGATTCTATTCATTTATAAAAATACATTGATTAACTTTTTGTAATTTTATTTAAAAAGTCGAATGTCCTTGATATAACAATGAGTTTGTATTTAGTATGTGTTTCAGAACATCATGCCAAATGTACTTACCCATGTGAAAAATTCGATGTGCTATTCAACTTCTGTAAATTTTTGATTCTTATATAATTTTCGTCTGCTTTGATTTATAATCTCGCCTTGCCAGGGTCGATCTTTCTTATCTTGAATACGCGTAACTTTACCAAACTTTAGGGGAAGGCCTATGATGCACAACATTAGAAGAAAATGGGAAATAGTACGGAAGGGAAGAGGAGAGTGAAGAAGAGATTGCCATACACGATGTATGTGGCAGAGAACTTGAAATAACGACACATCCAAACAGCTCGGGATAAAAAAGTAGTGTGCCAGACTATTAAACTTGGGAATTATCTAAACTAACGAATTTATAGACCCATAAAAGCTGTGGAGACAACGGTTCCAACGAAGGAACGTTATCAAGTTTCTCTTAGAGTGGCCAGCACAAAAGCCCTATTGGTGATCGTTTAATCATGCGGTTGGATTCAAGATATTTCTTAAGTAACTTGACGATAATAAGAGATTTCAGAGTTTCAAAATCGAAATGTAAGTTATGGGGCCTGTAGTCGTGAGATCATATCTACTTTCCATCTGACGTGAAGTAAACACTCCTATTTGGAGTTTTTAAAATGCCCAATATATTCTACATTTTCTTGCTTACAAAAAAAAAAAACCTACTTTAAACTGGCAAGAGTTTTTGCTCCAATTAGAGCAAAATGCGTTTTTTTTAATGTTTTCGCTCCTATTCCTCAGTGCTTCATTGTCGTCTGAGCTATATTTTCCTTAAGAGGAGTCAGTACCAAGACTTGCAAATTTCGTACATTTTTCAATGGCAAACTATTTGTAGCCGAATAATGATTTATATCTTAAATTAAAAGTAAGGAAGAAGTCTAGTGAATAACGGCGGGAAAATGAAAAAAAATGTTTGGAATGGAGATATTAGCTCGGAAACCTGTAAAAAATGGTAAAAATTGTAAGTTTTATAAATCAAATTCTTGTTAGTAGGTATTCTCATTTCTTTAGATTGTGACTATTTTAAAAAGATTAAGCCTAGATCTAGCAAAGAAAGTTGAGTTTCTCATTTTTATTGGCGCTTTTTTTAATTATTTGACTCTAATGGGTCTTTTTGCTCCCGATATTTCACCGACGAGAAATTGCAATATTTTGTTGAAAGTTTTTGAAATACAAAGCAAAATAGTATATTTAACAATTATACGCAAAAAAAATTCTCGTTAAAAGTTTTCAATTTATTTGAACTGCAAATATTCATTTTTCGTCTTAAATTGTCGCATGTTGGGTTTCTGTCTTTTACTCTAATGTGATCTGTGATCTAGGTCTGGGCTAATTTTATATGAATTTTCTCACTTTCAGGGCACATCTATGTATAGTAAATTTTATTGCCTACAGGCTAGCTGGTATCTAAATTGAAACTTTTGTTGAGTACTGACTCCTCTTAATCAAAAGCTGTTGTTACTTTTTGTTCTAGTGAAAATGTTGAAGAAATTCCTAAAATCGATTTATATTAAATAAATAATAATCTAAGACTGTAATAAATAAAATAACATAAAACTGAAAAATATAAAAGGCACCCAGAATCGATGCCTGAGGTACATAATTTTGTTTTTTATGTAAGGTCTCTTCGATGAAAACACCGGATAAACTATAACTGGGTTACACCAGAAAGCCCCGTGTATCTGTTTTCGTACTTCGAACTTAAACTAAAATTTTCTTGTGGCACTTGAGAATTGAAATTTGTTTGTGATTGCGGCATATAAAAATACTTCTGAAGCAAATATTAAAAAAACAAGTAAAAAAGCTAGAATTGGTCTAAGACCAATTCTTATGATACCCTAGATGAATTCCCGTATTAAATTTCGTATGATCACCGATCTATTCAAGTATTGATTTTGAAGTTGTTTTTCGCATATATTTCTAGAACAGTTTGTCGCACAGAAAAAATGGTAATAACCAATTTTATAGGATTTCGTATTCTGCAGAAGTTTTTAGTACAATAAAATGGTCTTGGACTGATCGTTTTCAAAGTATACGTAAAAAACCGAAATTTTTATATGGCAACACCAAGAAGGAGTTGCCCGATTTAGTCCATTTTTGACATTTTATTTGCTAATGTAGTAAAAACATCATGTACGAAATTTCAACTCTCTACGTCGATGCGTTCTCAGGCAGTGTCCAAATATATAGCGGAAAACGAAAATTTTATATGGCAACCCCACGAAGGAGTTGCCCGATTTGTCTCATTTTCGATCTAAATATTACTTTTTTTTTAAAGTCCAGATGCAAGAATCGAAATAACTTTTAATATTATGAATGGGTGTCCAATCCATTTTGCTCTACCATCATTATTTCGAGGTGTTACAAACGGAATGACAAACTTAGTATACCCCTATGATTTCATCTAGGGTATAAAAACATAGAATAAATGTTATAACACATTTTAATTCCTTCACCCATTTTATAAATAAATTTTCACAAAAAACTTATAGTGAATTTTTTTCTGCGACTCGGTGTAACCACCATCACCGAATCTGTCATTTCCCGATTCTTTTCGTATCACCACACTAGTTGGGAAGAAAAGAGCACGAGAATGACAGATTCTGTGGCAGTGTTAACACCGAACCGCAGAAAAGAATTCACTATTAGTTAAGTTATACTCAGTAGAACTGTCAGAGAAATGTCAGATCACAATAGCGTTACTCCTACGAGGAAAAAATTCTTGCGTGCCTCTTTCTAACATATGGTTTCGTCTCTGTCTACATGTACCCTATGTGTCACTTTTGTTTATGTTAGGTAATAAATTGTACCCTATCATAAACGCCGTAGGTCAAACTAAAATTGAAAGGGGGGTTAAAAAGAAAAATATTAACTTTGTTTATGTCGAAATTTATATTTGTTTTTTTTTTAATAATAAACTGGAAAGTGAAATATTGGTAAATTTTTCAAAGTTTGATAAAAGTATTTAATTTTTAATATATTTTCTTGTAAAAGATTTGCCAAAAATGACGTTTTAAGGCTAGTTATTCGGCAACCGAAGATGGTAATAGTAGAAAGGACACGAAAATTTTTGATGATGGGCTCTCCTTTAGTTTCTTACTCGTAGGGTTACCCCAAAGACGTAATAACTAAAGGAGATGCAATCATGATTCGCGTACATGAGCGTAGCCAAAATGCCTTGCATTTGTGTATGTTGTATTTTTTTTCTATTTCATTCATTTGTACCCTCCAATTGATTGCTAAGGCGTTGATATCTGTTGGAATGTAAGTCGAAAACGCAACCCAAGTGTTTCACCTTTGATTACGTCAGGTCTGGTGACCAAGACGTTTAAATTATTGTTTTAAGTCGAGTGAGAAAAGAATTTTGTATTTTTTATTGGTAGGATTAAATATACATCCTTATAAGTTCTCTAATTTTCTACAATGGTTTGCTTTACAAGAATAACCCACAATTAACTTTCAATGCATCCTGTCTTCCTTATAATATAACTCTGCATTCTGCGGGTTATATGGCTCCAGCTTTCTTAAACCTTCTTAGATAACATTTTTTAAATGTTCTTTTTAATTTCAGGAGCAATGAGTGTTCAAGTTGCCAAATCTACTGGTAACACAACACCTACACCAGGGCGACGTACACCACTATCACTAAGTGGAACAGTTGGAAAGCCAAGTAAGGTTCAACAGTCTGATTCTGATAAGAATGCATCTACCCCTGGAGTTACTTCAAAAACATCATCAACTGCCAATCCCATTTCTAAGACTGCAACTAAGAATGATAAGAATGAAAGTTCGACAACTGATTTGAAAAAGATAAGCGAGAAAAGTGATAAGAAAAATGCCAACACTAAAAATCAAACGACTGAAAATGTTAATCATAGTGCCAAAGATAAGAGCAGTGATGATAAGAAAAAAGACGACAAGAAAAAAGACGAAAAGAAAAAAGACGATAAGAAAAAAGATATTGATTCCGTAAAGAAGGACGATAAAAAACAAGAAAATGGATTAAATGAAGGGAAGGATTCATCCAAAGCAAATGGTGTTAAAAATGATGAGAAAATAGGTGAGAAAAGCGAAGAAAAAAATGAAGAATCTGCAGGAGGACATGAGGAAAGTTCGAAACAAAATGAATTGACAGAAAAAGCAGGGCAAGAGCAGAAAGTGAAGGAAACAAAAGAAAGCAATAAAACGTCTGGAGTTAAGAAATTGGAAGAAAATAAAAGTAGCAAGAATGAAGATAATGACTCAAATCAGGAAAAGAAAAAAATTGTTGAAGATGTCACTGAAAAATCAATTGATAAAGATGAAAAGAAAAAAGAGTCTGATGAAACCGCGAAGAAATCAAGAAAGCAACCGGAAACTCCTAAAAAAGATGAAAAGAAATCCAGAGAAATTGATTCTGTAACTCCGGCTAAACAAGCTGACAACAAGCAGCCTATTTCGAATCAGTCCATTACTTCTTTGGCTTTAGAAAAAGATTTGAAGGGATCTGCACCTGAAGGCGATGAAATGGAATCACTTCTATTTGATTCGGAGTCTGATACAAATGGCGGTCCCAGTGAAACATCAACTCCTGGTAGGATCTTGAAAATGAAAAAGGACCTGCATCATTCAATTCAAAAGACAGCCTATGAGCGTCGCGAATATTACGAAAAGTACGAGCCTCGTAGTGTAAAGGATGATAAACGTGAAGTAACCAGCGCCACAGCCACCCCACTAGAAAGACCGCAATTTACATCTTCTTATCGAACAATATCCGGTCGAAGAAGCTTAAGACCTGTGAAAGATTATAGTTTCCAGGGTACATATAGAGAAACATATCGGAAAATTAATACAGAATTGGATTATACAACGTCAAGCATGAATGCCACTGTTGGATCTGAAATACCAAATGAAAGTTCATTTTCACTTTTCGGTCGCGGAAAAAAAAGAGATCGTACACCTCCGGTAACCTCTACCAATGATATCCCTTTTGACAATCAAATGGAAGTCGAACTATGTCCAAAAAGTCCTAAACGCGCAAGATTGGATTTTAGTGGTATTATGGGATTTGTTGCTAGCCCTGTAACGTTACTTCGTGCAAAACTATCCAGGGCCAAACTACAGAGCAGTACACCTAATGGTAAAGTCACTTCAACCACAAAAGATGACGAAGATGGTGTTGAGAATGTTTCAGTCATTGCAACGGAAGAGATGGCTGCGAGTGATATTGCCGATGCTTGCGAAGATGAAAATATTAAGAATACCGAACCATCAGAGAAGGATGTGAATGATGAATATCAAGAAGAGCTTGACATGGATATTGTGGAAAATGTCGAACCACAAGATATTCAGAAACTACAGGTAGTAACGGAATCCATGGAAAATGTTAACAAGCGGCGCATGTGCAACGTTATGTAAGAAGTGATTTTCTAAAGGTTGTTCAAGGTTTTTCCGCTTATCATCGATGATCCTTGCATCTTCCTTCGTTCTTAGTTTTTCATAATCTTTTACATTATTTAGGAGTAAGTTTTAGAGAAAAAGACATAAAAATGCTATTTGTCTTGAAATAATTGGTTTGTTCTGTTTTTTGGTAAAAAAAAAAAAAAAATAGATAAAAATAAAAAGTTAGTGAAATCCTATCAAGTATTGTAGTATAAAAAAATTTTGATAAAAGGGAAATTTTCTTTTCATGCTGTGGATTCAGTTGATTCTTTTTTCATTTTTTTTAAGTTTTTCCAATTTAGTTTTTTCTTAGATTTTTGTAAATCTAACATAAAATTATTTTAGAATGTATTTACGCAAACAATAAAGACCAGCAGTACGCTGTATTTTAAAAATATTGCTTTCTATCTTTTTGTTCCATTCTTCTAATATTTCCCCGAGCTATGTTTTTCACATACTTATGTCAGGCAGATGTGATAATACTACTCGATTTAAGCTTACAAGATTAACAGACAAGTCTTAGCTAAATTTAGAGGAGCGCTTTCAGACAGATGAACTGACATCAGTTTTACTGATTGAAATTTGTAGATGGAATGGAATCTACACACATACCATTGAGATTTTTGTTTGGATGGATGTAATAGACAAGATATGATGAAATTTCGGACTGGATGGGATGTTTGGATAGGAATATTGTAAGTATGGAATGGATGGAGGTGACAAACTGCTAGATGGCTGGCCGGATAGATAATATTGGATGGGATAATCTGGATGGTAGGCATGAATATATGAGATAGGTGTAATTTCAGTATGGATGAAAAAGAGGGGGAGCGATGAGTAGATAAGATAGAATGGATTAAGTTCGAAGAGTATTTTTGAATGGATTAGGATTGATGCACAAATGAAAAGATGGGATTTCTGAATGCTAGAAATGGTTGGCTCGAATGAGTAATAAACATTTTATACATTAGAGAGGTGCCATGAAATAAAGCAGAAGGTGATAATGTCGATCCGGTCTTATTTTCAATGTCTTTGAAAATGCACTTTGATCTTATTTCTAATATTGAATTAGGAATAATGTGGGTCGGTGTTAATCGTAAAATCTAGGAAATCTTTTTCTAGGAATATTGAAACAACACGTACAGTAAACAAACTACTGAAAAGTTAACTTTAGAATTTAAATTACAAAAAAAAAAACTTGAAATTTTTCTTGATTTATTTTATTTCTCTTGGATTGATCTCTTGATCTCTTGCAAATGCATACATGCAGATTTATTTAAATCAAGAGCAAAGCTAATACATACGTTTAAACCACGAGCAAATGAGTTTAACCCAAGAGCAAATAAATTGAAATCCAAATATTCCATACATTTTATTTAATACAAAATATTTAAATTTAAATCAAACATTTTATTATTTTACTTTGCCGTTATTATTGCTTTGAGGCTTCAAACATATTTGGTATTTTTCTCCGTGAACTTGTTGAAAAGCTACAGACAATGTCTTCTCTCAGCCTTCCTAATTATGGATAACGCGAGAATCTATAAAACACAGCAGGACCGCGACGGGGTATATATGACCCAAGGTACTGAAAATTTTTCAGTGACGTAGAAAAAATGTGAATAAAAGGGGTTAAAATGAAGATAATCTAAAAAAAAACTGCACCATGCAATAGTACTCACCAAGAGCTTTCCAAAAAGTACACACATGCCGAGGTAGGGGTGAAAGTAAAAATCGCGAAATTTTCATGAAAATGGAAAAAAGTGAATTTTTCGCGGGAGTTGGTGCACTAAATTGCTATAGAATCTGAACGAAGAGGCCGAATGCCTTCAAAGAAAATTGCAGACATAGAGGAGACATTTAAGTAGCGCATAGTATAACTACTATGTCCGTCAGTTTTGTAGAACTGCCGCTAGATGGCGCAAAGTGCGCATTAAAAATTCTCATAGTTTTATTTATTTTTTAAGTAGGTAAATAGCATCCTATGTTGCTGAAATTTTGTATAGGTAATCTTCATTCAAAAATTTGATTTATCTCGAATTCGTAGAAGAAAGTTTCCAAATGAGGTTTTTCGATGAAAATTTTGGCCGTGGAAAAAGAATTTTTGCAACGCCAGAAGGAGGGGATGGAAAATAGGCTAAAAAAATCAGAAAGAAATCAGGAAATAATAATCAAAAGGAATTTTTGAAATCGGATTATATTTGGGCGAATTATGGGGTGGGGATGAATTAATACATACGTACAGCCAGGTAATTTGAAAAATTTGTTTGACGAAAGGTTACTGGATTGGAAAAAGAAGTAAACAGCTCGATAGTACTCGCGGAGACCTTTCATATAATATGCAACATGCTATAGTGGCTCTCACCCCCCACCGGGGGTACCTATCCCCCACCCCAGAGTACCCCCAGGAAAAAAGTATTGTTCTATGAAAGATAGCTACTGATTATATAAAGCGAACAGTGAAATCGATTTCGCGATCGGACACCACCTCACCGATTTATTATCGAAAAACAATATTTCACCCCCCCCCCCCCCCCCCCCCCCCCGAGGGGTGTATGGGAAAATTCGGCTACGTCGCGGAGAGCTTTCGTTTGAGCTCTTAACCATTCCGATCCGTTACGATTTGCCCCCTCTATAACCCTTCAAAGTTCGAAACCTCCCCCTCCAGAGTGAAAAATAGAAAAATCCGGCTTCGTCTGGCACCCCTAAATTAAGTTGTGCAGTTCTAACCCCCCCCCCCCCCCCGGCAACCTTTTCGCCCGAAATCCACTATCCCTTTTAACTCACCCGAAAAACCCGTCCGTGACTTGACTTTTTCGGGGCATCTATGTCCTCCGAGACCTGAAATGGTAGAGCTATGTAAATAGGCTTATTACATTCGAAACTTACGTTTCCCACAGGGTAAAGATAAATTCGAGCTCGAATTTCGAAAATGGAGGGGGTAATTTCGAAAAAACAATGTTTTACCAAATTCGATATGTAGGTAGATCCCGTTATCGCGCATCCTTTGGTGGTCATCATTTTTGTGGGAGGGGCGGGGCTTTTCCGTTATTCCATTCTTTCCTGATAAGTTGACGTTTAAGATTTTCTGATTTAGACCATTTCCCACGTCATTACATTTTTTCTTGATAAGTTGACGTCTTTCCTGATATTTTCACATATTTAGAATTATGTTGAGTAATAAAAGTAAATTAGTTGCAATAGCAACTACAATAAAACAATGAATTGATTCCCTAGAAAATAAGTGAAACCTATATTAATAAATAATTTAACCACAGCGCAAATGTTCAACATTACCGTCCTTGTCTGTTAATAATGGCACATTATTTTCGTAAATAATTTCACATTTACTATCCCCACAGTTACTTGACATCAAAAACTAAACAAACGTCAAGCTACTTTGTCTTCAGCTCCAGAGCACTAACCAATTTGGCTATAGCCGGCTACAGCCAAGAGTTGAACAATAAATTCTGACAATTGAGCTAACATATACAGATATGATTTTTCGTCATTTATAGCTCTTATTATTGGCTCAAAATTGGCTATAGCCAACAACTGAACGACCTCATTCTGGCTATAGCCGGCTCTAGCCAAAAGTTGAGCACAGCCATGGAAGTCCCACACAATGAGCAAAAGTTCAGTCAACTACTACTAAAATTATGCAAGTGAAAACACTCAGCTAGGCATGGTCAAAGCCATACTGCTATTATTTGACTTTCATAATGGTAAATTCTTGAAGAAGCTAACATTGCTCTGTATTTCTCCTCAAGTTAGGTGTACATTACGCCGTTGTATTGGTATCTCTACTTTTTACCTTCGAGAGACGGATTAGTTGAGAAAAACGCAAAAAAAAAAAACTAAAAATAATTGTATGTGTTTAAAGCCACAGCAGATAGAACAACTTCTGTGCCCTACTACTCACTGCGGCTCCCAGAACTCATGTTCGATTTTTTGTTTAAGTTTTTTAATAATAGAGAAAGAATTAAGAATAATATAATAACGGGAAACAAGATTGTCAAGCACTTTTTTTTAACAGCCAGCCGTTAAACATCAAAATATGCAAACGAATCGACTTTTCCCTTTATACCCAAAAACTATTCGAAAGGGTATTATCTCCTCTCCAATCTCATCCTAATCAAGGTCTGATGTTTAGAAGTGTTTTTAATGTTACCTGTTGGAAATTTAAATAGACATGATAAGTTTGAAAGGACATGATTAAGGAACTGCTTCATTAATGTAAAAATTAACCTTTATTTTTTCTGTAAAAATGAAAATAAATACGCAAAACAATGATATTAAAATTTAGACTTCTCGGTAGTTTTACTTTTCGTGGTAATGATTTTCAAATAATTTAATAGATGTTCACCAAGGTGCTCACTGATATAAAACGACCAATTCAGTTTTGTCTTTCTCAAGTATTCGCCAGGATCTGATAATTCATCAAATGAACTACGTGAGAGTTCACTTGATTTTAAATAATTCATTATTCTCTGATTTGTGAAGCTTATTTCCTTAAAAGTAAAGAAATAAAACAATATTAGTAAATTTGTACGTGTAACTTTGGGATTTTTTATTACCTCTCCAACAGCATCATCAAAACTAGAATGAACATGAAGATTTATCAAAGTTTTATCATTTTCATCAAATGACGCCTCGATTTTATCTATTGGAAGCACATCTGCTAATTCATTCTTTTCTATATCTAAAACAGCAAATAGAGCTTTTGTCATAAAAATGATAGCCCGCTTAAGTTGATCTCCCGACACTAATGTCGCTTCATGGAAGAATAATATTTGATCAGTTGATATTGTGCTTGGCAATAGTTTAGCAATTTTACAATCAGCTGAATGAACAGCTGAATTTCGTGTAACAGCTGGAAATCTTTGTTTTGGCATTGCATTAAATCCAACCGTATGTAACATTCCTTGGCCCGTTAAAGCTAATAATTCTGCTGCTCCACTAATTGGTTTAGCAAATGCCCCTACAATACCTTTTCCAACTCCTGTGACAACTTGAACAGGTGATTTAGCTTCTAATGTGTGTCTAGCGAATCCTCCTACAGCTCCTAATAGACTTATACCAAAACCTGTAAGACCTTGAGATAAGCCTTGTGCAAATCCTTGAGGTCTTGATCGTCTTAAAGCTTCAGTTCGTTGAAAATGTTCATCATCTAAAGTTAATCGGTCCAAATTTCTTGCTACTGATGCTGCTAATTTCGTGACTGAATTAACAGTTCCAGCTGTTACATTTCGAAGTAAAGAAGCAGATCCTTGTGTAATACCTACAATAAAACCCCAAGGGCCACGTAATAAACCTTGAACTGGCATAGAGACAAAGTCACGGAGGCCAATTGAGAAAGATCTTGCCAAGCCGCTGGGACTAGAATTTTTTTTGTTTTTTTTTTTTTTTGTCATTGATTTAATTTCTTTGGTATTTGCATTTACATACCTTCCAAGGATTTCTAAAGAGCCAACAACCCATCCTGCACCAAATAAAGCTCCAGATAAATAATGCATTCCTAGGGCATGACCTAACTTCACTGGAAGCGTGACAATATTCTTTTTTTCGTACGCTGAAAATTCTAATGGGCTGTGATCCAAAGCTATGTAAAGCCTATAGGAAACATTTTATAATTTTAGCATTTTATATTTTGGTAATATCAAATTTACCTGACACAGGTGTGGACTGATATTAAAATGCTCATTGGATCAATACGGATGGATTTTAATCGCAGCGGCTCGGAAAGATATAACATTTGATTTACAACGCTCATTGGTAACAAGATGACACCTTCTTCAAGTGATTCACGTTGATCCTTTCTCTTTGCAATATATATAATACTTTCCGGGTTGCATTCTATTAAATGATCAAAAATATCATTCAAGTATGTGTCCTCTATGTAAGTTCGAATTGGATTCACTCTGCATCGAATCGATTCCATATCGAATTCTTCATCATATAATTTAATGCGGATTAAAACTAAAGGATTCTTCTTATAAGATTTTTCAATTTCATTTTGCAAGTTATGTATTGCTGGCATTATCGGAATTCTTTTATATATCGCTTCTGGACATAAGATAACAGGAAAATCATAGTTGCCTGTCGAAAATAGTTGATTATCGATCTGAAGATTTGATAGGATAAAATCGAATTTCCTCGTTGACCCATTGTATTGCATTATCAAATCATCAACGTAGATTGAAAATATCTCGGTTTTTAGGCATCTTTTTTCTTTCGAATCAACGAAAATGTTTAAATTTATTTCCTTAATGAAAAAATTCGCATTGATTAATTGTGATTCTCGCTGTTCAGACCTATGAATGCATTCAGACATTGTAATTGAAGATGTATTATTATTAGATGAACCCTTAAGGTATTCTTCTGATTGATCACATTGTTCTATCGAGGACGAATCACTTGAGCTCTTGCTTATTTCATTGTTCACTGTGTTTGCGACATCACCAGGAAACAGTAAGGCATTGGAAGCTGCACTGGTGCTAGTCAGTCTTGAACGTAAATCTTTGACACAAAATACTGTCTTCTGTTGTAGATAAAAAAAAAATATGAAATAGAAAATTATTTATTTACAAATTAATAAAAATTTTTTAAGCTAATTTTGCAATTGAATTTATTTTATTGGTTACTATCGAAATATTTTTATTTTATTATTAACAAAACAATTTTCAATGAATGTACACTATCAGTACCAGTAAGAATCGGTAGATAGTGGCATGTTTTTAAATGAAGTTTTTCTATGCCTGAATCCCTTCTCCGGATATTAGTCAAAGAATATTTGCAGTATACAAAGGCTTTCCCAAGTTATATATAAAAGTCATCTACAGGAAAGACTCAAAGGGAATAAAAATTACAAAGATGCGACATATTTAGAGTACATTCTGATAAGAAAAAAATTTAAGGCGCATCCTTCTAAAAAAAAACAGAAAGTTTTTCACTTCGCTTACATCAAGATTACACGTCAGATATAAAAAAATTCAAGAGCAGACAATGCATTCTGGATAGAGACAACCTTCCCTGTAGATTTACATAATACATTCATTGCAGACTGGACTCAAAATATGTTTTCAACAGTTTCTTCTCGTAGGTACTCAGGTATTGTTTTTTTTTTTATTTTCAGGACTAAGCGAAGCGAAAAAACTCATCACGTATTGGCAATAGAGGACAAAAATATTCCTCACGTTCAGTAGAAAAGAATTAAGTTTTATAACGGGCAGATTGTCGCTTTTGTACGGAGGTTGACGAAACTGATGAGGATGTCCACTGCAACTGCAAAACTCTTGGCCACAAGTTTAAAACATAAAAGGCATTCCAATCGCAAGAGGACGTTACTAAAATGGCCGCCAAGAACATTTGTCATGGACCAATGTGTACGGAAGAATCAATTCTCACAACAGTCAAGATCGCATTTTGGCAAAATAATCAACGATAGCTAAACATTTGCCTCGCATGGAATTGCTTTGCAGCTGTCCGTTATTTTGCTGACTAGACCAATAGTTGGGTGCTATGAGCGCTTGAGTAGGACAATTACGTTAATAGTTACCTCGCATGGTAATTGTTATGTAACGGATGATTGTTTATGAATAAATAACTCAGGTGTTTCAACTGGTAGAACAGACGACAAGCGTTGTTGCCGTTTGTTTATATATCCGCGTTGTGTTAAGAATTAAGTCTGCCGTTCGATTCGGTGTAGTATTAGAAATTATTAAATCCAGGTCAGTTCGCGTTAATAAAAAAATTATTTAAAGAAATTCGAGAATTTTTGTTCGTTTTGATGGAGGGATACGACTCATTACAGGTTTTGTTAAATATCTCAATTTCGAATGGACGCCTTAAGGAACTAAGGGGTAATGGGAAACTATGCCTGTGTATCCCACATATTGAACTAAATAATAATGTTGGAATTTTAGCTTGTATAGCGTTTTACTAAACTTATTTATTTACATAAATAACAAAAAAAAAAAAAAATATTATATTATTGGAATCGTGTAGTTTCAATAATAATGCTGAGACCAAAATCGTTTATGCGTAAGTACTTTACCATTCAACCCTTTTTATACCCTAGACGAAATCATAGGGAATACTAAGCTTGTCTTTCCGTTTGTAACGCACAGAAATAATGCTGGTATAGCTAAATGGATAGAATTCCTACGCATAATATTAAAAGTTATTTTGATTTTTGTATGTCCGTCTGTCCCACTGTCTGTCGGCCCTCACGTTAACTCCAGATTGCGTTCACGCAGAGGTTTTTAAAAAAAAGGAAATTTTAAGTTCGAAAATGGGACCAATCGGGCAACTCCTTCATAGGGTTGTAATACAAAAAGTTCGTTTTTCACTATATATTTAGACACTGCCTGAGAGCGCATTAACGTAGAGAACTGATATCTTGTAAATATATTTTCAAAAAATGGGCTAAAACGGGTAACCTCTTCTTGATGTTGCCATATAAAAATTTAGGGTTTTACGAATACTGTGAAAACGATCGGTCCTAGTCGTTGTTCAGAATATAGAACCCTATGAAATTGGTTATAATCATTTTTACTGTCCGACGAACCGTTCTAGAAATATATGCGAAAAACCACATCAAAAAGCAATCTTGCACAGATGGATAACATTCCCACATCTACTAGGGTATCATAAGAATTGGTCTTAGACCAATTCTAACTTTTTTACTTGCTCCAGTTTGATTTAGATGGTGTAATTTCCGAACTTCCTTCTACTAATGTAGGTGTACCTAGGTTTGAGTGATATTGGAGCAATTCACCACTCTCTTGTATTTCCTCGCATTTACAATTTGTGAAAAGCCTAGAGCGACATATAACAGATTGAACATCTGCCCTGATATTCCATAATCCTCTACCATATTTTCTATCTGCCTTGCTATGCTTTGCATAAAAACATCATCGCATAGAGAATGTAAGAGACAAACTCCCGCAGGCAAATTAACTATAAAAATAAAGCATATAACTATAACCGGTGCTACCAAAACATATTACGAACACTTTAATGGATCTACAAAAAAACATAAATTCGCCATTTTAATAATAATACAATATTTGATGATACCTTTCTTACTTATATATATATAATAGCCCGTTTTATAGCAAAGTATGGCGTTAAATATCTAGAAAGGTTTTTATTATTTTAAAGTCTCTTTACGTGTGAAATTTATCCATGAACATTTTTACGAAATTTTTCGAATTTTGCTCTCGAAAATATTATTTCTTTGTTCCAAATGAAACTTTATATGCAACATTTTCACACAAAAGAAGAAAATTAGCTTATGAGTCAGAAAACATACTTATGTTTAGTTTCATTCAATATTTTTAGTCGACGGAAATATCAAAAAAGGTAAAAATATATGATGAGTGAAAAATATGTATACTATGCGAATAGGGCAAAAGAATTCTTTCAGTCTGATAATGCAGGATGAGTCCGGATTCAAAATCAGAAAGGAAACATTTGAAATGATGCTGCCATATGTAAGTTTCGAAGGCTTTTCAAAGAACTGATACTTGTATGAGACTGTACTCTAAATAGATTCATAGATAGTTACATAGTTCAGAGTCCTTTAACTAAAACATACGTGTAAAAATATTCAAATAAATATTGAACATTATTGAATGTAAAAATACAAGTTTCAATTCGCGTTTACATAAAACTCCTTCAGAGTGTTCAGGAAATTTATCTAATCGGTAAATTAATATATGCCCCATATCCACTTTCTATTAAAACTATAACACTGAGTAGCTTTCTGGCTATCCAAAATAGGCAGGCATTTTCAAATATACTAAAGAGTAAAGGGTATGAATAATAAGTTTTTGACATTTAAGTCACAGTATATCCATACAGTAGAACAGCTCTGTCAAAACTGTCACATGAATAGGATGCTTCTATAATGTGACTATACTTTCTCTTTCAACATTTTTGCCTAACACACTAGCCAATTTTTAATACAAAGACTCCTATCTAAATCTAAAGTGGAACAAAGAGAACTTAAGGCATGCACAAACTTGTACTAGAGGAAAAAGGGCAAAATGACAAGGAAATAAGCTAATAACAATTTGTTCCACTTCCCATGCCATTCGGCTTGGTTCTACTCTCAAATTGTCACAAACATTATTACAGCCATTTTGCATATATTACACTGTCCATGGCATCTTTATGAACGTACACCACTTTGCAGTCAAACAGATGTTCAGTTTATGGAACAATACATTTGTAAGTAGATTGTCGAAATGTGTACTTACATTAAACTAATATTTCTTCCCGTAGATTGTGCGACTAGCTATACCGTTCGCCCATTACTTCCGTATCATACTTAATAGTTCCCTCTTATGGGAGAAATTTTGAGGTTTTTTTTTTGTAATTAAAATTTTAAAATTCACTTTTCAGTAGTTTGTTCTAAGCTGGTCTACTGTATGTATACTGTGTTTAAGTTGTGACTAATATGACATGAATTACGAAAAATCACATGAATTTCATACAAAGCTAATTAGCCGGTGTGCAGTTATATGTACACCATGTTTTGTATTGAGCATACACTTTTTTCGTTTAAGGTATCCTGTAATCATCGTACAAAATTTAACACTATGTACTTTTTATTTATTTTTTCAAATGAGAGTAGGCGTCATGTGAAAAAATAATGCTGTCATTTGAAAATCATATAAAAAAAAAATGCCTACTTATGATAATAATAATGAATGAGAATAAAAGAGAGAAAAAACGCCGAAAAAATCACGCTTCTTGTATGGGGCCCCTTTAATTTTCATTTTATTTTTATTATTTGTTGTTATATCGCCAATAGAAATACACAGTCTGTGAAAATTTCAACTGTCTACCTATTACGGTTCATGAGATACAACCTGGTGACGGACCGACGGACAGCGAAGTCTTACTAATAGGGTTCCCGTTGTTACCCTTTGGGTACGGAATCCTAAAAAACAGTTATTGAAAACAATATAAAATTGAGAAAAGCCTTTCTTGTTTATTACTTAATTTTTTCATAATTTACCGCAATTGCATAATTAGGCCAGATCTGTCTTACAAGAACGAGCACGGATTAGGTACATTAAAAAATTGTTATTGTCTAATATTCAAGATCAAGACCTACGGAATCTAATACGGACCAGGAACCGAAGATTAATTGGGAGTGCTATAATTATTCCGTATTAACACCGTGAATAATCAAGAGAACTCTCGTTTTACTTTATTCACACTATATATTTTCACTACGTCTATTAATGTTACTCCTTTTTCGGGGGGTGTGATAAAGTAAGAAAATTTGCGAATATTCACTTCCGTTAATCAGCCGCGTGTCCTGTATTGACAACTTTCTACCAAGAAGAGGTCTTATCTTGTCGTTCGCTCGAATTCTTCTTCTTCTTTGTCACTTCAGCATGTCATGCTGAGGTTGACGACACATTGCTTCGTCGGGGTACGTCTGGTTTTCGTTCTTATTTAACGAGGCCGGCCTACACGCATCAGTATAGGTAGCATATTGCTATGTGCAATCTGCTACGACCATAACAATTTTTATTGTTGCCAACTGTGCAAATGTCAAATATTACATGAGAATGGCTTCTGTTGACACATTTAAGAAGTAAACTGCTACCAAAAATGTTAAAATGGAAGAAAACTTACAGAGTTAGTAAAAGATACGCAGTTTCTGTGGGATATAAAAAAAAACTCTGTATTATTTTTACATATAATTTTTACATCTCAAAACTATCCAAAAAAGTATGCATTTATCGTAATTTTGGAAAATCGGAAGCATTAACTGTCGTTCCTTAATAAATATTCTCAACATAAACAAGTTAAAGTTGCAAATGTCAAAAACACCAGTTGTGTTCAATTCGGCTTTTTCAGTCAGCTTAGCAGAAAGCTGGCTGAAAAGCTTCAATTGTGTTTCAGGCCTAAATAACTGTACTAATTTTTATAATTCCTATGGTTAACGTATTGATTTTAACTTTAAATCGAACTGATCGCACACAATCACTAAGTCCGGTGACACACGATGATACACACGCGTACTAAAAACTGTTTTTTTTTTTAATTAGTACTATTTTAGAACATTTTCGTGTATACCTTAATTTAACGCAGAGGGTTGGACTATACACGAGTGTTTTATTACAAATGTATGCGTGTACTCAATTTGTGTGCGTATAGATCATATGGTAATGATGAATTTTCTTTGCTGCTTTAAGAACGTGTATCAACCGTGTATAAACTACGTGTACCATGGGCTGATACACACGATACAAAAATGGTTTTTACGACGTGTCTAGTCTCGAGTGAGTAAGTCCCCTGATTCCCCTGACACATTATTATTGCAATCGTCATAACCGGATATGCCCCCTTTTACCACTTTATTGAGGCTTTCTTCCTAAAATGTCTATAATATCATTTTGAGTTTATTGCGGTCTGTCGTCTTACCGTGTTACTGGAATTGAATATGTACTACCATGTATCTTACACTTCCCTTTGTCTACGAATGATTCGAAATATCAAATATTTCACCTGTAAGGGAGGCACTAGGATATTGGAAATTGAAAAAAAAATCGTGGTTCATGGAAGCAAAGTTAACTTAATGACAAGTAAGGACACAGAAAAGTTTTTCGATTGTTTTACTTTTAAAATGTATACGACAAGAAAGGGAAGGAAAAAAAATCAAACTCTCTTTAAAACTTTTATGAATAAAGATAAAAAATGTGAAAGCGCAGATTGCATGCAACTAAACAGAATGACAAATGATTCATTTTCGTAAATAAATGAGAAGGGGCGGAGTTTTCAGGTTTTACTCTCATAAAATGCTCCCGCGCTTTTATGAAGACCGGTTTTTGCTGAAATATTGAGAGAATTATTCAATGTTTTTTTTTTATAGCAGATTTTATCGTTCGGATAATCCTACGTTCTCTCGATTTTTCTTTTTAGCTCGTTGTCTCAATCACACTACAATAGTGCATAGCCATAAGTTCTTTTCCCCCATTCATGCAAAAGATGAAAGTATATGACATTACTAGTTTTGGTTAAAAAACACGAAAAATTTCCAATTTTGTTCGACTATGTTATATACTTATGTATATGTATATAGGTTATCTTAGCATGGAAGTTCCATTACCGAGAAAGTCAGGACCAACGAGGTAAGAACTAAAGGAGATGCAAATGAGAAAATATCGCGTACCCAATTCTAACACAATCACACTGATATTGTTTGTACATAAGCGCCGTAAAATTTGTACACCTGTACACAATTGTACAACCTATGCGCAATTTTAATCGCTTTTATTTTCATATACTCAAAAGTATTTACTGAATTTGCAAACGTGAACGTAAAAAAGTTAATAATTAAGAAGAAAAGCTCAGTGGAAAAAAGTTTGTGAGTAATATTTGCTTCGTGCCCCTACGGTTATTTCACGGGTTTTCCTGCGTCAATGCACCAAGCCCAAAACCAACCAAACCTAAGTATGGATTTGACAGCGAAGACCAAAAATGGCGGAGTGAGACATACACAAATGCAGGGCAATTTTGGGTACGCTCATGTACACGGATCGTATATATGATTGCATCTCCTTTAGTTATTACCTCGTTTGTCAGGACACAAGCATAGGTGATAGGTAACCGCCATATCTGTTATAATTCAGGATATATGTACATTGACTGATTGTTCAGAATACAAAATAACGCTAAGTCCCCTGACACACGATGATACTCACTCGAGACTAGACACGTCGTAAGAACCAGTTTTTGGATCGAGTGTGTATTAGCCCATGGTACACGTAGTTTATACACGGTTGATACACGTTCTTGAAGCAGCAAAGAAAATTCATCATTTCCATAGATCTATACGCACACAAACTGAGTACACGTATGCATTTGTAATAAAACACTCTTGTATCATCCGATTCTAACCCTCTGCTCTAAATTGAACTATACATGAAAATGTTCTAAAATATTGCTAAGAAAACCAGTTTTTAGTATGTGTATCGAGTGTGTACCATCGTGTGTCACTGGACTAACGGTTGATGTAGCCTACATTATCTCGTTCACAAAGCTTATGTTCATTATGTACATATATACAAAGTATAGATCATATTCATTAAGTCCGGTGACACACGATGATACACACGCGATACACCGTACTAAAAACTGGTTTTCTTAGCACTATTTTAGAACATTTTCGTGTATACCTCATTTTAAAGCAGAGAACTAGACTCGGAGAGTGTTTTATTATATATGTATGCGTGCACTTGGTTTGTGTGTGTATAGAACATATGGAAATGATGAATTTTTCTTTGCTGCCTCAAGAACGTGTATCAACCGTGTATAAACTACGTGTACCATGTCGGGACTAACTAAGCTGAATTCTAAGCTAAGTACTAAGTTTGCTCACTGATGGATTACTCGTACATTTATTCATATAAACATTCTTAAAAGAGTAAGATTTCATTTGTACCATCAGTGAAGAGTGATGAAAAAGGTAAAACGATATAACCGCGCAACAATATTATAGTATTCCTTGTGCATATTTGCAATTTGAAATCTTTAACGAAATTCATATGAATAATTGCTAGAACGGCAGATAAATCCGATAAATTGACAATGAGCATAAGCGTGTTACACTAATTATTATATTTTATTATATTGTATTTTTTGTTCATAATGTACGGTATTTCATTCGAAGTTGATTCTTTAAAGGGATCAATGGGTAGGGTATACTTTTATAGTTTTGTGTAATTTACAATAAAAATGAATCTATCAATTTTTATAATTTATAGACATTTTTACCAACTAGTTTTGGAAATTTTGTTTAGACATATTTTAACAACGCTTATATTGTTTTTCAATTGAAATTAGATTTAACTCTATACCAGCATTTAACTAGAGTGAAATATCAGTTCATTTGAAGTTTAAAAAAAATAAATAAAAAAAAAAAAAATATTGCCAGAGACAATATTGTAATTTTGTACTTACATGAGTTGTATAAAAAATACATATCCTAACGGTTTTATGTTTATCACAGACAATAACCTTAAGATCACCATGGAAGGGTACACTAAAATATTTCTCAGTACTTATGTCAGTTCTTATTGGTTTCGACCATCGAATATTGTCTTCATTAGCAAAAACATCTTCGCTATCTAGAATAAGTCAATAAAAATCTAGCAAAAATATTATTACAAAATCATTGACAGTTACTTACCGCTTATAAGGGCTAACGCTAATTTCGCAAAATGTGCTTCAATATCAGGGAATGTTCTATACATTTCTGGTGGGGTGTAGAAAACTTGGCTCTGGGGTCTCAATATTTGATACCAGTCGGAAAAATTTTTATCACTATCCGACATAACTTTAGTATCTTTGACAGCATCCAATGATTCAGGTTGAGCAATAAAAAAAGATAAATTCGTGTTATTCGTTATACTAACCGCAGGACAGGGATCATCGTAGATGCTTAAGAAAAATTGTCCTTTATTTTCGAGTACACATGCTGCTAAAGGAATCTAAAAATTAAAATTAAAATATTAATCGAGTGTATGTTTGCTTGTTAGTAAAACTTACAGACTTATTATCCAAGAGCAAACTAATGCACTTTCTGTTAAGTGGCTTATTTATTGGTATTGGAAGGGAAACATCAGAATTTTTATCCAATTTTAAACAAACGAAAAATAAAAATGGAGTTGAAAGCGTCCTTGGCTTAAATTTAGCATTGAAATCATAAAAGCTGTCGAGCGTTATACCTTTGCTGAAAAATAAATTTCCAGTGATAAGTTGATAAGCAAAATTATTATAATTTATACATTGATATTGTACTCCTATTAATTGCCTACTTTACTCAATATAATAACGGATTAAGCCGAATATATTGATAATAATATCAAACACCTCCCATCGCACTTTTGTCTATTTGTCCAAGATATTTCCATCTATGATTGGGTCTGGGTGGGATAGCCTATACGAGTAATTCTCGTAACCCCGAGGTTACACCTGCAAGTACAGCTTGCATGCAACTTGCACTGCCATACTTCTTGCACGTGTAACCTCTACTGCCATGCTGGCAGTACAGCTTTCAGCGAACTTGCATGCTGAAAAACCATGGCAGCTGGGAGATAGTAATTTGACATTTATACAGTTTTCAAAATGGCGGAAACGAAATGCTTGAGAGAAATTCATAAATTTATACCGGGAAAATGCAATTTTCTGGGATTATTTGCAATACATCATTCATTTACCAACACCTTCATTTTCCTTTTTTCTTGGGTTTTTATCATTGTGATGCTTCCTTTATTGCCATAATTTTCCAATATACGCAAGAGTTTACGTCTCAATGCCATTTTTTAAATGAACTTGCATTCAAGCTGATAAGACATCAACCGTACTGCCTTCCGCTGTCAAGTTAAAAATCGTGTTGGAAGGGAGGCTTGCATGCAAGCTGTACTTGCAGGTGTAACCGTGGGGTAAGATGCGATTGCTAAAAACCACTAACTAAACCTATGTGTACTTACATATTCGGGCCGAAGCTTATTAAATATGTCTGCGTGATTATGTAGAATTAGGATAGGTTGGTTACGAAAGAGCCCAATAGTAGGGATACCGGCTACATCCACAACCTCTTAAGAAGGTTACTGCCAAGGAAAGAGAATCCCGGTACAAAAAACCATAATTATAAAATGAAAAGTCACGTAATGAACGGGATATCGCTTGTTTATCCCCTGCTTGCGTTAAATTATCTTCTGATTGAATCTAGAAGAAGATTGGTAATTTAATAGTGGAGGTCAATGGGGTCAGAAGTTATGATACAAAATTTTTGGATCAGTTTGACTGATTTTGTGGGGTTCCTCTCACAATGCGATGTTACAATTTAATTTTTGTGTGGTTCCTCTCACAATGCGATATCACAATTTAATTTTATCTGTCTCTTTCGGGCATTATTTTAAAATAACAACAACTGACTTGCCGAATAAACTGCAGAATGGAAGCATGGATGCCTCGTAGGATATCTTATAACTTACACGCTTAATTGGCGATAAAGAAAGAGAATGTTTGAATCAAAACTACAAAGTCTCCTGTCAGAAATTTAGCATTCGAGCAAATTCTTATGATTACAGTTATTATAAATTAGAAATTCCACAAAATATATTTCTAACAAACAAAAATTGTTGTCCGGTCACATGACCATGATCAACAGCACTTGAATGGCTGCAGTTTCAACCAATAATATGAGACAAACTGTATGCCTGCATTAAGATCACACCGAGGGACTCTATCGGTTATTTGTTTAAACTGAATATACTATAAGATATTATTCCAGGGAGTGTCTTCCATTTGTTCGCATACATCCTGCAGAGGCATCCTTGAAAGATTCACAACAATGGGCTGAATGTAAGGCAATATCTCCTCCTAATTCTAAATCATCAATGTTCTGAGGCAAGATTATATACTTAATTTTTTTTAAATCAAGATTTTCACGTAAGGTACGGCATACATAACATAAATCCAGATATTCAAATTCAAATTCAAAGTTTATTTATTACAAACCCCGGCGTATGCGCCACGCAGACTAGCGTTGGGTATAGCGACTAGGTACTAAGAAATTTACAGAGTAGTTTCTAAGCAGTGTAACAGCGGTTATTAAGATTGTTGTATTTAGAATGAGTACAAGTATGCAACGTTAGATTGTTTATAGCTAAATAATATTGAAATTTCAGAATCTCAAATTTAAGTATAAGTGAACAATTTCTATTTAGATAATTAGAAGCTAAATATTAGGAAAAATATGGTAGAGCAAAGATACTCCGATATTCAAGGTCTCTAGTAGTGAGTATTAATAACTAAGGCTAACACCTTATAGCTTAAGAATACTAATCCTCATAAATATACATTAAACTTATGAGGTAGAGGACCGTGTACCTAGCAAATATTGTAAATATTGTAAATAAAGCTACGACTGTTTAACAGTATTGTGAGGAATCTTCAGATTCGATATAAAGCTAGGTTACCTTACACAATAAAGCATTGACTATCACTTGGCCATGACCAGCTTATTACTAGCAATGTTGTAGACTACGTTTTAATAGTGAAATAAAGCTATACCTGTTTAACAGTATCGAAGCTGATGATCTATTCCAATCTCATGGCGCGCAGAGAAAATGTAACATATCTGATGATCTTAACCAGACATGGAGCTAACCGAAAATCGATTGTCAATGAATAGAACTTCCATCTCCGAGCTGATCTTAATTCCAGCAATAACATAACTTTACAGCGTCATCTATCACGGAATTTGAAAGAAGTATTTACTAACAAATTATTAGACTTCTCGACAGTAGCATATCTAGCAAAGTAAAAAATTCGGGGAATGTGTCAGTTGCTTTTAGATTGTTGGGCAGTGAAGAAGTCGTGGATTTTGTATTTTACAAAGCATTTTTTAAGTTTTGTGTTTAACTGAGTTTTCGTAAAACGTAATTTTTGCAGATTCGGATGAGTACGAGTCAACAAGAACTCAGCTGGAAGGCTAGGCTAGTGATATTTTTGTGGCCGTGGTACAAGGAGACTGTTTGTCAAATAAAATAACAGTGTATGAATGGATCAGACAAAAAAGGTTGGGAGAGAATTTGAAGAAAATATATTATTATATTCGAACGAAAATACATGCATAAAGTCTGCTTTATGAAGACCATTGAAAGTGAAAATGTTGCGAACAATTCACAGGTGCACTTAAAACTTTCAAGCGGGTTATTGAAACTTATGACGCTATAGAAACCAAAAAAGAACAAACCAGGCGACTCAATTTTCCAATGAAATTTATAATGTTCCTGAAGATTTTTATGTGCAGATTCTAAAAGAACTAGACTCACAAGTATTACCCAGAAATCGAATTACAGTCAAAGCAGGGGCTCCGAGAAGATCATGATCGGTCAACTTCAAAGCGGGAAGGTCTGCGCAGAATATTATTATATTTGATAGATTCTTTAGAAAGATGAAGGACAACAACAGCGAAGTGTTATTCGGAGATTTCGCAAACCATTGAATTTGACTTGATTGCATGAAAAGCGGTACGTAGGGCCTGGGAGGCGGGAAAATATTTTTTTTTCTGATAGCGGTATTGGGTAGAGCGGAAAAAGTTCATAGAGCTCAGCTAATGTAAAATCAATATTTTATTCTATCCCCACAGAAAATGGGTGAAAAAGCAATTTAATGATGAAATTCACAAAATTTCTTGAATTTGATTTCTGATTGCATGAAAAGCGGTCTGCAGGGCCCAGGAACGCGGGAAATAGTAAGCTTTACCATTTTTTTTTATAAATTCTAAACGCAGTATTTTAGATTTTACTTGTAGAGTTTTAATTAAGGGGGGATGACAAGCTATCAAAATATGGAAAATGAAGGAAATTTCTCGGAAATTTACCTCAAGTCAGAAATTCGAACGATATAAAAAAAAACGAATTTCTGCTACCGTAGGTAGGGTACGCATATCATTAGAAAGTGTGGAGTATGAGCTATCAAATAAAAAAAGCCGCAGACTTACTTAGCTAATGTTATGGACTCATAAGTAAAAGTTTATCTTTTTGGAGGTTATGTAAAAAAAAAACCTTTGTGTGGTAGGGAAGCCTCTAGAACAATTTTTTGCTAGAATTGATATAAGCTACCATTCTGTGAAGATTATATTATGTGGGTGTGACACTTTTTTTTCTTTAACCCCGGCCGTCTGATTCGATGCAGTTATATTTCAATTAAATCGATCGTGGACTCCGGTTTGAATAAAGCACACTATTTTGGGAAAAATTCGAAAAAAAAAACTGCAAATCTGGACCATAAACTAATTTATTGAATGTTGTTTATGATCTATGAAATAGATTTTCATGTTTGCTTTTATTCTATAGATAATTTAAAAAGAGTCTCGTCATGCATTTATCGTTGAATCAGTGTTTGTTAATGTTGTTGTGTAGAAAATTAGGCGAAAACTTCGGACAAAGCCGTGTGTCTGATCAAAAGATAAACATTTGACTGAGAATTTTCGAGAAATTTGTATTGTCTGTGTGGCAGATATATCATATAATGGTATTTCTCAAATCGGACGTTTGGGCACTGCTTTACACAAAAACCAAAGATTTTAAGTTGTTCTCATACAAATGACTCATATTCTAAATGTTTTGTTGGATAAGAATAATATCACCACCGCGAATACGAATGCATCCATAATCATAGTTCAGATAACATGTATTCGATTTTTGTAGTCCCAAGACAATTTTATAGTTGTCTTGTAAGTTCAAAATTAATATCGCTTCAATTCGTATTTTATTTGTGGTCGGGGTAAAAGATGGCCGAGAGTATTGGCAGAATGCAGAGATTTGGGTAATATGCAAGATTAAAATGAAACAAATTTATAACCAAGACAAGTTGTTTAGACAAAATATCATTTCAAGCGACATTAGTAATTCTGATTAAAAAGAGTAAATATACTGTAATAAAAATAATTTTGACATGAAAACTTACTGTGATTTTTTTACATTATTAAGGACGATCTTGTAGTGCTCCAAAGTAATGTTATATATCATAGATCTCTTGATATGCTCCTGTTCCGCTATGCAAAAGCTAAAAACTTTCAAAGGATACTTTGAGAAGTTTGCAATTACAAACAACGGTGATAATGTGAAAATTCTATATCCATTTTCCATAATTGAATTTAAAAGTAATTTTGACACATATACTCCGTACTTAAGGTTGATTACAATTTTCCCAGTTTCATCGATAAAATATCCACTAGATTTGTTTCTGTCATCACAGGGTTTTGATTTGTATATATAAACTGGATCTGAGCATGCCCAACTTGAACCATGTTGAACACAGAGAGTGAAGGCTTCTTTGACCACAAAAAGTGATGATATATAGTTTGAATTAAGTTTAAGGATGTCATCATTGCCAGAATAGTCGCGTATTTCAATAGGTGTTCCCAGTGAATTAATAAAGAAAGCCCAAGTGGAAACATTCAACATTAGTGAGCAGGAAAAATCTTGACTGGGCTGACAACTATAGATTGGTGTTGTCCTTTCATTATCTGGAGTAAGTCTGGATATTTTAAGTTCTTCTTCTAACGTATAAGGCCAGTTTATTTTCTGTTCATTGGATAACTCTGATAGTATACGTTCTACAGTCCAATGTTTTTCATCATACCAGAAAAATTTATTCCAGTCGATTGTTTTGAATGTTAAATTTGCAACAGTTTTGTCTTCTCCATGCGGTGATACAAAGCTGTAAAAATAAAAAATAAATATATATATATATATTTTTTCAAATACAAGTGCTTAAACTGTTTTTAAGTATTCATACATACTCTTCTGAAAAAATGATTTTGTGTTCAGTCTCATGATTTCCTGGGACACCTAGATTAATTGCTTCACCGCGTCCTATTAAATCAAAAGTTTCCTTTGTAGTTGATTCTGTTACTTGCACAGGTGATGCTAACATTGATCGTATCATAAACATAGGCCAAATTATTAGTAAAATACGCTGAGGCTTGAAATCATGTGATGCAACGTCATTAATATTTTCCCTTATTACGCGTACCCAATAACTGAGATATTCTTCTGTTCCCGATGATCCTTGAGGAACTAACATAAAATAAGAATGTTTAAAATTGTATATAAAATACATTTTTTTTTATATAATTGACTGACCTTTGACAAGCCATGGAAGATTCTTATTTACACGCAACGGAATTTCACCTGTCCAACCTTTGCTGGTGGAACATTTTAATCTGTAAAAATTACGATGATATTTCAGTTTAACCAAATTCAGTAAAAATTCACTAGAACCTTACGCAATGAAGATTATTTAATGCTAATTATAAAATTCAAAGTTCTGCGATAGGCTAGGGAGCATGCCAGAAATTCAAAAATCTTAAGCTGTAGTGCTTTAAATCCATGCATAAAACTGAAGTCGACAATTTTGACTAAACTAGAAAGTATTATTCAGTGGGAAGCTTATATTTATTTCGGTTGAGATTTTCGCACAAATACATAGTTTTAGATATAAGTTTTTTTTTTTTTTTTTTTTTTTTATTAATGAGACCCTGGATTCATTGTATCACAGTCGGTCCATCCAACAATGTGATCAATTAAATGCCTCGATATGTTCGCAGGGGTGATCTCCCGAATTATGGCCACTTCGTGCAAGTTTATCTGTTCACCCTCTTTAATCCGGATAATTCTGTGATCAATGCACCAATGGCACTATTGTAATGGGAGACAGTGTTCAGGATGTCTATTTAATTAATTTGGAGCTGTCAACTTTAGGCGGTTATCGGTGAGATCGGTATTTCGCGGCTTACTATACTTGAATCAAGGGAGTACCAAACCAACCATGTTCAAGTAGTAGGTAACGTGTGATGAGGGCGAAAGTATAGAATGACTTTTATTCAACCTTTCTTGGGATTGTCGCATTAAAATTACTGATTAGGAAAGAAGTGGTCACACTTCTTGTTTAAGTCAGGTGCGAGAGATTGCACAAGTTCAAAAATGAATTTATGAGGAGTCCGCGGAAGCTTTATTCTTTTTAATTACTAAAAGTGCTAGATATATTTCACTTTATCCATTAGTTCTAGGCGAATAGAAATAATTGAAGGCAGGTTCAATGAAGAAATACTTTTTTTTGCCAAAAAGGCGGAGATAAGTCTTTAACGGATTCATATTCAAGTCGAAATCTGTAGCTAAGTGGATAATTATTCGAATAACGATTTGCACCAATTCACTCCGAGAATTACCAGATCATCTAAAAGCTTTTTTTTTCGAAGATCAAGAAAGATTTTTTTTTGTAAGCTCCAGACTACAACTTTTTTTTTTAATTCTTAAGTGAACTATTGAGCCATAACTGGGAGCAATGTGAAAGTCTTTCGAATCGGGACAGTGAGAGGAAGAAACACTACCCAGAAAAAATGTAGACAAGCAGCCAAAATAGATGGTAATAAGCCGTAATAATCGCGGGAAGTCGTCCAGTTAACACTAAGCATATTGAATTCACCAAAAAGACCACAGTTTTCGGATGATAGCATATCATAAATACAACAAACAAAACAGCTTGTACAAATGATTAGGCAAACCCAACGGAATATAAAATATTGCAGTATTGCCATCCCCGTAAGGCCAAAGGATGTCCGGCCGAACAGCGCATAAAACTAAGCCACTAACAAGTGTATCCACACTGGAGATATGTCGATAAGGACGATTGAATAGTTTTTATTACTTAAAATTTAAAAGAAAAAAAGGTGCTTAAAATGAACTCCATTGACCTGAGTAGTATGGCTATGCGGGTTCTGCGCCAATTTCCTGTGTATTTTTAAACGGGCCTCTAAATTTATGAAATGGTATCAAAAGCTCTTCGTAGACGTGGACGTGCATAGTTGTGGGTGATGACGTCATGGAAGCTCTAGGGTCGGATTGTTAGGCTAATGTCCACGGCCCCCTCAGCCGTTTCCCCTAGGCTTTGCTTATGACTCCTCTTAAAAGGTTGATAGCACTGCACAATATGCAAAAGCTATCAAAACAAAACGATTTTCACTCTCGCTGCTTCAGTAAGTAGCTGCAGATTTTATTAAACCTGATTTAGCGCATAACAAGAACAGCACGTCACATCGCTCGTTGTCACTGCTGCTTCACCCAATTAAATTTGCATAATGCGCGTCCACGTCTACGAAGAGCTTTTGATACCATTTTGTAAATTTAGAAGCCCCTTTAAAAATACACAGGAAATTGGCGCAGAACCAGCATAGCTATACTACTGACCTGAATGCAAAACAACAGTTTTTGGTGTCGTTGGTGAGCAGCTAAATCTGTTCTTTGCAGGTTTTTTGAAATTTTTTACCTGCTTATTGACGTCTTCCAATAAAGTTTAGCTCCTATTCTGAAAAGCTTGAATATCTGGCCTATGCTGGTAGAGTATCCAAGGTTGGTTTCGCAGAATACCAGCCAATGCATTGAAAATAAATGACCGTAAATCATAGGATGAGACCCTTAAACAAATTGTGAAGACATGAATCATTCGTGAGAAACAGCAATAAACAAAAGTTAGTGGGAAGCAACTACTGTTCATTTCATTTAAATTTATATGGCTTAAAGGTAGAACGTGTGTCTTCTATATTTAGAATACTTCTGTATTTGATATCTCTGTTTTACTAATTTGCTCATTACGGAATGAGTGAAATGATTATGAGGAAGATTTTTGTAAATTTTTCGATGGATTCTCTATTTTCTACCTACACGTTATCTGCATACCATATTTTTTTTCCTTGTAAGAAGGCATCATCTCTAATTTTTTCTGCTCTGTTGCTTGTGGTGCAATCATCCAATGAATACAATCAAAAGAGCTTTTTTTATACATTTTAAATTTGACTGGTGGAATCAGAAGATTTCATGATCAATGGGGATTTTTCAGAACATTAAGTAAAGTTTTCCTTGTTATAATCGTTGTTTTATTACTATACTGAAGAACTGCAGAAGGCTGACGGTCACTCGTTTCTGTATCTAGCTTTGGAAAGATTAAAAATTTTATCTGGTGCGTTTTGAGCCTTGACCTGAGCGACCCCATAGGGGCGAAATCACAATAAATAGCATGCATTTTTAACTGCTGATATACGCGGATGATGTAGCTATAATTGCTGATAATCCGACAGCTCTCCAGAAAATAATTAGTAACCTCGAAAATTATGGAATCTTTCTGTTCATTTAGCGAAAACTAAAATCTTAATTTTTCCAAAGGTGGAGGTGTCAGGTCCCGTAGTGAAAAGTGGTTCTTTGAAAATCAGCAGATCGAAATATGCAAAGAATATAATCTCTATAACTACATAGAGATATGCTATATTGATATTGCCAATTGACATGTCTTAATAATAGGTAGGTAGATACCTACCTACTATTCAAACTTTTCGAGATTTGGAGGCTCCCTAGACTAGAGTCACGCCAACTCCTTAGTCTCGCCACTGATCCAGATGAAGGTATTGAACTAAAAACAGGAAAGCATTTGATTGAGAACATAACAGCATACATCAGTGTTTATATCCATAGATGATAATGATTTAAAGGGTAACACAACTATAGGATTTTCTTTATTTTGCTTAAAAATACTTTGGGGTCATAAAAACAATATGCACCTCGGAGCGCGTACCATTCACCAGGGTGTGCAAATGCTGTAATAGCAGTGTGCCTAGGAGTACATGGAGAACTCACCAGCATTCACCAGGGTGCGGAAATGCTATAATAAACGCAGCAATGTATGAAGCAGGCATTACAGATTAAAGGTAAATTTCAAGGATTTAAGAGCTCGTACAACTTTAAACGTGTTTTTCTCGAAACCACTTTTTTCAAACGGGGAGAACGGATTACTGGAGCACCTTTGCATGGATCGATTCGAATTTTTTATAGTTGTTTCACAATTTCATTCTCTATGGGAGTACCTTTTTTAATTACATGTAAACTTATTGTTTTATAAGCAGTTTACTGCTTATTTTTTGGGCAAAAAATCGAGATATTTTTTTTGAAAAGGGCACCATTTTGTCAAAATTTAATAAAAAAGAAACCCCCCTACGTATATAAATTATAATTTTTTTGGTTTTTGGTTCCAGGTCTTATACTTTACGAGAAACCCGTTCTCCCGTGAAGCTATTTGTAAAAATTACAAAATTACAATAACATTTTTTTGTATACTTTAATATGTGTTAAATAAATCCTCTTAAAGGAAATCCTATTCCTTTTTTCATATTTCCAATATAGATTGTCAAGTTGGCCTTATTTTCTGTTAGACTAGTGTTACCCCTTAACAACAAGTTTGCTAAATAAAGAGAAATACTTGGTACCCGTCTATCTAATATTATAAGTAGTAATTTTTAAGTGATAAAAGAGACCTTGTTTTTGCCAATCTCAAATAAGTAAACAAAGTTTGAAATAAATGAAAAAAAGTATTGAAAACAAAACTGTCAACTTACTTTATATTCAATTCCGTTTCTCTCAGTACTTTGGTGCAGAAGCTGATTCTCTCCTTGCTTTCAATTGAAGTTTCAACATCCGGTATTTTTTCATTATTTTCAGAATAATGTATGTGGATTCGAAAGTTTTCAGATGCCATAGATATAACATCAACTTGTCCTCTGATGAAAATACAAATTTGTGTCGTTGAAAGTTTCTTTATCTTTATAATAAGAACATATTCAGCAATTCTGACATGCTGAACTCCTTCTTCATCCACACATATAGGATCGGATCGTATGAATACTTTACCTTTCAAAACTAGACCGAATACCAGCTTCTGATCGTTGTAGTCACTTCGAAAACAGTACATACGAATTTCTTTTGACTTAATATTCAATTTCTCTTTCGTGTCTACTTGGCCGAACATAAGATTTATATTAGTTCTATTGCAAACTAAATATCTACAAAGCACTGGATACTTCTTTACAGATGGATCAAGTGAGCGTTCCCAATGATCCATTGATACCATTAGTGTTTGTACTATCGTTGGCCCGAAGTTCAGCTTAATTGCATCAATTGTTGTGTTGACATTTATCACATTTGAAAAATCGACCTGCAGTTTGATATTAGTTTCCTCTAGAAAATATAACATATTCAAGTAGCTGTAGTCGAGGACCTTGTAGCTCATTGTAAAACTAATATCACCAGCATACTCCTTCTCGGACAATATAGCTCCATAAAGCTTAAGGTTCGATAATGTTAGTGTGGCAAATGTGTGATTATCGAGAAAATTTTTTGCAAGTTTATATTTTTGTAAAGGATATGGCATTTCCGTTGCAGTGCTATCGGTCTGATTTTGCATATTTAATTGAATAAGATTAAAATCTATCACAGCCTGAACTTTAGGAACAATTTTTGGATTGAAAGTAGTATCCACACGCATACATGCGACTAGAGCTTTCGGGTTCAACCGGAAGTCTGTTTCATCCTTACTTGATTTAAGAATATCCTCGATTTTAATCTATTTTTTTTTATAAATGAGGAGGGTGAAAAACATTTTTTATTAAATTTATTTTATTTTGTACTTACCGAGTTTAGCTCTTCGTCTTCATCACTACTACAGGCACATTCGAAACATTGTCCATCTACGATTATGAAGGATTGTAATATCACAACACGCCATATATTAGCGGCTCTCTTTCTTTGTGGAATATCTACGATGTTTGTTTCAGTTTCAGAAATGTGAAAATCACAAAACGGTAAGAAATCTTGGTGTCCGTCACTATAATACTCCATTCGGCAACGTATATGAAGAGGTTTATTTGTCTAAAATAATCCAATAGGTTAATACCGAAGATAAAAAATTTATTCTACTTACATCCATGGGAATTGGATAGATTTGAAGACGCGTTACTCTTCTCGGTTGAGGATACCTCCAGCAGATAATTCCATTATTTTTCAGTATAATTTGAATTTGATACGGCATAGGAAGTTCGGAATCTGAATCAACTAAAACAAATTGGAAAGCGCCAGCTCTGAATTAAAAAAAAAAAAAAAGTCAACGAAAATTGTGTGATTTTCTTTAATATTATATATTATGTATTTATCAAGATCTAAGTGTTGAGCTTCAGTCATTCGACTGAAGTTTAATGTCGTGTATGCCGGCAAGTGCAAGAAAGATGTTTGCTATATGCATTATAAAAATGTTGTTAACGTAGTCAAATCAAAGAATGGTAATGTTTCAGTTTCCAGTTAGACATTGATATTAATGGAGGATTACGGAAGGGCGTGGAAAGGAAATCCTCACCGCAATATGTTAATCCTCAGGTTTTTAACATCTAGGAAATTCTTTGTGGAGCTCGAAGAACACAAATCACCACTCAAGGCAATATTAGCTGATGTTCCCCAAGGCTCTATTTTAGGCCCAATACTCTTTAATCGCCCATTTTCGCTCTAAATTTGGCTACAAATCAAGTCAACCTTTACTTTAAAAAGTTGGGGATGAAAATAATTTTCTAACAATCTGACTTGATCTGCATTCGGAAACGTTACACCGGCGAAACCAAACTGCAAAATCCAAGACTATTGAGGTCGTCTACAGCAGAAAAAAAAAACAAAAAACAAAACAAAGTGTGAAATATTGCACGAATTGCAAGATTAAATTACCACGCTAAAGCGACCACTAACAAAGCCAATTTCGCTTACAGCTTATTCAGTCCAATAATAAACTTCAGGGACGAGCTCTCAACTCAGATCAAACTTTTGTTGTACAAACAACTCATAGAACCTGCCATCAGTTACTGCTTTTCTATTTGGCTCACAATCTCTCCCACATATATGGAAACACACAGAAAGCTTGAAAGAAAGATTCTTGAGCTTGCATCGGACTCCATAGTCGAGGCAACATAAAATATTTTCCCAGCTGAAAATAATATCACTACAACATATTACTGCTCACTTAGTCTCAGTTCCCAATCATTTCAGTGACTATATTCTCCCAGATAGGTGTTAAAATTCCATGATATAAATGGGTCAATGTCATGGAATTTTACCATTAGCTTACACAAAAAACTATTATCGTCTGGTCATATCCACTCGTCAGAATTACAGGATAGAAGGATGGTTTCACAAATAGCTGACTTCTCAATGAATGAAATCAATTGCTGCGTTCCTTTTCTCGTTCAGAATGAATTTTTTCAATCCATGTCGTTCTTTTTCTCGGGCCGAACGATTTAGTTTCAATCTGTCATCGCTTTTTTCGGACTCCGAATCGTTCTGAATGCACCTGAGTTTTTCCCGGACTCAAGCAGAACGATTTTAATTTGTATTCGTGAATGTGTTGTTTACAATTTGGACGAAGTGGTATTAGTTGAGTTTAAGTTGCCTTTGTTGGAAAATAGCTTTATTTTTCATAAACAACAATTTTTACGAATTTATACTTGCTTTTATCAAATGAAAGAAATGTCAAACACTTGAAATGGTTCTGTTTCGTTCCTTTTGTATGAGCACATAATTAAATTATGACATCGTTCTGTCGATTCATAAAGACACATTCAGAACGAGAAAAGGAACGCAGCAAATATAAACGAATAATCGGGATAGGTTTTGGTTCTCCAGTGATAGGGTGCACAGTTATAAATGTGCTGTATAGAGGTTCTCGCTAATGATCAAGTTATTTTCTCAATATGGAGACCGCCTCACACCCGCAATTAAAAGACAGACATCTGAGATCAAATGCCAATTTTTAGTGGAGATCGAGATTTTTTCATGAATGAAAATTTAATTTAAGCAGAGAATCTAGTAAGACGCTGGTAGCGGAGTGGATGTAGCGCAGAGCAACAAATGGATGGAGATTTAAATATCGGCGGTGACCATATATTTTCTTTGATTCCCATATGTGTATTTATTAGCATCGGCAATAGCCAATGACAATAGCAGTCTAAAAAAAATATTAGTTGTAAAGCTGCCATGTACTATATTGTAAGCTGAAATTGCAGATCCGCGGAACTCTGTTGAATTTATTCTTTATGACTTGTTTACAGGAAATATTTTACATTCTTGCAGTTTTCGCAGTTTCCGAGTTTGCCTGAGTCTATCTTTATGATAAGAAACTCTTTTCGGTTGGTGCTTTTTTCATATAACTGAATGTGGAACTCAGCTGTTGTAATGTTAGGGGATTTGAACATGAATTGTAGGTAGTATGTGATACGAATTATCAAGGGACCTTAAATGTAAGTCTCCTAATATTTTCCCAAGTACATGTATACTTTCAAGACAATACTTTGACTCCGACTGAGTATAATAACAAATGCCTATCAATATTGATATTAAGAGATTAGAGAAGGGCAAAATGATATGAGCACAGACAAGTAATAACAGATAAGCAATGTAGTCCATAGTCAAATGTGATGCCTTTTAGAATATATTATAATTAAAATTTATACACAAAGGTGATTCCACTCAGTTCATATTAACCGACAAAATTAACTGACAAGTCTTGGCTAACTTTAGCCAAGCTTCGAATAATGAAATGAACCAAACAATATTTTCTTAGACTGCAACAATCGTTTTTCTTTTGCCCATTTTCGTTTGTAAGCTGACGTAAGTGTTTTCATCATTTGAGTAGGCTTTATGTCAGGTGCTTCGTTCCAATATAAAATCAACGATTCCTCCTCGACCTGATGGAGGGAAGGCCTCAATTTTTTCTTTAGAATTTTCATGCATTATAATAGGGGGGCGACAATGGGTGCTTGGGCCGCTAAGAACTTTTATGAGTGTAGATAAGCAATAAGCATTTTTTTTTATAGAAATTTACAGAAAATGTTTCGGTAGAATTTTTACTCACTCTTGGTGGCCAACAGGAATTATTTTCGGATCTGCACGTCTACGCTCACAAAAATTGTTAGCGGCCCAAGCACCCGTTATCGGCCTCCAATGGTGCATCAAAATTCTAAAGAAAAAATTTCAGGATATTTCTAAGAAAAAAATATCAGTGCTTCCTCACTGACATGTATAACATAGACCCCTGAAACTACTGTAATAGCTTGCATTAACATGGGATCACTTTTCTATAGTTTTCTGCATAGTTCCACCATAATCCACTTTCAGTCAGTGGATTTCCGATGGCAACACATCATTTGTAATATTTTTTCTGTTCCCCATTCTTACTTTTATGGCAGACAAAATTTGCTTAATTTTATCATCTTTCTCTGCCAGGTCGCGCATTTCCGAACTCTTGACCAACTTTGTAAATCTAGCAAAATTCATTTTGAAGTTTGCGTGTAGTAAAGCGTGAAACACAGTGCTGGATTTTCCAACCTGGTCGGCCTCACCAACTTTGACAGTTCTATAGAATATATGAGATCAGGTTATCAAGCTCCCAATGGGAAAGTTGGTGAAGCCGGCCAGGTTGAGGTTGAACTCGAGTAGGTCTACTTTCTACTCTGCTGAAACTTTGTCATCTTTGACAGCTAATTTTTTTTATCATTTGATGCCAGCATTGTTTACGGGAAATTTGTTGAAAAAAAGTTTGGGAAACTTATTTAACGTGAAAATTTATTCCTGTTGTAGTAAATTATTACAAAATAATTTCAATTTTCAAGCCAATAGCCCAATTAACTGCTATCATACAGAAGTTGTAAAAGTTCGCATTGTGAGTTGCAAAACTTTGCGAGGCTCATCAAGTTGAGGTTCTTAAAGTTATACTGAGGTTGAGGTTGAAAAAGCTAGCACTGTGTTTCTCGCTTAAGACTGCTGAACGCAGAAAGGTTTAGCTAGGTAGACCTTTAATTTTGTAGCATGGTTGAAAAAACAAATTTAAACTAGTCTAATGTCAGCGCTCGATGAAAAAGGAAGAAAGTAAAAATTTAATAACCATTACCTGAAACATCATAATTTTTTTTTTTTTAATCTTGAGGCCTGACAAATAGGCACTTTATTTTAGCGACGATGTACTTTAGTTCCTCTGCAAGTGTCTCCAGTAATCAGAAACTATAAGTGAACATCAGAGCTCCGGCGCTTACATTGAAGCAAGTTTTCAGCCAGGCTGTCATCGGGACAGCCTGTTCTAAGAGCACGACTGACGCGCCGTCATACTGCGGGTCCAGCCTGCCAATGTTTCCATCGGTTTCATGGGGTAGCCATGGGGTACTGTCCCTTGTACGCACAGTCGGGACTAGGCGACGATCAACATCACCAGAACAATACATCCGCCTTCCAGGATCCAACGTTTCTACAGGTACGTCAGACTGTCATAGGGATAGTCCAGACTAAGTTGATTGTCCTCGATCCGCTTGATTTATTCAAGCCTCACAACAAACAACAGAGTTCAAGGTCCATTTTGGACTGGCTGGTTCATCCTTGATACTGTAACTGAAGACCCAAGAAGTCGACACCTTCGGAGATAACCGATCTGTTTTCTAATCCAGACAATTAATCTAGACCATCAGAGCAGTTTATCCACTGAAGAAAACGAAACTGCCTCAAGCGAACTGTTTCCTGATCCGGGAAATTCGTCTAGCATGAGAACAGTTTCTCTGCTGAAGAAAACGAAATGTATCATTGAAGACAACCGGCTCGCAACAAACCTTAACAACCACTAAAAAGCTTCCAATAATAGTAAGAACTTGAAATTCAGATAATTGTCATACCCCTACCAACAAAAGTTGTCCCATATGTAATAGAAAATGAAGCAGTCCATTTTATATATGTCAGTGGTTTCCCTACATTAGGTCGAGGCATCGTTGATTTTATATTGAAACGAATACATACTTGAATACTGCAGAACATCA
This sequence comes from Dioctria rufipes, assembly GCA_963924295.1. Classification (NCBI taxonomy): domain Eukaryota; kingdom Metazoa; phylum Arthropoda; class Insecta; order Diptera; family Asilidae; genus Dioctria; species Dioctria rufipes. The sequence goes on along the minus strand of OZ002741.1, from coordinate 269,309,486 downwards.
ATTTAGTTATTACATGTTTGAGTTTCAGGCGAAGTTGAATTTAAGTTAATACATGAATATCTACAATTACTAGTAAATGTAAAAAAAAAAGTTCAAATAAGACTTACCTTAAATCATCCTGATAAAACTCTTCCTTACTCTTCGAACATCTTTCTTTAATAGGCTTAGGCATTTGAATTAATTCTATTGATTCGCAACCCATAAAAGTATCTACTTTTAAAATTTCTTGACTACTTAAAAGCATTTGATCCCATTCATTTACGCAATGAAGATAAAGTTCATTATAGTATTTCTCCGCTCGCAAGAGACTGGTAATATTGGCTGGACTTAAATCCACATGTATTACATTGAATTTAACACAACATACAATTAAAAGGTCCTTGTACCAAGGCTCTTGAATCAATTTTACATCAACACTAAGATTAATGGGATGCACTATAAATTTATCTTCAAGCTGAATTGAAACGGCTCCACAAGTTGTTTTTATAATCATTTTTTCAGGACGATCGATAATATTCACTTGAAAACGTAAATCATTGAAGGACAGATGAATAAAGTACAAATCCTTCTCCTCAGCTTTGGCTATAATTTTTTCTACCGATATATTAATTCGGCTAGCATTAAACATCATTTTTCGAATTTTATCGATATTTTTGCAACGTACAATTTTATTTTCTGGGATTGCTTCGACACTAGGGGCTTGCAGAAGAGCCTCTTCTAAAACTAATAACACATTAAAGAGTTTTTCTAGTGTCGTGCGCGATATGTTAATAACTGTTGGCTTTAATAAACTGCAATCGATCTGTATATTGCCAAAGACTGAATCGGTAATTTTAATCCATAGCAACGGTGGTGTAATTCCAGTCAGTCTTTCTGGTCCTGGTTGACTTTCGAACAATACCTGGTCATTTTCATTTGATTTACTTGAATTTTTACTCAAACTCACATTTATATTGAATAACGAGAGTTGTGTGAAACTCTCATAGAATTTTTGTGATATCAGCATGCTAGGTTGGTTTAAGGTGCACAATAAAAGTGGAGTGAATATCACATCAATTTCTTTCTTGTTGATGGGATTTATTTTATTTTTACGTGAATAATCAAACATAAGTTTAAAAACAAAAACTCCAGCCACAAAAGATATTTCTGATGGAATTCTCTTTTCTCTTTGATTTTCTGATGGCGTAATATTATCAAAATTAGGATTACCATCAGCATCCCGTCCAGTGGCATAAACTGATGCCATTCCAATACCTGAATCTGGATAAAAAGCTGTAGCATTGCTAACATCGCTTACCTCTGCTTTACTATAATTTTTTTCGTTTTCTTGGAGTTGAGATTTTTTAAAGTTATTCGCTGATTTTGTCTTTCCAGTATATTCGATATTCTCGGTTTCTTTTCGTGGTGCAAACGGCCCTACGAGAATAGTTGAACTTTCTTCCAAAATTAGTTCAAGTTTCGATTCTTTTATAGGACAATTCATAAGCCTATAAAAAACTAATTTTAATGAAGAATAATATTTTGAGCATGAAAATTATTTTGGACCAACCTTTGACAATTTTGCACAAAAGCAAGTATATTTGCAAATAATACAACTTGCCCATTTGTTACGGTTACTACAAGATCAGTTACACAATTTAATTCTATCGCTTGACCACATATGAGAACATGATTGTAAACAATGCAAGGAGCATATGTTATGGAGACGATGAAATCGCTAAAGATATCTCTTAGTTCAGGGAGTGGTTTAACTCCTTTTTGTTGATTCCATTCGACCGCTGGATTTGTGTTTTGGAAATTTTCTTCATTCTCCTGAAAGTAAATAAAATAATCGAATAAAAATAGTAGCGGAGAGCTATGTATAAGCAAGTTTTGCATGGCAGCTTTGATGAAAAATATATATGAAGGATCAAGACTTCTTTATGAATGAAAATTGAACTTAAAGCGGACAATCGGAAAATGCGCTGGCGGCCCAGAGGGTAGGACAAAGTAGCACAATCTCGTTGTGTTCAAGGTTGAGAAAGATCCGAATTGCAGATCGTTTCCCTCGCAGAGTATCCATGATATTAGAAAACTGTATATACTACTTTGGGGTCTTACAAAGGGTTGTAATGTATATCGCGATGCTGAAAATAAGTGCTACTAATAAGCAGTGCATTGGAATTGTACAAGTAAACTGGCCTTTGGCAGATCCTTTAGTTGTTCAACAGAATCTGTACAGCACAGTGAAATCATATATAATTTTGTTACGCGTTCTTACCTCCTGAAAATCTACTTTGTATCAATTCTTTCTTGCGCTCCTTAAACGGTCCAGATCAATACAGAGTTAGTAAATTTCCAAGTGCCAAATTGAAATCAGGAAGTTTTTGTTACTTTGATTCGAAGGTTTGTCTTTGACTTTGTAGCAGAGGTTTTCCATAGATAATTATTAGAATTTAATGATATATGGTCGTCTGATCCTTGATGTTATTACTCTCATGGTAGCTGTCGTTACTCATTTTCTGAGCAGTATCACCAGCCGAAGTCTTAGATTTATTCATTGAGACACCCCTAAATTTTACTAAATTTGTTCCACAAGTCAGGTTTGAAAAATCTTCATGAAATTATTGCAGCAAATTAAGGCTAATCCTGTCAAGGATCCGATTCATCTTGGAGCAAAAAGTGTATATGAACAAAGTGCTTCATTATGGATCTACACACTGACGGTGCTCACATGCTTCGTCAGTTGGCCAGTAAGGAGTGTTCTTTGTCCGGGTCTATACCGAGCTTTTGAGTTTCCATGCGAACTGTATATTTTTATTTGGTTGATCTGTCAATTCTACTTAAATATTTCTGATTTCAGCCTTTGAACTAGCTACTGTTTTGCTTTGTTTCTAGATAGCTTTTGTTACATTAAATTTTGATTTATATTAGTGATTGAATTTAATGTAATCGCTTTATATATTATAATATTGTTAAAAATAAAACTATCTTTTGACCTTCAATAATGTCCTCTTAAGAATCCATAGCCAACACTGTAACGTGATTTTAGGTTGAAGTTTTTTATGTATTTCAGATGCGGAGAATATTTGTCGACTTGATTGTCCCAATTTCAAGGGTTCAATATATAATATGGTAAGGAAAATGTTGGAATAGCGTATAAAGGGTCCGGAAAAAAAAGACTATAAAATAAGTCTTTGAAACCTCACACGGATCAATACCTTCACAACAGAAATTGTGAAATACCCTTAATCGACATGCACTGCGAGTACACAGAAAAATATTATTCTCTGATGAAAAGATTTTAGCATAAAATACTCAAAACGATAAAGTGCTTTTCCTAATCATAGTCGCACCATTTTAAACAGTCAGAAGCCTATCGGTGTTGTAGTTGGATCAGGCTTCATCTTATCTTCTCAAGAAAAATACTATTAAACCCAAAGTGAAAGTGGCACTCAAATCAATGCAATGAAGTAGGCGAAATATATTATAAGTGAGGGTGTGCTGCACTTTCTAAACCAGTCATGGCTTATCGCGTTAAACTGCATCACGGCATGACAATGGTCGCCACGGGCTTGATTATTTGCTATAGGATATCTTTTGTCCCCTAATCCTTTCCCTATTTCCTCCTGCAACGCTGTGCCTTGCATCATTGGGTATCCCCTCAGCTTGGTTTAATAATAAAAAAAAAAGGAAAAAGCTTGTGTTTCTGTTCACACAGGGCATGGGAAAGATATAAGCCGTTGTTGAGTAGTTTCCAAAAAGATTTGGAGCTTGCATAACAGCAAATTAAATTATTTTTAAAAACAGTTTAGGTTAGACTAAAAATTTTTGATGTTTATATATTTATGAAAATGTTATTTTTTTTTGAAGAAAATGATAGTCAAAATATTCTCCGCAGTATTTGCAAAATACTTACTTTATTTAAAAAGGATAAAATCTCTTCCCAATTTCCTGTTGCAGCTGATATATCATTAAACACCACCTCATATTGTCTATCTTCCACCTTTGATCCTGGCGTGTGTAACATTCTCAATTGTGCAGCCTTGTTATAAACATCTGCTCGAATAATTATTCTGTTTAGAGGATTTTCAACATTTGGTGAAATTTTAATATCGCCAATCTGTTAAAAAAAAAAAAAAAAAAACAATATACAATGCATAATCAAATAAAATCATTACAGCTTTTAAATTTACCTTAAAAATAAAAACATTATGCCTATCCTCTATAGTTACAGCAGGCACATAAACTGTAATTCCTTTGCTTTGAAAATATATCAGAGGCATATCAGCAACACTAAGTGGAGCATTTGATGTTTTTTCCATTGTTTTTTTACGACTTCCAAAGGCGTTCAATAATGGAATAAACAAAGCAAAACTATCCAAATTTAATAGGAAGTCAATAGCTTTCATATTGACGACAATTTCAGTAAGTGATTTATGCAGATTTTGTGCATTCTTTTGAGATCCCAACTTGTTGAACACGCTTATTGTTTCAGCTTGAGTAATTGTAAGATCAAAAAATGTGTCACTCTTTTGAGATGCTTCTGATTGTACTGTTAATTTGATATTATTATCTGGTGACCATCCTCCTTTTTCCAATGTCTTAAACAGTCGGAGACCCATAGTTCCAATTTTGTTCTTCAGTTTGAAATATTCGGACTGTTTATCAATGCTAGTGATGAAGTCTTCAATTTCAAACCTTAGCTTTGCTGGTGAATTTAAATTGGATATTAAATCAACTGTTAATTTAGCCACAGTCCACTGTAGCCAACAAGAAATTTCAGTTTTAGGTTTATTCTTTTCGTCTATTTTGGAAAAAATGTAAATTAAAAATTTTCAAAGGAATCCAAAAATTTAAAAACCTTTTTTACTTCCAGGTAGAGAAGTTTCAGATCTTTCTGATTCTGTTTTTGTATGTAAAAATTCTTGAAGCTCGACATTATCGGTTTCACTAATCAAAATACTGATTTCATTTTTGAAGACCATAATTGGATCCCTCCTCCATTGTGACATTAATGATAACATTTCCATTAAGAAATTTATTCTTTCAAAAAGAAACTTGGTCTAAGGGGGTATTATAAAAGTTTTAGTTAAACACTAATAATAATAAACACAAAATAAATGTTTAAAGCACGTACTTGCTTTTCAGAGAGTTCCACATGTACGGGCGCAGTGTCCACATGAATATTAAATGCTAGAATTTCCGATTTTCCACTTATTTTCTTATTATTCAATGCAACAGTAACATTTGTCTTTATTGGATGCAGAATAATTGTTTGTTTCTCATTTAAATTTGTGGTAATATCCATATTTCTAAATTCACATGTCCATGGAAATGTGTCCTTTACGTTTCCTTTTAAAGAACTTTTAACTCTGTGACATTGCGCAGAAATTAAAGTTTCGAACGTGTCAGAAATTGCCGATTTTATTTTAATATGGGGTAACCTGTATCGGGTAAATACATTTAAATGAAAATTCAAAGACATAATTAACCAAACAAGACCACGTACATTATTGTAACATAGTCGATAATATTATTTGCGAGATTGATTTCCATTGTAGTGATAGTCGTTAGGAACTCACTCTCTGTTGGAATATAGACAAAACCATGATTTATATCAATGTTAAGCATGACATTTTTCAGTGGGAAAGATCTGCAAAATAATTAAAATTAAATTGTATCTATAGAGAAAACAAATGATTTTTGCACTCACTCATGCATGGAGAATTTTGTCTCTATTTTAGAATTACTTTCATAAGTTTGTATTTCAACTTTTTCCTCTTTTTCCGAACTTAAATGAACAGTTTCTTCAGGATTTGCAGCTTTTCTTGATCGATCTGCCGTCACTGATGCTTTCTCAGTTGAAGGTTTCTCTAATTGATTCACAATATCGACAGAAGTGCTAGAAGCTATAACAGAATCAGTTAAACGATTGGAGATTTTTAGTTCGCTGCAAATATTGTACACACACGTATAAAGAAAAATAAATTAATAATGAATAATATTAATATTAGAACAATACATACAAAAAATAAGAACTCGTACCCATCACAGTTTCATGTAATCTTTGTTACGGATAGTGAGAAAATCACCTCGCATGATCAAATACCACTAGTAGTCTTGACTATCATAATCTTATTTTTATTTATTTTTGCACTTTATTCTTCAGTAACAATATTTTCGTATTGTGATTATAAAATAGACAATGGGATACAGTCCTCAGGGAAATTGAAATTGTTACTATACTCTTGCAATAACTATTTGAAAAATGAGTTCCGATAAGAACCAAGCAGGTTCAAAATAGTGGCTGTCCTTCACTTTGAATTCAAGTTAAATATCATATTGTACAGTACGGGCTCTTTTATCTGCGATACAGGCGGCTTAGGTTAAAAATTGCTAGGTTGGGTTACATAATCACTGGCGATAGGGCTACTGTGGCAATAAGGCTTGCAAACAACTTGAAACCTAACTAAACAACTATGGCACAATATACGATAGGCTGGAGTTCATTCTAAGGATTTCAGTCTGGATGAAATCAATAAGTATTTCATCATCTGAAAACTTAAATATGGCATAAACTGGTTCACCTCCCAATATGTGGAATTATTTGTTGCATAAGTACCTCAGAAAACAGTTTCGTGTGAGTTTCAATGATGCTCTATTTTTATACCCTAGATGAAATCTATACGGTATAGTAAGTTTGTCATTCCATTTGTAACACCTCGAAACAATGATGGTAGAGCAAAATGGATTGGACACCCACGCGTAATATTAAAAGTTATTTTGATTTTTGCATGTCCGTCCGTCTGTGCGCACGATAACTCGAGAACGCGTATACTTAGAGAGCTAAAATTTTGTACACGGACTTAAAAAAAAGTAAAATTAAGTTCGATAATGAGACAAATCGGGCAACTCCTTCGTGGGGTTGCCATACAAAACTTTCGATTTCCACTATATATTTGGACACTGCCTGATAACGCATCGATATAGAGAGCTGAAAGTTGGTACATGATGTTTTTACTACATTAGAAAATAAAATGTCAAAAATGGACTAAATCGGGCAACTCCTTCTTGGTGTTGCCATATAAAAATTTAGGTTTTTTACAAATACTGCGATAAGTCCAAGACATTTTTATTGTACTAAAAACTTCTTCAGAATACGAAATTCTATAAAATTGGTTATAATCATTTCTTCTGTCCGACGAACCGTTCTAGAAATATATGCGAAAAACCACTTCAAAAATCAAACTTGCACAGAAGGGTGACAATGCGAAATTTCATAAGGGCATTCATCTAGGGTATCATAAGAATTGGTCTTAGACCAATTCTAGCTTTTTTTCTTCTTTTTTATTTAATTTGATGCAAGTTATCCAAATGAATTGTCCCCATCTTATTTCCACTTATTGGTAAATATGTTCTACATTATTATATATACTTGTCGCATGTCTTTCTTATTTTCAAGTAATTGGAAAGTCGATCGCATGTACCATTAGTTGTTTACCACCCGGTAGCACTATTCTGTTAATTGATCATACAAATCTACAAAATACAAATACAAATCTAGAAAATGAAGCCCTAATTTGGGACATTGACTGTTCTAAAATCGAGAAAGGAGTACGCGCAGGAATATACGGTGTAAAGTCAAGAGCTTATATCTATCAAAGCCTGGGAAAATACGCCTCGATATTCCAGGCAGAAGTATATGCCATCACTAGATGTGCGTACGAAAACCTCAGCCGATCCTACACTAACAAAAATATCTATATCTATACAGATAGCCAAGCGGCATTGGAAGCCATCTCATCACCTGAGGTCAAAACGGAGTTAATGTGTGAATGTATTCAAGCATAAACAAACCTTGGGACAAAGAAGCACCTAACACTTCATTGGGTGCCAGGACACTCAGAAATTGATGGGAATGATAACGCAGACGTACTGGCCAAAAAGGGATCATCCATGCCCCTTATAGGACCGGAACCATTTTGCGGTGTTTCTTATAACACCGTATAACGGACCATGCAAAACTGGATCCAAAAAGGAATGGACCAGAGATGGACTTCAATGACAGACTCCCGACAAGCCAAAAGATTCAATAAAGGACTGTCTACGAATCAACTCAGAATCATTACAGAAGTCCTAATCGGACACTGCAAACTAAACATACACATGCATCGGATAGGTATATCACCCACTGATGTAGGTAGGCTATTTATCGAAGAGGATGAAACATCGGAGCAAATCTTATGCGAATGCGAAGCCATTGCACATTGTAGATTCCGGACCCTTGGCTCACACTTCTTAAAGCCAGCCGACTTCGAAGAGTTCTCGCTGAAAGAAATGATGCTCTACCTAGGAAAATTGGGATTATTACATGAACTATAAAGAAAGCGGTGCACAATAAGTCAATGAATGGCTGCAGTGCAAAGGCCGCTCGCCCTGCTTAGTCAATGGCGGGAAGGATTGGTTTCCACTCTATAAATCAGAATGGATTTCACCTTGATAGTGCTTGTGCTTGATACATCTGTAATGGAATATTCTTATCATGTTCCACCAAAAGTACGGTGGTGGAATTCTGGAACTGAACATAAGTGGTTCAACTCAAATCTATCACATAGCACAATAAACAGGGATGAATGGATAATGTTTGATCCAATAGATGTGGAATTGGGAGTTCCCCAAGGTTCAGTAATGGACGTCACATTGTTTCTTCTGTACTGTTGCTACAAACCTTTACTTTGTTTCAATTTTATTTTTTTTTATGTAATCCCGAATAGTGCTTACGTAACCTGTTGCTTTAAGTTCTAAGCCAACTACTCCAGCTTGGAAGAAAATGTCACATTTTGCCGAACCAACAATATAAAATTAATAATTCGTTGAACTTTAACTGACTGTACTGAAAAAAAAAATGTACTACGCCAGTCTGGCAAGTAATTTTAAAAGTTGACTCATTTAATAAGGATTCTAAAATGGTATAACACTTGCTACAATATTTCTTAGAATACGGAAAAAAATTTTTTTTCTTCAAAAAAAAACCCAGTTTCGAAAAAAAATTTTCATCTACTAAAAATGAATCTAGTGTACCCAAAGCTTGCCTTAAGAGCGTAACTTTAAGATTCTAGCTTAAGTGAGACGGAGAGTCATTCCATGAAGTGTGAGTGAGCAAGATAGTGACGCTAGCTCGTCAAATCATTGAGTTTTTACAAATGTGCATCGTCTACTCTCCACGGAGGGACGACTTCCAAACCAAGTACATGGTGAAGGAAGAGTTCCTTATCTTACGAGGACGTAATACTTCAAGCAGTTGAAGAAGATCCAGGTAGTTCGGTACGTGCAATCCAGGAATGCACAGGAGTGCCCAAAAGTATTGTTCACCGAATATTACAAAACAATGAGCTCCACCCATACCATGTACAGCGAGTACAAACCCTGCTACCTCGGGATTATCAACCTCGGGTTGCGTTTTGCCAAACGATGCTACAAAGACAGCGGGAAGATCTGCGATTCTTCGAGAAAATTTTGTGGTCGGATGAATCGACATTTAAAAAAGACGATTACATGAACCTACACAACTTACACGAGTGGCACGTAGAGAATCCGAATTTAATGAGACAAAATAGATCTCAATATCGTTTTAAAATAAATATGTGGACCGGAATTTTAAACGGAAAAGTCATAGGACCTTTTGAGTTGCCAGAGGTCTTTAATGCTGAAGTTTATTTAGATTTTTTGCAAAACCATTTACCTAATTTACTGGAAGACATGCCACTAAGTATTTACAGGGAGATGTGGTATCAACAAGACGGCTGCCCAGGGCACTATGCCCTTTCAGTTAGAGAATATCTCAATGAAGAATATCCAGAAAGATGGATAGGGCGGTCTGGTACGATCTCGTGGCCAGCCCGTTCACCTAATCCAAATCCATTAAATTTCTTTTACTGGGGAGTCGTAAAAGAGAAAGTTTATAAGAAGTCAATTGAAAAGTTAGCTGAGCTTCGGCAAAGAATTACGGAAGCAGTTGAATTTGTTAACAACGGAAGAATTGCCCGTCTGATAACCCGATATTTTTTAAGAAGATGTCGAGCTTGTATTGTATGAAGGAAGGCAGTTTGAACATCTTTTGTAAATAATAAATCTTAGCATCAAATTGGTGTTTAATTTTAAAATTAAGGAAAAATTGTCCTAAATTTAACAAAAAGTTAGCATCTCTGACTCGAAAGCGTGACTATCTGCCTTACTCACACTTCATGGAATGACTCTCCGTCTCACTCAAGCTAGAATCTTAAAGTTACGCTTTTAAGGCAAGCTTTGGGTACACTAGAATCAATTTTAGTAGGTGAAAAGAAATTTTTCGGAACTGGGTTTCTTGAAGAAAAAATTTTTTTTCCCGTAATCTAAGAAATAATGTAGCAAGTGTTGTACAATTTTAGAATCCTTATTAAATGCGTCAACTTTTAAAATTACCTGCCAGACTGGCGTAGTACATTTTTGTTTTTCAGTACAGTCTGGTAACTGTTATGATTTGGTCTATCACCCGGTTCCGGCTTGACGTCGACTTACGCGACACCCTGTATACAGAAATATTGTATATGTTGGGGGCGGTAAGGCCCAACACCCTGCGAGGAAATTAATTTCAGGTTGCAGAAATGGAATCGAGTTAATACGCAAAATTCGTTATTGTACAAAGGTCTAACATGTTTTTGCCTGATCAAGCGAAAAATGAAAATATTAAATTGTTTTACAAGAAATCTAACTGAATATATTTTAGAAAATGTTCATTGAAATGTAGATATAGTAAATTTAATATTATGTATGCAATTAATGACGTAGAATTGTTGAATTGTGAAATAGTCATATTTAGTATGCTATTATATGTATAGTCACATGAACTAATAAATCAATCAATCAATTAAAAGGTAAACATTAATTTATTTCTATATCTCTTTTGTCAGAATTTGCCTGTGAAGTACCAGCAAGAATGCGTTCGTAAGGCTGAAATTTATCTGTTCCTTGATGAAAGGCTTGAATTTTCATTTTAATTCAATATTCCACCTACTTATGCTAGACACGATAAGCTCTGTTAAGTTATACATTCTTTAATTCTACGCTTTATATACAATAGAGAGATAGATTTTGACACAGATTGAACCATATGTGATATTTGGTGTTGCACAAGAGTTAAGTTTAAAAATATATACGACAACGTATATTCAGAGGTGGCCAAAGGATCGACCGCGGTCGACCGAGTAACTATTCCCAGTCGCCCGCCTGTCTATGTACGCAGCTCGACGATATCAAATAAATGTTTTCTTAATTTATTTTTTTTTTTTAATTTCAGTTCCTCGTTTCAAATCTACAAAAGTTAGACAATGAATGGAGGGAGCTGCGCGTTTTTGATTTTAGTCCCTTTAAAAATCTAACGGTTGAGGAATTTTTAAAAAAATTATCGCTTGGTTAGAGACACGATGATTCTTCAAATTTCCTTAAACTTTCTAAATTCTTTTTTCAAATGTTTCTTAATTCTTTTTTGAAATGTTGTCTTCCTCATTCCTCTAATACCGTAGAACGGGTATTCTGAGCAATTAACATTAATAAAACCAAAATAAGAGATGAACTCAGCACAGACCGCACAGAATTTATTATTTTATCTAATTTAAAATAACTTGATATTATTATCTATATTTATTTTGAATTTAAACTTATTTTTGACTTTAATTACCACGGTTGTGCTTGGCCAGATTTCCAGCGTGAACAGTAAGTAATGCTCAAGAAAAATTTCAAGGAAATGTGAACAGCTCTGAATGAGGTGAACCTTCGTATGTAGAAAATAATGATTGGCCAGGTAAAAATGGCTTAGTCTTTCCTAGATGCAAGTAAACAGGCATGACGTTGATAGTTTATTATTGTTCCGTGTAGTTTTATATTGTAAGATTTAACACGATAAATAAAAGAATAAATAATATTAGAAATAGACGCCAAATCTTCGAGTTCTAGTAAATGAATTTCTTTAAATACCTCTTGACACATTCTAACCGTCAATGATGTACCTATACACATTTGAACATGGAGCCCCGAACTACACAGATTAATTTAAGTCTTATGTGAAATTTCAAAATGATAAAATAAAAATTTTGTAATTAATTTAATAAATATAATAAAAATTCACCTTGCCACATGTTATTTTCCATCACTACTTCATCATAGTTCAAAAATTCAATAAGCGCAGGATCAATTATTAGAAGGAAATCGGAAATTTTCGCAGCTACAATTGGTCGGAGATTTACATTTTTAAAATCGTTGGGCAACTTTACATACAAATTACAGAATGATACATCAGTAGAGAGTGGTACATCAACCGGAGCTCTAAATATGAAACTTTTCACAGAATCTATAAATTTGCCAGTGATAAATACACAAGACTGCGCATATTTAATGCTTCCTGAACAGCACAGAATATCAGAAAATTGTTGGCCAGTAACATTTATAATAGACAATGTGTGTTCAATATTTGCGTTCATAGATTCGTGTACATCTCTATTTGCTGTAGATCCAAGAATCTCAATGAGTCGATCATAACTGTAATCCGTAATTGTTGGCGGTAAATAAGAACAAAGAATTAATTGTGGCCGATTGAATGTTATAATAACGGTGTCAATTTTGGCATCCAATTTGTACTTAACATCATCTGGTTTTGTCCATAGATCTGGTTGAATAATTTTTCCAAAATTTGCTGCAGCGTGGGGTATTTTTAAAATACACTCCATACCAGAAGCATCACATAAATATAAGCTGGCATTTTTCATTGTAAATGTATATGTGTCATAGCACGCATTTAGAAGTTCTTGAGGTTTTGTAGGCAGTTGACAAGTTGTGAACACCAGAGAGTTTGGGTCGATCGGAGTTTCCCATGCTGTGACTATTTTTTCCAATTTAATCTCTAACCATGGTAGTAAACTTTTTTGCGAATCCGTAAGAGTTTTTTGTAATTGTTCAGATTTAGATGGAAAACTTTTTGGGTGCAATTCAAAAATAATATTGCTTAAAATAAGTTCTATTCTTCTTTTTGGAATTTCTGAAGTCATAAGAGCATCATACTCATCCATAGATGGAGGTGGCAATTTTGTAGGAGTTGGATCTACCTTCTTTTCTTCAATGTATGGCGGGTAATTATATGATGTGATAAGTTCTTGTACAGCATCTATTACGGAGTAAAGAGCCGCATTTAATCTGAACTTAGTAGAAGACAATAGCACTCGTATCAAAAGCTTTTCTGGAGAATTCTTTATATCCGAATTATTTCCCGATTCAGAAAACTTTTCTTCTAAATGGTGCGCCATATCAAATGCTATAGCGGGACCTTTATAATGTAAGTAGGATGGCTTAAATTTTGCTATGTGCGCATTAAAATCAGTAACATACTTTTTAGAAGTTTTTGTATTCTCCCTGGACATCTCATCAAAGAGGCTCTCAGTAAGGTAGGATTTTGTCCATTCTGTTTGGGTTAAAATAAACGGTATTGCGGGATCATTACCAAAATTTCCTAGTGGTTCAATCAATATAGATGTTACACCGGCTTGAGTACTAAACCATTTTGGATTTGATATTAATGTTTCAGAAAATATTCCCTTTAAAACTATCCTTAAAATAGGATTATACCGAATTTTTTTCGTCGTCTGAACGATAGATTCGGAAATGAATTCTGAAGACTTTAATGTAAGTTTCAGCTCTTCTATATACGTGCCAATATCCATAAAGTGGCCTTCACTACTTTCATCTTCCTCTAAAGCTTCTTCGGCTGACAAGATATTAGGTAAAAGATTCCAAGCCCAAGAAATGTATGACTGATCGCTGCCAGTTGTACCATCATTATCTTCCATGTGTTCACTAATAACATCCATATCATGCACAGACTTTAGTTCACCTGATTTTAAAGCCAGAACTAATGCCATAAGGCGCATAGCCATTGGAAACTGTAAAGATGAAATATTTATATCCAATGCTTTACTGAATATGTGTATCATAGTTGTGGAGGTAGTACCGACTGTGGCAGCATTATATTTCCGAAGTATTCGTATTTCTAACGAACATTTATATAAAATTGGCTCCTGGCACACCTCAATTTGGCCCATCTCATTGCGTTTATCTAAGCAAATTGTCAAATCTGCTACCTGAACTAGTTTTCTAAGGACCATTTTAACAGGATTAATGTCCGCAAATGCGTTTTGCCAATTCTCATCAGCTGAACTAAACGACAAGAGTTGAATATTCATAGAAACGACAATGTCATCTTCAACGTATTTCAAAATAATATTGTGGCAATTAATAGCGATGTTATTTATAATTTTATTAACCAAACTTGGAATATAGCCTCCAGGCTGTGTTTCTTCTACTTTTGAAGGTTTTTTCTTTCTCTCCTGATTTGCTTGACTGGGTTCGGTGCTTTGGTCTTTTAACTTTAAGACAAATTCTATTGTGTTGATTGTAATGTTAATAGGTTCCGATGTTATCTTTGTCCATGGCACGTGTATAGTCAGCTCATGAATATGTCCAGATAAAAATTCAAACGGTAATTGTAATTCATCCTCAAGAACATCCAAGCGTAAATCTAAATTCTGGAAAGCAACTTCACCTTCCCATAGGGAAACCTTGATTGGAAAAAAAAACAAGCAGTAATGTTTTTGTAATGCTACACAATTAAAATAAATAAATTTACCTGAGAATCTTGAGGGCGAATATTTTTAACATATTTTGCAACATGATTAAGTATTATGGGTGTGATGTAGGATTCAAGTTTAAACATTTTTCAATTTTGATATTTATCATCCCCAATAAATGGGGATTTTTATCCATTAACTATTCTGTTTATTAATTTAAATTTCACAATCTATTGCATCCGAACTTCTGCCTAAAAATCCACTGCAATTTTGTTTATATAAAAAAATTTCAAATTGTCAAATATGACAGTTTCCGGCTGGTATGTCATTATTTGCATACGCCACCTTCGTTCAGTTTTGTTGTTGTAGATGAGTCAGATTCAGTTTCGCTATAGAAATCGAGATGGCACTAAAAAAAGTTAATTCGAATATGTTATTAACGGTCACGGTATATGAAAGATTAATCTTGGTACAAGATCTTTGAGTCTACCACAACTGGAGTTAATGTTAACTTATTTTGGTTCTACATTAAACAATTTGCTCAACTTAATATGTGATGCATAATTTGCATTAGCTATAATTGCGTTCGTAAAAAAAATCCCTCTATTCCCTTGTCTCGCCAAGTGTTGCTCCCTGCGAATAAGGTTCCAATCGACAAAGATACCTGATTAAACATTGTAAATATAAGTTGTGTTCTCTTGTACACGTTATCTAGTTCATTGCATAGCTGCCTCACACCAACAACGAACTTTATTTTTAAAACTTGATAGCTTCCACATATAAATAGCAAAACCTTCATTTGGGCTGTATGAAAACGTTGATTAAAAATTAAAGTACTAATTGGAGTGTTTCAGAAAGGGAAAAAGGAACAAGTGGTCATGGGCTTGGATGAGTCTGTATGGTGCGCTTTGAGGTATTCCAGAGATTTTTTTAGTGACATTAGCAATTGCGCCAGTAATAGACCCAATAAAGAGCACACGATGTGCAAGTCCTCGCATATCGAGTTAAATATAAAATGTGATTTTCCACATAAATTCTAATGTCGTTAAGATCATAAAGAAGTTCAGTACGGAATTTTCTTTTTTTTAAGTAGGTAGTGCGCTATAAGGTCTAAAAAATCGACTATTTTCTATGAAGAAGAATGAACATCTTCTTTTTTAATGAATATAAACAAAAGTGAAATCTGATATTTTATTTTCTCTACATAAAACTCATGTCAAATTATTATTGTTATTATTATTACTACGAGTGATTTTATTGCTAAATATTTGAACTATATAGTAATTGCGAAACGAAGTTTGACTTAGTTATTGTTGTATTGTATAGGCGCCAGCGCTACTACTGCAGACGTAACCAAAGGGTAAGCCAGCAATGCCTCGACCTGGGACCGGGGATTCACTAACACGAATAGTTGTGGATTTGTGGAGATGAGAGTTCTTTTACATTTAACTCTTCACTCGGAATTCTGTAACTCGGGGAATTTGTATTGAGAATTACTAAACTCTCTATTATACTCAACAAAACTCTCGGGTGTTTCAGTTGTGTAGAAGTAAGAAGAATATTTCTCAACTGACAGTATTGTCTGTTTTTGTTGTGTTTTGTGAAGGTTCCTAGGTACTTAGGAATTGCCAAATTAAATTGTGGACTCACCGCATATCCTGGCTATATTTCCAAAAATAAATTATGGAAATCCTTGCAATACTTACAGAGAAATATGGATTTTGATGTGTCAAGGTACCCGCCAAAAATGTTAAATCACGTGAAAATGGTCAATTTGTACGTCTTCCAGTACAGAAGAGACACTATAAAAATTTTATATATGCACGTTAAAGCTTGTATATAGGACTCATCATTATGAAGAACTGATAAGTCGTGGAAATTCACTTTGAATGAGAAAAAAGTTCACAACAGAGTACTAATGGATGTGAAACAAAGAACGGAAGAAATATAAGCAACATGAGAACTGGGCTGTATATGAACCAAGTGCAAAAAATCCGTGTTTCGGTGGAAAAAAGTCAGTTATGACGTTAAAATGATGAAAAAAAAACTACACTACTGATTATCCGTTCCTCCCTATTTAATTTGATACTAAACATGATGTATTTTGCACAAGCCCCCATGAGAGGTGGTACGACCCCCCCCCCCAAAAGCCTCTATTTTGGTACCCTAGACCCTAAATCCGTTGGAAAAACCCCCAATGCTTTTCGACCCTCCCACACAGAGTTAGCCTTCCTTTAATATTGCGACACTTCTCACGTTTTCCCAATTTGGAGGTCGACAACGGGTGCTTGGGCCACTAAAAATTTTTATGAGCGTAGACGCGTCGATGAGCAAATAGCATTCATTTCTTGTTAGAAATTTACAGAAAATGTTTCGGCAGAAATTTGATTCGGTCTGGTGGCCGACTGCAGTAATTTTCAGATACAATACTTTCATGTGTGCCATTGTCGGCCTCGACCAATGCATACAAAATCGAAGGCTCGAGACATCGTCGATTTTATATTATTTTATTTATGTATTCTACATATTCTTACGGCTTATAACATGAAAATTTTCAAAATGGTACAATGGAGCCATCTGCCATTATAACAAGAAAGCATTTTCGCAATCACTATATATTTTATACACAAGGATATTACCATACAGTATCGTCGAACATTAATCAACTTCTTATACAAAGCCTTAAAAAAAAAGTGTGGTAAGGACCAGATCAGGCCCAATGGCTGGTAATTGCCCACTGAAGTAGGTAAAACATTAGACGATAGGTAAAAAAAAAATAGGTAAAACATTAGACGATAACTGCTGATTCTGCAATGAAAAGGTAGAATCTGCAGAGTATGTACCTACTCTGTGAATGGACAGGACTTGTTCGTCAAAGACTCCAATTCCAATGTGTAGGTAACAGATTCATAATTTCATCACACCTCTGGAAAATTGACCATAAGGAGGTAATAATCTTCCTAAATTGGATGAAAGTGGACTGGATTTAAGATATGGTTGAGGCAATAGCACCAAATATCTTTTAAGTCTCCGGGCAGAGGTTGTTTATATAGGTCAGATTTCCGGCCCTCCATCCCAACACCTATTATAATAATAATAATCGTCCAACATAATAATTAATATTTAAGTATATAGAATATAAGCTGAAAGTAAATAAAGATCTTTGAAGAGTCATTCAAATTTAACTACGATAATACAAATACAACATGGCCATATAGTTTTATACCACCACATCCCCCACATTGGGGGGCTTACAACGAAACGAATTTTAGATATACCTAAGTTTTTAAATCGGAGAACTTCCGACTTCTTCAGACGTGCGCGGTTGTTATACAAAATTTTTATTTTGTACTATGCTATATATTTGGACAATGCTTGAGAACACATTAAAATAAGGAGCTGAAATTTTTTATAAGACTACTACCTAAAAAATTGTATTGTGCCGTTGTTCGAAAATTATTTTTTATTGAAACATACAAATACAACTCATTTCTTTTATCTTGAATGGCCTGCTTAAGGCATCCATCTATCATTTACACAAATTTCGCACTAAGCAGCAGGCACCTATACGACTGAAGGTTAGTGAGCTGATGAAATAGAATTCCGTTTTGGATTTCTGCCATTTAATTTGCCACTGAAAAAAAATCACGTACACATTATAGATATGATAGGCAGTTGTCACTTAATTTGTTTTCATATCAATATTGTTTTGTGGACATGATGGCATTCTTTATAATAACGCAATTGGAAATAGGAAATGCGAAGAAAAAAAAAGAGGCTTTCCAACAGAATTAATCCATACTACATGATTTCATATATTGCTCCTATTTCTATCTTATCTGCTTAAATTAATAAGATATGTTAAATATTTCAGGCAAAAATCATCGTCGATTGATTGTTTTAAATTAAATTAAATAGCAAAGCAACACTGACCATAACCAACCCTTCCTATTGCAGTTCCAAGTTAAATGTCGACCTCTCCGGAGAAATTTCCAGATATAATCGTATTGTTAAAAAAAAACGTCGGCTTGTATAAGTACTTAATTAAATGTCGATTTGTTATTAAGTGTCGACTTGAACAAATTTAATGTCTCGGATTTCCAAAATACATTTCGTCCAAATGAATGCATAGAATTAACAATTTTACTTTTTTAAGATAAAAAAAAATCATACGAAAGGAAAAAGTTCAATGAGTTAACAAAACATCTCATAATAGACCTCTTATCTCTGCATCACAAAGGGCAACATTTTCTTGCCAACATTTGGAAAGTTTATGAATCAAATTACCGTTTAAGAGGTTTATTACAACAACTATGTTAATTCAGAGTACTTTTCGTTTTAAATTGGGCAATTAGACATGTCCAAACTGTCCAAGTCGATGCTTAATTTGGACAAATCGCCATTTAATTTGTCTAAGTCGATGCGATTCTTATTATGGATATATCAGCATTTATCGTGGACAAACCAACGAATGTCTCAATATTAACGGACAGCTCGATATTTAACTTGAAAATACAATTGCAAGGGATGGTTATGGTCAGTGTTGCTTTGCTATTTAATTTAATTTAAAACAATCAATCGAGACAATGATGATTTTTAAATGGTAGTTATATGCCACTAAATTTAATGATTATTTTCAAGATTTCCAAAAGAAATAAATGTGCAAAATTAAAATTTAGTTTGAGAACAATTATTCCACTATGACGTGTACATGAATTCACAGAAAACGACCGTTTTATTATCTTTTAATTCTGTGGTAAACAAAAATGGAAAAAAATTAGTTTTTTTCTATTCCAGAAAGGTTTTTCATATATGTAAATATTTAGATTTTAGACAGGAAACGAAATACTAGAATTAAGAATCGAGAGAGACAGTAAAAACCAGTTTTGTTATTTACTGCTAATTCTGAAAATTAATCGTAATATGGTGTGTTCCAGAAAGTGGAATATTAAAAGAAAACACAATACAAGTCCCATTTTAGTAAAAAATTTGTTAGTTATAAAAAAAAAGGAAAGAGATATCTAGAAAATTTATTTCCTAATAGTTTTATTATCTAAAAGTCATCCTTCACGACGCTGGAACCTGGAACTCTTCTAACTTCTACATCATTTACATCACGAATTCAAAGAAACAAATGTCCTGTAACAGGTGCTAGAGAGTTGGTTAAACAGTTACTTTTGTATTACAATTTGTGTCTTATTGAGATTTTCTCTATAATAATTGAAATTCCATAACGATAGTGCATCGACACGTTTTCGAAAATGTAAGGATCCATATTATTATTGGCATTGGAAAAAACAGTATCTACAGTTTTTTTTTTGTAAATAAGATTCTCAGATATTTATTGGTGTTTTTTATAAACAACGAATTTTTAGTAGAGTTAAATTTGTAAAGGGTTTTCCAATAAGAGGTGTTATTTTAATTAGCCCGCTATTTCGGTAGATGTTACTTTTGGAGCTGTCATTTTTTGACATTTGACAAGTAGAAACTACGCCATTTATAAAAATGGAACGATACACGATTCAACAACGCATTGAAATTATTAAAATTCACTATAAAAATGGTGAAAATGTGGCAGAGACGGTTCGTAAAACTCGAAGATTGTCGAACCACAATACAGAAATTGGTAGAAAAATTCGAGCTGTGTCGGGACAAGTTAGTGATGTGAAGAATAAAACCCGTGCACGTCGCTCAAGAACAGCCGAGAATATTGCTGCTGTAGCCGAAAGTGTTGAAGAAAACCCAGGTTTGTCCATTCCTCGTCTTTCTTTGGAATTAGGCATTCCACAAACGTCATTACACCGTATTTTGTATAAAGATTTAGGTCTTAAGGCTTATAAAGCTCAGTTAACACAAGAACTCAAGCCGGCCGATCATCAACAATGTCGAATCTTTGCTGATTGGGTCCTTGAAATGCATGAAAATGATCCGGAATTCCATCGAAAACTCATCTTGAGTGATTAGGCCCATTTCCACCTCGATGGCTTCGTCAACAAGCAAAATTGTCGCATCTGGGGCTCGGAAAACCCTAGAGTTATTATTGAAAAGCCTCTCTATCCTCAACGTGTGACTGTTTGGTGCGGTTTATGGTCCCGCGGGCTCATTGGACCTTACTTTGTCGGAAATGAGGCTGGAGCAACAGTTACGGAGAATGGATTGCGCTATCGACAGATGATTGATTTTTTATGGCCGGAATTGGATGGTATTGATCTGGACAACGTTTTCTTTCAACAAGACGGCACTACGTGCCATACAAGCAACGAAACCATTGATATTTTACGGGAAAGGTTTCCGGACCGTGTTATCTCTCAAAGAGGTGATCACAATTGGCCACCGAGATCTTGTGACTTAACACCTTGCGACTTCTTCCTTTGAGGCCACGTGAAAGAGAAGGTCTACGCCAACAGCCCAGCGTCGATTCAAGACCTCAAAGATGGAATTCGTGAGGCTATCGAGGACATAGGGCAGCCACTTTGCGATTTGGTTATGGAAAATTTCATGAAAAGGATATGGTCCTGTAGGCGTGGTCGTGGTGGTCATTTGGCTAATATTATTTTCCATTATTAACGGCATACCTTCCTCTTTATAATGAAATAAAGATCCGATCATTTATCTAAAAAAAATGGCATTTTTCTTTGAATACCAAAATAACACCTCTTATTGGAAAACCCTGTACTATTATATTTTAAAATTTGAGTTTCTTTCTAAGATTTCCAGTAGACAAACAAAACTATTCTTTTTTTTTATGCTTTTTGTTGTGTATTGAATACTCTTTTAATATTTTTTATATTCATTTATATATTCCAATATATATTTACATTAAAATTTTACCAATAAGAATATTTTGAAATCGAATTATTGGTTTTAAATGATTATAATTTAATTTTTTAATTTTAAATGTAAGATGGAATTTCAAGATGAACAATTTTTTCCAGAAAGTGAGTGGAATCCTACGTTGTACTTTATATAAATTGCGAAGTGTCGTAATTTAAGATGGGTTAAAACAATGTATGTATACCTCACCTTTAGTAGCTTTTCCATTTATCGAGGAAGATCGTATACAAGTTCGATGCCTTTGTACCGTTATGACATACATACATAAAGATAGCTTAATACTATATTTATATAAAACCACAAAAATATTTTGCGCTGCTATACTACTCGTCATAAACGTAGCCTTCAGAGAATCTATTACATAACTTATCTAAGGCATCTTCAAGTGTTGGCGTCATATACTTATCTAAAACTTCTTTCAAATAGATGTTTACAATTGTAGTCATGTGCTTAAAGAGAATTTATTTTAATAAATAAATTTAACACAAATTTGAATTTCTTACACCCATATCGTCACCATTAAGTCTTTTCTTTTTATGACAATTCACAATAGCAGAAAGAATTATATTTAATTTTGCAACGTCCCATAAACCTTCCTCTATTAAGTTACCGAAAGACTGTAAAACCCAATGTGGGTGAGCGTGTAGCATTTCATTATCATATGTGGTTTCATTCCTCTTAAACCATTTTAAGTATCGCGAATGTTCAACAAAAAATCTAAATGAATGGGGAATGAAAAATCTTTCTTTTCTTAGTCCTTCCTTACCTTAGAAATATTTCAGTTGCATGTTTCTTTCGATTTGCTTTGATAACATTCCAAGCATTTGCTAGAGCTACCTTTTCTGACCCGGTAAAGCCAGTTTCGTCGACATGCACCATGGTCGCAACAGATTCAATTGATTTTGGATAAACCGACATTATATAGGGAATTTTGTTGTAACACACACAAATTTATACAAGAAATTTAATTAATTAATAAGTATTATTTGAAATTTACAATATTCGACTAACGTACAACTTTAAAAAAACTTGTTTGAAAGATCAAATCAAATGACATATTGATTAAGTAAGGAAAAATAGTTTGCTTCGCTTATGATTATTGAAATTTTATTAGACTAAAGATTAGTCCTGTAAAGTACTTAAGTAGACTTCAGTCTTGTCAAGTGTATGTAAGTACTAGGTACTAATACTCGTACTTAAAAAACCAAGTATATCAATACTTTTGCAACAGCTGGGATACCAATAATCGTGTACATACTATGTATACATTTAGGGATTAACAATGATAAATAAATTTTTCACAAGATTGAAAAGTACTTTAAAGCACTGCTCAAGTACTTTGAAGTATTGGTCAAGTATTTTGGTACATAAGTACATACGTGATACATCGTACTTGAGCGAAGTACTTGAAAAAGTAATGGTACTTGGTTTGTTCAAGTACCATTACTAGAGTAGGTACTGAAGTACAAGTACTAGTACCGGTACTGATACTTAATTATACTTGGATTATAACGGAAGTTTGTATTTTGAGAACTTTGACACGTATCTAACCAAAATATATGTACGTACGTTTGAATAAACCGTGGTCGTATTCCGATATTATTTATAATTAATAATAATTATTTATAACTTGAAATGTTATTACTTATGTAGAATAGCATCGGTTTCACTAATTGTAAAGACTTTTAGATATATACATATATTAAGATCAATGGTAAATGTTGTTAATTTTGTGAAGGAAATGAAATTTCATCGCTATAAATTAAAAATTATATTTCCTTGGAAGTTTTATCTTTTCATACAAGGTGTCTAATTTAAGAGATAAATACAAAAGTGTATAAAAGAGGGTTCAATTTCAGTTCAACTTCATGTATACACAGGTTTGAGTTCAGCCTTGTTGAGTTGAAATGAAATGAAAAATAAATTATATCACCCTCATCCCATATTTCCCCACTCCGAAGCTATTGTGTTTTGAATTTGACTAGGCGCAAAATCATTATGAGGTGAGGCCCCAAAAAAATAAGTCTGTTTCAGTTAACAATATATATAGTATATAGGCACCTACATACCTCTGCATTTTTTTAGTTTATTGAAAACAAAAGTCGATATTTCCATAATAACGCATTTTAATAACATAAAAATAACACTATATTGGTATTTAAAAAACATTTTTTTTGGCTTTTGTTTTCGCAAATATGTCTTTAATGTCATCATAATTAATCAATTAATTAACATACACTTATTAATATAGTTGAGATTTTTTGATGGCATTTACATCTGAAGGAAACCTAACTATCATTCATGATAATAAATAATAAATAATAAAAAATGAAAAACGATAAAATCCAATTATGACACTTATGATAAGTTATAAAATCCAGGAAGCTCAACGCCTCCTGGAAGGTGTATGGAGGAAAGAAGCTATGCTAATGATGATTGTCAATTATAAATTTGAAAAAATGGATTAGAAGAAGCGTTTGGTATTGGCAGAAACCTTAATACTCTTCAGTTTCTGCCTGCTATTCTATGAATTTCCGCTGTTATGTATTATAGCTGCTGTTACTCCAAAGCAAGATTAGCAACACTTGGACAGTCAAGAGCTCTGTTGTTCCACTGGAGTTCCACCGCTAGGTTAGTTGACATTCTAACTTCTAAAGTACCACTGCTGTGTTAATTAACAATCCAACTGCCAATTTTTAGACCCACAATAATATCACCAGATATTTCTCAGACTCAATCTAATCAAGATCTCCGCTGTTGTGTGTCACTCCTGAGCAAAATTAGAAATACTTGGAGTTCCATCGCTAAGTTAGTTAACATTATAACTACTAAAGTCCTGCTGCCGTTACTATTCCTGCTGTCATTTGTACCATCCCTATTACCATTGTTAATCCTACTATCGCTTGTATCGTCACTAATACCGTTAACAATACCATTCACACTTCCACATACAAACAAGTTGCTTTGTAAATAATTTTTTATTCGTACCGAAAACCATTCAGCACTTGCATTAGAAATAGGCATCGTCAAAAATATTTTTAAAATTGTTTCTACATTCGGAAAAATAGCCCTTAACCCATCCTTTATAAATTTATACATATTTTTAATTAAAAAATTTTCTTCAATAAATTTTTTTGTTTCAATATCAGTACCATAAGTTTGTAAAATTTTCCTAATACTACTTGTCTTGATTTATATGTTTTTCAAAAAAAAAAAAAAAAAAAAAAAAAAAAAAAAATTATACGTATCTAATATGTGTGAATAGCTTTTTGTTCTTTCATTTATTTCCAAAATTTACTTATCGGAAATGACATTAAAAGTATTAACAATGAAATTTTCCTTGGCCATGTAATATAATTTCATTGTAAGATTTTGAGCTTCGTCACACATTTTTTTCGTTAATAAATTCGCTTCTTCATTTAAAGCAAGAAAACATTTCTTATATTTAAAATAAAACCAACTAAAGACTGTAACAAATTACACCGGTCAACATAAATTTTGAGTCTGAGTCCTGCATATCTGATTTTTGTTTCTTGCACATTGCTAATTGAAGAAAAAATAGTTTTACCTGAAAAAGTTTGCTTTTGTAGCTATTAGAATGAAATTATGGATTTCAAGAATATTTCCTTTTTTCATCTCTTTATTGTAAGTAAAAATAAAACAATCTGTTGCTATTCCCTTGAATGACTTCTATTTACAAGAAAACAATTTAAAACAAATAACTACCGTTATAGAATATTAAAAAAAAAGATTAGAAATGAATATTTTTAATAGTTCTTCTGTGTTTGTAAGAATTTTCTCGTATTAGCCCCCAAATACATATATTCTCCCTTCATTCTCTTTGTATGGATCCTAATAACGACGTTCAATTGCCGTCCGAAGAGGGACATATGCTATTCTTTAATTGGTCCAAGTAAGCATGTAACATATGCACTTTAAAGGACATTCTGCAACCCATGAGTATAAAGCTAACAAGGCATAGTTGAAATAAGCATTCAGCTCTGTTGTTTCCGAGAAAACCATGAACCACTGCTTTAAGGTTGTCCCTGACTTGCTTTTTACCTTACCGGTTTACTGACCATTATTTTCCTTATTTGTGGTCCGATGAAAATACCGTCTTTTACTTTGCTTTCAGATAACTCAGGAAAAATATTTCTTTAAATATTGAAAAGCTTCAGAATCTTTCCGAAGAGCTTTAACAAATTGTTTCATAAGGCTTAATTTTATATGCAATGGAGGCATCGATACCCGTTTAAGCTCCAGAATTGGGTCCCATTTAACAGTATGTTTTCCTATCTCAAACCCTTTTCACTTAGGCTATGAGTGCTGTTAGTAATGCTCTTTCTCTGCTCTATTGTTCCACATACAAAGGTAACAAGGATACTATATCCACCTTATATTCCCATTAGAAATCCAATCATCTTTAAATCCTCTATCGCTGGCCTACTTATACTATATTGTGTTTCCAATTTCTCGAGGCCATTTTTGAATCTATCGTCACACAAAATGTGTTGTATCGCTGCAATGTGTAAGCAAGGCCACACTAAATATAAACAAAAATTAGAGATTACTCTTGAAGATTTTTTTACCGGGGCAAACTTATATTTGTTCAGGAAGGCATTTATTTGGATTCTCCGGTATATAGCAAAAGCTCAAGTCACTCAATTTCGTTATTTGGGACCTGTTGATGAGTCAACAACACTAAGACTTGAAACTTGTCACCCAAAATCAAAAGGAGTTGTGTGATGAAATAACAAATAACAATTTTTTTAGCTTTTGCTATATACCGGAGAATCTAAAAAAATGCCTTCTTGAACAAATATAACTAAATATAAAGCACGTTAAAAGAAGTAATATTAAAATGACTAAAAGAAAATACTAGAAGTTTCCAAAATGTGTGCTCATGGTAACATAACAACTATGCCTGATGAGCTATAAAATAATAAAACCTTTCTACCAAGAAACTTTTTTGAAGATGCCGCTGTTTGCACACATGACGGTAGAGCCGTTGCTTTTGGCCGTTGCGGTGCCGTCTTACGTATAAGATACATAGAAATATATCAGCCGATTGCACACATAACGACAACGGCACCGGCACGGCAGTATAGAAATATATCAATTTTAGCGGCGCGGCGCCGATTCCGACGTCGTATGTACAAAGATCCACTTGATAACTTAATAAAACACGTTTCTACTTATATTGTCATACAACATTTATTGATTATTGTAAAAGATACAAAAGCAAAGTTTTTCAAAAATAAACGGTATTTTTCGATATAATGAATTAGAAAATAGTCATTAAAATTAAAACTCAAAATTTTATTTTTATTTTCTTGATCTGTGATATTAGCTTGCAACAAATAAATAAATAAAATGCTAGCACAACCCATGCAGACCTACAGTTATAATTACTTTTAATAGATTTGTAATTGTCTGTCAAGCGACAAATACGGACGTCCGTCAATATGCTTCCACTAGCACATCGTTGGTTGCCATATTTGTATTGTCTGTCGGACCGAATGAACGTCCAAACCTTATAATAATATTTCCCAGACGTCATCACCAATCGAAGTCCGATTCCCGCCACCACAAGGCCAGACATCATCCAATCCGATATCTTTAGACGTCAAATTAAATTAACGGAAATCTACAAGAACCAAAAATACTTAATTGAAAGTCACGCCATCTATCGTATCGAAGGACAATACGGTTTGAATCACCGACCATAATATGAAAGTGTATCTTTGTTTATCATGCCTAGATGATGGTACTCTTGCTAGCTCGTCGTGGGGGGGGGGGGGGGGGGGGGGTAAGCGATACACTTTAATGTTTAGGACCCGAACTCCAAGAATGGATCTCCTACTACCCAAGTAACAATTTAAATGCTATTTAGTTTTACTCAGGTTTTATAATTGTTTTATTAAGGTTTTGAAGTTGCTAAATAGGTTTATGGTGATTGTAAGTCATGCCAATTGTCCTTCTAGACCAAATTGATTTTATTGTGATATTTTAAAAACCTCCTGGAGAGTAGTATTAAATAATTTAGCATTTAAGTCCATTTGTACTTATAGAAGTTTTATCGTTGTCATCAATTCAACTAGGATAAAACCATTAAGCACCAAAAAGGGGATTAAATACTACTTGATTTTATTAAGGTTTTATAGCATGCGCCAAGACTATTGTATTAAGCGTTGATAAAACATAAAAATAAGACTCATGAAGGTTATATTAGGAAGCACGGAGGGCTATTTTAAGTCAAATTTAAGGGACAATTTGATCTAGAGAGCTATTGGGCTATGTAGGAATCTATCATAAAACTATTATACACAGAGGTTTTAAGAATGCATTTCAAAATTCTTTCACAAAATCATTTTAAGATTAAGAGACTTAGTCAAATTCCGTATAAACCTAGTACGTCTTTCCAATTGTCTTCGTCTTGTGACATACAAGAATATTGTATTCCATTCTAGGTCTAATATAAGATTTCTAGCGCTAGATCTTACGGGGCGAAATATTACTTACACCTTTTAAGAAATCCAAGATATTTTTATGCTTCTTTGGCAACAGAAAAGATATTATCTGTCCAGCTTAACTTACTGGAAATATTAATCCCAAAAATGCTTAGTGACGATGAATTAGAAATAAATGCTCCATTAAAAAAAAATAAAAACGGAAAAGGTTAACTGATGATCTTGCTTTAAAGAGATGAGACAGCTTTGGGATGATAGATTATTAATGGTTAGACGTCAAGAAGAAAACTAAGTTTCATGGCGGATGCATATAAAACTAAATAGATTTATGCAAGAGCAAGTAACATTATTTGAGTCTCAATAGACCTAGAACGGTTTTAACTGAGATCAAATAGATTTAAAAAAGAGCGAACAGTTTTATTAGCAACTAAATTAAAGTCAAACAAATTTATTTTGCCTTTATAAATTAAAAATTTAAAAATCCACTGAAATGTATGAATTCAAATTAGTAAAAAATTCTTCGTACGAACAATGCATATTGGTACTATTAGCCTTGTAAATAGTATAAAAGCATGGTAAAGGTCAGAAGCAAGATCTATATTCGATTACAAATACATATACAACAAGTAAAAAAGCTAGAATTGGTCTAAGACCAATTCTTATGATACCCTAGATGAATGCCCGTATTAAATTTCGTATGGTCACCGATCTATTCAAGTATTGATTTTGAAGTTGTTTTTCGCATATATTTCTAGAACAGTTTGTCGCACAGAAAAAATGGTAATAACCAATTTTATAGGATTTCGTATTCTGCAGAAGTTCTTAGTACAATAAAAATGTCTTGGACTGATCGTTTTCAAAGTATACGTAAAAAACCGAAATTTTTATATGGCAACACCAAGAAGGTACGCTAAGTTTTATAATGCGTTTATACAAAACTAAATCGTTTTATTTAATAGCAAATTGCATTATATCAGTCTAGGAGCACTCAGAAAGGTTTTACTTAAAACTAAATGGATTCACAATAGAATGAATTGTTTTAATTACAGCCATCCTAAGATCAAACGGGTTTATTATAGATGTACAAGTAACAAATAGGCTTTAATGTGAAATCGCCATTTTATGCTTAAAATGCATTACGTTTAAATTAATTATTTTTAGGAATTTAAGCCGTTTCAGAACTAGGGGATACCATTTTAAAACTTCTTTTTTCAATTCCGAACGTACTTTAAATAATATCAAAATAAAAAAAAACTTATTTTACAAATATTTCTAACTTTAATTATTTCTGAGGCGCGTTATTAATTTTCGAGCTATTTGATTATAATCAGTAAATTTTCAATCGCCGTAAGATTTGCTACATTAAACTGTTAAAACTGCACTTAAAATAAAATTGAATTACATTTAAACATATTAAATTATTATAAAGTGCAACATATAAATCTATTTGGTTCAATTATTATTATTATGGATTTAAAGATCACTTTTATTTTGAAGATTCAAGTCTAAAAGGTTTGCTGAAATAGTATTTCCAATGTCTTTTTATCTTAAAAAAGGATTGAGGAGTAGTTTTATGATGGTTTTGATAACGTTATGCGGATAGGTTGATGAGTTCAAATTATGCTTTTAGTTTTATAAAAGGTTTTATAGAAGACTGCATGCAAATCATCGCAAAGAGTAATCCAGATAAGACCAATAGGGCTTTATATAGTTTTAAAAATAGGCCTTCACAGCTTATTGTAGCATGGGTCCTTTTAGTTTTATTACAGGTTTTTTATGGTCATATTATTGTTGGCTTGACTATATAGCTTTATTACAAGTTTTATGAAATAGTATAGACAACGCTATGTAGGCTATATTAAAACTAAAATTGTTACTTGGGTAACTATGTACATATATGCACCCATCCATGGTGGGGGTACGAAACTACTGGAAATATTCAATTTGGCGCTCCCTACATACATAGTTAGCCTTATACTCCAAGTTCTTAAAACAATATCGTGCTTAATTCGAGATGATTGTTAACCAATATCGTGAGTGGTGTGCAATATGAAAATTATTTCATCCGATACTGTAATAGTACACAACAGATTTTCAATAACAAACTTAACAGCTTTAGCTAAACTCTTGAACGCATTTCTTACTGCAATAAACGTTTAATAAATTTATAATTAAATTCTTTACCAGACATTTATCGTATTTTTTTATTCATTCTTTTTAAATTTATCATACGCAACAGGAAATGTGCTCAAAAAATGCAGCCAACCGGAATTATGTCCACAGAAATTTCATTTCCCTCTTTGTCGATGTTTTGTATTCATTCACTGGATGGGAACTTGAACTTAATTGACCTTAACTTTCATTTTTTATCTTGAAGAGTTGGAACTCTTGTATACCTACTAACTATTGTTCCAAAGACTAATTTTATTTAATAACAAATTATTAACTTGTTACCAATTGAATGACACTTTTCAAACAATATTAGTTGTTACTACTCGTATGCTTATTGAATTTGATTATGCGACCTAACCAGAATGAAATGCATTGAACTAAGCATACCTACATTGTTAACAGATTCAGAATTTATTCATGGGACACTTTAAGTCACGTCGGCATGTCTGTATAATTTTGTAAATTATTTCAGTTTTGGGCAAAAAACATTTAAACAATTCTAATTGTGCGTGAGGCTTATTGTATGCTCGATATAATCAAATTGAAATGCTCTTATCAAGCGAATAGTGGCACAAGCTTTAGTGATATCTCATTCATAATTTATATCGAAATCGTGCGAATTATTTTGAACGTGTTCTTAGTCTCGTATTGTAATACGAAATATTGTTTGTAAAAGAAAAAAAATAAATCGGTAGCCTACGTTACGTTTTTTCAGCTAATCCTCAGCAGGTAAGTTGTAGGTAACAAAACATGAATAATTGAGATAAGAAGAGACTTGGTCTGCTGCTATACAAATGTTATGTCAGACGTAGAAAAAAAAAATTCTAAACAGGTCAACCCAAACCAAGCCACAGGAAAAGTTGTGAGGGAGTGTAGACGCTTTTGTCCATAGTAAAAAACTAAAATGCGGCTTCATTGATAGTCTGCTCGTTCGAAGAACTTTTTTATTAATAAATCCTAAAGTAAGGAAGGGCTGTGTTGCATGCACTGGTGATTTATGTTATGCTTACCTTATGCGTTATTCCTCTTGCTTACCTTATATAGGACGGCAATGGTAGGGTTTAGTTCTGCCGAAGAACATAAATGAAAATTGTTTTCCCTTTAGTATTAAAAAGCATTCAGGTCAAATAGACAACGTTGAGTTCGATTCTTTTATCTGCTGCTAGATTCTATACATATCGCCACCAAACTAAAACATGTCTGCAAGCATGGAAATGGAAATACAAAATACAAAAAGTCTCGTCGAAGTTGTTGTCATCGTGGTTGTGCTGTATGTACAGTAGTACAGCTATAAAATAAACGCTGTTGTAGTATAGCTTTTTGAACCTCTCGGTTCGGCTTCCTTTAAGTTAAGGCAGTAGTTCGTAACAGACTACGGCACGCAATGGATCGGAAGTTGAGTTGAGTTTTCCATTCACATAAACAAGGAAGCAGAGCCTATAAATTTCAATACCGCGCCTACCGGAAAATATACTGATTTCACTTTATCAATGTGTGTGATGCGTTTGGCGTGTTGAACTTGAAAATCTTTGGGGAAGTGTTTAGTTCTGTGTGGGTGGGTTCTCAGTTCCCATCCCAATTTTTTGGGGTATAATTTATTTTTGGGAGAAAGTAAATCAATTTTTTTGTTGTGATCTAAAGGTGTGTTCTGTGCATTTCAAGACTGACTTGTCTAGTGTTAATGAACTTGGTGTCATCTGATTGAGAGAAAAAATAATTTAATTTTAACTTCAGGGCGACCGATTATTTTATAAAAATTTTAAATTATGGCGGTAAGTCTAAATTGGTTTTTAATTAAAAATTACGCATAGTTTTAACGGAGAGATTGAAAGTGAAGTTGAACTTGGTCTTAATTTGTTTTCATATTTAGTTATGATTTTTTTTCTGGATTTTGTATGTAGTCCGTGGATGATGTATCTGTATTCTGTACGTTACAATAGAGTAGGTACCTATACCTATAATATCTCGTTTACCACGTACGCACGTACGTTAAACTAAAATCAATTTTTTTTTTGTTTTCATAGATAAATCTTATACATTTCCATCACTGATTAGACTTTTTTTAATGTGACTGGATACTTTTTATAATCGAAGCCATAAATGCCCCTTAATCATGTTCGTTTTCACAATTATCTGTAAAAATGTTAAGTGTCTGATTATTTTTTGTAGGTAATTACCGGACACAATTTCTGAGATACTAAAATAAGTATGGTAAAAAAAAGGATTTATTTTAGTTATAGGCCGTGCATATTTTAGGGTAGGTACCTACTTACTTACCTACACATAATACGCCAGTTGTTAATGTAAAATAAGTTCATTCTGTAATTGGCGTTATATTTATTATAGTATTGTAATTATTGGATTTATTGTTATTGTAATCTATGATAAAGGCGACCAACTAATGTAAAAATAAATTTGAGATAATTTTCAAGGTCTTGTACATATGTGATAAGAAAAAAAGTAAAAGGTGAAATTATGGTTTGAGACCAGTCGATATCTTACATATAGATACACAAGTAAACATGCTTAGTGCGTAATTGTTTTGAAGATGTGCTCTTTAAATCGAATTGTTTGTCTAAATTTTTATTTTCGAAACTCTTCATATGATAGGGAAAATGATCATATAATAAGCAATTTAATAAATTTTTACATTTATACAGTTTTTGGAAAAATTTGTGTAGAACTTTAATTCTGTAGTACTAAAGCAGAACTCGATATGTAAAAAGAAATTATTTTGGGATTTTCCACTGAGCAATTGCAGAGTAATGAACATATAGCACATTATTTTTTTTTTAAATTACTGTGGAGCTTTCGTGTATGTAGTAAATATCGAAAAAATACCCTCGATAATAAAAAAACAAAAGATGACATGATAGCCGCCGCACACATTTTGGAATTCGGGAAACTCTGAATTATAAGGATCCGGTGCCGGTAAAAAATACCCTGTCTAGGACACTCTTAAAGCGGGCAGGTAGTCAAGTGCAGTGTTGGGAGGTGATTGTGATGAAAATTTCCTCCAAAATATCAGGAAACTTTTTCCACACATTATAATGCAATTTCTCAGATTTTTTCCCTGGGACGAAAAGCTATAAAATATACTAGAACGAACAACTAGAGTAATATTTCAAAACAAGTTCATTTTTAATGATAACAATTTCAAATAAACTACATAGGTAGCTACCTAACAGTTAAGCAAAAAGCTCACTCATAGAAAACCTTCTTCCTCTATCAAAGTATGTTCGTCTTATTCGTATTATATACATATCTTGAAGGGTCCCCTTGGGAAAACGAGCGATCTAACAAATTTCCTTAAACGCTTTCCTAGAAGCTCGCAGCGCCTCCTTTCTCTGTCTCAGTTCATTAATTTTTTACTACGCAGAGGCTGAGACAACTTACATCTAGATGTGCAAAACTCACAAAAAAGCGGTCGAATTAAAACGAGCTAATGGCCCTCTAATAGAAAGCTCTATACATTCTCTTTCAATGATAGCTTTCTTTGGTTGAATAAAAAGTAAAAGAGCTTTCCGGGTTTATATGGAGTTTTGCACATCTAGTTGTAAGTTGTCTCAGGCAGAAGTAAACATTTCACTGTTCGAAAGAAGCACTGCAGGAGGTATGCTAAATGATGGGCGAAGACGATTTTTGAAGATGTATTTTAAAAAGCTTTAATGAGCTTTTTAAATAATCATCCCAGTGCTTCTTCCTTAATCTCATAAGAGGCCTTCAAGACTGCTTTCCGAGAACAGTAGTTAGGCGCTTGCAACTGTAAGCATGCCTCTATGAGGCAAGCACATGGGTATGAACAAAGGTAGCGATGCATGCTGCCGAAGAATTGCTTCAGTAAACTAATCTTCTATAGAATTTCCAAGTGACGGCTATAGAAGCTCTTGAGTTACTAATTTTTCTGGATAGAGCTTCCAAATTATATCTCGAAATCGCTTAAATTGTATACTTCTTTCCGAATCATTGAAGTTCTCAAAGTTTTTATTTCAGAAGTGCATGATATTTTAATTTCATTGTTTTGAACATGCCATTTCCATAAATAAGTAGCTATAAATTTTTTATATTTCAGTAATATTCCATGCTCAATTAATGTTGTCTTAATTATGCGGAAAAATTCAATTTTTTGGAAAATAGAAGATAATATATTTGTGTAAGATTTTTCCATAGACTTCAATAATATAGACTGCTAGCTGCAGGCCTTTCCTATACAAAATTATTGAAGCCAGCATATGCCCCATCATTATTAGCTAGTCAAAAAAATAAAGGTAAGCGGAGGTACTGTAAGATTCTTAATTTTTCTTGAAGAGTGGCAGTTTTCGCATCGTAAAAAATGAATGAGTACTAGAATAGGTAAGTAAAGAAGCAAAATAGTTAATACCCTGTCAGAATACAAAACAAATTGTTTCGCTTTATCATAAATTTAGTCGCTATAGTCAAAATAAAGCCATCACTTTCACATCTCAGGTTGGTAGGCGATTTATCTATCATATCCGTAGGGTATCTATGTAGGTACTAATCCAAATATCTCAATAATGTTTGGTCTAATATGAATCATTCTTACAAGCCTTATAAGAATATATTTCAATGGAAATTTGTTTCAATTCAATACGTCCACATATAGAGTCTAAAAATTGAGTCTAAAAATTGAAAATGTTGCTCGTTTTGGCATGGAATTGCTGAAAGGTGGAGTGGGAGAGTATTTCTCAATTTGATATTGAAAACTTTTACCAAAGAAGTAGGATCCAAAAATTCACAAAAATAATAATTCGCAATAAAATAATAATAGGTTTGTTTGTCTTAAATATTGAGAATATTAAGGTTAAGCCACACGGCGAGAGACTTTGGCCTCAAGAAACCACTTTTTTGGTCTCTGGATATCCAGAGACTCATATAAGTACATATATACTTTGGAGACGTAGAAAATCTCTAAAGAGACCAAATTTCTAAAATCACATAAATTTGTTGCGTTTATCTCGTAAACAATGTACACCAAGGATATATTTTCTTAAGCTTTTTCACTTTTCGCATAACATAAAATTACTAATAACTTTTGCGATAACTCTTTTTAACAATCTGGTGCTTGAAAATTAACAAAGATCTCTGGAGATTTCTAGATACCAAACTTCAAATTTCGTGTATATACTTCGGAGACGTGTTTCTAGAGATTTTTTTCTTATGGTCTCTAGAGATAAAAGTCTCTTGACGTGGAAACATTTTGGAGATTTTAGTCTCAATAAACTGGAGAGAGACCAGAAACAAAAGTCTCTTAACGTGTATCTTTACCCTTACGGATGCAAAATGTATTTTTAATTATTTAACAAATTTTGGAATAATTGTTTAATTGTTATTGTGTTTACTACATAAATACGTATATAAATCAATCAAAATAAATTTTTATTAATACCACTTCGAAAAAAAAAAATCAAAACTTCAAACGACTGATTGAACGATTTTTGTATTTCGCTGTTTAACCTTATGCATATCCAGTTTAGAAACAATTTTATAAAAACTATGTAGGATGTAAACGTGTTATTACCTGGAACTATTATAATTCTATTAATGGTATATTTTAGCATTGCCTATGAGACTTAATTATAGACGCCACAGAGTATCAGAAGCATGTGAAGAATATGTAAACGTTTCTTAGGAGCAAAGTTATCTTATGTGTTGAGTCATAAAGCAAATTGATTACAGAAGGCACAAAAATGAGGTTATTTCTATGCATACATACATAAAAGGCATCTAAATATAATTAAAATTTTCTGATTTGATTAATTATAAAGCAGAACACACATATGTAGGTATGTATTTATGATAATCTTGTAATCTCCTAATAACATATGAAAATGATAACAATAGTAAAAGTTTTTGTAAGTAGGTATATGATTCAAAAATTTCAAGCATGATATGACAAGTAAACAATAATTGGCAAAATTAATAATTATTATCAATATATAGAATACTTGAAAAGAGATTATATAATGCAATCACTTTTATACATAATATGCAATACAAATAATATCTTTGATTGCACAATTTGCAATTTTTTGTATTTTTAATCAAAACTCAACTTAGGCATTCGCATGTTTGGAATTACTTCACAACTTCGATTTTAATACTTTTATAATTATCTATCAGAAACAATGAAATTTGATATTATTTTTACTAAATTCCCAATTAACACACTAATGTGCAAACTAATGTACATAATTAACTATGTATATACTCACAGGCTGCTTGTTTCCATAACAGAGCATAATATTAATTCAATGATAAAAAATATTCTTTTATAACATGAAAAAAAAAATGTCAACTTCAGAGGAATACAGCGCCATCAAACATTATCTCTGGATTTTTTCTTTCATCCTTCTTATCGTTTGTTAGAAAGAAATTTAAAATTTAAATTTGTTGTATCTGAAAACATTCTGATGAGCTCAGTGAATGGTGGCAATACAGAGAGTAAAATAGTGTACGCATGTGCAGTACCGCAGCATAATACATAATCTGACCAGAACCGGATTGACAATATAACAAAAATGCATAAACATAAAACATAACCAAGCCCCCATGAAAGCAGACCCATTTGAACAAATTAAAGCAGACAAGATTCTTATGGCTTTTTTTTTTTATTACGGAAACGACACAACAAATCTTAATAAATGTACCATGGCCTGTTGGCCCCAAGTGGATTATCTTGTCCAGTGAAAGTGGATCTTTAGTATGGACATACATATAAATTTTTGTGTATATACACAGATATTCAAGTGACCAAACTTGTTTCAAGTACAACACTGGAATCTGACCATTTTCGTAAATGTACATTAGTAAACGATCTACTGAAAATTCTGTAATGATTTTGTTTTAACTTTCCAAAATTATGAAAATGAAAAACTATTTATTATTGTATTTTTCTACACTTAAGAAGATCTTAGCACAGTTATTTGTTTTGTTATTTGTTTGCGGGTGAAAAGTCTGTGTGGAAGTTTCGACAGGTCAGCAGGATGAAGTTGCAATTTGGGCACATTACTGTTTACCATAAAGTCATTTGCATATTGTAGAAGACTGCAGTAAAAAATTTAGTGTAGAAGTAGAGCAGTAAAAGCTTTATTATGAAGTGCTAAGGGGAGTTAAATCGAAGATAATTGTAAAAAAATACTGGGAGTCTCACAATTTCGAATACTCAATTTGTAATCTCATTTCGAGAAACGTGATATATTTGCTCTTATTTATATTCGAATAAAGACTATAAAGTATACATCAAAGTTCGGTGTCATTAGCATAAACTAAAGATGAAAAGCTTACTTCATTATGGATTTAAGTCGATAATTGAGAATAATATAAATGCAAAGGTCCCTAAGGAAATTATGCAGCATTATGGGAAGTGATCAATACGCAAATCGGTTCAACTAGAATAGCATAGAAGAAAATTTTATATTAGGTATATTAGGCTAGTCACTTTAGTTGCAAAAGTTCTTAAACTTTGATCGAATATTGAGTAAGGTAAAATAACCATAAAAATTAATTTTGCAACCATCACCGAGGTCCGAAAAATGGGAAAAATTACAAAACAAAAAAGTTTTTATAATTTTTATAAAAGTCCTGCAAACTTAAAGCAATGTTTACTCTGATATTTTCTACAATATGTTTAGTTTGCAAATTATTTCTAACCTCACAATATATAATTATTTATTGCAAAATAAATGTTTTTATCAGTTATAAATAAGAAGAGAATTCTAAAAGTTCTGCAAAATGGTAGAATGACCTTTTCAACTTACCTGGATACCTGAAACAATTTGGAACCTTTTATGTTACTTGCAATATTCTTTTTTATCAATGTAGCAATTGTTTATTTAACTGTCGTTTTGCAAAAAAACAAAAAAAAAAAAATAATAAAAAAAAAAATTTCAAAAGTTTTGAAACTCAGTCGCATATATTCAGATCGCTGTTCGTCAGATCGACTCAGACAAGGTCCAAAAACTTATATTTTGTATTTTTTACAATCGTTAAAATAAAAAATTGTGCAACCTCTAATACAACCCCTCGTTTTATAAAATTAATACTAACTAAAGTGTTATCAATCCAGAGAAATATATGTATATGGAGAGGTGTAAGAGACTCCAGGGTTTGGTAGTGCAAAAAAGTGGAGAAAACGACATTTTTCAGACGTTTTTTCCATTCCTACTCAAGATTCGATCATACCTAAAAATTTAAATATTTTAAGAATTTAATTTTTAGATTTTGCTGAGATTTCAAACTCATTAGTGGAAATTGAAAATTTTGATTTTAATTACAATGGAGATTTTTAATGATAAGGAAAAATAAAACAATCCAAGATATGTACCTACAACAAAATATTTTTTATTCGAATTTTTGTGTCTTGATTACTAAAATGCTGAATATTTACGTTGTGCTTGTGATAGCTTCTTCGAGAAAAAGGGAAGTGGTTGCCATGATCCTTGCAGATGTTTTTAGAGAACAACATCTATTGCGATGTCAGAGGCATCGGTATTTAGGCTTAGCTGTGCCTCTTCTACTGGATATGTGAGAAGGGTGGCTTCGGCTTTCTTAACATTGTTAAATGCATTGCTGCAATGATAAGGCTAAGAAAAATGGTTTTTATTTTTCTTTTGCATCGAATTTAGGACAAATATGGCAGTAGAAATTTGAATTCAAATAACGAAATTAGGTTTTTTCTTTTAAATTCAAAAAGAGAAGTGATATTTAAGATCACTACAGGTCTTACAAAGCTCGTTTCTATACCTACTATTTTCAATATCAGTAACATCACTGTCAGAAGTTGGTAAAGTTTCACTTATGAATCCGGTAGGCTCTTGCGCTAAGTCTGTGTAATATTATTCGTAGAATTCGTATATCAAAACGTTTAAAATGTTCACAATAATAATAAATAGTTTCCATGATTTTTGGATGATTATTTTAGATACATTTTTTCTTTTATCTTTTTATTTAATTTGATAGCTAGAATTAATTTTTGGATGAAATATCACTCGTATATTACTACAATCTGCGATGCTCTTAACGCATACAGTTGGCGGAGCTTAGGTTTTAATAGCACTTACCTAAGTCCCTTCACTCACCAGGAGCTACGAATCTGATTTTTATGAACTGGTGAAAAACGCGATCCGACTAGTCATGCATGAGGCTACGAGTTGCGGATTGAGCATCAATCCACGGAAAACTGACTTATGCCTCTTCATCATGAAAAGGAATATCCCCAGTTTAAAGCTGCCCTCGATTGGCTCCACGTGTTTGGAACTAAAGGACAGAGAAAAATACCTAGGTATTATACTAGATAAAAAGCTAAACTGGAAACCACACATCGAAGACAGAGCGTACAGGGCTCTTAGATGCTATGGATATACACTAGCGTCATCCGACCCATGTTAACCTACGGCTCTGTGGTATGGTGGAAATCAATGGACTTCGCCAATCATCGTAAGATATTGGAGAAGATTTAGAGACTGTGCATCCTCATCACAAGCGGCGCTCTTAAATCAACTAGTACCCCGGCTCTGAAGGTTATCCTCAACATACACCCGATGCAAATACATATTAAGCAGGGGCGTTGACTGCAGCGATAAGACTGCATCTTAATCTTGGCTGACTTCGCACGGGAATAAGAGCTCCGCATGAATCCATCTACGAATTCGTGCAGTCTATCGCACCTGGAATCGACAGGGACAAAAATCACCTCCTCTAAACTATGCTGAAAAGCAATTTTGAATGTAGAATTCCATTCAAGACAGAATGGGAATCACATTCTGTGCTTCAACCATTGA
The DNA here is from genome assembly GCA_963924295.1 of Dioctria rufipes. Taxonomy (NCBI): domain Eukaryota; kingdom Metazoa; phylum Arthropoda; class Insecta; order Diptera; family Asilidae; genus Dioctria; species Dioctria rufipes. The sequence goes on along the minus strand of OZ002741.1, from coordinate 269,269,577 downwards.
CAAACCCTATTATAATCTACGCTGATGGTTCCAAATCAGATAAAAATATCGGAACAGGAGTTTTCTGCGAGGAGCCTCAGATTGAAATCGCCATGCACCTCGAAAACCACTCCACGGTTTTTCAGGCCGAAGTCAAGGTCATTTTTGAACCGAGAAGGCATCTCCTTAACTCAGACACTGAGAATAAAGAGATTGCCATCTGCTCAAACAGCCAAGCGGCGGTTAAGGCTTTTTCTAAACAATTTACAACCTCCAAGCTAGTAATGCAGTAACTCTCTCTCTCGGAATAACAGGGTAATTGTGCAGTGGATGCCAGGGCACAACAACATTAGCAGGAACGAAAGGGCGGATGAGATTGCTCGCCGTGGTGCAGTCTCGGAAGAACCTACCTCCATAGTCCAGATTGCACCAAAACACCTTGTCGCATTGATTTCAAGATGGGTCGACCGCCAACACAGTCGCCTTTGGTTAGAGGACCCGTCGGGTAGAACAACTAAGATAGGAAAAGCCAATCCAAATCAAACTAATAAGCTCCTAAGACTTAACAAGCCAAGCCTGAGAACACTAGTATCCATTCTCACTGGGCACTCTTCTCTCAAGGGTCACCTTCCCAGAATTAGACTTGTTGACGATCCTACATGCAGGCGTTGCGGAGAGCAATCCGAAACGGTGACTCACTTCCTTTGTCACTCTCCGGCACTCTCAGGAATACTATTCAGACTTCTTGGCTCACACCTCCTGGACAAGCTGCACGACGCGGGCAAGGAGGGTGGGGGCCTATTCCTAATTCTTATAAGAGCGTCCGGTTGGGACTTATGAGCGACTGTTCACGGATGTTGAGAGTCAACAATGGGCTTTGAATTGGCCTATGTTCAAGGGATCCCTCGTCATCCCATACCTCATTTTTCAATAAATCAACCAATCAAGGTCCGTTCACACACGCTCCGTTAAGGTACGTCCACACATTACAAATATTGCCCAAATTTTGAAAAACATTTGACAAACATTTGTTAAACATTTGTCAAGCATTTGTGGACTGTTTAGGCCTAAACACAATTGCGACTTTGACAGTGCGTTGCTCGATTAAACAATAAGAAAATGAATGGAATGAGACAGAATGCCCTGCCGTCGAAGTCGAATTTTGAGCAATATTAAATGCTGACAACAGAATCATTGTTAAAATTATGTTCGACAAATTAAAGCGATAAAAATTAGACGCTGCCATTGTACTTGATATCAGTGGTGACGTCCAACTTTATCCAAATATCGCGGTCGAAGTCTGCCGTTGCAGTCGCAATTGTGCTTAGGCCTTTTGATGAATGTGGATGGACGAAAATTTTATAGTTATGGATTCTTAAAAAAGTTCCAATTTAATCCAAATAAAATGGAAAACATAAGATGTTTGTTAAAGTTTGTATACAGTACTTTCAGTCAGTTTTCAATAGTAGCTGTGCTGTGAATAGTGAAAGTTGATTTTGGGATTTTTTTAATATTCAAGTCTTAATCATGAATGAGAAATGTGATAAGATAAATAGAATTATTAGAATTTTAAGATTCATGCGAAAGATCATCAATTTATCATTCAATAAATCACGACCACTGTGCTGTAATCTTCTGTTTAAAAATTTTCTGTTCCACCATCTCCTTTTCGTAAATTTTCCTCAAATGTTGCGGCAAGCACGATGAAAGATGCTGCAATGCACTTTATTTCACTCCGAGAATACATAATTAGAACTGATCATTTGGAAAGCATTTTTCAACTAAATATCCTATCAGATGTTTGACAAATGTTTGAAAAATATTTGACAAGCATATAACAAATATCTATCAAACATTTATTAACTGCCTATAAATTGTTTGTAAAATTTTTGACAAATGTCTTTTTGCCAATATATATGTTATGTGTGGATGCATCTTTAATTTCACACACAGAATTCAGTATAACAATTGTTAGAGCAAACCTTTTTGCTCTTAGTAAACGAAGTGAATATGAAAAAAAGAATGAAGCCTTGATGAGTTACAGGCATGTTCTATATCCAGATAGAAGCTCCTCCATCTAGTTCTCTTTGCTTTTCATAATTTGCGATTGTATAATAATTAGGATTCTTCTGAATGTTTCCCAGCACTCACCTCTTCTCGTGATATTATTTATACTTCTCGTGTTGACTTGTATCGCAACTCTGCGAGGTTTTCATTCGAACAGAGAACGTCTCTATTATGGGATAACTACCCTGAAAGTAATTTGGATTGCTTCACTTGTAGTGTTTGAGCAAGCTCCGCATTTAGTGGAGATTTAATAGATCCCATAAACCTATCGGGTCCATTAATCAGTTCTGTTTTGAAAGCAACCTATTTAGTTTTCCTTGGATTTTACGTACGCACTGCGTTGTGCTTACAATCCCAGACCAACGGCATGGTTCATTAGACACTGTCACTCAATTATCATATCGCATATACAATTGTGACAATTGTGATATGATATACATAGCATTTCCCTTCTTGATCAATTGTCAAAAGTAAATTTTAAAACAATCGTAGTTGGTATAACTGTTAAATCCGAATAAAATTTACGCAGCAGATCATCCCATATATTTTTATTCATTGACGTTATCTATTTTACTGAAAACAGAAATAATCAAAACAATAAACATGAAAATAGGAAGGTATAACTATGCATTCACTCAATTTCTATATACTAAAATAATATTCCATTTATAGATCAAATTCTAATTGAAAATTGTTTAAATGCAATTTTATTAGCCCAATAAAATTATTTGAGTGCAACTCGATAATTAAGTTTCAATCAATTCAATTAATTCCTCATCTCTTCAGCAAATTGTTTATATCACTAATGTACTTGACCTATGTGATGAAGGTGCATCCTCATTTGTCCAATATACGTCAAGAATTAACTCAAATCGTCAATGTACATACGTTGTACATAAGTATGTACAAATATAGATCAATTGTCACGTCCAATGCAATATGTAAAATTTTTCTTCGCGCCAAAAGTATACCAATACTTATTCCTCTCAGAAGCACGAGATAATTCTAGAGAATAGGACAAATAGAAACGTTTTTCATTACAAATTGTACTTACATCATATAGTACCTACTAATGCCTGCCAGAGTATTTTCAACTCATCACCACATCAAGTCCACTTGTTGTCTTACTTTAAATTTAAATAATTCTCTAAAGACTGAAAGTAGAAAGTTGTCCAATACGTTTTGAAAATGACGTAAAAGAGGGGTGTGCGATTCTATTTTGAGAATTCTTTTAGCCGGCGGCGCCCCGTAATCCGCGTATAGAAACAGAATGTGTCTTTTCCAAATCGGATGAAGATCATTTTAAAAACTTTTCTGTCATTTTTGTAGCAAGGGGGTAGCGTACATTTCGCAATTCTCATTTGCTTAATCAAAAGAAAAGATTTGAAAATAATTGAATTAAAACAAATGTTAATAATAATTAATAGTAATAACGATAATTTGTTGTCTTAAGTATAATGCGTAATATTAGTCGTAACGTAATGCTTCTGACTGGTTGGCATCTTGTTGTTGTTTTGGTTCTGAATGCACAAAAATAAATTTCACTCGAAGACGTGGCAATGACAATTGAACAACACACGAGCAAATTGGACAAGAACACTTGAGTCTGTTTGGTTGTTTTTTCTTCTTTTTTTTTCATTCAGATGCTCCCGAGAGAAAATATTTAAAAAAAGGGTTAGTACCCATGTGATCATTCACGGTATAAATCAAAAATAGAAAAAAAATTTAATTAATGTCCAAAGTACTCAGAACTTCAGTAGTCTTTATCCGGACGGTTTAGATAGACGGATCCGATCGTGACGGGATCGTGTAATTTTCGAAATAAATTTACGAGACAAATTATCTGAATTTTCGTTGAAGTGAAGTTAAATCTGTGAAGATTTTTGATAAAAAAAAATGTATTATTTAATATACGTTTAGTGATTTTTAGTTATTCTTCTTATATGTATATAATACATATATAATGTACATAGTGTGAAAGATATTAATCTTTAAAATTGTTTTAAACAGTCGAATTCTATCTTTTATGATTCTATACATTTCACTTACATAACACACAAAATTCTTTGAAATACGGAAAGATGGATACAGATAAAGTGGTACAAACAATGGCCAAATGGTGGCAGGTAATCAATTTAAATTATGCATTTGAACATTTCCTGAAGATAAATATTTCATTTGTTTTGACATTACAATCCTTTTTATGTTTTGATAATAATCATCATAAATTCAACAAGTTTAATGATTCATTTCTTGAAGTTAGTGCACTGACGTTGTTTTATTATCTTAATATCACACTAATCTGCTTTTCTGGCAAATTGAGAGAGAAAATACTTCTTTTGAAAATTATTAATAAACCAGGAAAGTTTAACATCTTGTGGAAAATATATATGCATACAATCCAAAGCTATTCTCTGAATATTCTTTTATGATTTTATTCTGAAGGTGAAGACGTTAAAATCCGGAAAAATTTGTATAACTAGAAATCTCAAAAACACATGTAAAAAATAGATCTTAGTTATGTGTAATAAATTACAAAGGAGAAATATATTTTGATTTAATATTTTTTAAATATACCCCACATCCATATGTCTGATGGAGTGTTGGTAAAACTGTGACATTGAATTTCGGGTCGGGCGATTTTATATGTATATAAAAATGTGCATACTGGTGGAAATTAAAATAAAAGCAGCAATTCTGTTTTCTTTGAGAATCGTTGGAGCATAGGAAAATTTGATGTCATAAAATTCTTCATCATATTTCATATTTAATTTGAAGCGACGAGTTATGGAGAAAGAGAGAGAGAGAGAGAGAGAGAGAGAGAGAGAGCGAGAGAGAGAGAGAGCTGTAAAAATTATTGTCAAAATAACATACAGTTCTCGTTCCTTTTTATACTCTAGATGAAATCTCATATACAATATACTAAGCTCGTCATTCTGGTTTTAACGCATAGAAACAATGCTGGTAGAATAAAATGGATTGGACAACTACGCATAATATAAAAAGGATGTCCGTTTGTCTTCTCCATATTTCGAAAGCACGTTTAGATTTGAGTTTGAAATTCGGACAAATTAGGTAACCCCTTCGTAGAGTTGCCATACAGAAATTTAATTTTTCACTATATATTTTGACACTGGCTGAGAACGTGTCAACGTAGAGAGCTGAAATTTTGTACACAGCATTTTTATAAAAATAACAAATACAATTTCAAAAGTACCCTAAATCGGGCAATCCTTTCTTGGTGTACAAAAATTTATGGTTTTATGTACGCTGTGAAAATGATCACTCCTATATAAATGTTTTTATTGTACTGAAAAGTTCTTCAGAATATAAAAACCTATGAAATTTTTATTTTATTAATTTTATTAATTGTTCAATTTAATTTTTACTATCCGACGAACCGTTCTAGAAATAGATGTGAAATATCATTTAAAAAATCAAATTTGCACAGAAGAGCGACCATACAAAATTACATACGAGCATTCATCTAGGGAATCGTAAGAATTGGTCTTGCACCGATTCCAGCCTTTTTTCCTGGTTTTTTTCGTTTCTTCCATTGAATGATGGACTAATTGAATGCATGAGAAACGTTCAAGAAAAGATACACCAGAAATTGAGTTGTTTTTCTTTAATGTTTTTTCGAATTGCATATCGCATAGAGAACTTCTGAAATTTATGGATATTTTCTTAAGTTAAAAACATATTTTATACCGGATGGTCGGGAGATCATAACGGTTATAAGTTTTATTCTAAAACTCATTATTGTTTAGTGAGTTTAGCTATGAGTTTTACCTTAGAAGTCCGAACGAAACGGTTGAACCTTACTTACATATGGTTTCAGATCTTGCAAAGTGCTTATGAAAGGTTTTTTGTTTTTTTTATGTCATCAATAATCGTTATGAGATGATTAATATTTTTGTCATCTGGAATAAAAATCAGTTGATTTTTATTTTTCCAAATCGCAAATAAAAATCACATTGCGATTTTTATTATTCTGGATTAAGAATAATACTCATGAAGTGATTTTTATTTTCCTGGTCTACAAATAAAAATCTTAAAATGATTTTCTTCCTTATCAGTCGACATATAACTCTTATCAGTTAATAAAAAATAAAAGTGTACTGTGATAATTATTACAAAATAATAGGTGTGATCGTGTGGATGTTTAGATGTTAAATTTTTCGTTACTTATCGTTAGCCTCACATTTCATTTGTACATCAGCACCTATTGTTTTGCACAGCGCTATAAATAGTTCATTATTATAATACACGCTTGATTCAATTTTTAATTTATGTATTTAGGTATTAAATATATAAACAGTAAAGATAAAAGCCAAGGTATATAGAAGACAAGGTATTCCCGACTCGAACCACGTTCCGCCATTTTTGTTAAAACTCTTTTTCCCTTTTTCTTCATTCACTGAAGTACGTCACAGGGCATCAGCTGTAATGTGTCAAAATTCTTTGCGCTTGTACTGCAACTGTCAGATTTCCTTTTTCTTTTTTATTCATTCACTGAAGTACGTCACAGACTATCAGCTGTTTGATCAGCTGTGATATGTCAAAATTTTAATGGGCATACCTTGTTTCTTCTATATACCTTGCATATAAGCTGGAAGTATCCAAACACAAATGAATCCAAACTGTTCCGTCGAAATCTCATCTCATCTTATGATTAAGGATGTTCTCCTAGGCGTGACCCAGTACTTCTCTGCAAAAAAATGAAAAGTTTGGGGTATGAGTGAAATCAGTGAGTATATATCCCTAACCACTCACACTCACTCATACACTACCTTCACGGATACATTGTCGACTCACCTGTAAATACCAGGGTGTATACCTACATGTCACGTAACAATGTAGGGCACGGACATACCAGTGCTATTTTGTTGATGCACGTACGTAACTGTGCTGAAGATCGACAACAAATCCGCGGACATTATTCATAGATCACACATTATTTAACATATAGTTAGCCCATCAATATCATCTTCACCTATACACCTATACACACAATGCATCCGCAAAATATAAAGCTAACCTAAGTAAGCACACACACATTACACCCACACTGCACCCACCTTATTAACTTATTCAACACTTGAAATTATGCTTTTAATTTCGAATTCTCAAACCTTTATTCTTTCACTGGCACTACTCAAATGACGAATTCTGTGCCACCTTGCCATCCTTGGACCATTGCTCTCAGATCCTTTTATTTTTTTTCTTCATTCCTTGATTTTTGTAAAAATGTATTTCCATGAACCCCATAATGAAGTATATTATCTTTTTTGGGAGTTCAATAGAGAACGAATAAGACAGGGATATTCATGTTCTGCAACCGTGCTAGTAAAGATGTTTACCCTCAATAAACCCCTCATGAAATTCATAGGAATTTCATGATTAAATGGATATAGCAAGGTCAGCGTGCGACATTTCTACTTTAAGGAAATTTTTACCTTCCCCTTTTTGCATGTTGACAATTAGAATCATAAAAATTACATGGTGATTTTTATTTGTCGACCAGATAAATAAAAATCGCTTAATGATTTTTATTCTTTGTGAAGAAAAATAAAAATCAGGAGGGGATTTTTATATGTGATCAGGGGGGAAAAAACAGGAAATGATTTTTATTTCATCATCATCTCATAATAATTAGTGGTTAGTCTATGGCGGATTTTGTAGCTTAGATCTTTAACTTATCCTTTTCATCGGGCCAATTTCTCGATGTATGGAAAACCTCCTACGTACATCCAGTGGCGTATTTATAGCAGGTGGGCCTAGGGACCCCTCCCCCCGATTATCGTCTTATATTAATTATAACACACATATATAATAATTATTTCAATATTATATATTTACGTATAAAATAAAAACAAAAATATTACAAACAACGCCAAGGCCAGCCAGAAGTTGTTCTTGAATTGATTTGTCTATGGATATGCTTATTATCATATACTTCAACCCCAAGTACCAGGCTCCCTCTAGATGTTATTCCTAAATACTCGTCCGCGTACATCCAATATTCAAATCTGTTGCCAAAAAAGGAGATGAGAAATTATAGTCCAATATGCAAAGCTTTTGTGCTTCCTAAATTCTTTGAAGGTGCACAGTATCTGATAAAAAATCATTCTTGATCAAAGAGCATAAGTATTTCAATAAACCAACATTGGTTCATGCGTTCTACTGAAATTAACCTAGTCGCTTTTTGTTAATTGTTTGCAATGAAGTTTTGACGGTTGGTGGTCAAGTAGATGTTTTGCATACTGATTTTTCTAAAGTCTTTGATAAGGTTAATATTAGCTTAATTTTGAATAAACTAGAAAAGATTGGTTTTCATTTAACATGGTTTTCTTCATTATCATCTTATTTGTCTAACCGTTCCAAATCATAGTACTTATGAATGTAGTGTCTCACCCTATTGAAGTGTTTTCAGTCGTACCTGAAGGTGGTCACCTTGGACCCATTTTTTTCTTTTTGCTTAGTCTTTGTTAATGACTTAAGTTTTCATGCGAATTTCTAATTTGTTTGACACTGTAAATTGTAAATCTAAGACTGATAAATTTATTCAATGGTATCGTCTCAATCATTTGACTCTTAATTCTTGTAAATCCGAACATTTCACTATTTCTAAAAAAAGATAAGTTTTGATCTTTTCATTAACGGCGCGTTTTCATTAACAAATGCAATGTTGGGTCGGGATCTTCGAGTAATTGTAGATAGTCAGTTTTTATTTTGCTATCATATTGAGTATATTGTCAGTAAAGCTAACTCCTACCTAGGGTTTCCGAAACTGAATTTTCTGATTCCTACACCTATCCCTAGATCTCGATTTATTCGATTAGGTAACTAAGTAACTAATCGGTGATACTAATTTTCCCGGGACAAGGATGATTTGATCACTTCGAATCATTACATTTCAGAATTTTATTGATTACCAATAGTAAGAACCGAAATGAGTGCATTCTTTCTTGTGAAGCTCGTCCTGTATATGCTCCTAGTTAATCCAATTACGTAAATATAATCCAGCTCCTAGATTCTTCCGACCATAACAAATGATCTGTTTTTACATTGATGAATGTGCCCTCCATATCAAAGAAGCACCTACTTATGTTCTATTCTTTAATTCTGAATGATTTTACAATGATCCGTTCTACATCGTATAACGAAACTCCATTTGTATTTCATATAATGTGGACAACTCCTTCGTATTTTTTTTTACGTGTATCTACTGGAAAAATGGTCAGTTCCAGAAGATTTTATACTGACGAATACTTCTGAAAGTAAATTGATATGAAATTCGTTACTCCATTTATGTGACGGACAGCTTTAACGATAAATGGAGCACTTTTTAAAAACAGTGTCATTCATTTAACGTATAGGAAAAAGTTTCCTTAGACCAATTAAACTTTTTTCTTAGTTTTTTCATACTTATTTCGATGATAAACTTGAATTTGTCGAAAATCATAAAAATTTATCTGAAAAAGGGTACGAGTTGTCTATTTTATGAATATATTTCAATTTAATTTAATCGACGTCTCCAACGCGTAGGCTATAATAAGACACTGGTGAAATTTCCCTCGAAATAAATTAACAAAATTAAATTCTTTGTAGTTGGACTCTGCCCCTTGGTAATTTTACAGTAGGTACGAATATATTCTCCAAATTGTTTTAGATCACGGTGCCTTGATGGCAGTGATGACGAACCATTTGATCTCAGTGTGTTAAAATTCGGAAAAAACCTAGTTTAACTCGGGTGCCGTGTGACATTTAAATATATCCATAATTTTGGGTAGCTCTAGAAAAATAAAGTTATATTTTTTATAATTTATTTATTAAAAAACGCAAAAACAATTATTTCTTTACATTTTTTTCTTACTGAATTGCATTTGTTAAACCTTTAATTGAAGGTTGGTATTTCGTGCACTTCAAGTCCAAGAAAGCGCTACTAATTTATATATTTAAGGCCGAAAATAAGGTCTCACAATGGTACGTAGAGAGAGAAATTTTGAATAAAGTCATCGCTAGATTGTTATTGGCATTTTTTATAAAATTGTTTTGTAATCTCTGTAGTAGTGTTGTTGGACTGACTCCTGGTACAATATAATTCAAATCATTACCCTACGTACAAACAACAAATACATATATGGGGACGTGGTGAATAATACAAATGTCTGACTCGTAGAATGTCTCGTCGAGCACTGACGAGCTTTGACTATTTTTTGGGCGAAGACCATTCGAAATGGATGCTTGTCTTGTCACCCAAAATGTCTTGGTATGTCACCTTTGACACGCGTGTCATAGGTTCGCCATCACTGCCTCAGGGTATACGATGTTATTCCAGCTGATCAATAAATTAATCTTGCCCTCTTTCACTAGTCGCAGGAGGTTAATTTGCTTATTCAAGACAGGTCATAAATTTGCATACCTCCATTAACCAAAGGAGAGTTCTTCAAGCTCTTAAGTAATTTGGACTACAATATTGGTTACACTTTTCTGAAAGTAGTGGTATTCTGTAATTTATAGCATTTGAAAACTATTTTAGGATTTTAATAGTTACTTGCTTTACCTTTGTTGTGAAAAGAAACCAATTAACCTTCCGTAGTGACACTATTGCAGGTAATGGGATGGGATATTTTTGCGTCGCATGGAAAACATTTTTTCTTTGAAATCAGAATAGAAGTGTGTGAAATTTGTTTGAAAATGTTAAAAAAATCTTACGGTTTTTATATAGGTATATATTTCGGTATAATTAAGCTAAGCGTCTGCGAAACGATCCTAATTGTGTGATGGGTTTATGAATCCTCTACCTGGACATTGATGTTTTTGTCAGACAAGTCCCACATATTAAGGGGGAATACCAGTGAACAGAAAAATCAAATTTTTATCCTATCCACTACTATAGTGGTTTGAGCATGAGAAAAAAACTTGTCTATGCTTTATGCTTTTAAGCTCTATATCCTTTGCTCAGGTAACACAGATACTACTAGCGCGGACTATATAAAGATGGTGAATTGGAAAAATTTTCTTTCTGCTTAGCACTCGTCATCATCATTACATTGAGGCTAATTTTTTTGTTCACACTACCTGAAAATTATCCTATAGTTATACTGGTTACTTACAATTTCATAAGATATATCTTACTAACAATTTCACTAATATCAGTAAATTTTTTACGCTGGTGTTTGTACTTTGGGTATTGCTCGCAGGTACACGTCCATTCCACTACTCAAGTACATTGTATAAGCTTTCTGCGACACGCGCCACCTAGCGAAACTTTTGCATACAAAAAAAAAAAAAAACAAATGTGTCCATGTTAATACCACACAAAACAGCAAGTTTTATTTTATTATTACGCTGTAAGCATAAGTTTTCTTGCAATATTTATGAAAAATCGAGTAAATAACATTACAATGTTTAATTTTAGATACTTTGTAACTTTTAATGTACATTGGAACGCTGTTAAAACTTTGATCGAAAAGTGGTCATTTTGTCATATTTTGTTTAGGTAAAATATTAGCCCAAAAGATCCAAAAAAGAAAAAAAGAAAAACTTATCTCATCCTTTTATGGCACATCATTGGATTTATATCATAAACGGGTCATAAATGACTTTCACTTGGCTGGAAAGTGGTGCAAGAGATGACAGTTTTTAACAATTTTACAATTTTCAGATAATTATATAATAATTTCTGGATTAATTTTGAGAAATTTTCTACACTTATCTCACGGATTGGACCTTTATATAAACATTAATTTTTTTTTTGGAATAATAAGACACACCTGTTCTCGAGATATCGGGTGCAAGCCGAAGGTCAATTTTCAATTTCCACTGGTATTCCCTCTTAAATCTTTTCATTGTCAAATTGGTAGTTATTATGGACTCATTGTATGGACTTAAAACGCGCTTTTCGATAGTTTGTCTTCTGTTAGGTGCCTTTTTATAAGCCTGCAGAAGGGTTCAAGTCGGTAAATTTGGATTTTGCTCCCTTTCCTTCCAGGTAGTCACAGGAAGCTTATTACCTTCATGTTCCTCATGTCCTAGTACTAATCTAAGGATTACTTTACTTTGCACATGTTAGAAGATCCAGAGTATACGTTTATATGTAGTAAGCCCTGACGTGAAATTATTTAAAATTATTACTTTTGTTACGACTTGATGGTTCGAGCTTATGTATTTTCATGTTGATAACTTCTTTGAAGGTTAATTGTGACGCATTTTTCTATAGCATGGATTTCTACCTAAAAAAAAAAACATTTGGATTGGAATTCCAGAGTATTATTTAGCTTACATCTTGGTCCATAGACTCCCAATTACACCATGTTTAGTGCTCATCATTTTAGATAGAAATGTATACTAGATGACCACAAATTCAAGCTTCAGTATATATTGAGTCATTTTTAAAGTCTTAAAAAAATTGTTTATAACCGACTGAGTTTTCTGATTTTGTGGAACTGCTAATTAGCAATTGACTAACGTTAAAATGGCAATGTTTTTAATGAAAAGATGTAAAGCCAGGCGTAATATCAGTTTTAAGGTTGATGTGGGACAGATCATCAGCACCTATAATTTTGAAGCTCCATAGTCTCAAGAATCTTGATATGGATAAATTAAATCTGCTCTTCTAGATAATGCTTTAGAAGTAAATAGGGCAATTGCAAAAGATATACAAACTTATGCTTTCAACGATATAATCTGAAGGTGCTTAAACGGATAATGTATGAAAGCAAAGCCAAATTTAAAATGTCACATTTATCAGATAATCGCAACTGAAATTGTTTACAGGCTTGTAAGGGAGTATTTAAATTTGTCTTTATGACATTGGAAATTAGTCGCATACTCAGATGGATTTTGTAAGTAATCGGAAGAGATAAGAACGACTCTAAGGTATCCAATTTCTTGGTTTTCCCCTTACGAAAATTTTATGTCATTCTAATTCTTTCAGGCCTGTCAATAGGAATTTATAATATTATCGAGCATAAGTATCACCATCAAATTTCAGTTTCGTCGTTGATACTAATCAATTAGATTAATTTTCTGGCTAAAATATAAAAACAGAAAATTCTTATAGCCCGTTTTTCTGGTCACTATATGTTAAATAAAAAAAAAAAACGCCAGTTAAAATTCCGAAATTTTAAATTTGGTGGGCCATAACTGCAAAACGGAGTAGAGGAGGAAAACAAATTTATAGACCACTGCAAAGGTCCAACGATTATAAATATAAAACATTTTAAGTCATCATCATAGGATGTAGCGTTCAGAAGTTGCAGGGTGATTTATATAAACATACCCAAATATCTTTAGGTCCCATTATTGCGGAAGCCGTTAGGATTTCCCTTCCCGACCCATACAATTTTTTGCTTGTCTACGCATGACCTATGCATATCATTCGGTGTAAAACCACATACGAGACACCCTGTGTGTATATTAAAGCCAATACACAATCGCAGCTACACCTGTACTTGAATTGCAGAATATTTGTGTAAGTCCTTAGAACATATATTAAACAGGAATGCGAGTATCGTGTAAATATCGTGTACATGAGCGAAGCTTTATTCCCCTCATAATACTCATAATATCTCGAAGGAGATGACATTAACGAATGATCGAATGAGATGTAAGAACAAAAATGACAAGTAACGAATAAGACCAACGAACAAATTTGCAATTATTAGAATAACTTGACTGCTCCTTCATGAGTTCTTTTAGCTGTTTATATCTGCACTCAGATCCCACACTAGAAAACTTGAGCTCAATACAAATATGGAGAAGCTTCACTTAATTTGGCTTAAAAACATCCTCGAGAACTTCAAGCCCAAAACTTACATATATGTGTGCGTTGGGAGTCCGGTCTCTAAAATGTTCTATATTGATACTTATGGAAAAGTGCCAAACAGTAACTTTATATATGTTATAGAGAATAAACTACTATCCATACAGGAAAATAGTCTTCTAGTAATTTACAGCTTGGTTTCTTACCTTCCCAAAAGCTACACTGACTATATAACTTACTTAACAAAATAATAAAATAGTTTTGATTAAAAGTAACCTTACCATTTTCTGCTCCCTAACTCTCAGCTGAGTAATAATTTCATGTGGATATGTGCAGCCGGTGTCCTAATCTGTAGGTGATGCAGCTACATTCGATATTATTAGCCCTTGGCATACCATGACGGCACAGTGACATATACAATGATTACACAGCTGACAGTTTTTGTTTGAAGTATCGTCATTTGGTTCAGATGAATTTTTTTAAATAACTTTGTTAGGAAAGGTATAAAAATTTTATTTGGTTGCGGAAGATAAGAAAGCAAACTTAAGATTATCAGAACACCATTTTTCTGTTTAAGGAGGAGGACCTATTCAAATCAAACTTTTGTCATAAGAATATTGCAAATATTTTAGAATGTTAGGACTCCGTTGGAGCTCACATGTGGTAGTGAGGGAGTTTGTTTCATGTATTGTGAACTATTTTCGAGGGTTTTGCTTATAAGCATTCCTGTTTAACAAACATTTTTACAATTTATATTTTTATTCAAGATGGCGGCAGGGTCAGACTTACACTTCGAACATATGTATGTAAGTCTGATTCTACCGCCATCTCGAAGAGTTTTACTGAACTAAATTGAATAAAATTGTATTTTATTACTCATTATTTATCCGGATAAGTGAAACCTTATTTGTATAAATTTTATGGTTCTTGAATGTAAAAACATCAAGTTTTTTTTTATAAGATTAAAGCTATAGCACCAGTGAATACTTTAATTGCATTTGGTGTAGTAGAGTTTTGCAATTAGGGAAAGAGAATGAAGATTTATCTAATAAAGTTGTCAAAATTTGCAACATAGTGAAATAACTTGATTTGTTTATTATTAAAGAAAAATGTTTCTACGGTAGGTAGTCATCCTAGTCTTGTATCAGAACCGCAGCAATAACATACATATGAATCGATCTGAATATGAATTATGTTTTGTTCAAATTAGGTATGTCTATCGGTTTCGATATTTTTACGCCCATAAAATCCGGCTGCTGCTAAGGTTAAAAAAACTATAATGCTTTTACGAATATGTAGATAAAGGTATTTAGCTGAAAACGACCTATAAAATTTATCAATTTTGCAAAAACATATCTTTCAAAATTGCACTCATGAAGTCATTAATAGTATAGTACACAATAATGTTGATACTGATATACATAAGCACTATTTAAGAAAAAAATGTAGATACGGATACCGATACCCATAGCTATAATTTGATCAATCTACATAAAACTCCTCTAACTTTTTTGACAAATTATGTAAAACGAAACAAAAATATAGACAACTTTCCCTTTTGTTTCAATATAATAAATACTTCTCTAAAAGCATTTTAAAAATTCTTCATTTCCACTCAATAAACTTGCAAATTTATTCATTAAAAACAACAAACGGCAGACAGTCCAGCTGTCGTTTTGTATATACTTTTTTGCCCTGCTATTTTCGGAAATGATTAAATTCATTTCACGAATAAATTGAAATCGAGCAAAAATTTTTACAACGAGCTTTTACTTCTTAAATTATTTAATTAATTATTATTATTATTACATTTAAAAAATTAATTTTTTCTCATTTAAAATTTTTAGACGGTTAGCAACGACGATAATGATCCAAATGCAAGAAATCCCATGTTATACGATCCTCTGCAAGATGTTAATGTTAGAACCACAAAAACAATGCAATATGTGGCCACCATTGTGAGTAAGTAGAGAATCTATAAGTGCGATTAAATATCATATTTTTTTTTTGCATATATGAATTTCTAATATTAATTTTCTTCGTTTTCACAATAATGTAGTGTGCTTGGGTGCTATAGCTGCGGGTACAGCGCTTGCCTGGACATCACCAGTTTTACCGCAATTAACGCAAGCAACCAATGACGTCTTGATGAACTCGACATTGACATACAATGAGAATGACACCTTATACCTGAGTCTTGAAGAACGTGAGTACTTTCTCGTAATTAGAGGACTTTAAATTGCGTTTTTACACGTCATGCGTCATCGTACGTGTTTCCCTCATTATAAGAAAAAAAAACAGTCAAGTTTTTTGCTTTGTTTTCTATACATTGAGTAAATATGATACTCTGCATTTGCATTTGATTGTTGATGGTTTTATATTTCAAACATTTTAAGTAGAATCTGTCTAGAGCAAGCGGCGTATGATAACTAGATTTTCAGTTTCTCAATGGTGATGAAATAATTAATTGCGGTGATAAATAGGAAAAACTAATATTTTGTTCCAATTACTTAAGTTTCGCTGAAATGAAGAAAACAAGTAAAGCAGTAGCAGTGAAAGGTCTGACTTACAGAAAAATTATCTATTCTCAATATAACGTGGACAACATTTATCAATTTATTCCAAAATAGTCAATTTGTACCTAAATATTCCTTGGGTTTTTCACAGTGGCCTTGTAATACAGGTTGTGTCTTATGTTTTGTGAGATATTTTGGGAACGATAGTAGATATAAAATAAAATAAATAAAACAAAAATTCAACAGTTTGAAACAGATTTATATGTACGGTCAATACTGAACAGAGTACGGAAATGTTTATTTATTTATTTAAGCAGAGTCAACAGAGTCCACCTGACTATTATAAAAGAAAAGAAAAAAGAAAAAAAAACCTGTAGATGTAAATAAAATATAAAAATAAATTAAAACTAGCAAAATAAATTATAATAAATTAACACAAAAATATTAAGCAAATATTATATAAAAATTAAAACAAAACAAAGATAGAACAAATTAGTACAGTACGATCGCAAAACAAAAAACAAATCATCAAAGAAGAAAATATAAACAAAAATACAAGAAATTAATATAATTCATAAAGCAGATTATTCAGCTTTGTCGAAGTTAAGTCAAAATCAATAAGGTCTGAATGGTCATTAAAGGCTCTTAACATAGTAGAGTAAATAGGCTCATTGTAATCGCGGTTTGCACGATGATGAGGTACATGTACAGGGTATACGAGCCATTTCTCAAAGTTGGTGGGCGAATATGTATTAAAGTTTATTTTAGATAAAAGTTCAGGAGCGTTTACGGGGCGCCTGTTATTATTTGAAATATGAAGACTACTTTAGTTAGGTAACTTAAAATAAGGAGGAAGCATGCGATGATTATCCTATGGTAGTCGTCCAAGCGTGAAGCGAATAAATGTTCTCTGTATAAACATTACCGAGAAATTTATGAGTGCGCTTGTAAAATTGCTCATCTGAAGTTACAACTCATTTGCGAGTCACGATACTCATTAGGATGAGTTCATTTTTTCAAAACCGAACCTATTGCACGCACTCATGAGTCATTTTATATATTGCTGAATCGTGAACTGCTTGCTTCGGGGATGTGAGCTGTGAGCACTGTCATTGTAATCTATATTTTGTAGTATTGAAAAATATAATCTCGTAATTCGAATATTGCCAATTATTTTGATTTGATAATTTTGTTATTAACATGGTAAATACAGCAGAAAGGGCACTAAATGCCCATTAAACTGATATTTGCGTGCGTGCATTACAGGTACTGAAAGTGCTACTATGGTAAAATTTTTAACATCGGGATCAGTGGTATATGTTTTGCAATATTGAAGATGCCTTTTTCGCATTGGCTACCTATAGCATTTTTTGCCTTACAGCTATATACATAGAAGTAGACCAATTTGGTGTAGAAGCAACATCACATGTCCATATCTAACTGAAGTAACGTTCTCCAAACAATAAATCAATAGTTATGATTGAAACAAGTTACGTTTAGGACTTGTGACACCTCAAATCTCAACTTAGTCCAGGATTTTTGGGATTTGGATGTACGCCATTAAAAAAAGAAATATTACCCTCTATTTCTGTTTTTAGAGATGTTTTATTATTTATTATTTGATAACTGAATAATATTCACACAGACGGACACAGGAGTTATTATTATAAAAGTCTTATAAGTTAACACAAAAATCAATATATATATCTTTATAACCAATTCATCAACAAATTTGAAATTTGGAATCCTTGAAATTAGCCCTTTCAAACGATACCCCACAAGATACAAAAAACATTTTTGAGCTCCAATTAAAAATTTAAAAAATATATTTCATAATCTTTGACTATCGGAATATATGCGCATCACAAAGATGTAACATTCTGCCAAATTTCAAATTCCAACGTCACGTCGTTGTCGAGAAAATCATCTGTGATGGGCAGACAGATGGACGCACGAACGGTCTTGTAATGGTTCCATTTTGTACCTTTGTTGTACGGAATCCTAAAAAGGCTGGACTCATTATTCTCAGTTGCTCACAGGTTTTTAATGCATTTTTGAATTGCTCGTGAGCGAGTATACCACCCTTATTATGGTTGTCACCTCACTTCAAGTTACACGACTGTGTAAAATTCATATGAATATCTAACAAACAAAATAAAAATCGGCAGACGCAGCAGCAAAAATAGAGAGAAATGTGCGGTGGGCTTTCGATTTTTTTTACTTGCATTTTCCTGTCGACAATTCTTACTTATGTCGATTTCGATGGGACTTCGGTGCAACATCAGTATTGCACTTTTTCCAGCAGTGCAACACTGAAAATGTTCCATGGGACATTTTTTATAGCAGAAGTGCAACACAAGTTTTGCACTCACTTCCTCTACTTTGAACCGGATATTTTGTCGGTGTTACAAATACATATTCAAGTTGAATTGTCATCTGCTCTGTCAAAGTGTACTGTCGGGATTATTTGTGAAATTTTGGAGTTAAATGAAGTAAAAAAATTTATTTGGGTAATTGGCATAAAGTTAAGAAGAATTTCTATATATCAATAAAGAGCATTTATTACGTTTGACAGTTCCGTGTATATAATACGTGTGTCCACAAATACAAGGAATATGACAGAAATATGTTCGATGGACTTCAGTGCTCCCAGTTCTCCGCTGCCAGAAAAAGTGCAGCACTCAAATGGTCCCATCGAAATCGACATTAATAATAAGTTAAGAAGCAGGGGAGATTTCCGAGTGCTTTACATTTAAAGTGTACACCGTAAGAAAAGGAAGAAAAAAATAAAAAAATAAATAAAACTCTCTTTAAAACTTTTATGGAGAAAGATAAAAAATGTGCAAGCGCAGATTGCATGCAAAGAAACAAACAGAATGGCAAATGATTCATTTTCGTTAAAAAATGAGAAGGGGTGGAGTTTTCAGATTTTACTCTCATAATATTTTCCTGCGCTTTTGTAAAAACAGGTTTTCTCTGGAATATTGTGAGAAATAACCAATGCTTTTTATGGCATAACCAATGTTTGTTAGTGTAATTTCTATGCTATTTGAACAGCACGTGGTTATGTTTACATTCGTTTTGCTCTGTAGAGTCTAGTGGGAGAAACTCATGCTGGATTTTCTAATATTTTCGGCAAAAATGAGAATTTTATTTGAGAGGAATTTTACATCTCCTTTCAGCATATTGGCCAAAGCGAATTTTATCTTTGTCTTAAAAAAGTGAGGTAAGGTAAGACACTTTCACATTAAAAAACAAAAGCCGAAAAATGTAAACCGAAAAACTCAATTTATTCCACTTTAAAACAAGATTTTTGTTCCAATGATTATTAAAATCCAGGGAAATAGGATAAAGAATTTTAAAATAGTATATTTATTTCAGATTTTTTGGAAAAACACAACTTTTATGTTTTATCGGCCGAAAAACTTTGTTGGGCGAAGAATTCGGTCGATAAAACTTAAAAGTTGTGTTTTTCTTAAAACTCTGGAATAAATATACTATTTTCTGAGTAAAATTATTAGTTTATCCTATTTCCCATGATTTTATTAATCATTGGAACAAAACTCTTGTTTTAAAGTGGAATTAATTGAGTTTTTCGGTACACATTTTTTCGTTTCTTACTTTTGATGTGAAAGTGCCTGGTGTGACCCGAAGTACATTATTATTAATAGTTTGATAGGATTTTGAGGAATTCAATGAGATTTTATCGTTCGGGTAATCCTAAATTCTCTCGAATTTTGTTTTTAACTCATTGTCTCAGTTGCACCATTACAATAATGCATAGAGAAGTTCTTTTACCCCATTAATGCAAAAGACGAAAGTATATGACATTATTTGTTTCATTCTAAAAAACACTGCTATAGCGCTAATGAACAAATGTTTTATAGAGAAATTCTATCATCGCTACTCACAAACACCACAAATGAAAAGATGAACAATAGATTTTGCTGATAAGAATTAAACAAGAAATAGAACAAAATTTACGGCCCTGCAAACTTCTACTAATTTTCAAATAATAGACAACGAATTGTAAAAAAATTACTTAAATTTAACAAGGTCTATTGGTATACAGTCAAACTATAGTTTTAGAAATTATAAAGAGTAGCTGAACTTGTATATGTACTTTTATTACACAAAAAAACTTTTAAATAAAAATTATACACCCCTGCCCCCCCGCGGAATGCTGCCTGGACCCCCCCCCCCCCCCAATTATGAAAATTCCCAAAAATCATTCGTTAACTCGTACAAAATTAGGCCTAATTAAATTGAATCCGTTCGGATCGTAATCGAAAAGGCTTTAACGAGTTCTTTTTTTCAAGAAAACCTATTAAAATGTTTTTAAAATTTTTAAAAACTATTCTGAGATTGCTCTGATTTCACTGAATTTTGACAAAGGTGTGGTCCGTAGGAGAAATTATGCAGAACTATTTTGACAATTTTAATTGATAACCTTTGATATCAATGAAATTTTGATAATTTCATAAAACTTTGTTTAATTTCGCGGAAAAATTTTTTTTTAAGCTCTTTCCATTCTAATCCCAACGGATTCAGTAATGAGGCTGATTATCTTCATAAAGTAGAAATATTTACTGCGGCATTAAAAAATTCAATAATATTCTTATTACGTTACATTATGAAATAAAACTATATTAGCACTCTAGACAATAAATACTTCGGGAAACCAAGAAATTCACAGAAAAACATTTAATTTGTCTAGAACCTAGTCGAGTCTCGAAAAGGAGAAGGATAGAATCAACTCTAGGTAAAAGTAATTTAGTAGACTTTCCATCAGATACAAGGCCATTCGAATATTGGAACATACCTATTTACAACCAAGTGATGGACATCATTATCACTAACTTCAAAAATTGGTTTGAAAATCTACATTTGGCACATTCAGTTGACTCATTTGTAAAGTTGGATCTCAAACGTGAAGAGGCATTTGTAAATGTTTCTAATGTAGACATTTCCACCTTACAGGTTGAAACAAAAATAATATGTTGCAAAACAAGAGCATTGTTGTAAATTTGGAAAGACTGAAAACAGAAATTAATAAAAACTTCTGCCCAAATTAATACAAGTATCTGCAAGCAGCTCTGGGTCTCCCTGTCAGTTCGGCCGGCTCTAAACGGAGCTTGTCCATCGACTTATAATTAGGTTAAGACTTAAGAGCAACTGCTTCAGGAGAGGTTTTCGAGCATGGCACTCATACACAGTGAAAATAAGATAATTAAAAACAAACTCACTGCGCAACAGGTGCTAAATATGTTTGCAGAAAATAAAACCGTTAGTTAAGCTACTACTTCAACTATCTTTTTACTAGTGCTTAATAAAAACGTAAATAATTGATCTAAAATGTGTATCTAGCTTCAGTACATTGGTACTTACATATTAGTACCAGTACTAGGACCTGGACTTAAATGTTTTTTAAGTACAAGTACAAGTCCGGTACTGGTACTCAAAAAATTCTCAAGTAAAAGTCCTGATACTGATACTTAACGCACTTATTACAAATACCGCTTGTAAATTAATTAAATACGTCTTCTAAATAGAGGTTATTTGCATCTCGACAGTGCCTCAAGAAATCTTACCGCCTTCAATGAACTAGAAAAAAAATTAGCGCAATATATCAGTAACTGCAGGACATGCTGAATCGATTTGCTTTGTTGAGAAGGAATTTTTTTTGGATTCTCCGGTATATAGCAAAAGCTGAAAAAAATTTTATTTGTTATTTCATTACACAACCCATTTGATTTTCATTGAAAGTTTCAAGTCTTGGTTTTGACTCATCAACAGGTCCCAAATAGCGAAATTGAGTGACTTGAAAAACAAATGAAAAAATAGAAAAAAGAAAAGAAATGAAAAAATGAAGAAAACCAAAAAATTGAGAAAAATAGGAAATAAATTTTTATTAAAAAATTTTAAAACCAGATTCATTCGGTTTTCGGCCGTACCGATGAGTGTAAAGTTTTCTGCTAACACGAAACGCTTCTTCTTCTTCCTTTTTCTTTTTTCAGCCCACTGCGGGCGAATGAATCTGCTTTTTAAATTTTTTAACAAAATTTTTTTTTTATTTTTATTATTTTATTTATTTTTTATTATTTTTCAAGTTACTCAATTTCGCTATTTGGGACCTGTTGATGAGTCAAAACCAAAACTTGGAACTTGTCACCCAAAATCAAATGGGTTGTATGCTGAAATAACAAATAAACAGTTTTTTACTTGAGAATCAAAAAAAAAATCCTTCTTGAACAAATATAAGTTTGCCTCGGTAAAAAATCTTAAAGAGTAATCTCTAATTTTGTTTGTTGAGAAGGTTGGCAATGAAGTGCCACAATCCGCTCTCTTCCTTCGCACAGCGTTGATTTTCATTTGCAGGTCTTGTAAATGCTACACAAAAGTAATCATTATCTGATGTGAAATTTGTCTTGCTAAAGGAAAACTCAAATACTGTAGGAACAACTTCCAAAATTATGTAGAAATTAAAACAGCAAAGGCTTATACGATATTTAATGATATCTCGTAAATGGAAATCTCGTCCAGTTATTTAACTGGCTATAAATTTTTCAAAATTTTTGATCTGACTTTTAGAAAGCTCTTGAACCTTATAAGTACCAGTACCAGTACCTGAACTTGTGCTTGAAAATTTTTAAGTACCAGTAGCAGAACTTGTACTTAAAAGATTTGAAGTATGGGTCCTGGCGTGCTGGTACTTAGAATAAATAACGGGGATTAGGCAGGGCGTCACTATCATATAAGTTGAGGACTCTAATTTATTTCCCTTAATACCTGAGAGAAGCAAAGGAGGGAATGTGAAAAACAAAAGTCTCTATTAATTAAACGACACCACTTTCTTTTATTTCTCTTTTAAAATCGTACATATTTTATTTTATTTTTAAAATAAACACTACTTCCGATGATTTAAGAAAAATTTAAATCGCGTCGGGTGTTTGAAGTGGACTGTACGGAATAGATGAGTGTTGCTAGGTTTCATTGCGATTAAAGAAAAGAATGCACTTTCACTCAATTCGTCAATTTCATTATGTACTAATCTATTTTCACAATAATTTAAATGTCCGACTAAAACTATTTCGTAAATACTCGACGCCGTTGGTCACGATAAGCAATAAATATCGCCAAAACGTCGAATGTTGACTAACTAGTTATCCAAAAATTGATTGAATGCTGATGACTTATACTAACTGATAAGCGATGTAACCATGGTTTTCTCTCTTCGGGTACTTAATAGCATTTAACGAGTTCTTCTGACCTTAACATCGCAACCTAGACAAAGTCTTATTTTTGAATTATTTAATTTTTTTATAATTATTTTATATATTTAGATTATAACACAACAAAAGATACACAAAAGAACGCCTCATACATTTTCATCGAAGATATATAACTGAAGCGAACAGAACAAATAATTCGCTTCAATCGACAGAACAATTTGTTCTCTCCAGTATATGAGAACAAAGTACACAAAAAAACACAGCTTATGTTTCTTGTGAGTTCTGTAACTTATAGACTCGCTCTACTCTCTGTAACTTTAGAAACTTTATGATTTTTTTAATCTATGCAATTTCATTGGCTCTAGGCATTACATATCAATATCTTGTAAATGTTCATAGCAATGCATAAAAAATGTCGGTCAAAAGCTGGGAATACTCATGAGCTGGTATACTTTGCAAACAAAATGTTTGTTAAAAAAGATTAATCTTAATTTGTTTCTGTTCAAGAAGAGTTTTTCCATTCTTCTCCCAAGTAGTATGAAAATATAAGAAGATTCCAAATGAAATCCTTTTTAGAGTAAAATGATTTGCTTTGCAAGTGCTAATTTGGCCAAAGCTCATTGCTAAAAATAATTGAGGACATTCGCAAGAAGAAGAATTATTTTTATTAAAGCTATTTTAATTTTTCGGAAGAAACTTCTTCTTTTTAAGTTATCTTTCTAAAAGATTTCCATTGGTAGGTAGACATCGATGGCTCGTGCACTTGAGAGGTATCTTTATGGGATTCATAACTGGCCGAAATATTTTTTTCTAATTTCGCTGAAGTGTGAGTGCTTTAATGAATTCAGTCGTGCTTTAATATTTTCAAATTTTAACCGCCTTCATACTCCCGGTCGTTGTTTCTTTTATTTATTTATTTTGTACATACAAATATTTTTGTTCTTGTATTTTAAATCTGACAGAAAGTGAATCCTGTTTGTAGGCGTAATACAGAATATAATATTTATCGCCTGCAATCTGTATTACGACATTATCGTAAATCTAAATTGACTAATACCATGCAGTTTGTTGTATTCATTCATACATATAAACAAACAAAATTTCCCCTTTTGAACTTACTTTGGATTACCACAGATTTATTGCTGTCTTTAATAAGTAATGGAGGCCGTAAATTTATATTTGCATGTACACGTATTTATGCTTTAGTGACATCGTGATTTATGAATCTCTTAAGCTTAATAAAAGTGATAGTGAACTTTTATTGTTTGCAGTATAAATATTATTTACTGGGCGTAATTCCAAGTTGCTACATTTTCATTTTGCGCTTGCAGAAAATTGAGGCGATTAAGTTTTCTTTTAACACATGTAGCAGTAGCATAGCAGTCGGTATTTTATGGATATTTATGATTCAGAAGTGTACGAAAAGAAACCTGACATTTTTAAACTGAGGCTTAATAAGTTTTTATTAAATTGCAGATGGCTTAAAATTCAATTGGAAATCAATTTGTTAAACGAAGGAAAAAATAATATGCAATGTGGTAATATCGATTAAGTTCTCGTTTAAATTTCTTTGTGAAAGGTTTTATTTAAAATTGGGAAAAAAAAAAACTACTACATACAGAGCTACGTTAAAGCCTAGCACCTAGCAATGATAAATAACGGTAACATTTTTGTTTTATTTTAAGTATTATTTTAAAAAAGGGGCCTTGACTTTGTTAACCGCCTAGGAGCCTTGGACCTTCATGCCCGGACCTGGCTAGCATAGTAGTTCACGTGTCGTATACGAAATTAATGTATAGTAATACGACCTATAAAATAAAGACCGTGGTGGCTCAAGGTTTTCTAGGTGATCTTCACATACCCAATAATACCTAATAGTCTATAAACATTGATTTAACATATTATTAAAAATTTTCATCGTTTTATTGCTTTATGTTTTGGTCAATAAAAGAGCAGGGGTGTTTTTTGTAATACATAATTATAAACAATTTTTTTTTTAAATTACGACTGTAAAACTTTACATTTTGCCTAGAAATATGCAATTTTTCTTTTATATGAAGAAATTATACTGCAGCAGGTAAATCGCTAGTCATTTTGCACCCAAGTACTGCTAACAGCAACAAATGCGGACTAGCGACATCTAATATTGCTTTGAAGACATTAGATTATTAATAGCTTATGACATGCAATCGGCACTAAGCATAGCGATTATTAGCCTTAATAAAAAAACAAAAAAAAAAAAACAAATGGAAAAGTGTAAAAAAAAACACGTTGCATTATGGATGGTGCATCCGAAACCGTTTCCTTTCTACTGTTATAAAATTTCCATCCCCCGTGCTGCTGTTTTAAACTAGCCATTTTGGAATTAAAGCCTACTTCTTATTTCATCTGCATACCATAAATGCATATCACACAGAATATAAATTAATTTTATGGAAATTCTATGATCTCAATAAATGTATTTAAGTAGTTGCCAATTTTCAGCTTTTAAAACGCTAAATTCACATGAAATATTACTAATGATTTTTGCTGTTCGTGCTGACGACCCATCAGCTTACTTTAAATTATAATTTTTCTACTTCTATGGCTAACATGTCTGCTGTAAAATTTTTAACGCAGTGGAGCCTGAAAAAAAAATGTCAGCCAAAACATATTCTAACGGTTATTTGCAATAACTGTGTTAGCTTGGTAGTATAAATTAATAGCGAGTCCCTTTTATTAAACAGGATTTAAATATATCTTGATGCCAAATGGCAAGTACTCTGACATTATGTTTAAATGTACATGTAGACTAAACTTAATACATATGTATATAAATAAGTAAAAGTACAACGAATTATTTGGTATCACTCTGGCTATATCTTGCTAAGAGAATTCACATTCAAATTCAAATTCAAATTTATTTATTATTAACTTTATTCAATTAAGACATGAAAATAGTCTTATAGGATGAAAAACAAACTAACTACTAAATTTACTTAAAGTAAAATTAAATGTAACGCTATAAAATTTGATTAGAACAACTAATAGCATATTAGTATACTATATACGAAAAAAGAAAATATTCCGCACAACTCTTGTTACTATAAAGAGAAAATCAATAAATCTACAAGTAATATGCAACTTAGTACTAAAAAATAGTAGTCCTTTAGTCATGTATCTAGCTAATTCCATACTAAATTTATCTCTGCTGTGTGCTCCCCTAAGCTCAATATGAAGGTGATTCCACAGCCTGGTAGCCTGGACAAGGAACTGACGCTCTGACTTCACACACGCATATTGTGGACTAATTAACATAGGAGTTCGGTTAGAATGAGAAAAATTAAAAATATTATACAGATAGTCCTACTAGCCTACTAAAGAACATCCATTAACTGAAATAACATGTGCACTGATATGGTCAAATCTTCGAAGTTCGTATATGTAACGAACAGCTGAATTGAAGATAGTGTTGAGCTTCCGCATTTATATAGTGTCCATCTTACCAGCAAAAATTTCGTAGCCATACATAATGAAAGGAATAATGAGCGTAAGAACAAGCATACATCTGATGGATAGATAGGTTTTGTTTTATCTTATTTTACTTGTTGCATTCTCTTCATTCCATTCATTTATTTAGTCATTTATTTATTCAGTTAATTTTATATGTTAACTTATTCCTTTCTCTTTGTATGTTTTTTTACTTTGTTTTAATCTTAATGTCAACCTTAATTTCATTTTAATTCAATTTAATCAATTTTAATTTCATTTTAAAAATTATTATAACTCCTCTAATTGTACCACCTCGTTTATAATTCTATTATTTGATAGTTTCTGTTACAGCGAGTTTGCCCGTGGTGTTTTTGTTGTTTTTCTTGACTTTGTACTCAATTTTATAATACTATTATCTATTTTATACTCGTAACGTAGCTTAGGCTGAGGTTCTTTAATAAATTCTTTTTCTATTCTATTCTATTCTAAATATAACACCGAGAAGTGCTTTCCTCATTTAGTTTGTCCACACCATCATCAACCAACCCCAAAGGTGTGCAGATATAAAGTTGGAAATCGTCAGCATGGAGGTGAAATTTAGAGTATCTTATCACAATCCGTAGGCTATTTATGAAAATCGAGAAAAGCAGCGGACCCAAAATCGAGCCTTGAGGTATACCATAATTCGTTAACAAGAGCTCAGAGTATAAATTGTGGCATTTGACCATTTGGATTCTGTTATAGCTCTCCCTGGTGGGTCGGTACGACTGTGTATTTTATTTAGTACCTACCCACACACGGGTTTGCACTGCGCGGTTGAGATGCAACATGTTGTCGGTATGCAGCGTTGCGATATGCCTTGTTAGTAGAGAAGCGGCATTTACCGAGTTGAGAAGTGAGTTTTGTCGTGAAATTAACAAAATGTCTGCTGATTTAGTCCATAGTATGTATGACCGTGATGGAGATCCATGCAGTACGACATCGATGGGATAAATGTCGTACAAATACTAGGTCGCCACCGTACCGGGAAGGGCCTTACAGAGATAAGATGCCACAAGTTTGCACGCAGAGAGCGAAAAATTGTAGTTGTTGCCCAACTTATTTATTAAAAGCCTGTGATTGACCTTATTGAAGGCCTAAGAGAAGTCCAGCAGAACAAGCGCAATAACCTTATCTTCATCAATTTCCAACGGTATGTCTTCAGTAACTTTCAAAGAGAGGTGTCTTGCAACTATATTAATATTTAAATTCAGATTGATAAGGATTCAAGAATTTTTTTTTTTCAAAATATGCACAAATCTATGTTTGTACAAAATTTTTTCAATCTCTTTGGACAGGAAAAATAAAATATATACATATAGGTCTATATTCTGGAACAGCCGTCTTCGTTCGTTATCTTACTGGAATTAGTTTTGCTGTCTTCCTGATGCATGGGTATGAAAAGGGTAATAAGATAGTATTGATGACGTGGGTCAGAGAATGAATAATAAAAGGGAACAATTGTTTAATAAAATTTCGGATGAATGCCATCAAGACCAAATGCATTGAATTTAACAGAGAAAATAGCTTCAATAATATAATCCATTTCAGCTCTAATTACTGAAAAGCCTTCATAAAGGGTAACGTCGGCGCAGAAAAGCTGTCCATACTGCAAGCAGAAGAAGAATTAGTGGAAGAAGCTACAAACTCGGTATTTAATATATTAGAATCTGAGTCCACTATATTATTTTCTTTGATACTACAATACCAGCATTCTTCTTCTTCTTTGTTGTTAGCTTTACATCAAATTTCTTCTATTGTATCTTGTTTTTGATTTTAAAATGGTATTCGGCCTGGTAGTTTTAGTGTCACCCGGAATTTTAGATAATATTGCACAATTGGCCTCCGGAATTGTAGTTGTGGAATTTCATTACCTGACTAGTTAAGCTAGAATAGATTAGTTCTAGTATCAGATTTTACTCCGAATTCCTATACCGTAAATAGAAAAATCCAGTTCTGTGAAAATTGCGGAATTAATTAATTAAATTTTCAATTTAGTATCTTTCGATTTGTAGAAGCAGCTTCCGATTTCTTCGACTCAAAATCCTCTTAAAATCGTATTCAGCTTTCAAACGTTCACCTCTTATTAATGCAATCTATGTTTACGCTTTTTATTGTCTTCTCGTTAAGTTATCTAGAAGTCGGTCTTCGTCTTCATCAACTAAATCTTCATTTGTTAGTGGACTTACTTCAAGAGGTTCGTTCACGCAAAATTTCATGTATACACACATCGGTATATATCTTCACTTTTTATTATAGAAATAGTTTCTTTTAGTTTTATTTCTCTGAAAATAAAATGCATAAATTTAAGACATTACTTACTAGTAGGGTATTAGCCTAGTGTCTACTGAATTACTACACTCAAACATAAATGTACAGAAATCGTAATAACATTGTGATATTAACAATTAATGCATTTTGGAGAGGAATACACAAGAGGAATAGATAGCTGGCTGTGAGTTTCTGGGAAAGCTATTGTATAAAGCTTATGATGTGCTTCTTAATTCTAGAACTCATAAGAAAACTGGTGCCGACTTCTTGGAGTAGCTTGATATACCTATAAGATTATAATTAGACATCGACTAAAATATGTATGCAAATATGCACGAAAAAAAAGCCAAAATATGCACAAAATATGCACTATCAAAAAAGAAACAACTTTGCTAGTGAATATTATTTTACTATTTAAATCAACAGCTGTGCTCTTTTGTGTACCTTGTTCTAGAACTCCCATATACTGGACAGAGAGAAACTGTTCCGTCGATTGAAGCGAACTATTTGTAAACTGTTCGCTTCATTTATAAATCTTCTATGAAAATGCATGAGGCGTTTTTAAGACAACAGTGGTAGTAATATTTAAAAATCAACAAAATACACAAGAATTAGAAATTAATTATAGTTTTTATGACACTACATTCATTACAATTACTTTTCTAAATTTTCAATTTAAAATTTGTGACTAACAATAATTTTTACACCGAAAATAAACATTCTACGTCTACCGACGTAAGAGTGAAAAATCTAAAATTTAGCGCTATATTCGCAGAAATCACCTCAGGCAAGATTTAACCTGTGCTATTAATGTAAACAATTGATTGGTTAATTGCTTCAAAACCCGGATTTTAGGCAAGAACAGTGTCTAACTTATTTTAGAGTTTTATTGAAAATGAGCCTGGAGGTGCATGAATTAGATCCACCATTTTTTTCTATGATTGTAGCAATTGAATTATAATTAGGATGGTTTTTGGTTTTTAGCTTTTCAAAGACGTCGAGTATTTCATTTCATCTCTCGTGCCTACTATCTAACGCATTTGAAATTGATAAACACAACCTTTTTTGCCGAATTATGCACTATAAACGAGAAGGTATTATAATATGCAATAACGTTGCAAAAATGTACTTAATGCAATTATATATGCAAACATGCAAATGCATATAATCCGATGTCTAATTAGAATATATTATATTCATGTTCATGGCTTCAGGTTTAGAGTAGGGTCGACTAGGCCACTAGGACCATGCAGACACTGCGATCAGAGTTGATCTATTGTGCCTTCCCCTTAAGTGGCTAGGAAAAATCTAGTATTTTTTCGTGGTCGATTATTGACCTTGGGGTTAGATTGCAAATCTTATTTGGAGAGATAAGTGTTTCTCCAGTGATTTGCAAGCGCTGGATAATTATATATGAAATGCTTTGAGATTTTATCTTCCTCTTCTAACAGTCGACACAGGTCGCTGTCGGATTTGCTTTTTTTTTGACAAATTTACGGAAGGAGTTATGTCCAGTGAGTGACAGCCTCAGCGACTTTCTGCTAAGATCAATTATTTGGCGCGTCTTTAGGAGGAAAAGGGATGAAAAAGTCCTGCCCCACATCGGGCGCACTACGCCAGAGGAGATTCAGTTGCCTGTTTTCCCATTTACGCAGTTCCCCCCTAAAGTGGCTATCAGGTAGGGATCAGTAAATGGACTGTCGGCTCCGGCGTTAGCTAGTTCGTCTGCTTTTTCATTACCGTTTACTGCTTCGTGTCCAGGAACCCAAAGCATATTTACTGTGTTGTCCGTAGTCAGTAGCTGGAGTTTCGAGTAGTAGTTCCAGACTAGTTTTGACTCAAAGTCTTAAGAGATGTACAGATGTATGTAGAGGTTGAAGTTCTTGCAGCCTCTGTGTAGGCTTTCCTGAACTCCAACCTCTATAGCATAGATCTCTGCCTCAAGAATGGAAGGCTAGGCACCAAGTGGAATGGAACTTCTGGAAGGACCACTCCAAACGCCTGTGTTGCCATCCTTCCTGGATCCGTCAGTACACCCAGACATGATCCCGTCGATTATCTGGCTTCTTTCGGTATAGGTTACTTCGAAGGAATATCTTTTGGGCATAACATCTGTTGGAGCATCTAGGTCTTCAATTAGTGTACCTTTATGAGTCCATCTAACTTCATATATTACAAGAATAAACATAATGTCTTAGTTTTTTTTTTCATTAAGATTGTGCAAATGCTAGCTCTGTAGCGTCCGAGGATCTAAAAATGAAATTAGATAGTTTTATCGCCTTGATTTGGAGATTTGTCCTCAAACTAGTATCTCTGGAGGCAGAAGACTTTGTAGTAAAACTTGGCCAACATGATTATATTAGGATTCAGCTATGGTAGCTGGTTGTTATTTAAATGGGTGTGTTATTACACTCGGGAGGATTATCAACCAGTTGCAGAAAAGAACTCTTTGCCTAAATCCTAAACGTTAAGTCTTTCGTAAACTTTTCTTTTCTTTTTGATAAATAAACATAAAAAGTATTGCCGCTTGCTTCAAAATAAAAAAGAAAATCTTGTTCTCTTGCGGCGTTTTTCTGTTCTTTTTGTTATACTCTCTGACTAGTTCTAGACAAAGGAACACAGCTGATTGTATAGTATCGAGAAATATTCATAGAACCTTTGTTTTTTTGTTTTTTAACTCGAACTCTTATTACAAATTTCAGCTTTAATACGTGCACACCTATTTTTATATAGTGAAAGTTACATACATACATATAGTAGTATTGATGGATGATGATAGTAGGCACTTAAGGCACTTAAAGAATGAAAACAAGCTGACGGGCAATGGCTAGGTACACATTTTAAATGTTCAAACAAAATAAAATGTTTGCCATAAAACGTGTAGAAGACGATTACGGCTACTATAATGAAAACTGTTTCCAAATATATCCGTAATCAATTTTTCTATGCCAAATTTAACATTGATAACATGATTAGATGTTTAATCGTGGAATTTGATTTCAAACAATATTAATAATTACAATGGAACTTCCGTCGCAGTTAACAGAATAAATATAGGTACCTACGTATTGAGGTCTTCTGGCGCCATTTAATTACCTCAAATGGGTAGTTAGTCTTATTTTTAACTAGTTGGAGCTCAAAAATGTTTTCTTGGTTTAACAGTGATTCAGATAAAATTTTTGAAATTTGCTGATATGAAATTACTGTTGAATAAATCGATAATGCATTATTTATGTATGGCTCTTATCAAGACCGAACTTCCCATTAATTTCACATTAAAATTTTTTAAATAATTTGTCTTTACTGATATACGTTCATAATTAGATTGTAGGTAAACAAAATTAATGAAAGATAAACTGAACTATGTTGAATGAAGTATGTAGGTAGAAATATATGAAAATAATAGAAGAAAATAAATTTTCGAAATATTTTGAAGTACCTTTAGCTGATTCGTAGTACGTATGCGTACATGCTACAGATTTTTTACCAGGATAACTGCAGGGTCTTATTTGTTTTTGAAATTTTTTATTATTACAGCGATGTGGGCTCTGATTTCGATCTATTTCCATATATTTTTGTCACATACTTTGACATTTCACCACAATTTTGGCGTAGTTCGGCTTTCATTTTGATTTACCATTTTCATATGGCATAAAATTAACAAAATGAATATGCAGTGATTTAATTTCAGAATATACGAAAACTGCTCTCAAGGTTATTAGAAAAGCTTTGAACTGTTATAAATGAATATTCAATACATACTTACAATATAGCAGGTGCTCAATGTCAAAATAATTTAATTTTTTCATCAAAAACAAAGCCATTTTCTAATTAAGACAACAACTTAAATTCAACTATTAGGTACTACTTCGGCCAAATTGTAAATAACACATTTACCTATACAAATGAAAATAATTCTGCTTAATCCGAGGTACATTCAGAACCATGCGGAGTCCGAAAAAAATGACGATATGGATTTAAATAGATTCATCCTGAACGAGAAAAAAACTGCAGCAAAAAACACAAAAGAAGTATGTAGAAGAAAAAATCATTCTATCCTGTCCTTAGACTATATAGCAAACAAATAGGAATGCTTATAAGCCAAATTTAGTGAAGCTTCCCCAATGTTTGTGTTAAGCTCAAGTTTTCTTATGTGCTTTCTGTAAAATTATAGGTATTATTGTATGAGCAGATGGACCGTACACACGTTCAAGATCATTATGGATGATTGAAAATGTTTTATTTGTAATATGGTCGGCAATGCTCAAGATAAGGTTTCCTTATCTATTCGGAAAAAATTCCAAGATAAGATAAGAAAAAGGTCGTCGGGTGGGCAAAAATGATCGAGTCCTAAATGAGAAAAACAGTACATAGTCCCATTAAAAACGGAATAAAAAAAATGTTTACCTACAAAAACGAAGATTTTGTATATATATTACACAACATTCGTCCACTAATGGTGGAACGTGGTTCGTAATGACAATACCTTGTATTCCCTGTACCTTGACTTAAGGGACCTGTCACAATGAAGCGCGAAAATAAATTTGTTGCGGATTTCGGGTTGCAGATTTCAAGACAATGTCATCTCCCGAAACACATAAATTGGCCAGCAAGATTTTGTGACTTGATGCCGTACGACTTCTTTCTGTAGGGATTTACGAAATTTTATGTCTATGACAAGCCACAAATAATTCCAACTATATTTCTTTGACAGGCATAATCAAACTTTGACAAAAATGTTCTTACCATAGCAGAAGAACGGCACATCAGTAACATCATTAATTACTGAAAAAATCCTATTGGAAATCAGGTAAAATTTAGATGGGACGACCTATACTGCAATTTAGGCAGAGATGATTTTCAGAAGTCTATTTAAATATCTTCTTTAAGTAAATATTCATACATTGCATTCCTTTCTGAGGACATCTGACATAAATCTGTACGTCATCAGTAGGTATATAAATGAATATTAGTATGTGCTAGTACATGTAGTAGGTCATTTACTTATGGCCTGAATAATAATGGTCCTTTGATAGATCCCTGTGGAACACCTTTTACCAACAGAATTTGATTAGATTAGAACATTTGAATATATTGCAACTTACCATAGAGTGAATCCTTCATTAACCTTGCGGCGGAAGAGAAAAACTCAAATTGCACTTTCAATTTAGATAATAAGGTGGTATGATCAACTCGATCTTTAGAGAAATCTAGTAAGACAAGTTTTGTGATTAAGTAGAGCAATCTCACAGATGCAAGACCTTCGCATACAAAATTACCATTCTGTTATTAGCGAGGTTTTCTGAGGATAGTTTGATGTTCGGGTTAAACAAGTTTTTCAAAAGCCTTCGCCAGGAAGTATAAGAAACTTTTTGGCCAAAAATCGCTAAATTCTTTTAGATCTTACACTTGGGTATTAGGAAGACTTTCGCTCCCTTCCATAAAATAGGATAGGGATTAAGCACTTGGTAAGATAATTGGTACTTGGTAAGATAATTCTAAGAAACCGGGGAGAAAGATCATCACAGCCAGAATTATTTGAGCTAATGGACATTATAACTTCATTGTCCTCACTCTCATAAACACAACGAAAGCTAAAGCCTTCCCAAGAAAAGGCGAGCTCACGAGATTTACGTTCTGTCTCTGAGTTAAAGGGAATCTGATTAAGACTAAATGAGATAGATGTTTAGCTTGCTAGGATCACACTCAACTGTAGCATTCTTCCAGCCATATATAGATGCTACTAACTCGCAGGTTTTCTCACAATCGATTTGTAGATAAGTTAGAATCCAATTTTAAGCAGTAATATGTTCTTTTCAAGTAACGCATTTAGCTGGTAACTGGGGACTAGCTTTTAACCACGTAGACTATCTAGACTTTTAAGCCGTTTATATTGGCGGTACAAAAATTCACGTTCGACAATCACTTAACGAACCTAATTCGTAAGCCATGAGTTCCCAGGCTTAATGTGCCGAATAGTAGAGTGGAAATATTTATTGTATAGATCTAATATATATATATACGTTTAACATTTGAAGAGTCAGACACACCATTCCATGAAAGAGCATAGCATTCAACCAAAAACGCTGAAATATTAATACAGTTGTAGTCGCGATAAACATAAAATGTAGAGGGTATACCCATGCATGGGTTAAAATCGGAGATCGCGAAAAGTAAACTCATAGTCCATAACACTAAGTGGAGGATATTCAAGGCTAAATAATATATTGTTAGGGTTAGCGCCAAGCAGCAAGTCCAACAGAGACCTGAGAGCTTACTTAAAATTATTTATTCAGAATATCAATGATGAAAACTAAAAATACAGGGAGCTCGGTATTAGAGTATCATGAAAGGTTATGAAATTAAAAAACAGTTCTAAGTTAATTTTTTGAAAAAAAAAGTAACCTTGACTACAAGAGTGAAAATCATCCTAATGGAAGACTTAGATCCAGCGATGCTAGACGTACGATAATTCTTGTACATGTACGCATATTTCTACTCAGGTACGATGTACGAGGCAAAATGTATACTCGTGTCAAATATTTTCCAACCAGAATTTTCACACTGTAGAAAATACTACTGACAAAAGTGGAGTAAAAGATGATTTATGAAGAGTAAGCAGAACCGTAACCCATATATATATAAAAATAGCTTGGATTGGGTTCAAACACCATAATTTCCATAAATTTGTCCTACATGTAATTTTTTTAAACACGATTAGAAAGAAAATATATTGGGCTGTAATTTGTCATGTAATGTTATATTTCTGTGGGAGCGATAGTTTTAGGCTCAAGGCCTGATCTCAAGATACCGAACCGATACTCCATTACTCATGCCTGTGTCCTATGGCAAAGCCGCCGAAAGACTGTGACCATAATGGCTTAATTTGAAATTCAGTTATTTCAAGGAAATGAAGAGGTGACATACTATGGACGAAAATTATTTCATTTGGAGTGCCAGTTCCGTAATATGAGTAAAGATCATGGCAGAGTTCAATAATTTAATTAAATGTTATCAAGAAAATTTGCGAGTATTTGCTATAGTTGCAAAGCATTTTGAATAGAAGACAATTTTTCTTGTTGAAATATACCAAAAAGAGAAGTAAGCGACAAAGAAGTTTCTTCCATGATCAGCTGATAAATGTCACTGCTAACTTTATTGGAAAAACTTTTCACTTTCCAATAAATTCAGCTCATTTTAATGACGGTAGGTGGCACTTTTACTACAATTTCATTAAATGGAGTAAAATTTGGTCCATTTGAAAAAGAAGCGAAATGTTGCAAATGGGTCCTTGATGGATTTTATTTGTGTGACACACTGCACATTTGCCTCCATTTAATTAAAAATTAAGTCATTATGGAGACAATCTGTCTAGGGTATAAGAAACTGCAGCACATCGTTGACGAGTGTCGACTTTTCCCTTTGGACCAATTTCCTCCACACAACACTAAAGAAAGGGAAGTTAACATATTTTGGCACAAGCTTTCCCGAATCTACACTGTTGATGAAGACCACAAATATATAATTCTACCTCAATTAACGCTATCCGTTTTAACTCTCGCACATTCTAATGGCGATATCGAAAGGATTTTTAGTAAGAACAACCTAACAGCTCAATGTTTTAAAACCACGGACCGAATCCGTTATGACTTTTTACGAAAAAAAAAACTTACTTTACTTGTTATTCCTGACCGATAATAGTTTGAAGTTAAAAAAACTAAGCTGGAAAAGCTTATTATTTTTTCTGGAAAAAATAATGGCTAGAAAAGATAAAAAGCTGGGCTCGCTTTTTATATTTTTACAGGCCAGGAATAACAAGTAAATTAAGTTTATTTCGTAAAAATTCATAACTGGTTCGGTCCCTGAAAATAAGAGGCCAGCTTGGCTTTTTATACTTCCGGCTTTAAAACTTGTTACTTCCAGCTCGAAAAAATAAAAAGTCAAACTGGCTTTTTAGTTTTGACAGAAAAAATAATAAGCCTTTCCAGCTTAGTTTTTTAGGTGTTTTTTGTTTGTTTTTAAAGCTAAGTTTCCAAAAGCTTTACATCGAAACGGGTTTCACGAGACATCTTTTGATATATTCCACTAAATTCCACGATCATGATTTACCCAGATTTTTTTTTTTTTTTAATTTTCAAAATACCAGTTATTTTCGGTCCCTGTTAAAAACACAGTCGAAAGAAACCTAGCAGCCATCATACAGTAGAATAAATCTGCTACTGCAGTGCGACCTGATGATGAAAACTTCCACCAAAATATTAACTTAGACCCAGATAATCCTGGTATAATCTAGATGTCTTTTATTTTAAGAACAAGACTAATACAAAAATCGGTTTAAAAAATTTATCAAATAAAACTTTTTAAAAGATATCCATTCTTTGTGTTATAAAAAAAATTAAATGAAATGATACTAAATATTCCCCAGTTTTAATTAAGCCACCATTTCTCATTAATTTCGCGATAAGCCTAGTGTATGAGAATTTTTCATGACGTACGAGATTTTTGTAAAGTTGGTGCGAGAATCCATTTGTTTCAGTCTAGCAATTTAAGTTTACTTAGTTTACCTTTTCCGATATAATACGAATACGTCTTGTTGCGGAGAGATGTCTGTTTGTAATCACGAAAACCATGAAGGATATGCCTTAAACTCGGTTATATTATTCGAGGTCAACTTAAATCCCACCAATACTAAAAATTGTACAGTTTACTTAAACATGGCCCAAAACATACAAACTCATAAATATTAAAATAAAATAAAATATACATAAAATATAAACAGTAGAATTTATTATTATTACAGGAACATGGGTTAGCTCTTCTCTGGCAATTGGAGCTTTTGTTGGAGCAATACCATCTGGCTTCATTGCTGACGTTATCGGAAGAAAGTATACAGCACTAGTGATGGACATTCCTTTTATAATAAGTTGGATAAGCATAATATATGCTAACGCACCAGGATGGCTGTACCTTGGCAGATTTTTAATGGGTAAAGAATGGCCTTCAATGTATTTTATTGAATTGTGAGTTTATTAATGAATTTCTGTTGCAGGTGTGTCTACCGGAAGCTTTTGCGTCGTTATCCCAATGTATATATCAGAAATAGCTGAAACAAGTATACGTGGATCTCTGGGCACATTTTTCCAACTATTCCTTACCATAGGTATCTTAATGGTTTACATAATTGGAGCGTTTGTAAATTGGGTAACACTCAGCGCTATTTGTCTTTTGATGCCAATTGCGTTATTCATTTGTTTATTCTTTTTACCCGATACTCCGACATATCTCCTGAAGAAGGTAAATATTGAGTTTTGAGAAAAGATTCTTCAGTTTTTCTGTTAATTTTTTTCGTTTTTTCAAAATCTAACTTAATTTTTAGGGTCGACGTGCTGAGGCTGCTCTATCTCTAAAATGGCTTTGGGGACGATACTGTGATTCACGTTCCGCAATCCAAGCGATTCAAAATGATTTAGATAAAGCCGGTAACAATGGATCAGTTATAGATGTGTTCATAAATAAAGCTAGTCTCAAAGGACTGCTTATATCGTTGGCTCTTATGCTATTTCAGCAGTTTTCAGGAATAAATGCAGTCATATTTTTCACAGTGCCAATTTTTCAGTCAGCCGGTAGCACTCTAAATGCCTTCATTTGCAGCATTATCGTTGGAGTCGTTCAAGTTTTAATGACATTCGTTTCGTCCTTATTAATGGAGAGAGCTGGTAGAAAAATACTTTTGCTATTCAGCAGTACAATTATGGCAATTTGTTTAGCCATTTTGGGAACGTATTTCAATTTGAAAGATCATGGACATAATGTATCCAGTATTGGATGGCTACCACTCTTATGCGTTGTTTTGTATATCGTGACATTTTCAATTGGATATGGTCCTATACCATGGCTAATGATGGGTGAACTTTTCGTACCTGATGTGAAAGGTGTGGCCGCATCATTAACTGTAATGTTTAATTGGGTTGCTGTGTTTGTCGTTACTAAATGTTTTGATGTAATGGTCATATCATGGGGATCGGATTTTACATTTTGGTTCTTCTCAGCTTTTATGATATTGGGTACGGTGTTCGTGGCACTTGTTGTATTCGAAACAAAAGGAAAGAGTACAGCAGAGATTCAAATGCAATTAGCTGGAGAAAAATAATAAATAGTTAAAATCAAAATTCCATCAATGACATATTTTGTTAATGCGACTCAAACCTCAGCAATTCGACAGTACAATATCGAACTTTGTGGGATGGACATCACTTTGACGAAGGCAGAATATATTATTTTTTATTTTAATACATAGTAGGTAATTTTTGTAATGTGTAGTAGTTAAGCTAGAATGTTAATATGTAAGCAAGACTGGACCTAAGTGCTGCTTTTGTTATTCGATCCTTATTGTGATACCCGCCGTTCATCTGTATGTCTATTGACTGTTTAAAATTTTATAATTACTATTCAATTATAAAGTTGTTGACATTTTATTCTACAAGAGATATTATTTTAGTGTCAGATTAGTTTTAATGATTTTAATTGTAGACGATTGATTTGTTAATAAATTAGCCAATAGTCATTTTTAGATAATTCTTTTGTTCCAACATTTTTCCAAATAATCCGACTTCCTTTAAATAATTGTAGTAGAATATCTTCCTTTTATGAAGGCATTCCACCACAACAAGTATCGCATATATGTAGATGTACATTGAGGTAATGTTTTCCACACTTTTTTAAATAATAGTGAAATTATTATCAGTTGCTAAACACTACTTTTTTTTATACACTGCACTTTCTAAAACTACTGCAAGCTTTCTTGATTCTATTTCAACGCTATTGACTTGTGTTCTCAGCGTCTAGCATCACCTTAGTTTGTTTCAGATAAAAATTGGACAGATTCAGACGTACCGGATAAACTTAATCGTATGTCGCCACACTTAAGGTTTCGTTGGTCAGGTTTTTCGCCAGGAAAATGGATTCTAGGTTAAAACTTGTCAGGTCTTAAAACTTGAAGCTGATTGAAGATGGTTCTGGTTTGGTCATTCGTACTAAACTAAAACTTATTGTGATGCAACATGGACATGGCGTACGTCTTCCCCTGTTTCTATAAAAATATCTTCTATAGAAACATAAAATTTTCAAACCTTGCTCAGATCTACAGATGAATATAGATTGAATCTCACTTTTTATACCCTAGATGAAATCATAGAGTAAACTAAGTTCACCTAGAAATAATCAATGTAGAACAAAATAGATCAGACACCTATGCACAAAATTATCCGCCTGTCCGTCCTCACGATAACTCGAGAACGCTTGTACTTAGAGAGCTGAAATTTTACATATGGGCTTTAAAAAAAAATTAAAGTTAAGTTCGACAAGTAAAAAAGCTAGAATTGGTCTAAGACCAATTCTTATGATACCCTAGATGAATGCCCATATTAAATTTCGTATGGTCACCTATCTGTGCAAGTTTGATTTTTGAAGTGGTTTTTCGCATATGTTTCTAGAACGGTTCGTCGGACAGAAAAAATTATTATAACCAATTTTATAGGATTTCGTATTGAGGAAGTTTTTAGTACAATAAAAATGTCTAGGACTGATCGTTTTCATAATATATGTAAAAAACCTCAATTTTTATATAGCAACAACAAGAAAGGTTTGCCCGATTTAGTCCGTTTTTGAAATTTTATTTGTTATTATTATAAACATCACCATAACACCATGTACCAAATTTCAACTTTCTATGTTGACACGTTCTCATGCAGTGTCCAAATATATAGTGGAAAACGAAATTTTTGTATGGCAACCCCACGAAAGAGTTGCTCGATTTGTCTCATTTTCGAACTTAATTTTATTGTTTTTTTTTAAAGTCCGTGTACAAAATTTCAGCTTTCTAAGTGAACGCGTTCTTGAGTTATTGTGCGTATGCACAGACGGACAGACGGACGGACGGATATACAAAAATCAAAATAACTTTGAATATTATGCGTGGGTGTGCAATCCATTTTGCTCTACCATAATTATTTCGAGGTGTTAGAAATGGAATGACAAACTTAGTATACCATTTAGATTTAATTTAGGGTATAAAAATGGGTTAAATCAGGTAACTCCTTCGTAGGGATGCCATACAAAAATTTCGTTTCGTAACAGAAATTTTTATACATAGTGTTTTCGTAAAAATGGTAAATAT
This sequence comes from Dioctria rufipes, assembly GCA_963924295.1. Classification (NCBI taxonomy): domain Eukaryota; kingdom Metazoa; phylum Arthropoda; class Insecta; order Diptera; family Asilidae; genus Dioctria; species Dioctria rufipes. The sequence continues at coordinate 269,228,054 of OZ002741.1, read as the reverse complement.
AATTTCAAAAATGGAATAAATCGGGCTACCTCTCCTTTGTGTTGCCATATAAAAATTTAGGATTTTTACGTATACTTCGAAAACGGTCAGTCCTATACGGTTTGTACTGAAAAGTTCTTCAAAATATGAAATCTTATAAAATTAAAATCATTTTTTCTGTCCGACGAACCGTCATAGAAATATATGTGAAAAACCTCTTCAAAAATCAAACTTGCACAAATGGGTGACCATACGAAATGACATACGGGTACGGACATCTAGGGTATCATAATAAGAATTGGTTTTAGACCAATTCTACTTTTTTCAATTTGCTTTTTCTAATAGTACTGATGTCATCTTCAAGCTGAAAATACGAAACGTACAAAACACTGATCAATTAATTGTTGTATTCCTAAATTAGTTTCAAACTCATCCATTGTATTATTTTTTAAGTTTTTTTCTTTCCAATTTTCCATATCTATGGAAATATAGCAGTATGACCGTTTTATTTAGCAGCTGAGCAGTTTTTTAAGAACATTGCGAACATCCTACGTGTTTAAAAAAAAGTATATTTCATTAGAATTAAAATATGTAGGGTAAGGTGCTGTATTTTGGTACCTTTTTTGAAATAGTCTTTTTGTTTTACAAAATTAATGAGACAAATCTTAAGCAACCGATAATTTTAGATTGTCTAACCCATAACCTTTCCAAAAATAATTCAATATGCAGTTAAAATTTATATTTCAGGAAGTATGAAGTCCTGATTTCGGTCCAACGTACAACATGTTGCTGTACTATGGACAGTGGGGTATTGTACCACGGACATTTGTAGTTTACTAAGTAGAAATGATGTTATATCAACACAGTTAAATTAAAAAACACTCTTCATTTAACCAAGAATAACAATTTTTGCAAAGCAAGTTAGTAAACAAAAAATTGCTATAGATAGGTATACATATTAAATTTATAATTTATATAAAGGCCGGACTATGGCATTTTGAATGCAGAGAAATCGAACTTTTCGAACCAGCGATCAGAGAGGTCTCATCAGTATGGTTATCTCTGTTAGCCTACCATAGAAGTTCGATTTTTGGACATGTCCGTTGTACAAATATTTGAAGTGTTTAAGGTACATACCCAAGTTTACAAAAGAAACAAGACCGCCTGTGAAATATTTTAAGGCGCACAATTCACCAAATCATGCACGATTTATAATAGTATTTAGTAAATATAGGAAGAATAAAACTCAAACACTTTCAATTCATTATTACTGAAAAATATTTACTTTTTTCACAAACTAATTCTTAGAATAGCTTAAGTAGGTGGTAACTACAGTCCGTGAGGAAAACGAAATGACTAAGGTACACACATGTCCAAGATACAGTATCTTTCCCTATATATGGATTGAAGCAAAAATATAGTTAAATTTCTGCGTCAAAAATAAGTTGAGATATGAATTATTTTAATTAAAACTTATAAACTAATGGAACCTTTTAAGATAATGTGAAATCTTACCATCTTTTCTTTTAAAAATTCTCTATACAGGGTGTCCCAGAATAATATGACTATATTTTGCCAAATGATTCCTCTTGTCCAGACAAGTAAATAATTGTATGGCAAGGAGGGGGGGGGGGCAAAATGTCACCCTACTGAGTTATAGGGTGATTAGTAAAATATTAAACACCCTAAATCTTGAATAGTACAGGGTATATGGTCTATTTTAAGACGGCAGTGTATACAAAACGTTGAGGTCTATCTTATGACTGTTAAACCCCCGTCATACTTACCTCTGTTCTGGAGTTGTGACGCTTCAAATTCAAAATTGCGGTTTTCAAATTTTATTATACTTTTTTTTTATTTTTCGGTTATTTTTTAAAAACTGCTGCCACTAACATACACTTTTGTTACAAAAGTCTATTTCATTTATGTTCTATCTGTGACGGTTAAGGAGTTAACGCTCTTAACCTATTCAGGTCATACCGAAATTAGACGGTATTGTTTTTTTAAATGACGTGCTTTCAGTTACTAAGTGTACAAATTATCTGTGACCTGAATAGGTTAGAAGCAAATAACTCCTTAACCGTCACAGAAGGAACATAAATTTATATTGTTAAGTAAAGAGGAGACTCTGGACCTTAGAAATTTTGTAACAAAAATGTATGTTAGTGGGGGGTATGTTTGAAAAAATAACGGAGAAATAAAAAAAAAAGACAAAATTTAACAACAGAAATTTGAAGCGTCATAAATCTGGAGTGGGTAGGGCTACGAAGGTGGTTTTACATTCATAGGAAAGATCTTAAGGTTCTGCGTCTTAAAATAGACCATATACTATGTACTTTTCAAGATATAGGGTGTTTAATGAAAAAGGAGCATATTTTACTAATCACCCTGTAGCTCCCCCCCCCGTCACCCCTGCATACAATTTTTACTTGTGTGGACGAGAGGAATTATTTGGCAAAATATAGTCATATTAGTCTGGAATGTATCACTTGAATTTTTACTTGGTACATAGCAAGATCATCAATTCATTCTTCATGCTCTTCCATATTTTGGAAATCGAGTTTAATCTGAATACGAATATAATAAGTAAAGGTTAACACCTTTATTATCGTTGTCAGTTTAAGTGAGAAATGGCGTTACGGCCCAAAAATTGTTTTGTGATTGTCGTTTAAAGTGACATTTGTCGACTTTGGACGCATTACCGTTTGCGTATTAAGTAGACAAATGTTGATGTAAGTGATAATTAAGAGAAAATTTGACTCACTTGGTTTTTGTAAGTAACAGATGTTAGATGTGTGTAAGGAAAAGGAAAATGCAAGTGGAAAAAGATAAATTTTATGATGGCGTTTTAAGTTGTTCATTAAAACATAAAATTCAATAGTTTTTCTAATTTTTTTTTGCATTTGTAGTGTCAAAATTACAACAAAAAAACAATTTGAAGTCATGAAAGATTTTATGGTGAAGCATCCTTTTATAGCTAAAGGGCTGAAGTATAGTATGATTTTTTTCTTTGACATACTTTCAAAAATAACAACAATACCACGAAATGACAAATCTCATTTTTATCTACAAATGTAATTCATACCCTGACGCATGCCCTGATGCTATCTGTCACTTTAAGTGACAACGATAATAAGGCTTCGAAGAAAAATGTCACGTCACACCGTTCGACAACGACAATACGAAAAGTGAAGTGAAATGTGAGTGACTGCGGAGCTTGTCACTTCGGTGAATCGACAACTATAATAAGAGTGTAAAAAGTAAATTTTATATCATTTCATACCATATCACCTTTAAAATCAGAAACAAGCTCACGATAATTATTTATCTGGAATACTTTAACACGTCCGTAGAACTTGCAGTTCACAATACTAAATGAACACACAACATAATTCCCGTGTATCATTTTAATTGATTTTTATTCGAGTGAACTACACAGTTGCTTCCTTGCGTGAGTCATTAGAGAATTAGTTTAAATTTCTGATTTATTTTAACCCACAAATACAGTTGCATTAGAGTGTAGTTAGTGTCACTGACATGTATAACATAGACCGCTGACACCACTGAAATCCCTTACATTATCATGGGATCACTTTTCTATAGTTGTCGTTTTTTGGTTTAACGACTAGATTCCACTGAACTTGAAATAATAAGTTCTATACAAAATCCACCATAGTGCAGTTTCAGTACAGTGGATTTTCCAAATGAATATATAGAATAGAAATTGATGGTAATATAACATTTGTAATCCTTTCTCTGGTTCCCATAGCTATTTTTAGGGATAGGCTGACAAAAATTGATTAATTTTATTTCCTTAAAAATCGAATTTAAGGAATATTTGATGTTATAGGAGATAGCTTCCAATAAAAATAATAATTTTGAATATATTTGGAATTTTTTGAGCTTGTAACATGACTGTTAAAGCGAAAATGAAACTTGGAATTCAGATAGTTTTCACACCCCCGCCAACAAAAATGGACTCATATGAAATAGAAGATCAAGCAGTTCATGTTATACATGTCAGTGGTTAGACTCACTTAGATTTTAGATTTTCGCATTTTTGCATATAGCCGGACCAGCAAGCATTAAACTATTTACATATGTACCAACATATCCAGGGTTTTGCTTACTTTTATGAAAACAAAAAAAAAAAAAAAAAATTCAAGAAACTGAAAAAGCTATGACTCCGCTAAATAATTTTTTTTCGTATTGACTGACGAAAATCTTGAACGAACGAGCTGCAATTTTGCATACCTACATTAATTTTATGAAAAATAGTAAAGTCAAGTTTGTATTGCCAAATCTGATAACTAACTACGTAATGTTGCCATGTAAAAGCCTTGATTTTCAACTATATAGTAAATTTCGGTAGAAAAGTCATTTAGCTAGGAGCTGAAATTCTGCACACCATTTTATAATAATTAAGACTTTCAATAAAAAAAATGAGTCGGGTTCGTAAGTATAGGGTTTCCATACAAAAATTTCCAGATTTTGCACGTTTATTTGGAAAATTGTCCTTCCTGGTCGTTATTTGATTGACTGAAAAATTCTTCGAAATGCAAAAATCTATGAGCTTGGTTATGAAAATTTTTAACGTCTGACGAAAACTTACTGTATTGATCTAATCAGCACATTTTTAAAACAGACAGGCGACTATATTTACCGACATTTATCAAGAGTATCGGCCAAATTAGTATTTGACCAATTATAACTTTCTCTTCCCCATAAGTATCGCGATCATACTACTATGTTTTGTTCCCATCGAATCCTCAGCTCCGGTAATAAACGTAACAAGTTTTGGAATACCATTTTTCGAATTCCGAAAAAACTAGAAATGAATATAAAAAAAAAAAACAATTATTTATATCCAGAATCTTAGCTGAATTTTTATTTTAAACAGAAATCCGGTTAGTCATAATAACTAGATATGCACGCAGTTAAATTTAACTAGAGAATTTTTTACTATGTAATTTATACCTTAGATTCACAGCACGATCTAATAATCATTAGCACTTATTATTGATTATGATGCCGTGTGTCACATATGTATGTAGTACTTATAAATTATGGATCAATAATCAGATCATAATGATGTACACTAATGAAATGATGTTTTCCTACATTAGAGTAGATACTAATGAGGAAAATGTACTAAAACTGAATAAATTTTGTAAAACAAACTATATTATCGAAATACTTTTTAATCATCTGATGTTTTTTTTTTCCATTTCCAAATCGTTAAATTGAAAAATAAAATAAATAAAATTAAAGTATATCGCATCGTTTCGATCGATTTCGCCTCTTCCCTATAACTATTTTGATAGTATAATTGAATTTGAAAAATGACTGCGTGTCTGTAGTTGCCTTATGAATCATTAGCGTCTAATGGGATATTATTTAATTATTTTTGTCTAAGGTTTAAATTGTGCATACTTCCACGTATAAACGTGCAAAGACTTTAATATTCCAAGTTCAGTGAATTTTATAAGGAAAATATTTTTATGTAAATTAGACTTGTTAGTCTGAAATTCAATGAGGAACTGAGCTATATGCATACATACATACTTCCGATCGGTTGATGCACTTATTATTATAAAATCTTGAGTCATTGAAAATATATTTAATGCACGTCCGTAATTTTACATAACCATAGCATTTCAATTTAATTTTAAAAGTTTTCTTAAAGTAAGTACGAGCAGCAGGTATTAGAGACTTGAAGTTAAGTTATTCATAGCTTACTGTGTGATCATTGCGTAACTGCCGTACGTAATTTACAAAGTATAAGACAAATTAAACATTTTGTCAGATTAAGAGAAACTTTTAACTTGCAGATATAGGTAAAACAAAAAAATTACAAAATTGATAATAACATGCGCTTGTGCATTTTATGATTAGCTTGAATTTAAGAGCACTTCAGAAATCACAATCACTGATTTGATTTGCTATCAATATATTATGTATATTTTCCAATAACTGTTTGCTATATAATTTAATTAGTTTGAACTGGTATTGGATGTCTTTCCTTAGTATCCAAGGTTGGGGTATTATTTGGGTGCCAACGATAATGTAACTGATTATTTTAAATTTAAGAAATTTTTTCATACAAAAGTTGGACTAAAGTAATATTGAGGGTAAAATGATACGAGGAAATTTCTTTCACAATAAGCGAAACTACTTATAATACATACAATAAAATGTCGGCTGATGTATAGATTTCAGCCAAGCGGCTACAGTTTAAGAATCGATTGGACTTTATAATTATTTAAATAATTTTTTTTTCCAATTATTAATGTTAGGCCATAGTACAATTAGATATAAGTAATCTTTTATCTGTACCGAACAATATAGCGAAAAACAACAACTAATTATAATAATAATATACTTATAATAATGTAAATCCACAACAGTATGAATTATAAAACCTAGGCAAAATACATACTAAATAGTAATACTAATACATAATTATAGGATTATAATAGCCTATGTAAAGTTTAAGTTAAAAAAAGTAAAAAAAAAAAAAATAATATAAATTAAAAGAGAAATACAAAATCTCTGTTGTAGATCGGAGGAAAAGTTACATATAACGTTTATGTGGTTTATGAAGTCAGATTGTCAGAAAAAATATATTAAGCTTCCGAAAGACATCCATAGAGCGCGTTTCCTATAAATCAGCAGGAAGCGAGTTTCAAACATGAATTATTCGAACGAAGAAGAGCTCACCAAAATAGAATGTCTGTGTGTAGAGGTATCGGAATGTTTACATTTCTAGAAGATCGCAGGAATACAAGCTCATTGCATAAATAAGGAAGATTTTTTCAAATAAATTAGGTCATGGAGGAATATTAATGCCTTGCGAACCAGATGAGCAATCAAAAGAGCAGCTAAGTCCCAGAACAAATCGCGTACAATCGTTTAAAGCAACATTTATATTTCTACGATAGACTGAGTCTAGATGTGTGAAAAATCACGCTACCTCTGGTAAAATAAAGCAGCATGAGTAGTGTTTTGACAAGCTTCATACATATTTAACTTTAGAGGATATTAGCTAATAGCCAAAGTCTACGAAGACCAGTGTAAATTTGACGAAAGACAGTATTGATATGTTTGTTCAAGAAGGCGTTTTTTTTTTATTCTCCGGTGCTAAAAAATTTGTTAATTTGATCTGCTTCAAGCGTCTACAGCAGGCAGAAAACCAAGCTGTACCGATGAGTGTAAAGTTTTCTGCTAACACGAAACGCTTCTTTTTCTTCCTTTCTCTTTTTGTTTTTTCAGCCCACTATGGGCGTACACAGGTTCGATTCGTTTCGAATGAATTTAGTTTTTTAAATTTTTTGAATAAACATTTTTTTTTCTATTTTGCTCAATTTTTTGGTTTTTTTTCTTTGTTCTAATTTTTCATTTGTTTTTCAAGTCACTCAATTTCGCTAATTGGGACCAAGACTTGTCACCAAAAATAAAATGAGTTGTGTGATGAAATAACAAATAAAAATTTTTTTAGCTTCTGATATGTACCGGAGAATCCAAAAACACGCCTTCTTGAACAAATATAAGTTTTCCCCGGTAAAAAATCTTAAACAGTAATGGTCATAGCACGTTATCGAGGCTATAAAATGAACTCCTAGATTCCTCACCAACTCAGCATATCGCCAGACTGTTTTAAAATTTTAAAAGACTGGTGGCAGATTATTAGCACCAATAGTCCCTCTATGATAGAAATTTTCTTACAAAAATCGAAATACTGATAAAAGCTGGAAATGGTTGGTGCTATGCTTCAAAAATGAAAGGAATAACTTAAAAATTATTTTGTTTTGAAGTTATATATGGTGAAATTGTTATGCACACAATTTTATTTAACTACAATAAATGGCCCAGTAAATAGCGACAATCTTTGTATGATGTCATATTCAAAATATTTGTATTATTGAGATATTCAACCAACAGAAAGTTCTAATAAATTTATGCACATGGTGGGCGATAATTGACTAATATTTTAATCGAGTGAAAAATTAATTAGTAATTTCATTAAATAATCAATCGAGTAAAAAACTTTAGTTGACATTTCCGATTGAAAATTGAATCGATTACATTTTTAGTTGGTCCATTGGCTTAGCGGTAGCAAATGTAATTGATTAATATTTCGATCGATTGAACTACGAAATTTCTTTTTAGATTAAAAATGTAATCACATTGACAAATTAATTTTTTTTTATTGATAACTAATATGGCCTTTCATTTATATGCACAGGTCGCTTATTTCGTTCCATTTAACCCCAAAATTCCAATTTAGCTCCACCTTTAGAATATCAGAGGACATTTGTGTCACATTTGTGTCTATACAATATCAATTGATAGTATACATAGGGCATGTATTTTTTTATCTTTTTTCCGCTCCGTAGATCGAACAGATTTTTTAGAACGTTCAGATGGCACTCTGGAAAAAAAAATACAAAATCCGGAGTGCTCTGAGTGTTCTGGTCTGGTAGTTTTTTTTTTTATATTGGCAACATTTATGATTTGTGAAATATCTATTGATAATACAAAATTCCTCATAAAAATAAATAAATAAATAATAATAAAGTTATAAAAATAAATAAGGGGTGAAGGAAAGGAAAGAAATATGGAATTTAAAATAAGTATTCACATTTGCAATAGGATTTTTTTGCGCTCTATTGGTATTCCTGACGGATTACTCCAAATGATCCGAGGTTTATCTACGATTAGTTAGAGCACTCTGAACAATAAATAAAGATACATGAAATCAGTATTCAGAGCGCTCGGAGTGCTCTGAGCAGAATAAAGATACACACCCATAGTAATGCAATCACCGAAGTGTAGTCAACCTACGCAGCTTAACTGAGCGCAGTGCGTCTATGACTTAAAATAGAAAATTTAAGCTGGTGTACTGACCGACCGACGCAGCCACATTTTTCTGAATTACTTCGCATATTAGTATTACAAAAAAAAAGAAGATATGCTATTCGTTATAATGGAAATTGTGCTAAAAAACAACACATCGTTATTGCATCTTCACATTCTGTGGAAATATTTTCATTTGCAACAATGATTATGGTTATGATTACCTAATTGGTAATTTTAAAAGATCTTAACTGTGATAAATCATTAGTTTTTTTCTGGAATCTGATTGACATCAAATTATTTCCGCATTTAAATGAACCAAAAGAATTTCCGTAAAACAATTATTAAGATTTACACAAATCAGGGTTTAATATGAAAATTACCTACTTCCTTTCTTTACTAAAATAGAAGAAGTGTAAAATTATATTTATATTAATTCATTCCAACCAATGGAACATGTACTGCTCATCGTTAAATATGCTCGGAGTTAAATTGAAAAATATTTTTGAATCTCAGCTGGAAAAAGTGCAAATAGTTAGAAAAACTCATAGTTAGGTTTAAGCCTGGACAAGGGTAACTGCAACAAAAATAGTTAATTTTTTTAGAAATTCACAGATTCCATATGCAAGTAAGTTTCCATAACACTATTATTTTTAATCAGTTTCACTGTGCTATGAAGTTATTGAATCTGAGTTTCACCAGTTATGGAAATTCATGTAAACATATTCTTTGATTACCTTTTCATTTAAAAGCTCTTCCAGTTATTACTCATATCTCTTAAAAGTGAGCAAATAAGCATTTGCGACCACAATACACAAAAAAACTATAATGCAGAAAAACTCCTTTTTTACAGATGTATGTGAAGGCCATATTACGCTATGAGTGTTGCTCACGTGAGTTCTCACATGAGTTCCCTAAAATGACAGATATCAAAATGTAAGGACGAAAAATAAACTCTTGTGAGCGTCACATGAGTTGCAGTAAAATAGAAACGGTTCTAATTTGCTGTGAGTTGGGCTGTGAGTTAACCTAAAAATTTTACTGTCAAAAGTAGGACATTTTTTCAGAATGAGTATCGGAAACAAGGTATTTTTATAATTTATTAAGAACATAGAGTCTATATAAATATAATTTTAGGTTGAATGGACCAAAGATGCTGTTTTTAAGTTGACTGAGCAATGGCAGCTTTATCCTTGTATATACGACAGCACTAATAGTCTCTATTCCAATAAACATGCCAGGAATAATGTTTTTTATGAAATTGCAACCTATCTTTATAGTATATTGCCTACATTACAAGCTCTTTTACTCTTTTACTTCTCCAGTTTTCTTGCTGAAATAATACACTTGAAGTATTTTCTCGGTCGACTTTTGCAGTGTATTTCTTTCCATTCTCTCTTCGAATATAGATCTTCTACTTTCTCCAAAGATAAATTTATTTCATTTTGAAGTATTTGAAATTTGTTCGTCAAAATACCGAAGGGATTTTCCACGACTCTCCGTGCGCGGCTTAAATGATAATTAAATACTTTTTCTTCATAAGGCTTTAGAGTTCTTGAAGATAGTCTGAAGGCATCTTCTGCAACGATGATATATGTATGTTACACTAAGTGTGGTTTTTTCCAAGACTCCAATAAGGAAAATTTAACAAGTTTTATAGTTTTCTCTTTCGCCCTATGGCAGAGTTGGAGCTATCAACACAAAACATGGTTTACTGAACGTTTTCTTATGCCATTTGATATTTTTATGTTGGCTACAGATGTAATCACCGCAGAAAGAATAAGGTAAAGCTAGTGTTTACCATGCTCCGTCTATCTTGCCCAAATGCACGATTCAGGTAAGAATAACTTTTGAAAATTAAAGTCGGAATGGGTTTAATTCCTTATAAGCGATTAAAATATCACTTGGGCACAAGAAAATAATTTTATTTTTTAATTTAATTCGATTATGGGTGATCTGATTGGTTGAGTTTTACATGTTTTTTATGTAGTAAACGTTTTAAAGGGTGCTCTAACGGTGATATACAGAAATACAATATTTGTGCCACATGAAATAGCAAATCGCTCAGTCCATTGTTATACTATAAGTTAGTGGTTGCATTGCACTGAGACTGAATCAGCGTTGCCAGATTGTGGGAATTTTGCAACCAAATTTTACGGAAATATTTTCAGTATAAAATTTAGACTAAGCCTTAAGATATGCAAATATATTAGAGGGCTTTGAGTTCTTCTTCCAGCTTTGGAATTATGTTACTTTACATAATACCCGTGTGTATAGAACTATCCCGGGTAGCCATGTAATGTCATCACAAAATAATGTCGAAAATTTGTCACAATAAGGAGCAAATAATTATGAAAACTGTTTTCGGGTCGTAAGGGTAGAGTCCACATGTATTGAAATATTTTTTATGGTATTTCCGAATTTTTAGATTCCGCTAGATTGCAGTTTCCAGCGAAGGGCAGAAAGTTTTTTGTTGTTATAAGTTGCCCAACATTCGTGACTGCCATTCGTGAACAATTTTTTCTAACCGACGTCAGCTGACTGCATCGTATGAGTGGTGTTTGGTGGAAATGCATATAAAATTATACATTTTTTTTCTTGTAATCTTAACTCAGCTCTAACGTCAAGTATGACTTGTGGCCGTCTATGAAAAGTGTGCCTGCCATCTGGTATTTTCTTACTCCTTTTTCTGTTCCCAAAAACAGTTTCGGTGGTATGCTATTTACAATATCCTTTAGTGACGCAAATACGAAAAGGCTACCATTGGGGGACATATTTCTGCCTGCAGAAAATAAAATTCTTTTTCTTCTCCGGTCTAAATTTGATTAGCGTTTTTGAATCCCAGGCATGTAATTACTTTACTGGTTTTCGGACAAAGAAACAAACTCGTTTTATCCCCATTTAGTATTCGGACAGGATCGTTTAATATGTCGTCCTATCCGATACTTTTTAAATATTGGTCCAGTTTTCGATCCATTTCAAAAACAGTAATCACTGCTCTGCCTTTGGTAATACTTTCTGCTTGATGTGTTTCGTTTAAAGAAGGAATGGTGCCATGTTCTTCCTCGTTGACCATCTTCTTAACAATGTTGCACAGTGTTGACCAAGTTATCTTGTTTAAGTGAAATTCCACACTTACCAACAACATTCCATAATTATTTTTCAGCACACTTCATAATCCTCAATTTATTTTCGCTGACATCGATGTAGTCATCTTTGCATCATTAGTGGATCGTTTTATACGTTTTTTTTTTTTTGGTTTGTATGCATAAAAACTGTCATCCATTATTTTGAAAACTATTATGATTATTTACTACCCAGGTATCTTTAATTTTTAATTAATCGATTACGTATTAAATATTTTTATCCGGACACTGAAACTGCCATTTTAGTAGTCGGACAGCAGAAATGGAATTTCTTAAAATTTGTCCGAATACTAAAGGTTTAATAAGAAAAAAACATGTTTAATTTTTTCTGTCATATAAAAAACATATTTTATAATTGTATTAGAGAGTAAGCAGGAAACAATCTTTTTTGAAGCATACTTTCAGTGTCCGGACAGCCTGTCCGGAAACTAAAGAAAATTGTTTTTTTTCTGTTTTAGTTACCGGACATCCAAAAATTTTATGAATTTAATAAAAAATATTTCATATTTTTGATTTAATACTAATAAAATGCAATATTCCACCAATACAAAGACAGTTAAACTAAATAAAGCAATACTTAATAATTTTATCTCACTTTCGCTGATGTCCAATGCACTAATTTCACTTTACATAAGATATGTGTTGAACTTACTGACGTGAAGTACATACACAGATTGATAAGTATTTGCTCAAAAACGACACTTAAGTTACCCAAATTTAGGATGTGCATCTTAAAGGATAAAGGCTAATGCGTGTCCGAATGCTGAAGCTGTCCGGATAGTAGTGCAGTTACCTATATTCTTTCCGAATTGTTATATTTCATTTTTTAAACTCCCTTGAATTATTATTTATTGTTTTTTCTTCTTCTTTTATTTACATTCATATTATTTTGTTGAATTATACTTATTTGTTTTTAATTTAAATTGAATGGGAATTTAAGATTAAAAATGTGGGAAAAATTACCGAATTTTCCCATTTTCTTGGAAATTTCATGTTCAACAATCTGGCAACGGTGATATTTGCGAGTAGTAGTAGTAATTTGATTTAGTTATTTCTTAACGGCTAGTGTGGTTAGAAATTTCGTGATATTCAAAAACCATATTGGACTATGATTGGATCAACCAATTTTTATGAACTAAATGTTAAATCAAACTAAATATTTTATAATTTTTCATAAAATAATATGGGCAGCACCCAATGAATTGTTTTTGTAATTAGTATTTTTCAAACAAAATGGTATTATTTACTATTGAAGACTCTAGCAAAACTCTTTTTTATATTTTTATTTTGAAGTCATAACCGCATATGCCTTATCTATCTATGCATGTGTCACAAATTGCGATGGTGTTCGCCTTCCCGTTGGAATTATTAATTTTTAAAGTCACAATATACCCTAACTATCATAGTATGAGAGCATCACTTAGTCGAGTATGTCGTAGGGGAATGTAACCACTATAGCACTTTTTTGCACATATGTATATATATTTCTAAAATATTGCAGCATCAGATATTCCCTTACAGCTAAATTGAACGTTTTGGATGCGGAACGTAGTCACCCAGATTTCCGAACTTAAATCCTCTACTTCTGCGGTTGTTTAAAAGGTGAATTACAATAGACGCAACGCAATGTAACGGAACGAAAAGAAATGCCAAATTTTCAGCAGTAAATCTGAGGTGAATGCTGGTTGCTTATAATGGATGCATAGTTAATTTAAAGTGACAGCGGAGTTTGAGACAAAATTGAGTCAAAAAAATATGGAAAAAATTATGAAACTCTGTTGAATTTGTTATTTACGTATAATAGAAAGGCTATAGAATATTGCAACGTTGTTGTTACGAACCTGAAAGAGAATGATCCACAGCAGTTTTTTAAATAATCAAGAATGAAAATACCAGTGTACGAATTATTGTTGAGTTTGTTGTAATTCCTTGTCTTGATTGTAAATGGTTTTGTTTTTCCATTCAAGTAGTTTTTAACGCTACTCAAATTTCCTAATTTTTCATTCTCTTATTTTATTATATACCTAATCTGCATAGTTTTCTATCGCAGAAGCTAGCTAAATAAGCCGTTAATGCAAATTTAAGGTTATGTTCATCCGGTCAGATGCGTTAATTTCACTGTGTGTAGCTCCATTGAGATTCGTATAAAGAAAACCGATTTGACATTTCTCTCCATCGTTGCGTCCATTGTAATTCAGCCATTACTCCAAGCGATTGTCTACGTCGATGATGAATGCCAAAGGTGCAATGCTGTACGTCTTCGATGCGTTGTTGCATCCAGTTTTCGCTTATATCATTACACCACCACTGAGCATATTCACACGAACAATAGTCTTCGAAATCCATAACTAGGTATGTTAATCGCATTATCATTAATATCACTATCATTAATATTATTATCATTAGCAATGAATTTCCAATCGAGAGAGCCAATTAATATTTTAATCAATTGAAAATTTAATCGATTATACTTTTAGTTGAGTTTTTGGTTAATTTTTCAATCGAATAACCGATTTAATCGATTACTGTCCAGGGCTGAATTGGTTAAGTACTTAGGTACGTAAGTGCGTGGTACTGGATACATGTACTCAAGTACTTGCAAAGTATTGGTCTTTGGATTTTTTTTTAAATACCAGTACCAGAGTACTGAAGTTCAAGTACGAATCTTTATTATTCTTTATTATGTTATTTATAGCTTAATCTTTTCTTTTCATTTATTCTATCTTTTCTTTTTTCATTTATTGTTAGTTTAATATTAATTTAGCATTTTCCTTAAACATACCAACTAAGTTTGTATCATTAAAGATTTCAACATCTGAGATATTTTATCCCAATAAACAATTTGAATTTGAATTTGAATTTGAATCCTGGTATTGATACTGGTATCGGTACTTGTACTCTGAATTTGACAGCTTAGCTCTGTAGACGGGAATCAATAAATAAATAAAGGATGATGTAAATTATAAGTCTTGCAACTCAATAAATACCCCATAATATAAATCCGCTAGTAAATTATATCCTAGTACTCGTATGTGTAGAATATATGATATTTGCGATATTTGTAGCCACTCTTAAATGCAATTGTTCCTTATTAATTCCAGTCGATACGAATGCTAGTATGTAATACATACTATTAGGATATATAGTAGGTTTGTTCGATGAAAATACCTTGTAAATTTTCCCCAAATTTACCCAAGGTTTTGTGCACTCTTTGAACAAGTTTTTAAAACACCGGGTAAACCTAATGTAATGTCATTTCTCTGACAGTTCTCTTCTTTTCTTCTAATTTTTACTTATTTTTGCTCAAGAAGTAATTTATATGTCCCAATCAGCAACAAAATGCAAGTGACAGTTCTCAAGTGGCAACTGTCAAACCATTACCCCCAGAAATTTTTAGTGTAAGCTTGTGGTAGTTTTTGAAAAAACAAGATAGTCTATCCCGGTGTAGCCCAAGGTTTACCCGGAGTTTTCATCAAACAGACCTAGTATGTACATGATATTATACATACAAGATATCGTCCTTGAAAGGGTTATGATGTCTAGTTCGTCTGTATTATGTCTGCTTTGCTTTCACACAGGTATAGGAGAATTATTATTGAAAACATTTTTTTTACTAGGCAAGAGCTAATTATTGAATTGGTATTATTTCATATTAAAAATTCAATGTACGTGTTTAATAAAAATAACGTCAATTCGAACGTGATAAATAAATATTAAACGATATATATGTATATTTTAGGAAAGTCAGTTTTCTTCTAATACCTACATTACCCATAAAATACGCGAGAGAGAACACATATCCAAGTGGAATGTTTGTTCCTTTTTATGTCAAGAATATACCGGAATAGTATGGCGATATCCTTCTGGGATACCCTGTATAAAATTGGAAATAAAAAAAAAGAACAACAGAATTCTGCATAAATTTTTTAAGTTAACAAACTAAATATTCGAGAGATTTTTTTCTTTGCTATAACTCTCTCTCATGTTACTTTTTCATCTTGTCTTATTCTAACCGCAACTACACCAGCCGTAAATCACATATACATGTTTCCTAAGACAACTTTTATCCTTTTTACGTTAAAGCAATGAAAGATGTTGGAATTAATAATAAATAATGATTTTTTTTTTGTTCTGAAGGTAATCGAACAAAGGTTAACGACCTTTCAAGAATATGTGATCATGTACAATCCAATGAGAGAAAAAATTACTACTTTGAATGCAGGCATTTTTTTTACCTACATTCAAAATAGTAAAATAATGTAATATTCCCAAATGTTCTGTAATCAGATCTACCAAAAAATTATGTAAAATTCCCATATTAAATAGTGTAAGAAAAAATTTTTAAATACGAATTTCTCTCTCGTTAATGCGCAAATAAATTGATTAACAAGTAAAATTGCTTTTAGAATAGTGCAAGAAAATAAGTTTTAAACATGTAATTTTGCCTCTTTAATGCGAAAATTAACGGATTTATAAATTATAGTCTCTTAGCTGCCTTCCCGAATCCCGAGATCCTTGTCTACTAATTTCCCCAATTTGCAAAAAAAAAGGTAGCTACCAAGCGTTGGAGCATTTACACAGCAGGTTTTGAACGCTTTCAACCTCTTCTTCGTCCATACAGCTTCTACAAAAGTCATGAAAACCCAATGAACGCGGCAGGGATCGCGTCTCTTTGACAGTTCTCCGAGACAGACGCGTGTAGGATTTGAGTAAGACCCAATGGACGCGTCGCGTTGGTAATCTTAAGATTTATTTATAAAAAGAAAAAGTGATAGAAAAGCTTGAGTTATTATTTAAAAGTAAAATAATGGATATTTCAGAGTTATTAGATGTAGCAGTTCCTCCATTTACAGCTTACCAAGCATATAGATAATTTAAAATCAATCAAAAGAACTGTCTCTGCCGATTGTTAAAAGAAGAACATTGCTCCACTTTCGCGTCGAATCCGGCAAGCGCGGCAGCCATTTGGCCAGCACGAACTTAAGTACGTATATTGAACTGTCAAAGCGACGAGACGTCTGCCGCGTTCATTGGATTTTCACCCGTATGGAGCTTGCAAGCGCTCTGCATGTTGCGATTGTCAGCAGAGTTTCTGTCAAGTTAGGACATATCTTGGGCTATAGTTGTCTTGAAATCGCATATGTGGTTAGTTCTCTCAATCTGCGATTAGCCACTTACAGGCCTGCAGCTCTAGAATCCTTTTCGCTTATTTAAGACCCGACAATTTAAATTAAGGAAGCAAAATAATTATAAAACGTTGCCGCTCAAGTCATTACACGAATGAACCTTTCTCTCTCACTTCACGTTTACATATAATGTCATCGCTTCTTAAACTTGTAATATATATAAAATTTACTGAATTTACGGTAGAAATGTGCACAGCATCTCAAAATGTGGCCAAAATTACGTGATTTATATTTAATGTAATGTAAACGTAATTATATTACTTTAAATTATTTCATTTTAAGATTCCCTGATCTCTTTAATATTACATGCATTTTATTTGTAAAATTAAGGGAAGGTGTAAGTTTTTTACTATTTAAAAAGTAGTAAATTTCAATTTATTTTTCTCAGTGAGCTTGCAATTCACATTAAATCTCAAAGACACTATCAGGATGCCCGGAATAAATCAAGAGAAGGTATAAATTGCAACTAACTTAGGAAAACTAAGATCTGATCAGAAAGACAATTTTAAATTTCTAGTGCTCCTAAATAAGTATACCACAGGATATAAAATTTCTATAAGGAGAAGAGTTGTTAATTAGTCTAATAAATTTATTACTTTTTAATCCCGAAATTACCTTCGTAGTGGAAGTAGAACTTGCCTAATTAGTTAACCTTTTACTGGGCAGGTACAGGGTGGGCCAACTTGGACTGACTGATTTGAAATGCTTATAATTTTTTTATTTTTTGATCGTCCGGAAGCATAATAAAATTCAACAATTTTTACACGTTCTTGTACTAAGTATGATGACATTATAAAATTTTATAAAATTCTTTATTATCTGCAAAAAAAATAAAATGAAAAACTTTAAAAATAAAATAATTATAAGCATTTCAAATCAGTCAGTCCAAGTTGGCTCATATTTACATTATAAATGATAAATTCTCTCGGTCTCCTTTTCGTCCTTAAAACTTCTGAAAAATTCATTATAGAGATTGTGTAAGTATTTGGAATTTTTTACCAAAAATTAGTGTACATGACACCAGTGCAGCGCGAAACAAGGAAAGAACTGATTATGATGGCTAAGATGACGGCCTATATTCTTCAAATCGTTATATACTGAGAGTTAATGAGGTGGAGGTGGATAAAACAATGTAAGTGCTTATAGCCAGGAGACGCTATTTCAACTAGTCACACAAAGTTAACGATACTTCTAGCTTCAACGTATAACTAAATATTTGTCACGTGGATAGCAAAAACTTTAAAATGCTTCCGGTATAACAGAGCACATATCTTGGCTCTCCGTTCGTCCTTCCGTTCATCCGTCAGTCCATTCTTACGATAACTGGAGAACGCGTTTACCTAGAGAGCTGAAATTTGCACATGGACTTTTTAAAAAGAAAAAAGAAAAATTAAGTTCGAAAATGGATGGGATAATTCGGGTAACTCCTTCATAGGGTTGCCATATGGTCAACGAAGAGAGCTGAAATTTTGTATACGGAATTTTTATACAAATGTTAAATAGAATTTCAACATGTAGAAAAAGCTAGAATTGATCTAAGCGCAATTCTTATGATTCCCTAGATGAATGCCCGTACGTAATTTCGAATGGTCACCCATCAGTGCAGGTTTGATTGTTGAAGTGGTTTTTCGCATATTTTTCTAGAACGGTTCGTCGGACAGTAAAAATGATTATAACCAATTTCATAGGATTTCATATTCTAAAGAACTTTTCATTACGATAAAAACATCTGAGACTGATAATTTTCACAATATACGTCAAAATCCTAAATTTTTATATGGCAAGAGCCACTACACATCAGTACGAGAGGTATGGTTAATTCTTAAGGAGATCAACATCTCCATAGCTGCAGGTCCTGATAGTTTCAAGCCCCCCGTTAAATAAAAGCTGTGGCTTATCCTTGGCTAAACCTCTGCGAAAGCTATTTTACTCCTGCCTTATTCGACAGGAAATTTTCTAAAATTCAGCCTATTCCCAAGAAAGGAAAGGGTAGCAAACCCTCAAATTATCGACCAATTGCAATAACTTCGATTCTTTCAAAGGTTTTTGAATCTATTATTAGTTCCAAATTAATAAAGTATCTAGAAACTACTCAAACCCTCAAGTCTTCACAATTTTGGTGAATCGAAAATCATTGCCCTAGATATTTCAAAGTTATTTGTTAGTGTCTGGCATTCAGCTCTTTTAGCCAAACTTAAAGCACTTGACTTCTCCAGTCCTTTTCTATTATGGATGTAAAGTATTTTATCTGGTTGCTTAATACGTATTTTATTAGATGGAGTTACATCTGAATCTCAGCCAATAAATGCCGGGGTGCCTCAGGGCTCTGTTATCTCTCCATCTATCTTTTAAACTTTCATTAATGATCTGCTTTGCCTTACTTTCAATCCCATCCATTAATATTTGCAGTAAGTTAAGCTGAACAGATTACATCTTCTCTGTTGCCATATAAGCATCGAAATATCTTGGATTTCTGAAAAGGTGTAAGCAATATTTCAGTCCATCGATTCTAGCGCTACTCTACAAGTCATACACCAGACCTAGAATGGAGTACAATTTTCATATGTTGGCCGGGTCTGATAGCAGACCCTTAGCTTCATTGGATATTGTCAAAACGAAAGCCTTAAGCTCATTGGTGATGTGGCAAACACTTGTCATATGGACTTACACGAGCACCCGCAATGTTGGTTTCCTTTCGCTCCTATATTGCTAGATGTATGATCAATGTTCTGATGAAATGTCTAATCTGATCACTGATTCGTACATGTAAAACTCGCACTGCAAGCTACGCACATCCTTTTACCCTGCAAAATACTTTCGGTCGTAGAGTAAAATTCCGTGATGATTTTTTATCCCGAACTGTGCGAACGTCGAACAGTCTACCATCTTGTCTTTCCTCCGGCATGCAATCTGTTTAAAATGACATTCATCAGCATATTCGGCACTCTATTCACGGTCCCTAATTTCTTTCTTTATCACCTTCTTGCCATGCTGTTCTTTGCATTATAGTTCATAGGATATCTCCTGATCTTGGCTTAATAATATAAAAAACAAAACAGGTCACTCTTTCTTAACTTGCCGACGAAGTTATATATATCCAAGGTATGTATTGCATCTGTACTGTGATTGCTATTTTAAATAAATGTAAATTTTTATTTCCTGTATTTTACAAAGAAAAAATTTATGATGATTCGTGAATTTGAATAAAATATATTTCCCCGGTTTTACTAAATAAAATGGATGATTGGGAAGTTTTACACTTCCACTATTTACAAACAATATGAATAACCTAAAATCTCCTTTGACTTTCGGGAGTGGCAGAGAACCTGGAGCAACTTTCTTCGCTAATCTGTTCGACTCGTATCTTTTAAATGATAAATTAGGTGTCTGTTTACTTTTGAGTAAAAATCTTTGTGTAAAAATCAAGTAAAAACTTTTATGTGGTAGAGGGGATAAATCAAGAAAAGTTACCAGACACTTTTCGAGTAAATTTTGTTTAGCTTGTCATGTGTCAAAATTTTGGCTGCTACCTTTCCGTCTAAAACAGAAAAAAATTAATTAATTTGAAATACGTTTTAAAAAACCCACCCTCTTTAATATTTTTTTTTTAATTTCGACTCTTTAGATTATCATTTTACATTCTTTCGATAACCCAACAAACGGCTTAACCTCAAATTTAATACTTTTGACAGTCAGCTGATTGCATATCAAAGTTACACATCCTCTTGATCATGAGTAAAAATGTGCAACTTTGTGCAAGAGGGGAAACGTATAAATTTACTCGATTTTTACTAGTTAAAAGTAAACAGACGGTTTGTGAGTAAAAATGCGTAAAAGTTTTTACACCGAGTAAAAACTTTCGAGTAAACAGACAGACCTATTTTGTGCATTTGACATTTGTAAGTAGTGACGAGTGTTTTTTAACTTTTGTTCAGTGTTCCGCATATACCATTATTAAATAATAGTTGCCCCCGCCCCCCCCTCACAAGAATCCTGGATCCGCCACTTGTCTTAGACCAATTGTATCTTTTTCTCTTATTTTTTATGCGTTACAACGGAATTGTAATGTAAGGAAGCTTTAGTAAGGGATAGGTATATCATATTTTGGTTCCGAAAAACTCGAACCGTTTGAGTAATATGATCCTAGGGGATATTCTAAAATACATAAAAGAACGTTAGCAATGTGGTAAAATTTTGTTGTTTAAATATATTTCATTTCAGCCAGAGATAATCTAAAAAGTATTAGATATCTCTTGAAATTCTCTGCAAATTATCTCGTATGAAATTTTTCCAAAAATCAATAAACTTTCGATTTATTGAGCAAAAAAGCAAAAATTGTAGGAGATCCAAATTGTTTTCTGCTTCATTCTCACTTAGGGTTACTCCTGACGAAAACGTTTCTATTCTAAAAGCTGGATGGCATGAAGAACCTTATTAAATCAAGTACTGTTATTTCTATACACCATTGCGGGAGAAGTAAATGCGAGTTTTTTTAATATGGTTTCCCCGATTGGCCTATTCCACATTCTGCAATCATATCATCATGTTAATTGTTTTTCAAATCATTTTTACTGTTTATTTAATATTTTTTGATGGTCCAGGCTTCTCGTTCTTCGTCAAAAATATCAGTCGATTTTGTCGCTTCTGCTTTTCAGTAACCACATGTTTTTCCACACTTGGTCCTGCTTTTGCATGATATAAGCTCATCTGATCAATGGGGAAACGTTTCTGATCAGTTTCAATTGGTTGAAGTCAAATTTCCTCATTTTTCAGAATTTAAATTATTTCGCAGCCAAGACTGTATTTGACGTATTATTTCAAAGCTGCAGATGTTGGTAATAGGGATTTTTTTAAACACTTTGTAACGTAGAAATCTTAGCTTCGTTTCGTTCTTATGTAACTATTAATAAACTTTCCGATATTGTAGACAAACAAGTCAGGTTTACATCTTTTTACCTAAAAGTATTCAACGATAACGAAGGGTCTGACATTTTCGAAAGAGTTTTAATCCTTCAGACTGGACTAAATATTTTGTTTTTTTAAATAAGTACAAAGAAACTGTGAGTTTTACGGTTTCATTCCCGAAAAAAGAAATTTTGAATTTTTCCGATTGTACAGAATATTTTCAGGTCTTTAATCATAAAACTAATTGCTTATGTTTTTTTTTTTGTTTTTTTTTTAATTTTTTAATATTTGGATTTACAATCTTTGAATCTGAAACTCCATTTATATCCCTCACTTTAGTGTATGGAAATGAATGCTACATCAGATCGGAGAACTGAACTACTTGAAACCTGCAATAAATATATAATCATATATAAATTTCCGGTAGATAGTAGATATTAAGCTTAAAGGTGATTTTCATAACTAACATAATTTCAAAACTTCAAATCATCTATACATGAAGACCACAGCAGAACTGCAATTAAAATTATATTATTAAAACAAACTTTTGTGCTCGTAGAAAATTGTCATTCCGTTCAATTATAATGCATACATGAGTGCAAATCTTTTTTAAATTACACTAATAATAATCCTGCATTTGGGTTGATTAAAAATAACGAAAAAGAATGTATTCATTGAAATTTAAGATGAATCCCAATTTGGTATTCTTCAATTACCTTCCTTTATGTATGTTCCAAAATTCTGAGTAGATATATGAATTTTTCTTTTTATTCCGATCACATACCAACATCTACTCATGACCCGGAAACATAGGCTCATAGATTTTATTAAATGAAAACCTCCAACGCCTTTTGTACACTTGTTTATGAGACTTACTAAAAGTAAAACATACATGTATACATATAAATCTAAGTTGGAATTATTCAAGTGATTCTGAAAGGTGCTTCAAAAGCAATCAACGCTATTAAGATTACGCGCACAATTTATCTATTTTACTTGAATCCAACAATCTCAGTTAGTACTAGTCCAGTCGTTCATGTTTAAGCTACACGATTTAAAATTTGATTAGAACAGCCATAATCTCTGAGCAAAATTGAACGAGGCTCTCTGAATATAATTTTGTGAGAAAGTTGCTGTGTACTTATACTTAAAAAGTTTTAAAAAGATTCACAAATAATTTAAAGGGAGTACGAGTAAGTGCGTGATATATTCAGACTATTTACATAAGTTTTCCAAATTTCCGTTTTTTTTTTTTAGAGGACTAATATAAGTGAATATGGGAGGGAATTGAAACTGTTAAGTTTGTTGTATGAGGTCAAGGGGCACAATGGACCCACTGGAGGTCTAAGTGAAGCAGGCTAGTCACTCCTAGCGGCACCCCTCTTACCCAACTTAACCTAATCTAGTTTGTTTTTGTGCAACATAATAATTCCGTTCTAAAAGTAAAAATAAAAGTTTCATGAAATGCGTCAATTTCTTTTGTAAAAGTTACAAATATTGTAATACTTGTGTTAAATTATGCTCCGATTCACATAAATTACAAATGTCGTATTTAACAGTTGGGAACGATACCAAATGTTATTGCTGAAATCGGCATTGTTTTTCAATTACCAGAAATCGGAGTTGCTATGATATTTCGTAATGTTCATTCATTACTTAATTCTAACTTAAATCCCTCATTTATGTGGAAAAATCTTAGGAACATTTGTCTGCTATGTAAACTTAATTCTAGCAATGGTTTCAGTCCGGACAAAATTTGTGGATATTTTGCAGTATCTCTGCTTCGTTTCAATGAAATTTCTATGATTTCGGAAAGTAACATTAGTGACTTCAGGTAATAATTTTTCATTACGTATGCAGATACTAATAATCATAGGAAATCGACTTTTTTTCAAAAAATCTTATGCAATAGGACCAGATAAAATCCCTCCATGATCCATAAAACTAATATTTCCAAATATCTGCAAAGTTATTTCTACACACCATTAATGCATGTCTCACAATTCGTTTTTCCCCAGTGCTGGGAAAACTGCGACTGGATATCACAAAAAATCATCACCACTGAATATTTTTGATTTTCAATCTGTTAGCATACTTTGTCTCTTACTGAGAGCACTAGAAAAACTGATATATTGGCAGACTAGACTTATATTCAGGAAAACCGATTCTTATCAACCTGGCAGTTTACAATTTAAGTTCAAAATTAAAGTTATAGCGGGCTTTAGACAATGATGAATTTTCTCTTCTAATACACTGTAAAAAATATTAGGACTATTCCCTAAACTTAAGACACGATTTTCCCTAAAAATAAATGTAATTTACTCTGATAGAAAGGGAAAATCAGTTTAATTTCCCAAAATCAATGGAACATTCAATGAATTTGGGTATCTGGCGCTAGAAAACCTCTAAAGTACGCAAAATTCCCTAAATGTTAAGCTTTCATGGATATAACGAAGAGAACATTCAACGCATTAGGCATTATGCTACATTTGTTTAGGAAATATATTTTCATTTATATAATTCACCCACTGTTCTTGAAAACAAGTCATATATTGTTTTTAAATATTTTGTTTAACTTCCATACTACTTAGTAGTATGGACCATGACAAATGAGCTATTCAGCACATTCTTTTGTTTTTTCAAAGGGGTGGTCTTCTATCACCTATGGTGGAAAGTAGTGCGGTGCTATCACCTATTCCCTACAATTTAGCGAATATTCTCTAAATTTTAGGGAATAGTCCCTAACTTTTTAGGAAAAAAAGCAAAATAACAATTTAAAATTCCTATATTTTAGGGAGTGTTCCCTACATTTTAGGGAATATTCTCTAAAACGTAGGGAAAAACATGAAAAAAAATGTCAAAACTCTGTACATTTTAGAGAACATTCCCTAAATGTTAGGGGGAAAAACCAAAATTCCCTACATTTGAGGGAGAAAAACCTACTTACATTTTAGGGATAAAAACCTAATCGTAGTTTTCCAAGGCGGAGCTTTCCCTAATCTTATCCACAAATGCCCAATCTTTGTGGTACAAATTGTTGCCACTCACTTTAGGGAATTATTTTTTACTGTGTACGCTTAGATTTTAGCCCTTGATAGCGTTAATCATCAAAAATTACTCTCTAAACTAAGAATTGATTTTGGATTTATACAATTCGCTTATCAATTAATAGATAGCTTTCTTAATAAACGTAAACCAAGGGATAAGATATAATTATAATGTACTCTCTGATACGTCTGTTCTTATGAAAGGGGTTCCGCAGGACTCAATCCTCGGTGCTCTGCTTTTCAGTCTTTACATAAATGATATCTGTAAATATATTTAAACAGAAGAATTAGGCTAATGAATAATTGTATTGAATGTATCAATCTCAAAATTATGGGGGATTATGGTTGCTATGGTATGCTGAAGTGCTACACAAGAACTCCAGAATTAAGCTCTTAAAGACTCTACTACTCCCACATTTTACTTACGCTTTTCTAATTTATAGTAACAGGCTAGAGTCGGTGTGAGTTCGAAGAATGTATGTGATCTTGGTATTAAATGAATGATTTCCTTTTATTTTTCAACTCAGGCGTTTTCATTGTATAACACCTTTTAGGGTTAGACCTTTTGGGGTGCAAAACTTTATGTTTATGTAATTTTTATTTTATTTTATCCCCTACGGGACTGAAACTCACAATTCTTAGAATCGGTCATAGATAGAATAAAAGAATTTTAGAGAAAGTTTTATTTTAAAATTCTAAATTAAATTGATAAATACAAGAGGGCCATGTAGTTAGAAATTTAAAATTAATATTTAATTTTTCATATAGACCAACTTCGCAATAAAGTTGTGAGAACTTGTGAAAAAATTAATAGGGTCATTTCAAAAATTGCCCAAAAGTGTATACATAATATTAATTCTTTTACTTTACGTATACAATTGTTTCGAGCCTCTGAATGAAGTCTTAAACTTATTTTTATAGCTAATCTCATTCTATTTTATTTTGAATAATATTGTGTAAAATTTTGTGTAATTTTATATCAATAAACGTATTGTATTATAATCAGTGTGCCACCAAAACAGAAGTGGATGGATCTTTTATTTCAAATTTCTAACTAACTAACACTGGTCCCTATGTAGATGAAAGAAATGCAATTATAAAATACAATAGAAATCGGAGGAAGATCAAATAAGAGCTATGTATTTATTTCGAAGATTCAATATTCAAAGTTTCCGGACAGTGTTTTAATCTCGAGATACACACACTCTTGGTTATAAAACATCTCGTAATCTAAAACCATTTATTGATAAATTTCTCATTGAAATAATTTTACAAAATTAAAAGTGATGATAAGAGATGACCAGAGACTCTATCGATACTTTATCAATAAGTTAAGTGCAAACAATTGGTTAGGAAGTATGCCGATGCCGACGTATGACGTTAAGAGAATGCTGAAAGCATATCTTGAGGAATATTTAAGATCTTTCATCATTACGCCTCTATACTCAATTATAAAGAAATATAAAAAAAAACCGCGGGCTATATATGTATGCATATCTATGTACAAATGTGATACTAAGTGAGTGCTTTTTAGTATACATATTATAGTAAGCCAACATATAGCTATAACTAGCTATATAATTGTATCGATGGTACTAAAAGGAATTTCCTGTGGGAATTCTATTTGACTGTTACGCATTCGAAGAAATTTAAACTTACATTTCCTAACCTTTAAATTATTTGTTTTAGAGATACTGGTTACTTTTTTCAAATCAGTCCTAACTTTAAGTGTTTAAATAAAAGCACTTGATATAATTAAATAATCATCATCAGTCCTGATAAGATTCTCAAAGAATATTGGACGTATTTAAAGACTTGATTAGCCTACGGGCAATCATTTCGTTAATAGAGTACGGTAGTTACGACAAGGTAAAGTGTATGTAAGTCGGTGGAATTTTTGGATCTTTAAGGAATTTCTAACGATGTAAGTGCTTGGATTACGCGAATTTTTAATTTATCGCAAAATTAATTGCGACTGTTTAATTAGAGTGTTTATAACTAGCTCCAGATTAATTTTAATAAATCTAATCGCCAAAAACATGTTTTATGTGCCTTGGAGAGCTCTTATCAGTGTATTTGAATTATACTTTTATACTATTTATGTATGTACATATGTGCAAACATATATGAATCTGGTCAAATTTTCTGTTATCAACAATAAAGCCTCTCTAAAAGGGGTCAGTATACAATGTGATATTATTTAGTGCGGATATAGTTTCTTATGTAGAAAAACAGAGTATTTGTGATAGTAATAGTTCAGTATTGAAAAATAAAATATTGTATACAATTCCACATAAAAGCTGCGCGCGAATTACCTTTCTTTTTAAATACATATAGTCAAATTCAAGTACAAGTTTTAACTCAACTTTGAACTATAATATTTTTGTGTTGGTGATTGTGTTGTTTATGCTACTTGTATAGTATATAGCTAAGTTTTCTATTTCTGTTACAGTGCATTGAATTTCTCGCAGTAAATTATCAATTTCCATTACTGCAAATAAATGCCTTCAGCTGAAGAAAGTAATAAGTATCAAGAAGTGAACTCGTTCGACTTTGGCGAAGGAAGATCAAGAAGTATGCAACCAGTACAAAAATACAGGCAGTTTCTAGCTGCTGTTATAGGTAAATTTAATTTAATTTAAATTTTAAATTTTTTAATGTTCCCCTTTAACTATAATAATTTATTCCCAATGACAAATTTGAAAATTTGTTCAAGAGTTGATTTGATCTGTCTTGAGATTCTAAAGAAAAAAAAAACAAAAAACAGATGTGCAAACATTTTTTGCGGTTGAATTGCTCGTGTCATATTCAACGAATATTTGAAAATTTGAGTGATTTTAAAACATATTTTCATGTATACACTTTGTTAATTAATATATGTATAAGCATTTGTTACGTATAAAGATCGGAGAATCGATATGAGCTTGATATCTAAACTTTTAATAAAAGGTAGAGAAAAAGTTAAAATTGATATAACTTTTATGAACATGTTGTTAAGTCAATTTGTTGCGTTTTTTATTTTGGAATTCTTGAAAAAAAAAAAAATGTTAATAATAATTGTATGAGCATCAATCCCAATAAAAGTTTAATTAAATGAATCAGGGATGATTAGGCGTAAACTGATAATATGATGGATTTTTCTACATATCTTGTGCACAAGGTCTCTCAGACTCTCAGATAAACTGATATTGAATAGAAGTTTGAAAAATAAATTTCAATTTAAATGATAATTCACATTAGAGTTGTATTGAGTAGTATTGATGATGTTTACAAATCGTTTTTCAATGGGCGGAAATCAAAGGAACCGATTAAGGATTCAGTTTATTCTGCAAATTTTGTTTCAATTTTCTTCTGAGGATCATTTCGAATTCACTGGTTTTTTAATATGTATATTTGTATAATAGTATAAAAGTGAAATAAGCCAGGTAAAACAAATTCAGTTAAATCAGAAAATTTTTTTGATTTGATTTTCACACAGGTATGGATTTTCTCCTGTGTAAATCAATAAAATTTTTTCAGAAACTTATATGAAAATATTCTTATAACTACATGTACGCGAATGACAAACCACAAATGATGCGTTTTTGTACATAAACTTGCATACACATCCAGTGAAAAATCAAAAAAATGAATCTGATTTAATTTTATTCCAGTCACAAACAATTAATCTGAGAGCACTAAATTAGATTGTTGATTTATAGCCACCACATACACTTTCTTTGGCATTATGACTACGTAACTAAATTTCTGGATAAGACAGAGCGTATATGATCCGGTTAATGTGTTCAAACATGTGCTAAGCACCTATTACTGCTATCAGTACAAGTACATCGCAGTGATAATATTTGATAAATGCGGCAGCTCTATAGCAATTTTGTCAATAAATAATATAAGTACAGATAAGAAGTACCTATTCAGATCTGGATTTCTTTAAAGAAGCTATGACGCCAAACGTTTGTGTATAAACAAGCTACGCATGCCATAAGCCGGCCATAGAGCTTTTCACCAGTCGTATGCATTTCATCAGGAATCAGAACCAGCCTGCTAAAAGCACAGATATTTGATTTATGATTTCATAATATTTGTGTTAAAAGTTTCACCACAGTTTTCCTTGTTGTGCTTTTATGTCATGGCACCATTACGTACGTAGCACCAGAACAGCGCCTACAACAGTTAGGGCCATATTCAATTAAATCTATTCACCAACAACACTTGCCGACTCGATTTAATGAAAAGTTAATTTTAATTGAATTTTAAGTGAAACCTTACCCACTCTTAAATATTTTTAATTTCGATATCAGCTGATTGAAGTGTCATATTGTTAAAAAATAACGCTATCAGTAAATAGAATATATTATTTGATGGACAACAAAAAATCAAAAGATAATAGCACATAAAATTACTTTCCAACTTTTTTAATAATAATTAAATTTCATTAACTGTCACCAGAATTGTCACTTACCAAATCCGAAAATCTCGCAACGCACAGTATGCAATTTTCGAAATTGTTTATGTTATTGAGGTTGTTGAATAGCTATAAAAATTGAAATGCTGTTCTTAAATAATAATTAAATTTAAATTAAATTTGTATTAAATGGCGTGTTGAATACGGCTGTTAATATAATAAGGTATACTAAGCTTCTCGTTCCCATTTGTAATGCATAGAAATAGTGACAGTAGAGCCAAATGGATTCGACACCCATGCAAAAATATTACAAGTTATTTTAATTTTTTCATATCCGTCTGTTTTCTCGATAGGTCAGGAGCGCATTTTCTTAGAGAGCTGAAATTTTGCGCACGGCATACAAAGTTACATGCGGGCATTCATCTAGGGTATCGTCAGAATCGGTTTTTGACCTATTTTAGTTTTGTTCCTTGTTTTTTAAATATTTAATGTTTGTAGCACTATTATAGCATTTATTACATCTCGATTCAATTACAGATTGTGAGATAATTGTATACATTACAGATAATTTGTTCAATTCTTCAAGTGAAATATTAAAAAAAAAATTATTAAATTAGAGGATTGCAATTATGTTTTTGGAGAACTATTGAGATTGAGAGAAAGTAGTGGAGACTGATTTGTACTTCATGGTACATAAAATTATAAAGAATCACAAAATACTTTCTCCTTTTGTCTTTGTTTTGAAAATAATCATGTCCGATCCAATTCTTGAATCATGTTCGAAGTTTCGCATTAAATATTAGACTACCCAATCATAAAGTTTGATAGAAATAATAATTACGGAAAGGGGAAAAAGAAAAGAGTAGCGGAGCCCCGGGCATAATGATAATTACCTTCTAGCATCCTTATGAAGTCTGTTGTTGACAAACTGGAGTGATGACTAGTTCCTCACTAAGCTCCACATACGGGGCATAATGAGAAAGGGCTGGGGGCATAATGACGAATTATATTTAATACATCAAATAACATCTACATATTTTACCAAAATATATTATTATTAATTAATGACCATAATGAACCTTGCAGGAATATGGTTTTTACAATATAATTATACATTCCAAAATGAGAAACATCTCGAGTTTCGAATTCGAAAAATGCAAACTGAGATTTTATCTTTAAAACAATTCCTGGATTTCGGAAGTTTTAGGATAAATAGGTTGACATTACAAAATTTCTTTTGTACTCGAAAATATATTATTTTTAAGAAATGCTGAATTCTCGGTTTTTCAGCAACCAACGTCCGAAAAATTCACAGTTTGAGAAATGCTAAACACATTAATTGTTGGAGTCAATTTTCCTTGACAAAGAATTTTCTTCTAATGTAAAATTATGTCTTTTGAATGCGCTCTTCGTTGAGCCCACTAGAATGCGAAAATTAAAAAATTATTATGACCGTAAAGAGCTCGTCATTATGCCCGTAAAAAATTAGTCATTATGCCCCGTAAAAGGTAGTTATTATGCCCCGCAAAAAACTCGTCATTATGACCCACTACACATTAGTATTTTTTGACATGTTATGTAAAATTTATCGAAAACTAATATGAAATCTATTATTATCCTGACAAACTGCACACCATAAATATTTCTTCAAACACAATCCTTGGTAAAGTTAACATTTTTTCGTATTCTATTTGCAAAATTCGTCTGCTCTTGAAAAAAGAATATTGACCATATATTGGCAATACTTAGCCCTGTATTCTGGGTATTATATAGCGTGAGCTTAGAATAAAGCAGATACTATTCATTCGTCACATGCCCCGTTCGTCATTATGACGCGGGCTCCCCTACTATATGGAAACATTATTGAATTAAATATATTAATAAAACTTTTAAAATAAATAAGTTTTATAAATATGTAAATTGCATTTAAAAGTAAAAAAGAGTTCAAAAACTTTAAGTAGAACGAGATAATATAATTTTGAAATATCGTTAATACATTAAATTTTAAGATTTTATCTGAGTTCAAGCATGTCTTATTTTTCATGTCTTATTTTTCTTCTGTATGTCAATGTAATGTAATTGTTTTTCCTCCGTCGTAAGTAGTTTAGAAGATTATTGGATTTTAATGTAAGTACTTTCATGTCAAAAAGTTTACATTAAAAAACTAGAAAAATTTATTTCACATCAAAACTCATATCAGGGTTAAACATTGAAAATTGAAATGTTACCACGAAAAATTGCGCTGAAGCGTTTGAAAGCAAAATCACCTCTTCGCTCGAACAAATTCGAAAATCACGCATTTTAACGATATTCAGGTCAAAAAAGTCTGTTGTAAAGTTTGTTACAGAAGAAAAGAAAATATGCCATTTAATAGCAATCAGTAAGACCTTTAATTTGATATCATACACGGTCCAAATTGGACAACCCCAAGGGGGGTAGTTACCTCCCCCCTCGGGGTAAAACTTCCAAAAAACATTTAAAAAAAAGCGACCCATTCACTAATTCGAAATCAAAAGAACCCATGTAAATCCATCCAAGTTTACTATTCTAAAATTATTCCTAACATTTCACATTTTCGCCTTCAGAGACAAAGTTATTTAGTCAAGGGTTAGTGAGTAGATAAAAGTTATTTAAAAAGAAGATAAGAATTTGAATGCTTACCACAAATAGTTATGATTGAAGGTAACCAATCATGTAAAAAGCAAAATTGTTACCAAATATGGTAAAATTCTGAAACCTCGAAAATTATGAGGGTAAATTTAGAGGATACAGAATTTTACCATATTTGGTAAAGATTAAAGATTTAAAGATTTTTTGAAATCGTATGAATATTTAAAATCGGGAAAATATTTTGGAAGTCATATAGTAAATTTAAGCGTTCGGAGTTTTTTTTAGTAAAAACATTTGAAATCTGTGGATTAATGCAGTATAGTGTCAGTATGAGTACAGCGGCCTAGACTGGTGTAGCTAGAGAAAGTCGCAGTCCCTTCGGTCTCTAAACCCAAATTTCCGTGAGAAGAGGTCAAGTTATTTGTTGTAACCGATCTATAGCTGGTGCAAATTATCTGGAAATTTATTCTTAGTGCTTGTGATTAAAAATGTCATCGTTCGATGGGACAAAGGAAAGACTACGACAATTAATCTCTATTTCGGAAAGTATTCCTCTGTTTTGTAATGTTTGATGTTTCACAATATTTCGACAATCAAAAAAAAAAAGTTATTCTACGTTTGTGGATATCACTCAACAAGTAAATATTTTTTTAATTATTCATTTTTCAAAACCTTAAATGCATAGGTAAAAAAAATTCTGGGACATCTTTTGGAATAGTTTCCACTACAATCCTGAACAAAGACTAAGAGAATGATACGAGGCACGACGCCAGTATGAGATAATGGTCAAGAAAATCTTTTTTAAGTATCTGACCTGTGGCCAGAAATTTGAGTGTTAATGCCAACCTTTATCCAAGTAAAATAGACTTTCTCATAACAGTAACTTTTTCAAGCAAATTATTGAAATCCGTAGCTGATATACGCAACATTTTTTTTCTTCTTATCAAGTCACGTAATTAAAAGGCATTTATTTAAATTTAATGGTTAATAGTTGATTTTTTAATAAACTGAACAGAAATTTATGAATACTTTGAAATAAAACAATAAATGTGTGTGTGTGTGTGTGTGCTTTTGTAATTATAAAGACAACAAATTTTAATAAAACCTGTGAGTAAATTTTCACCCCTGGAAAGTGTTGTGTAGAGGAAGTGTTTGTGGATTTTCACTCAATCTGAGTTGAAAGTGAAACATTGTCTTTTGAGATTTCACATTTAGTTTTTCATAAATTTTCCGCTATTTTTCATTGAATAAATATTAGTTTTTGTTTTTCAAAACCAAATTCCGGGACAGTTAGACTACATCGATACGAACGTAATCGTAAAAGCAGAAACAATGAAAGTGCAGTTCGCACCGACACAGGTAGACATATTGATTTTTAATTTTCGAACAAAGCCTTTTGGGCTATTGAAACCTGAAACTCTATGTCATCATTGCCGTCCTCTTTACGTTATTTTTTATGCAGTCAAATGACAGAGTACTACTAGGTTGTACTATTACTTCCTGGCCTGTTGCTAATATTATCTTGAAGTAAATCTTACGATTAGAATGTGTTTTAATAGGCTAATCTTAATTGTCATTGAAACTTGCTTCCTCTATATTCAAGAAATCCAATCACAAATTTTTAGGTTTTCATTACCTAAAACAATTAAATTTTAAAATTACAAATTAAAGAATTAGCCTTATGGGGCTTATCTTGCACATAAAATGAAATAGTCATTTAGGCAGCTTTATTCAACTCAGCTCTGGTAATGTGAACGATTTAAGTAAATAGATTTATGTGATTCCATCTAAGATCAATTTGGTATATAAATGAATGATTGTCGGTGCATAAGAAGAAAATTGAAGTAGAAATCTACGAAAATTAGATACCGATTATACAAATGCAAGGGATAATGATTTTCTTCATTTAGCTAAACCTCACAAAGGATATATTTAATTTATGCAAATGTATTCAATAAAAATGAAAGTGTGGTAAAAACGAATAATGCTAGTTTACGTTCCGCTTCAATATTAGAGAAAAGATCGAATAGAAGCCAAAAAGCGAATTTCACTTATTGACATTACTGTATCGCTCCGCTCTAACAACGCAAACTATCAAACTACTCTAAATATATTTAAATCAACTACAAAAATCAGACATTTCCCAAAATTAGGTGTAATATGATTAAAAAATAAAACAAACAATAATGGGCCCAAATGGCTACCTAGGGGAACTCCGAAGGTGATATGATAATTTTCGCAGTACACATTGTTTTCTGTTGCTTATGTAGGATAGGATCCACTGAAGAAAAATTGAGAGAAAATTGAGATATTTTTAGTTTATTAGTTAAAATTGATAAATTGATATGAGCAAAATTCTGGAAAGTCTGTATATATACATATATTATATAGCATCAACATACCGGATGTGAAGAAGTGTTGGTCTGGAATCACGACGTTTGTTGCAATAAAACAGATGTTAGATTTAACTAAAGAATTCAAAAGCTTAGGGATAATATTCATGAAGAAAATTGTGAACGATAATTAACAAATAGATTTCTTGAGCTAGCTTAGAATTTTCGAATAATAATGGGAATTTTTGATACATCCGTAAAACTTTCAGTTTTTAAAGGGAGATTTAAATATCAGTAAAATATTTTTATTTATTCTGGGAAAAACAAAGAAGTTGTAGATTTTTCTTCATATTCAAGCATTTTTTAAATTCATGATGATGATCGTCTCCTATTTATTATAAGTAACAAAAAGCATTTGCTTTTAGTTTTGATATTAGTTTAAATTAATAAGTATCTATCATATTAAATATCGTTTGTAAAATGACTACTTAAGAATATCAATGGAAATCCCCAATGTATTTATGTTTTTAGCACAAAATTTTATTGTAACTTCCAATTTAAACCTAAAAGGTATAAAAAACACAATATATTTTCAGCTAATCTGTCCAGCTTTGCAGTTGGAACTTGTTTAGGATGGACATCACCAGTAATGCCAAAGTTGCAAAACAAAAATATGACAGATACACCGTTAAGTGAACCAATCGAAAAGAATTCAGAAGACGAAGCTTGGGTAGGATCACTAGTAGCATTAACAGCACTTATCGGTAAAACTACATTTCTAACTATGAGTAGTATAAAAAAATATATTAATGAGATTTGAAAATATTTTCGAATATGTAGCTCCATTCATTGCTGGTTATCTTGCTGATAAAATCGGAAGAAAATGGACCATACTCTCAAGCACAGTATTTCTAGTCCTCGCATATCTTTTACTGCTGTTTGCTAACAAAGTATGGATGTTGATGTTGGCTCGATTAATTCAGGTGAGTTAAATATATCATCATTTTAAATATATCATACTTTTATACGCTAAAATGTTTTTTTTTTATCTATTTCATGAATCATCATCATAATCATAATCATCATCATAATCATCATCATCATCATCATCATTTTTTGAAACTATTATTAACCATATTTCTATTTGTAATCTCCGAGCATATTATAAGCTTTGTTTTAAAAGTAAATATTTTAATTTTACAGGGTCTAGGTACAGGATTTGTTATGACAGTAACACCAATGTATGTTGGAGAAATCTCAACAGATGATTGTAGAGGAGCAACTGGTTCTCTTATGCAGCTGTTTATAGTAGGTTGGTATCAAACCATCGAATGAATATTAGAAAAAAAAAATATAGGGGGTTTCATAAGATGCTGAGTCCAGTTTAGAGATTCATTAAATAATTAAATATTTTCAAATCAACCAGCATAAACGAAAAAAAATGTATCTAATTTCGCTACAGCTTCATTTTGCTTCCATTTAATTATCTGCATAATAATATCGCTGAAAATACTTTTTCATCTAAATGCCACGAAAAAACAATGGCAGTAAATTATTGAATTAATTTCATATAAATGTAAAATACTAAGACGATTTAGAAGATCTGAAGAGTGTCAATTAATAGAGATGGGTACATGGATGGAATCCTTTTAAGGGATAAATGTCGATATTATTTTACATTCTCTTTTTTCTTCTCTCGGGGCGAGAACACCTCTTAAATTTTTATTCAATAAATATTTTTTGGTGTCTTAAAAGTGGAGGTTGCATCTGACAAATGAACCGATTTCTTTAGTTAAAAATTCTTTCTGCCACACCTTTTAAAGAAAAAGATGTAAAATTCTGTTGAAAAGTGCTTTTTTTTCAAGATGAGTAGGTACCTACTCTATGAATACTGCTCGATGGAGCATTTATTTTATAACATATTTCAAAAGTGAATGTATATCTCGTAAGCAAGGCGAAATTGAACTTTCATCTTATTTTGTTATTTCTAGTTTCTGAATTTATTCATGAATAGTATTTTTTATTAAACACCCTGTATTCCCGACTCATTAGTTATGAAAAAACAAAAACAAATAATTAATTAAATAACGAAAATATTTCAATCATTTCAGGAGGTATCCTTTTTGTCTACGCAATCGGCCCGTATGTCTCTTATATGGCACTACAAGGAGTATGTCTTGTCATCCCTCTCATATTTGCCATCTGTTTCTTCTTTATGCCAGATAGTCCATACTATTTTGCAGAAAAGGGAAGAAAATTTGATGCTATCAAATCCCTAGCATTTTTGAGAGGACAAACAAATGAGGATGTACAAGGTGAAATGTCAGAAATCCAATCTACAGTGGATGAAGCACAGAGAAATAAAGGATCCATTACGGATATTTTTACAAACAAAGGAAAT
This sequence comes from Dioctria rufipes, assembly GCA_963924295.1. NCBI lineage: Eukaryota > Metazoa > Arthropoda > Insecta > Diptera > Asilidae > Dioctria > Dioctria rufipes. Next base: position 269,191,186 of record OZ002741.1, on the reverse strand, counting down.
CTGAAAGCTCTTATCATCTGTTCTGGTCTTCTAGTATTCCAGCAGCTTTCAGGAATTAACGTTGTCCTCTTTAATAGTGAAACAATTTTTAAAGATGCTAACTCAGGAATGGATCCAGCGGTGGCTACAATTTTAGTTGGTGTTGTACAAGTTCTAGCCAGTGGTGTCACTCCATTAATTGTCGATCGACTAGGACGAAAGCCAATTCTATTAACATCTGCAGGTTTTATGAGCATAGGTCTAGTCAGTTTAGGCTCTTTCTTCTATATTAAATCTACCGGAAGTGACATTACTTCAATTACTTGGTTACCAGTTACATCACTCATACTCTACGTCATTGTGTACTGTGTCGGTTTCGGACCTTTGCCATGGGCAGTTCTAGGTGAGATGTTTCCAGGTAATGTCAAATCGATTGCTTCATCTATAACTGCTTCGGCATGTTGGACTTTGGGTTTTATCATTACACGATGGTATCCTGCACTTAATGCAGTCGGTCCTCATTACGCATTTTTCCTGTTCGGCGGATGTTGTGTGATAGCCTTCTTTTTTGTGCTGTTCATAGTTATGGAAACAAAAGGTCTTAGTCTCACGGAAATCCAGGATAGACTCAATGGCAAATAAGTTAAATTATATTATAATTAGTTTTAGCTTTATGTTTTTGTTTTACATAGGTATAAGATAAATTAAATTTTTTAATGAAAGAGTTTTTTTTTTTTTTAAGTTTCAACTTCCACAGTTCGACAAAGTTAGTGTGTATAATGAAAACGAATTGCTGGGGCCTACGAACTTACCAAGTGGCTACAAAAGTCTGAAAATGAAATTTTAAATAGAACACAACAAGAAGTAAAATAATAAAATTGTAGAATTATATTTAATAACCTTTGTAATACAAAAAACAGTTGAATTATATTGACTTGAAAATTTTAGGAAAAGAAGGTTTGCTAGACAACTGTAATATTAAGATTAAAAGAATGGGGGACTAGGCTATTAAGATCCTGTAGACACTGCGACTAGAGTTTATCTATTGTGTCTTGCTCTAAAGTTGTTGGGCTAACTTTAGCCTCTTCACGACCTCGATTATTGCTTTGGCGGCGTCAACAATATGCCAATAATTTCTACTATTCTTCATCGAGTAAGAAGAATCCGTAGATAAAATTAAATGACTCAAACTTTATTCATATCAAGTAACTCGATACCTACCAGACTTAAATTTAATAATTCAATATTATTCTTGGCTACTTCACACTATGGGTACCATTTTGAAAAGAATGGCAGTGAGTACTAGTGTACTTGCTTGGTCTAAAAAATGTACAACCTTTATTTTTCTTGCTGTGTATGTGTGGGTTTGTGTATGTATTGAGTATTGTACGATGCTTGTTTAATGCCCTGCGTTGCATGATGTAGGCCTGTTAATGTTTTTTTTGTGTCATATGCCACTACAGGGGTTAGCATGATATATTTAGAGGTTTTATCTTCTTCTTCGCACAGTCGAGACAGTTTGCAGTTGAATTTGCTTATGTTCTACACAAAACAAATAACTGTAACCAATTTGTCGACTTTCATTTGTAAATTTTTATGATGGTCTTAAATGAAATGTGCTTAAGTCTCTTGTCTGTTTACTCACTGTATGGTAAAATTTGAATAGATTATGTAAAGGTCCTTACTTACTTTCCGCTTCCAGAATGATTTTTCTTTAAAACACCGCAACAAGAGTTTTAAGACGTAAGTCTATTTCACACCAGGGCGTTTACAGAAAATAGCCCGTCCATATTTTTCTCCGAATTGCAGCCACCTATGTCAAAAAGCGTATCTGTCAATGGTTGAAGCACATATGATTTCCTTTCTGCTCAAGGTGGGACCTTTTCCTTTAAGTTGATACCTACTATAATATCAAGGAAATAATCGCTGTTCCTGTTGATAACAGACACCATCGATTGCGAAAAAGGGATTCATGTGGCAAACTCTCGTTTCTAGGATAAATTCACATATCATTGAAATTTAGTCTTAGATGTCTCCTTTTTGATGTGTCCTCGTACGGGGTGTATGTTGAGGAGAAAATTCAGCTTTTGAGTATTAGAGGATCAGAGAGGGAAAATTACGTTAAGGAGGCACATTCTAAGACAAGTTCAGATGGGCTACTATGATCACCCATAATAGAAATGATGATGATCTTTTCTTCCTGCTTTCCCCGATTAAATCAGCAAATATAGGTATTTTATTCAATAGGTGTTCGTTCAATTATGCTTAAGTCACTGGAGCAATCTCGATGTTAAAACCTAGAAAACGACGCTGTCGTCCCATTAAAATAATAAGAAAATTGGCAAAATTACTGGAGAAAGTATTAAGAAGAAAAATATTGAGCATATTTATGAAAGTAATCAATTACTCAAAAAGCAGTATAAAATTAGAAATCACCCCGTAACACCTAAAGGAATCATTCTGCTCCCCATCTTTACATATGATTTTTTGTCCCACGCGACTTGACCTATATGTAGTTATCCGGTGTAACATCACTTGTGAGACACCCTCTACAAAAAACTATATTTCAAGCTATTATATTTCAGTCCTTTCCTCTGATTTCAATACACATGTACTCGTATAAGTAAATTACATATCGCTCTTCGTTTTATCCTAATTCCCCCCCCCCCCTCAGCTTCATCAAATTTGCCGATAGTTAGGTTAAGTGCAGGATAATATAGGACAGTTTATAATAAGTATTAGTAAGTAAGATTATAACATATAATTGAATGGGTTTTTGTTAATTTTTTTCCCAATATTATCCTGTATTATTTTCATCTGACTTCTTGGCAAAATCTTGCATATATATATGTATGTAAAATAAATATGTACAAAAGCGGATACTGATAATAAATAACAGAAAAATTATAGACTGAGATGTGAAGCATTACAATTGAAGAAGCATTGCCAACACTTTACAGATGTACATGAAGGAATAGTTTAGACCCTCTATAGCTAATCTCATTCCAATATGCTTAATTTTACAGAAATTAAAGTGCTGATAAGAATGACTATAGACCTTATCAATACTTTATCAATAACTTAACTGCAATCAATTGGCTAACAAGAAGTATACGCCAACTGCATAATTTTGACGCTGAGAATACTTAAAACAGATTTCTTCATTAGGTACGCCTACACCTAATTATAATAGAAAAGAAACGAGATACGTAGGTGAAATGAAAGGTGAGTTAATATCCTTTAAATTACGAATAGTTCTCTTACATGATTCTTTTTTAATTACTTAGTTCTGACGATTTTAAGTGCTTCAATGCACTCGATATAATTAAGCAATCACGGATCAGTTTTGATAAGATTCTGAAACAATATCAAACATATTTAAAGATTTCAACGTCCGCGGACTGTTCATTTATATAATAGTGCGGAAATTATAACAAGTTAAAGTGTAAAGGTGCAAAGAAGAAATTTTGGAAAGGTGCTCCGCGTTGTAAGTGTTAGATTTGTTTGAATCTCACGATTTATAGATGAGCTGTCGCAAAATTAAATGCTACTATTTTTATTTGTTTAGTGTTTACAACTGTAAAATAATGCTGATAAATGCAGTTATAAAAAAACATTGTTTAAGTGCCTTTCAAAGTGCTTATAAGTGAATTCGAATGTGCTATAACATGAATATGCTCAAATTTTCTATAATCAACAATAAAGCCTCAAATTCAGAATTGAAAACCAATTAAAAAAAAATTTCATATCAGTGTAAAATCGATAGCAGTGAAAACAAATTTCAAATTTGATTGAAGCAAGAGAAATGGAATTACGAAGAAATTATGAAACTAATTGTATTTGAATTATTATAAAATTTTCAGTTCAATATTGTTAAACTGTTTGTTTAGTTTCTATTCAAAATCATTCTAACAACCTCATTAAAGCTAATAAATCTAAACAAAGAGCTTGCAAGAATATTTGGAATCAGCTTTGAACTCTATTGAAGCTAAATTTATGGCATCTGAAAGTAGCTTTCGGTACGGTTTACGCAAAATATATTATTTATTATTAATTAATTAATTAAACGATTGCACTAAACTTAAGCAACGGTGTTGCAGCAAAAAACATGTATAAATAGCTTGTAGCAGCTTTCTGTGCCTAATTAACAAAACTAAAAATTACAACTAAACGTTTGTATACTTGAAGAATACAATTACAAATTTCTAGTAAGAATTAATCTGTTTCATAAAGTTTTGTCACAATTTTGTAGAAGTGACGTTTCACAAGATTTTTAGTTGTGTGTGTTGTAAACTACATGTGTTTTCTCCCAAATGGGAATGTCCACTTTTTATACAATTTTAAGCTCGACACTTCATGTCTGACTTAAACGATGCATTATGATACTCTGAATATATTTTATTAACAATGTTTATTTCAAGTAAGCAGGGGAAAGCTTTGGCGATCGAATGTAGCTTAAGCGACTTTCTTGAGTGAAAAAGTGGACTTTTCTACTTCTCGTGATTGTGCGGAATTGGTGTGTCGCGGAAAATAACTTCCAGTGAGAAAAACAGAACATTAATGGCCATGGAAGAAAGAACTGCAAAAATATATTCGAAATGTAGTAGCTGGGGTGTATGCGACCCAAGTTCATGAAAATGAAATTTTCTGAATCGGGGAAAAAGTACACCAACCGATAGTACTTGGCGAGATTTTTAATTTTATATGAGACATGCGGCATTGGAACTCCCCCCACGGGGATTCCTACTCCTCACTCTAAAAGTATAGAGAGAAAAAATTTTTCTTCTACTAATTGTAGCTAGTACTGAGCTGATGCGAACAGTGAAACCCATTTTCTGATCGGACATAACCCTACGGAGTATGAGCCGATCTAAAATGCGAAAAATCTAGTACCTCAGTTCGAATAAAAAAAGTGAATATGAGGATGGCTATAAATAGCTATTTAAGCCACCCAATGGCCAGTATAGGAGTGTGGATACTCAAAATTCTTCTCAGGACCTAAGAAATTCGATTTTGTACGAGATTTTCCAAATTATACTAGATTAAACTTTGACCCCCTCCCCAAGGCTTCTTCCGCTTAATTGAAGAAAACATTGTTAATAAAATATATTCAGAGTATCATAATGCATTGTTATGTCTGAAGGTATCGTGCACGAAATGGGTATTCCCATTTGTTTATACACTCGAATCGGTTTTGGATGTAACTTTTGATCATAAGCGGGTTGTAAAATTACGAGAAAACCGGTTAAGTGAACATTTTAAAAATTTTCGCGATTATGTGCACATATCTTGGTTTGTTGAACAAAACGAGGGGAAAAAATTGTTAAATGTAAAACGAATGTAACATAGAATAAGTTCTAAAGTTCACAAAAATATTGCTAATAAAATAAAAAAAACGAAACAAAATATTCTATTTCCTGGGGAAAAGATTTGAAATCCTTTTAAGTGTTAACGTATTAGTGTTATGAAAATTGAAAATATGAATTTTAAACGTTTCAATGTTTTTCATATCATAGTTATTACATAATATGTCAGGAGCGGATACAGAGTTCTTTGGGGGAGGACAACTCTAGTTTAAGTATAGAATATCTACTAATGAGGAGAGCAAAAATGTCTAAAAGGAAAATAATAAGAATAAATACTGAAATTTTAAGAACAAAGGTAAGATCTGCTATTGATGTTTGCGAAAATCTAAACTTTGATAAACTTATCGATATAATCCAAAAAGCAAAACAGGAAGCAACTGATACCAGATTAATCAGAACTCGAGAAAATAACTGGATTACATTAGAGATAATAAGCCAAATAAAACAAAGAAACAAATTATATAAAAAAATCAAAGGGGGTTCAAATAATCCTCAACTAATACAAAACTATAAGAGGCTTAAGAATGATATCATCTGGAAAACAAGAAGAGCAAAAATTTCTTATGTGGAACAAAAAATGCAAAGAGCAGGAAGCGACTCAAAAAAGATGTGGACAACAATCAACGAGACAATACGAAATAGTAATACGAAAGGTAGAAACGTCAGTATAGAAGAACTAAAAGTTGAGGATAATAACCTGAGAGACAAACAACGAATTGCAAACTACATGAACAAACATTTTGTGAATGTTGGCCCCTCTCTTGTAAAAAGATTGGATGACAAGTGTAATAACCCTTGTCAACCAACTAAAAATGTGACAAGGTCAAACTGCATATTTATCAGGCCGGTGAACAGTGCTGATGTGGAAGAGGTATTATCTCAGTTGAAAGTGGACACAGCACCAGGGTTAGATGGAATAAGAGCAAAGGACGTGAAGGATATCAATGACATAATTACAGAACCATTAACAAGAATAATAAATAACTGTATCGAGGATGCGGAATTTCCAGCCTGCCTGAAATCTACATGCATAGTGCCAATCTTCAAAGAAGGGGATAGAAGAGATCCAAATAACTACCGACCTATAGCGCTCCTCAATGTATTCAGTAAAATATACGAAAGACTACTTCATAATCAACTAGTAGCATTTATACAAAGTAGCGGTGGATTTGATAAAAAACAATATGGATTCCAAAAGCAAAGCAACACGACAGCTATTATGACTGATGTAATGGAGTTCATTAATAAAGAACTCGATACTGGTAATTATGTTGTCGGAGTATTTGTTGACTTGAAGAAGGCGTTTGACACTGTGGATCATAATGTATTAATAGAAATATTATGCGAATTGGGGATTAGAGGAAAGGCAAGCCAATTACTAAGTAATTATCTGCGAGCAAGACAGTGTTGTACAAAAGTGGAAAACAACTATAGTACGAATGAAGTGATGAGTACTGGAGTCCCGCAGGGATCAATTTTAGGTCCGCTCCTCTACTCTCTGTACATCCAAAATTTAATGGAAGCTGGGCTGACTGCGGAATATTATATATATGCTGATGATACCCTTTTCCTGTACAAGGGAAAAAATGGAGATGAATTACAGAGAGAAATAAATGAGGACTTAATACGATACACAAGATGGCTACATGGGAACAAACTTACAATAAATACATCGAAAACAAGCTATATGGTTTTTCAACAGAAAGGCAAGCAAAAGTTGGACATTGGACTGCAAGTGGAAGGAGAACTTATTAAACGAGTTGACTCAATAAAATATCTGGGAATGATAATGGATGATAAACTGACTTGGAATCAACACACTACATATGTGAGGAAAAAAGTGGCACCTCTTATAGGAATCATGAGGAGAAGAGACTTCTTTAATCACCACACAAGAATTCTAATCTACAACGAATTTATACTACCAATAATTACTTACAATATAATTAATTGGTCACAATGTAGCAATAACTTACTAAAATGCATGCATAGAGTATTAAACAAAGCCATAAAGTCCATATTCAATTTACATAGACTTACGCCAACGCATGAACTGTACGAATCGACAAAGTTCCTGAGCTTAAAACAATTAATTTATGTGGAAAAAGCTAAAATGATATATAAGATACGAAATAAGATGATAAAGTCGAACATAAACTTAATAGAGCATGGAGAAATACATAACCATGGCACACGATCACGCCAACATATACGCTTACCTTATGCTAGAACAGACAGAAAATTAAAGAGTTTGAAACATACAGCTGTACCCATTTACAATGGATTACCAGAAGAAATAAAAAATACAGAGCAAGTGCACAAGTTCAAGAAACTAATAAAGAATTATGCACATGAAAATGTTGCAATAGTATGATGTGTAAACTGATTACTATGTAACAAAGATAACTAGTCAATAAAAGGTAAAAGATGAAAAATAGGAGAAATGCTCTTCACTAATACCAGCCCTTGGCTGTCTGTGAAGATGCCCAAAGAAAAAAAAAAAAAAATAATAATGAATAGCCTGACTAGAGAGATGGAGAGAGTGGTGGAAAGGAGGATAGCTCTGTTTTTTTTTTTTTTTTTTTTTTTTTTTTCTTGACAGCTGAGATTTTGTAATTTTGTGTATGCATGATCGCTGATAATAATCCACCGATTCTGTCCTCATTACGAACGAATGAGCTCCTGTTACGGACTTCAAAATAAAGTGCTACTAGCGATCGGACGTGTTTTTAGACATCATAGTTAATTTCATACAGGTTATTGCCTATAACATCAAATATTCCTTAAACTCGATTTTTAAGGCAATAAAGTAATGCAATTTTTGATTGCGTAAACTTAAAAGTAGTTAGTAGTTCATTCAAAAAATCCAGTGAACTATCGTGGATTTCGTATAGAACTTATTATTTAAAGTTCAGCGGAATACAGTCGTTAAACCAAAAAGAAAAAAACTTGTTAATGTAAGCAATTTCAGTATTGCCAGCGGTCTATGTTATACCTGACAGTGACGCTACTACTCCCAAATGTCAAATGCATAAAAATACGGATGAACTCATTTTTATAACAAAATAAAATAATTACTGGTACAATACCGCGCAAATGCGAAGTTCTTAGAAATTCTGTATCAATCATCACATATTTTTCCCTTGTAAAAGTGCAGTGGCCCTACATATGAATAACTCAACTCCATTCACCTACTTGATGAAAACGAATTGAGTGTATTTAAAACCAAATAGACGAAAGAAAAACCAAATAAATTTCCACCAAATTTTGTAGGAAAAATCAAAAATATTCTCGTCTGTTCTTCTCATCGAAAGCAGTCGAATACTTTTTCTATGCGATTTCATGAAATTTTCTTTAATTTTTCTATGAAATCTGTGAAAGAATTTTAGTATATTAGCACTTTGCACAGGAACTAAATTACCAATAAATAAATATTTTAAAAAATACGGGAATTAAAGCTCTAAGTACATTACATCTATTTAAAATAGGAGTCACAGAACAGATGCAACACATATGTGTCTTGTACGGATACAACATCCATTCCATTCTAGGTCTGATGTAGGACTTGTAGAGGAGCGCTATATTTGATGGGCTGAAGTATTTCTTACACCTTTTCAAAAAACCAAGACATTTTGATGCTTCTTTGGCAACCGAGAAGATGTGATCTGTCCAGCTTAACTGACTGGAAATATTAATGCCAAGAATTCTTAATGACGGTGATTCAGAAATTAATGCACCATCAAACGAAACGGGAGTGGTTAAGTGATGGTCTTGTTTTAATGAGATGAGACAGCTTTGGGTCTTAGATGCATTGAATTCGACGCGATTCACTTTGCCCCAAGCGAGAATATTGTCAAGATCGTTATTCAATGATGTAATCATGCAATCTCGTTTAACACATGCGGCGTTCCCTCTGGAATCCGCAAGGGTGTCAAAAGAGTATGCGAAATCAAGGGAACTGTCATCAGCAAAGCTATGGATAGGATTGAAAGTAAGGGAAAGCAGATCATTAATGAAGATTAGAAATAGAGTCGGAGAAATAACAGAGCCCTGGGGGACACCGGCATTAATAGGATGAGGATCAGATATAACGCCATCTAATACAACACGTATTTGGCGACTAGATAAAAAACTTTTAATCTATAATAGAAGAGGAGGGGAAAGACCAAGTGCTTTGAATTTGTCTAAAAGGGCTGGATGCCAGACTCTATCAAAGTCCTTTGAATATCTAGAGCAACGATTTTGGACTCACCAAAATTGTGAACACTACGATTCCAACGTTCCGTAAGAAAAGTCAGCAAGTCTCCAGATGAGCGTCCGTGCCGGAAGCCGTATTGGCGATCGTTGATGAGCTGATTGGTTTCCAGATACTTCATTAATTGGAAGTTAATGATAGATTCAAAAACCTTTGAAAGAATCGAAGTGGTTGCAATTGGTCGATAATTTGAGGGATCGCTACCCTCTCCTTTCTTGGGAATAGGCTGAACGTGAGCTAGTTTCCAAGCAGTTGGAAATTTTCCTGTCGAATGGGACAGGTAGAATAGCTTGTTCAGAGGTTTAGCCAAGGATGAGGCACAGCTTTTAATTAATAGGGGCGAGAAACCATCAGGGCCTGCGGCTTTAGAGACGTTGATTCCTTTAAGGACCTTGAACACATCCCTCGTACGGATGTGTATTGGCTCTTGTACACATCCGCACGGGGGATGCACGACAGGTGCCTGTGAAGTGGGTGGAAGAAAAGAATTTGATGCGAATCTAGCAGCCAAAATATTAGCTTTATCCAGGGAGTCAACAACCACTTCACCATTATTAAGTAGTGAAGGTATAGAGGAACTGCTGAAGTTGTTCCTGATGGTTTTGACCAGGGACCAGAAACCTTTACTACCTTTGCGGCTTGCCAAGATTCTTTGTCTAACATTCTGGATTTTCTTGTAATTTTAATAAATATTTATGACTTCATAATAATATTTTCCTTTCTTTCATTGTTGCATAAAAATTATTTATTATAAATAAAATTCGTCACTTAAAAGTAATTTGTAATTTTAATTGTCAACCAGATTCAATTTAAATTAATTTGATACGGCAACATGAAGAACTTTAGAATTTTTATTTTGACAAGTTTGGCTTGTGTTTCAAATAAAATGATTTCGCTTTATTGGAAAGCTTCAATTTAAATAAATAAAATAAATAAATACTTCTATTATTTGTGGAGTTGTTTAAAGACATAGAGAAATGTCTTAAATTTTTAATCAATAAGCGTCATCAATAAAATGCCAAGATGTTTTGGTATAGAATAGATGATACAGTTTAATCAGGGATTTTTTGTAATCAAAGACCAGATCAAGGAATATCTGTAGCCCACTTCCAGCTTTATTTATTTAGAACTTCATCAAAGATCTGATTACTGAGTTTACAAAACGTATAAAATTATAAAAGAAAATAATAAAAAGAAAATTAACTCTAACTAAGCTGATCACTTATTTGACTTTTTGAAAGTCAATGCAATCATTGCAATCAAACTGGTGCTTAAAGAGACGAGACACTGATGATATCGGATCGTGCATGCCATAGTTTGTAGTATGCTGGGGAACATTGAAGAAGTCGTAGTTCCTCAAGGAGCGCACAGGAGAGGATATATTGAGAGTATTTAAGAGCTTGTATACCCTGAAACACAAAAATAACTCTGGAAGTTTTTCGTCTATTTTCAAGAGAATCCAAAGGAAGGAGTTTAAGCCTGTCAAAATATGGAGGTAGAATAATAGGGTTATCCAATGAAGTTCACACAGGGCAACACAAACGAATCTCCGCTGCACACACAGCCTCACATACAGCATAGAAGAGCGGCCAGACCGGACTGGCATACTATCAAATAGGTCTAACGAATTTGCAGTAAAAGACCTTCGTTATGAATAGTACATCAAACTCTTTGACCATCTCTTTACAAACCCAAAGAGCAGCATTAGCCCTAGCAATGATTGTGTTAATATGGTCCTCGAAGGAAAAACGAGTATTAAGGAAGACTCATAAATCTTTGGTTTTGTCAGGTCTAGTTAATAAGCATCAATTAAAAGTATAACTTAAGTCGAAAGGACTCCTTTTACGAGAAAAAAAAATGGCAATGAATTTGCTGATATGGAGAGGAAAACAGTTCATAGCACACCATTTATGAAAGGTGTCTAAGTCCAAGTTTAAAATTCCACACCCGTTTTCATTAAAAACAATGCGGAAAGTTTTGGCATCGTCAGGATAGCAAAATATTCTTGAATTAGCCAAATTTGGAGATACATCATTAATGTAAATTATAAAAACAAGTGGTCCAAGATGGCTACCTTGAGGAATGCCAGCTTATTGCTGCGCAAAATATAACTCGCTGCGTGCGATCAGATAATTATAAGAAGGATATCGCCATATAACTGATTACAATAAGCAAATTTATTTTTAAACAAGGAAAAAAGCTAGATTTGGTTTAAGACCAATTTTTATGATACCCTAGATGAATACCCGTATGTAATTTCGTTATCAGTGCAAGTTTGATCATTGAAGTGGTTTTTACCATATATTTCTAGAACGGTTCATCGGACAGTAAAAATGACTGCAGCGAATTTCATTGGATTGCATATTCTGAAGAACTTTTCAGTACAATAAAAACCTCGTTTTCACGTCAAGTTTTTATATGGCAACACTGAGAACGGGATTCCCGATTTAAGCCATTATTTAAATTATATTTACTATTTTTATGAAAACAATGTGCACAAAATTTCAGCTCTATCCATTGACGCGCTCACAGGCAGTATCTAAATATGTAGTGAAAAAGAAAATTTTTGTATGGCAACCCTACGAAGAAGTTACCCGATTTCGAACTTAATTTTACTTTTGTTTGTAAAAGCCCATGCCCAATATTTCAGCTCTCTAAGTACGCGAACTCTATAGTTATCGTGTTTACGAACAGATTGACGGGCAGACGGATGTGGGCGTAAGTGTCCGATTCATTTTGCTCTACTATTATTATTTCTAGACCAAACTTAGTATACATTAATTAATTTAATTAATTTAATTTAAGGGGAGGTTACTGTTCACGACGATGAAAAATTCGATTTTTTTTACATAATTATCATCCTTCAAGAGCACGTGGGCAAAAGGAAAGGATATTTTCAAATCTAAAGCCGCCTGAAAACAGGTAGCTTTTCTTGCTACCTGAGGTACCCTCATAAATTTCAGCTCTTGGAGGAAGAAGAAGGGCCTCTGTATGATGCTGGAATAGCTGAAGTAAACTGTTTTCTTTATACGTTAAACTTTATATGAGTTTTTCTGGAAACAACATTCTTCAGCGTATGGGCGCTCTACAGCTTCAACGGATGAACTGATTCACATGAACTGAAAGGAAATTTAAAAATTGATTTAGAAATAGTTTTTACGTTGAAGCAAAAAAAACAAAAAACCCGGACAGAAATGTGTGTTTTTTTTCAAACGGCTGGCATTGCTGGAATTTTGTTATTCAGATTTTTTTTTTTTTTGAAAACGGAAAACGGTGAGTCCCCCAAATTTTATCTAGTTTAATCATTTTCAACCATTTTTGTTTCGGATGAACTGGCAGAGCTGTGGAGCGCCCTGTCCAGACCAAAACATGCCATGCATGGTTTTGTTTGACGGCAGCTGGAGCCGCCATTTTGGATTATATTTTTATAAATAAAATTGGAATTTACTCTCCATCGATAGAAGAATAAAATACGTTAAAACCAATTTCCAAAAGTATTTATTTTATGCAAAAAAAACTTTTTTTTTCTAAAATTCATGCATGTTTCATGCCTCTCGACGGTAACCTTCCCTTAATTTCAACATCATCTGTCTTACCACATGACGTTAGAATAGATAATGTTGAAATTAAATTGTGTTTTCAAACAACTCTGAATCGTTTATATCGCGCATTCAGAGAATGCAAAAATATTTAATCCATACAAAATTTTGCATATGTATTAAAATTGATAATGATATTTTTTACAAGGCTACCCATTTCTTTATGTACAAGTTGTATTAGTAAGTAATAACCCAGCGGGAAATGGATGCGCTCAAAGACGAATGCAAGAGTTCTTTGGAAGCTCGCAGCGCGTCCTCACCGTATCCTTGTTCATATCGTTTTAACGTGACCATGTCTCGCAGTACATTGTGTTTTTTTTTTTTAATTTAATAAAATTCATGTAAATTTTAACCCAAATTTAAACTATAATATTTTTGATGGTGATGACATATATTGTTTATACTGTTTTTTATAGGGCATTTTTTTATTTCTATTTTAGTGAAATGGTTCGGAAAAATTGCCAACACTGCTAAATATTAATGCCTTCATCTCAAGAATAATAAATATCAAGAAGTAAACTCGTCCGACTTAGGTGAAAGAAGATCAGTCAGAATGCAACCAGTACAAAAATATAAACAGTTTCTTGCTGCTGCTATAGGTAAATTTGATTTTATTATTTAATTTTAAGGCAATTATCCTTTAACTACACACTGTAAAAAATATTTGGACTATTCCCAAAATTTAAGACACGTTTTTTTCCTAAAAATAAATGTAATTTTCTCTGATAGAAAGGGAAAATCAGTTTAATTTCCCCAAATCAATGGAACATTCAATGAATTTAGGTATCTGGTGCCAGAAAACCTCTAAAATACGCAAAATTCTCGAAATGTTAAGCTCTCTTGGATATAAGGAAGAGAACATACTACTTAGTAGTATGGACCATAAGAAATGAGGTATTCAGCTCATTCTTATGTTTTTTAAAAGGGGTGGTCTTCTATCACCTTCACCTATGGTGGAGATTGGTGCGGTGCTATCACCTATTCCCTACATTTTAGGGAATAGTCCCTATATTTTAGGGGAAAAAACAAAACAACAAGATAAAATTCCCTATATTTTATTGAATTTCCCTACATTTTAGAGAATATTCCCTAAAATGTAGGGGAAAAAATAAATATGAAAATTCCCAACATTTTAGAGAATATTCCCCAAATTTTAAGGGGAAGAAACAAAAATTCCCTACATTTTAGGGATAAAAACCTAATCTTAGTTTTCCAAGGTGGAGCTTTCCCTAATCTTATCGACAAATGGTTAACCTGTAAGGCTCAAATTGTTGCCACTCACTTTAGGGAATTATTTTTTACTGTGCATTATGTACATGAATTTCTGTCTATGTGGTGTTTGAAATTCTGTTTAAGGCCGGAATTTTGCAAAAAGGGAAAAATCTGAAATATATCACTGCACACATGATCTCCTTAAGTATGTATATTCAAGAAAGCAGTTTTGATAGCTAGGAAATTTTGTACACTTTACAATATTTTTTTTTATGTAAATAGGCTCTTTATTTTGTGGAGCTTCGGCTCTTTTCAAAATTTCTTAAAAATAGGTGGCAAAAGGCTCTACAAAGTGCAAAAAAAAACGCTAACTAAACTAAATATTATAAAGGTCAATAAGGACAAATAAAAACATTTAAAACAATTGGAAAACCAATATACAACAAAAATGACACAAAAATGTAAAAACAAATGACACAAAATTCTCAAAAGAGATTAAAAAACGGATACAAGAATTTTGAAAAGGATCTAAAAGATAGACAAAAAATTATTATAAAAATAACTTTTTTCAAAAAATCAAAAAAATCAAAAATTCAAAAGATCAAAAAAATCAAAAAATTAAAAAAATCAAAAAAAGTTTAAGTGCCAGATATGTGCCATCTGTATCCAAGAAACTATCTTTTGGAGCAGAATGACGAAGCGTTGTACATCAAGCAGTGCACCACCATTACCCACCGTTGTAAGTTGATTAGTTTAGCCACCGTGGTACTTTAGTATGGTACTAAAGAGCTTCTTTGCTAAGCGGTATGGATGATGTGTTTCGTGTCTTTATGTGTTGTGTTTCATGCAATTTCCGTCCATTTTAGCTTGACAATTCTGTTACGGTCCTGTTGCCATCTTTATGCCTGGTTGCTATCCTGCGTGGCAAGACAGCCCGTTGGGCATTGACTACCCAATTCAATTACTTAATCTACAGTCATCTTAATATAATAAACGTCAACTATGGCCCCGAGGCCGTCTGTAGAGTTGGCAAGCTTCCCTGCTTAAATTATATCAATAAGATTAAAAAGAAAAGAAAGCAAACTAAATGTAAGAGAAAAAAAAATAATAAAAAAGTTCCTTTGTTTTCTTTTTTCCTTGTTTACTAGTAGGTGCGTGTTTTTATTCTTTTTTTTTTTTTTGTACACTTTATACAAAATGTCATAAGTATCAAAGCTGATTTCCTAAATTCAGTATTGCTCTGCTAAAAAAATCTCCATCTGCCCTGTAATTAGCTAAAGGAATTTTGAGATAGAAGAAAGTTTGTAATTGGAAACCTGTGTTAAATCAGTTCAATTACTTCATAAAATTTACTTACCCAATTGAATATCAATTCACTCGATGTAGCCTCTTGTTTGCCTCAAGGCAACGTTTTAACATTCAAACTCAAATGGGCGCGAATTGGCTATAAGTTCAAAGTCTCTACAAATGAAAATCAATTGATCAAGGCTAACAACTATCATAAGGATAATGACAGCGAGCTTAGCGGCGGAGATGGAGATAGTAGAGGAGCTAGGGAATGAAAGGAATGGGCAAAAGGCTTTCTATGCATAGGTTTCTTGGGAATATATGACCCGGGTTGAATAAGTTAAACACAACAAGGTTTTTCAACTTATTTAAATATATTTTCACAACTGTTGGATAAGATACCCTATCTTAGTTACCAGTGTGTGTTTGGTTTACAATAGAATATATTCGTAATAGGCTATGTTTGTTTGTTTTTTATTCAGCTCTAATGTTTCTTAGTTTCTATAATAAAAAGTCAAGTATCGCACATATCGAAAACAGCACGAAAAGATTTCTGCCTTATTTCATTGGCAAACACACTGCAAAAAAAATGTCTTCATTGGTACCAATTATGAAAGAATTTTCCTTTAATTTCTATGAACCACAACTAATAACACTATTAAGAACCATTATTGATAGTTCCAATGGTGACAGACTTCAAACATTGATCAAAATTTTGCAATGGATGTTTCTAGTATTAGAACAAGATGTAAATTCCATAGCTCTTGTTACTTTTGGAAATTTAAGTCCAGATGATACAACAATCCTTGTGTTAATGCTTCCTGAACTATTTTTTAGGCTTCTGATTTAATTATTATAAAAGACCTAATCTCTAGTGCATAAAAATTTTAAAAGTAATTTTTTTAATAATAGCTCCTAAGCCTTTTGATATTTTCCCAGAAACATCCTCGCTGATTGTCAACTTTTCTAAAAATGGTATCTCAAGTCAACGAGAGTCATCTTTTTCCCATAGCTTTTGATTATAAAATCAACTACTCTCATTCGTCTTATTGAATTTTGCCATTAGCGTGAACCTTATCTTTTACCAACTTGTTTTGTATTATAAGCTTTATTAGCCTTGAATTTCGTATTTATTCTACGATTATTGTACAGTTTTATTTCTTCGTACCTTTTACAACTTCAAATACATTTACGTATAAAAACTTGTTACTTCATTTTTAATATAAACCTGAAATCATTAAAAAAAACTATTTTCAGCTAACCTGTCCAGTTTTGCTATTGGAACTTGTTTAGGATGGACATCACCAGTGATGCCAAAGTTACAAAACCAAAATATGACAGATACACCGTTAAGTGAACCAATCGAAAAAAATTCAGAAGAAGAAGCTTGGATAGGATCATTGTATGCATTCACATCAATCTTCAGTAAAATCAATTTTCGATCTGAATGGATTAAAAAAAAAATTAATAAAATTTGAAACTATTTTCGAACATGTAGCTCCATTTCTTGCGGGTTATCTTGCTGATAAAATCGGAAGAAAATGGACAATATTCATCAGCGCAGTGTTTATATTTCTTTCATTTGTTTTACTGCTGTTGGCTAACAAAGTGTGGATGTTGATGTTGGCTCGAGGAATTCAGGTGAGTTGAATTTATTATACTTACCCGGTGGTTTGGAATGCATCTCGTGGCAAAAGAAGCAATCAGATTATAATTTTGCAAAAACGTTAAGTAACTTTGCATTCCAAAATAATAATATAATACCCATTCTTATAAAATTGCTAGGTCCAGGCTTACTACCTACTTCTTAAGCCTTCAGGCACTACGATCGAGGACTTCAGAGAATACAGATTTATTTTATATAATTTATAAAAAATTCTGAATATGTCAGGTAAAAAGTTGCCAACGCAACACAGTACGCCGGGTTTAAATTAAAATGCAATGCGTTTTCAGAAAATTTTTGTTTGACTTCTGCTGATTCGGATGAAAGCTGGATCTCGTTTATGGAAGGTCTTTTCTAAGAGACTCGAATTAATTTCATCTACAAGACGTCAGATTTCGACTTTGAGGTTGGAAACTGTTCGTGGGTCATTAACATGTTTTCAAGAATTCTAAGCAATGAAATCGCATGGCATTAACTGAGAATATCTGGCTGACCAATTGTATTGTCATGTTGTGTCGTAAGATTATACGGCCTGACATTTTTTTATTTCAATAAAAAAAATCAACATTCCTTATGGCCAAAAAGAGGAGAAAATATAAAGTTAAATAATATTAAATTGGCCTATTGCAAACAAAGGGATCTGTTCACAGATGATATCGACAGAGTCTTATAGACAGAGAAATATTATTAAGAAACAGAGTAAATAGATAAGGGTCGTATAGTATTGAGCCCTATAGTATACCACAGAGAACAGAAAAGAATTTGGAAGATTCACTAGTGTAATGAACACTTTGACGTTCAAACAGGTAAAAGTTAATAAGATATCCTGCAATTTGCACAGGAGAAAAGGAAAAGTTGATGAACAAGTGTATAATTTTATTAAAAAACAACACGTGATCACCTAAAAATATGCTAAAGGACTGTGGAACAATGGATATGGTTCCATCTTATCATACCCTCTTAACATTGTTGATATTAGATTCGAAAGTCTGTTTGGCTTCCAGTAATGGAGAATGTTGCAGAGCGGCCATGAAGGCTTAAACAAAATCAGTTGAAAAACCATAAGGATTTAAACAAAAATAAATATTTACAGAAAATCATAAAAATTCAGACAATTACAAACTGCAATAAATTCGCGCATCATCATACTCACTGTACATCTATTTTTTACGCTTAACCAACCCAACTACGCACGATGGCTGGTTAAAAATAATGATAAATTGATTAAGGTTGACGACACACACCAACGATTGAAAGCAATTTTCGAAAAAGCTTGCTTTCGAGTAAATTGGACCGAAAAGCCATTCTCGAAACAAGCTGTAGAATAAACTTTGGAACAGACTATATACGCCGAGCGACATCAAATTATAAAAAACTGTCCTCATCTAAAAAAAACTTCATGTGAACAGAAATAGTAACTCCTTTAAACCAAATTTAGAGAAGCAAGTTTTGTACAATGTTACTACATTTTCTTCAAGAAAGAATTTTTTGGGATATCTCCGGTATATAGCAAAAGCTAAAAAATGTTCTAATTTGTTATTTCATCACACAATCCATTAATTTTTGGTGACAAGTTTCAAGTCTTGGTTTGACTCATCAACAGGTCCCAAATAGCGAAATTGGGTGATTAGAAAAACAAATGAAAAAATGAAAAAAGAAGAAAGAAATGAAAAGTTTAAGAAAAATAGAAAAAAACAATTTTTTTTATTTATTAAAAAAAATTTAAAAAATTTTAAAGAAACAGATTCATTCGAAGCGAATCGAACCTGTATACGCCACGCAGTGGGCTGAAAAATGAAGAAGAAAAAGGAAGAAGAAGAAGCGTTTCGTGTCAGCAGAAAACCTTCCACTCATCGGTGCAGCTTGGTTTTCTGCCTGCTGCAGACGCTTGAAAATAGATCAAACCGATCTCTTCTCATATAAACTCAGAATAAATTCTGGGTGTGAATTATATGAGGAAAAAACACTCCTATACAAGCCCAGGAGGAAAATAAATAAAAAGAGATTACTCTTTTGGACTTTTTACCGGGTTAAACTTAATTTTCTTCAAGAAAGAAATTTTTGGGATATCTCCGGTATATAGCAAAAGCTAAAAAATGTTCTAATTTGTTATTTCATCACACAATCCATTAATTTTTGGTGACAAGTTTCAAGTCTTGGTTTGACTCATCAACAGGTCCCAAATAGCGAAATTGGGTGATTAGAAAAACAAATGAAAAAATGAAAAAAGAAGAAAGAAATGAAAAGTTTAAGAAAAATAGAAAAAAACAATTTTTTTTATTTATTAAAAAAATTTAAAAAATTTTAAAGAAACAGATTCATTCGAAGCGAATCGAACCTGTATACGCCACGCAGTGGGCTGAAAAATGAAGAAGAAAAAGGAAGAAGAAGAAGCGTTTCGTGTCAGCAGAAAACCTTCCACTCATCGGTGCAGCTTGGTTTTCTGCCTGCTGCAGACGCTTGAAAATAGATCAAACCGATCTCTTCTCATATAAACTCAGAATAAATTCTGGGTGTGAATTATATGAGGAAAAAACACTCCTATACAAGCCCAGGAGGAAAATAAATAAAAAGAGATTACTCTTTTGGACTTTTTACCGGGTTAAACTTAATTTTCTTCAAGAAAGAATTTTTTGGGATATCTCCGGTATATAGCAAAAGCTAAAAAATGTTCTAATTTGTTATTTCATCACACAATCCATTAATTTTTGGTGGTCCAAAAGAGTAATCTCTTTTTATTTATTTTCCTCCTGGGCTTGTATAGGAGTGTTTTTTCCTCATATAATTCACACCCAGAATTTATTCTGAGTTTATATGAGAAGAGATCGGTTTGATCTATTTTCAAGCGTCTGCAGCAGGCAGAAAACCAAGCTGCACCGATGAGTGGAAGGTTTTCTGCTGACACGAAACGCTTCTTCTTCTTCCTTTTTCTTCTTCATTTTTCAGCCCACTGCGTGGCGTATACAGGTTCGATTCGCTTCGAATGAATCTGTTTCTTTAAAATTTTTTAAATTTTTTTAATAAATAAAAAAAAATTGTTTTTTTCTATTTTTCTTAAACTTTTCATTTCTTTCTTCTTTTTTCATTTTTTCATTTGTTTTTCTAATCACCCAATTTCGCTATTTGGGACCTGTTGATGAGTCAAACCAAGACTTGAAACTTGTCACCAAAAATTAATGGATTGTGTGATGAAATAACAAATTAGAACATTTTTTAGCTTTTGCTATATACCGGAGATATCCCAAAAAATTCTTTCTTGAAGAAAATTAAGTTTAACCCGGTAAAAAGTCCAAAAGAGTAATCTCTTTTTATTTATTTTCCTCCTGGGCTTGTATAGGAGTGTTTTTTCCTCATATAATTCACACCCAGAATTTATTCTGAGTTTATATGAGAAGAGATCGGTTTGATCTATTTTCAAGCGTCTGCAGCAGGCAGAAAACCAAGCTGCACCGATGAGTGGAAGGTTTTCTGCTGACACGAAACGCTTCTTCTTCTTCCTTTTTCTTCTTCATTTTTCAGCCCACTGCGTGGCGTATACAGGTTCGATTCGCTTCGAATGAATCTGTTTCTTTAAAATTTTTTAAATTTTTTTAATAAATAAAAAAAAATTGTTTTTTTCTATTTTTCTTAAACTTTTCATTTCTTTCTTCTTTTTTCATTTTTTCATTTGTTTTTCTAATCACCCAATTTCGCTATTTGGGACCTGTTGATGAGTCAAACCAAGACTTGAAACTTGTCACCAAAAATTAATGGATTGTGTGATGAAATAACAAATTAGAACATTTTTTAGCTTTTGCTATATACCGGAGATATCCCAAAAAATTCTTTCTTGAAGAAAATTAAGTTTAACCCGGTAAAAAGTCCAAAAGAGTAATCTCTTTTTATTTATTTTCCTCCTGGGCTTGTATAGGAGTGTTTTTTCCTCATATAATTCACACCCAGAATTTATTCTGAGTTTATATGAGAAGAGATCGGTTTGATCTATTTTCAAGCGTCTGCAGCAGGCAGAAAACCAAGCTGCACCGATGAGTGGAAGGTTTTCTGCTGACACGAAACGCTTCTTCTTCTTCCTTTTTCTTCTTCATTTTTCAGCCCACTGCGTGGCGTATACAGGTTCGATTCGCTTCGAATGAATCTGTTTCTTTAAAATTTTTTAAATTTTTTTAATAAATAAAAAAAATTGTTTTTTTCTATTTTTCTTAAACTTTTCATTTCTTTCTTCTTTTTTCATTTTTTCATTTGTTTTTCTAATCACCCAATTTCGCTATTTGGGACCTGTTGATGAGTCAAACCAAGACTTGAAACTTGTCACCAAAAATTAATGGATTGTGTGATGAAATAACAAATTAGAACATTTTTTAGCTTTTGCTATATACCGGAGATATCCCAAAAAATTCTTTCTTGAAGAAAATTAAGTTTAACCCGGTAAAAAGTCCAAAAGAGTAATCTCTTTTTATTTATTTTCCTCCTGGGCTTGTATAGGAGTGTTTTTTCCTCATATAATTCACACCCAGAATTTATTCTGAGTTTATATGAGAAGAGATCGGTTTGATCTATTTTCAAGCGTCTGCAGCAGGCAGAAAACCAAGCTGCACCGATGAGTGGAAGGTTTTCTGCTGACACGAAACGCTTCTTCTTCTTCCTTTTTCTTCTTCATTTTTCAGCCCACTGCGTGGCGTATACAGGTTCGATTCGCTTCGAATGAATCTGTTTCTTTAAAATTTTTTAAATTTTTTTTAATAAATAAAAAAAATTGTTTTTTTCTATTTTTCTTAAACTTTTCATTTCTTTCTTCTTTTTTCATTTTTTCATTTGTTTTTCTAATCACCCAATTTCGCTATTTGGGACCTGTTGATGAGTCAAACCAAGACTTGAAACTTGTCACCAAAAATTAATGGATTGTGTGATGAAATAACAAATTAGAACATTTTTTAGCTTTTGCTATATACCGGAGATATCCCAAAAAATTCTTTCTTGAAGAAAATTAAGTTTAACCCGGTAAAAAGTCCAAAAGAGTAATCTCTTTTTATTTAATGTTACTACAGGAAGATTAGCCTCATATTTGATTTGAGAATCATTTAAATTCTCTTCGCTGCTTCCATACATTCACAATCGTTTCTCGATAGACGAAAGATTCCAAGCCCTGAGGCCAAGGTGTCCAAGTGAATCCAGTCTGCTACGGGCAAAAGCCGAAAAAGTTCAGAGGAAGTGTTCGGTTGTCTCATTCTCTCCTTCCAGGTAGGATAGACACTCAACGTGCCAACAAACTCCTATTTCTTTTAGGTGAGCATGAAGTGAGCTGTGATGTAAACCAAAGTTCTACATTATTTTCTTCCAGACCTAAATAGAAACTCCTATTAGGCCCATCAAGAAAAAGTTTTGTATATCTGCAAGTACTCAGTACATACTGAAGCGACGTTCAAACTGTTCTTTCATGGTGTTGTTTGGGTTCACTGAACAAGTAATTAAATTCACCGACAATCCTCCTTCTTTTATCGACTGAATGCATTGCAATTTTCTTTTTTCTTTTTAAAAACTTTTTGAATTTAAAATATGAATTTTCATATGGAAAAACCCACATTGACGTTGACGTGGACATGTTTAACGCTCAAATATCAACCGCCCGTCATCACTTCGAAATGAACAGAAATCAGCGCATTACCGCTTCTGCGTTTTCGTACTTTCTGTTTCTAATGTTTTGAAGCTGTTACGTGCGGAACCGCTCCGCAACTCTCTACGATGAACACGGCCTTACTGTCATTACGATAGATTTAATTAAAATTAGTAGATATTTTGTCAAAACTAATACCCTTAAACAGACTGTCTCCATAATGACTTAAATGGAGTAAAATGTGCAGTGTGTCCCACAAATGAAGTCCATCAAGGACCGATTTGCAACATTTAGCTTCATTTTCAAATGGACCGAATTTTACTCCATTTAGTGAAGTAAAAGTACCACCTACCGTCATTAAAATGAGCTAAATGCAAAATTTTTCCAATAAAGTTAGCAGTGACAGCTATCACCTGATCACGAAATAACAACTAAAATTGTCTTCTACTATAGCAATTAATTAAATTATTAAACTCTGCCATAATCTTTACTCATATGGAGAAACTGTCAATGACATTGCAAATGAAATAATTTTCGTCCAAAATCTGTCTCCTCTTCATTTCCTTGAAATGACTGAATTTCAAATTAAACAAAAATGACTGAATTTCAAATTAAGTCATTATGAGCACGGTCTGTCCAGGGTATTATCTCGATCCACAACGATATCATGAATCACATTAATTGCAAAATTTAACAAATTGAAGGCTTTAAAAATATGTCTCAGACGAAAATTGTTAAAGTTAAATAAAGAAAGAAACAATTTTCTTTTAGAAAACTTTCTGAGATAATTTGAGAGATGAGACCAAGGAGATTAATTAGACAAGGTGACCTCGCAATGAAATAAACACTTTTGTTTTTGTAACTGTGTAAATTATTTTGGAAATGTGTTCGTCTAACACTACAGGGTTGTTAAGGGCTAAAGATTATGAAAAGATTATGAATCAATAACTTTGTATGTGTATGATGCATCAGGTCATAATATTATTACATTGAACAAATATTGTAGGTATAATGAATGGAAAATTGGAAAGAAAATTTTACCTATATAGAGAACAGACATCTACAGCCACATGATTACACTACTTTTATACAAAATACTCTCTCACATATATTTATGATATTTTGAAGATTTTAACATTTACAGTAAGAATTTCTATTTCACAGGGTTTATCTGCAGGTTTTTGCTTGACAGTAATACCAATGTATGTCGGAGAAATCTCAACGATTGACTGCAGAGGAGCAACTGGTTCTCTTATGCAAGTGTTCATAGTTGGTTTGTATAATTTAAGTTAACATTTCGGTGGTTATTTGAAAAATACAGAGATACAAAGTGTTTCATTACATGCTGTATTTATTTCATGGATTTGTTATTCACCTTCCATATAAAACAAAACAGAAAAATATGTCCGATTTCGTTACAGTTTCTTTTAGTTTCCATCTAATTATCTGCATATTAATAATACCGAAAATAACCACTTTTTGCACCCTAAATAAAATCTGCCCATGCCATCTGAAGTTCAAGAAGTTCCACCAATTCGTTGTCAGCTTTTTCAAATCATTATCGAAGCATTTTATTGCAATAATGGAAGTTAAATATTCAATTGCTCTTTTTTTTTTTAATGATGCTAGAAATAATAAAATAAGTAAAAAACGAGTTTTCAAACAAAACTGAGGCCAAGTCGCATGAAAAAGTAGAAAATAAACTTTTCTTCACACACAGAGGTGGACTCAGATTTTATTCACTGACAATCACCGATATCGACATATTTCAGTAAGATCAATCAGAGGTAATAAGTGATTTGATTCATTAAGAGAAAGAATATTCAAGAGAAATGTCAGAGGTGGACTCAGATTTTTTGATTGGGACATTTCTCTTGAATATTCTTTCTCTTCATGAATCAAATCACTTATTACCTCTGATTGATCTTACTGAAATATGTCGATATCGGTGATTGTCAGCGAATAAAATCTGAGTCCACCTCTGTATGTGAAGAAAAGTTTATTTTCTACTTTTTCATGCGACTTGGCCTCAGTTTTGTTTGAAAACTTGTTTTTTACTTATTTTATTTTCTGCCTTTTTCACGTTAACTAAATTGGAAAATTCTGCATTTTTCCTGAAACAGATTTATCACTAATCATATCGATGAAAATTTTTCCGATGATTTTCCCGCTTTTCCGGGTTTTCCATGTAGTTTTCCACAAAAGCAACTTTATGCAACTCATTTCGCTCTACAACTTTGTCTGAGGTTGCAAAACGCTCAAACGCTTCCTTGGTCGGAAAAACTCCGGAAAAGCGTTTTACATGAATTTTCCTCGATTTTTTCTGCAAGTTTTCACCATTGTCGGAGAGAAAGTAATGATGCCAGTTGATAGGGAACTTGATCCTGCATAATTTAGAAAACTTTTTTACCGGAAAATTTTCCGGAAAAGTTCGAAAATTTTCCGGAAAAGTTCGAAAATTTTCCGGAAAAGACGGAAAATTCGGAAAACTCTGCATTTTTCCTGAAACGGATTTATCACTAATCAAATTTGCACCAAATTTTCAAATGATTTTTCCCGATTTTCCGGGTTTTCCATTGAAATTTCCGGTACATTTGACAGATTCAATTGTCACGCGACATGAGCCTGTGTACCAAATTTCAGCTCACTGTGATGACGAAAAGTGGGTCTACGAGAGTGTCGAAAATAGTAAAGAAATATATAAATAGACAAATTCGTGTACGAGTTAAAGGGAATGGCTGACCTCAAAAAAGGACACAATTCACAATGGTTGTTTCTGCTAGTTAAATAGAGCAATAAATATCAATTTATTTCGTCAAAGCACAGAGTATGTAGAATTTGGTGAATTTATCTACATAACAAATCTGTCATAAAATTTTCTTCAGTCGTGGGATTCATGAAATGAGTCGAATATTTCTGTAACAGCTTGCAAGTCTACAAGACTGCAGACACCTGCAACTCCATTATTCAGATAGAAAAATTCCTTTTTGACCAGACTGTTAAACAAAGAATCTTGGAAAGCCGCAAAGGCAGCAAAAGTTTCTGGCTTTTGGTCAAAACCATTAAGAATCACTCACGAGTTCCTCTATACAGGGTGTTTCCACCGAGGAGGTCAATAGAGCAGGAGGTAATAGTACTCATCTAGACAAACAAAAAATTGTATGACTGTGGGGGGGGGGGGACTTCAACTCTTTAGAAGTTACGGGGTGATTAAGAAAAAAAAGCTAATTTTTCACAAAACACCCTGTATCTTAAAAAGTTCAGGGCATACGGTCACAGTTAAGAGCGTATTGTATGCAAATCTTCATGGTCTTTGCAACGAATCTCCTTTCAAGACTTATGGCTGTCTAAGCTAAAAAATTTCGTCTTACCATATTTTTAACATTGACATCTTTGTTTTTTTTTTACAAAAACAGTAGGCTGGGGACTCTCCTCTTTAATTCGACCTATTACACCCTATGTGTTAACTGTAGCCGTTGAAGAGTTATTAGCTCACAACCTATTCAGGTCATACTGAAATTAGCCGAAATTTTTTTAAAATGACGTGTTTTCAGTCACTACGGGAACAAATTATCTTTGAGAATAGGTTAGGAGCTAATAACTCCTTAACGGCTGCAGGTGCTACATAGGGTGTAACAGATCAAATTAAAGAGGAGTCTACAGTTTACAGTTGGAAAGGCCATGAACCTCTGTATACATTGACCTCTTAACTGTGACCGTACGCCCATACTTTTTCAGATACAGGGTGTTTTGTGAAAAACTAACTTTTTTTCTTAATCACCTTGTAACTCCTAAACGGTTGATATGCCCCCCCCCCCCCCATTGCCGTACAATTTATTGTTTTTCTAGGTGAGTACTATCACCTCCTAGGCCGAAACACCCTGTATACCATCACTACTTAAATGTGCTTAGTGATGTGTACAAAAGCCAATACTTATCCATGAGAGAGTTGTGTTGAAGGTCGCTATGGTGACCAACGTCTTCTAAGCCGCAAGCTCTGTTAATTAAAAGCTGTAATTCATCCTTTGCTAGGCTTCTGCGCAGACTATTTTACTTGCATTATCCGGTAGGAAACTTTCCAAATTTTTGAAAACTAACGCACGCTCAGGCTATTCCCTCTTCTATTATGGATTGAAAGTTTTTATCTAATCATCTAATTCGAGTTGTTGTTTTTTTTTCAATGCAGAGGGACATCAGATCCCAAGCACGTAACCTTAAAAGTTCATCAAGTCTTAGTGAAGTAAATTTTTCAGCACATCTGCAGATAAGATGGCAGACCCAAGCATACCCAGCCTGCTCCGGGCAAAGGCCGGACATAAACACACAGAAGTTGTTCGGTTGTCTCAGGCTGTCTTTCCAGGCAGGATAGACACTCAGGGCTGCCAATAAATCTTATCTTTGTTAGGTGAGCATGAAGTAAGCTGTGGCCGGTGATGATGCCAACCACAGTTCTGTATTGTTTGCTCGGAGGAGAAAGTTTTGTGCAACTGCACTGCTGATGCTTCATACGAACATCAGTTTTGATGAAGGACCAGATGGAAGGCCAGCTCTTTCATTCACCATGAATCCCATGTGACCAGCAACCAACTGAAGAGATACCTTGTTGTGGATAGACATGTACAAGGAACGGGTCGTATTAGATTGCCATACAGTAAAATTCAGTGATGGTTGCTTATTTCGACCTGTGCGAATGTGGAACAGTCTACCATCTTCTGTCTTTCTTCCGGTTTCCAACCTGTAAAGTTTCATAATTGACAGACATCAGAACCTAACCTAACCTCTATTTGCTTCCTGCCATGCTGTGCTTTGCATCATAGGATATCCACTGAGCTTGGCTTAATCATATTAAAAAAATATAAGATGTAGAACTCTGTTCAAAAGTATTTCTTCAAGATGAGTTGTCTACATATGTTATATGTATGTATGTAATCCATGATTACTAATCGATGGTGTACCTAGAATTAAGAGTGTTTGTAGCTTGAATCTAGGCGAAATCCAACATTTGTTTTATGTTATTGCTTCTATAGATTCGAAGTTTACATGCTACTGAGAACTACATGTTATGAAGCACTTTGTATATGTATCTGACTGCTTGGATTTGATAAAACGTGCCTAATAATTAATGATATTTCAATTATTGCAGGAGGTATCCTATTTACCTATTCAATCGGTCCGTACATCTCTTATATGGCGCTACAAGGAGTATGTCTTGTTATCCCTCTTATATTTGCCATCAGTTTCTTCTTTTTGCCCGATAGTCCATACTATCTGGTAGAAAAAGGAAGGGAATTCGATGCTATCAAATCCCTAGCATTCCTACGAGGCCAGACAAATGAAGTTGTTCAAGAAGAAATATCAGAAATTCAATCTGCAGTTAAGAATGTACAGCATAATATAGGATCCATCTTGGATATCTTTACAAACAAAGGAAATCGGAAAGCTCTCATTATCTGTTCTGGCCTTCTAGTATTCCAACAATTTTCAGGAAACATCGCTGTCCTATTTAATTGTGAGACAATTTTCAGAGATGCTAATTCAGGATTGGATCCATCGGTAGCTGCAATTTTAGTTGGTGTTGTGCAAGTTCTAGCCAGTGTAGTTACTCCGTTAATTGTCGATCGACTAGGACGAAAACCAATTCTATTAACTTCCGCAGGTTTTATGAGCATTGCACTCACAAGCTTAGCTATTTTCTTCTATATGAAATCTACCGGAAGTGACATTTCTTCAATTACTTGGTTACCAGTTACGTCTGTCATACTCTACATCATTGTGTACTCGTTCGGTTTCGGGCCTTTGCCATGGGCAATTCTTGGTGAGATATTTCCAGGAAATGTTAAATCGATTGCTTCATCTATATCTGCATCGACTTGTTGTATTTTGGGTTTTATAATTTCACGATGGTATCCTGCCCTTAATGCAGTCGGTCCACATTATGCATTTTTCCTGTTCGGTGGAAGCTGTGGGATAGCCTTTTTCTTTGTCATCTTTATAGTTATAGAAACAAAAGGTCTTAGTCTCATGGAAATTCAGGATAGACTCAATGGCAACTAAGTTATTATTTTTTAAATTTTATATTTACAAAGTAAATTAATTTTTTTATTTATTAGTAATTTGTTAATTTCAATGTGTTAAGTTCTTCAGTTAGGAAAATTTGGTTTATGTTGAAAAAAAAAAAATTCAAGAATTCTTAAAGCGTGGTACAAAAACATGCAATTAGTAAAATATAGTAAACTACATGATAGGAGCAAGTTAAAAACAAAATTCCCAGTGTAGATCAAAATATAAATATTTTGCATTTGAATAGAACATACTAGCTATTCTGAATTTAGGGCTAACCTGGAT
The DNA here is from genome assembly GCA_963924295.1 of Dioctria rufipes. NCBI lineage: Eukaryota > Metazoa > Arthropoda > Insecta > Diptera > Asilidae > Dioctria > Dioctria rufipes. The sequence goes on along the minus strand of OZ002741.1, from coordinate 269,161,869 downwards.
TAGCTATTTAACCATGTTAAGAACACTCGACTAATATGTGGCTTGTAGTAAGTAAGGAGAAAAGTTTTTGATTCAAATGATTTTATACTTCAGAACTTGTTCTAGAATTTGTAGATTTGTGTTAACAATAATCCAACTAGTCGCTATGCTTTATTTCTGGAGATTATATCTGAGTTATTTAGAACTCTTAAAAAATTTTCATATAAAATGTATTCAGAGATTTTTAATTAAAGAATAAATAGAATCGGAGATGAAGCCTTGAGGTCGATGCACACTAACCGGCACAGCACAAGCCGGCAGAGACAGGTAAAATATTTTTCTATGAGAACAAATTATCTAAGTAATTCACATGAACCGGCACCGGCAGATACCGGCACGAAACGAATAGTTCATTTCCGGTCGCTATTGGTAGCTAAAAACCAGACCGGCATTTATCGGTTGCTGGTCTAGTTGCGAAGTTAACACGGAATCACTTTTCTATAGTTTTCTCGCGATACCTGCCTTAACTGAAAGTTTCCTTCCCATTGTATGTCGTTATATGTGGACGAAAAATGCCGGTGCCAGTCGATGCCTGTCTGTGCCGGTTTGTGCTTTGCTGGGATGTGTACCCCGACCTAGTCATATAAAATTAAACAAAGAAAGATAATAATATTAATTCAACAAATTTTGTTTGTGTAAAAATGTAAAACTTTGATTGATCTAAAAATAAAGAAAAGAATGTTCATTCTAGAAAGTAATAAATCGAATTTAAGTTGAGAAGCGCAGCAGACCAAGAGTTTAAAAATTAAAAAGATTTTAAACATAAAACAACATAAAAAGAAAAGAAACAAGTAAAAAAGCTAGAATTGGTATAAGACCAATTCTTATGATACCCTAGATGAATTCCCGTATTAAATTTCGTATGGTCACCGATTCAAGTATTGATTTTGAAGTTGTTTTTCGCATATATTTCTAGAACAGTTTGTCGCACAGAAAAAATGGTAATAACCAATTTTATAGGATTTCGTATTCTGCAGAAGTTTTTAGTACAATAAAAATGTCTTGGACTGATCGTTTTCAAAGTATACGTAAAAAACCGAAATTTTTATATGGCAACACCAAGAAGGAGTTGCCCGATTTAGTCCATTTTTGACATTTTATTTGCTAATATAGTAAAAACATCATGTACGAAATTTCAGATCTCTACGTCGATGCGTTCTCAGGCAGTGTCCAAATATATAGCGGAAAACGAAATTTTTATATGGCAACCCCACGAAGGATTTGCCCGATTTGTCTCATTTTCGAACTTAATTTTCCTCTTTTTTTTAAAGTCCGTGTACAAAATTTCAGCTCTTTAAGTATACGCGTTCTCGAGTTATCGTGCGCACAGACGGACAGACGGACGGACGGACATGCAAAATTCGAAATAACTTTTAATATTATGCGTGGGTGTCCAATCCATTTTGCTCTACCATCAATATTTCGAGGTGTTACAAACGGAATGACAAACTTAGTATACCCCTATGATTTCATCTAGGGTATAAAAAGGAGAAGAAAGAAAAAAAGGGGAAAACACGAACAACAAATGCACAGGTATTTTTAATTGTTCTATTTTTGTTTTTTTTTGCAATAAATTTAAAACTATATTTGGATAATGCATGCTATAAAATGAGCAAATAAGATTTCTGTGGATGCGATGGTGGGCGTGGGAATCTCACGTTCTCTTCTTCCTTATTCCTTCTGGCGGTATAGATTGCTTAGGTGTCCGTTTGTCTGTCTATTTTAATAACTTTATCTCGGCAATTACATCATTTATGCAACTGTCTTATTCCAGCAGGTGTATTGCGATACCATTAGGATTTCAATATCACATGTGCTATTCGAAAAAGCCTTTACAAGGTTTTTAATTGAATTGTAGAAATCTCAAATTTCAATCACTTTTTTTGATCTAAAAAATTAAATCTTTTTTTAATTTGCCAGCAGTTTTATTTGAAAATTCAAAATATTTTGTTTTAATACATTAAATTAGTACAAATTATGCTTCAAATTATTTAAGTCAATATATTCCCCAAATTCAATTCCAAAAAACATTAAATCAGTTGGCAATTGATACTCCTTGCTTGCAAAATCAACATTAAATGCTTATCAAGTCCGAGTTTTTGATTTGATTTTTGTAATAAATGTATCATTTAATACAATAGAAAATATAAATATAGTGTACTATAATAATTAGGCATTTAAAAAATGTAAAAATTGATTCTACTTTTGTCGTATTTGCTGATTCCGAATTTTCAAAGGAAAATAATATGAAATAGTGAAATAGCGGATATCATTGCCCAAAAAGGCGGTTGATTATACTCTAAAAGATTTATGGCTGATTTAGATTACTCGAACATTGCTAGAAAACAGAGTAAGTAGTTTCCCCTTATCTGAAAATACTTTAGAACTATAAGGACAAAACATAATCCAGCAAAATTTTACTGAGTTAAATGTCAAATTCCCCGACGAAGGGGAAATTTTTACTGCCATAATTATCCATAAAAAGTTCTAGCCAGAAGTATATTTTATGGCAGCAAACTCATACATATAACTACAAGCGGGTACGAATGTAATTGTTTACACGCACACAAATTAAAAATCACAGCACATCAGCTGGAATGTGTCAAAGTTTATTAAACATTTTTAAACATTTTTTAAAAAAATTTAAAAAGTTTTGTTTACATTTTTTTTAAAAATTGTTAAAATTTTTTTTTATAGGTACTTGTTCTTAACATCATATCACTTAAATAATTTAGTGACCACTTTTTCATACAAATTAAATATTCAAAATGCTCAATTATAAAATCATAAAGTAATTGTACTTTAATTCGCAAAACTTCTTTATTATATCTCTAGCTCTCTCTGATTGACACGTCCGTTCCGTTCTTTAAAATTTACAAGATGTTTTTCATCCGCCTCAATCCTTTACATAACTATGTAGACAGAGGATGGAAAAATAAGGAAAGCAATGCTTCACCAGATTAATCACTCATATTTTAGGCTATAGCATCCTGAAAATTGTTGCCTGTGCATATAAATTAAACACATTATGTATTTTTGTTATTATAAATTCTATTAGTTCAGATATTTTAAAATAATTGAAACATTAAATTAAAAAAAAAATAAAATATTGTAACCGAATGTATACTAGAGCCATCTTGTATGAACTAGGTGAAATCAAAAATTTAGAACAATGTCGTTTCCATATAACAGCTGATAATAAGTAATTCGTTGAAATGAACAGAATCACAATGAAATCTGTCAAATATACGACTTCTGTCATTCGAGTTTTCATTGTGGACGCGGTTGGTTGCGTCGTGAATCGTGTCGGAATGTTTTCTTTGTTGTTGCCACTGTAGGACAGTTTGCTCTGTTTTGATTTTATCTATAATTTTGTAAATAAGTTTTATTATTTCCGTATTCTACTTAAAAAAAAAAAAAATCGTGGCTACTCTCGAAGAAGCTTTGATTTATGTTTTACGGTTATTAAATTGGTGACTCCAGTTACATTTTTGCTTACGCGAATGAGAAAGTGAATTATCTTTTGTTACAAAAATGCTTTGGAACAATGGCTTCAGCGGTAGCAGCGATTAATTCGTGTTCGACAAATAGTGCAGATGGTCAGTGGTGGTGGTTAATTAAAAAAAATTCAAGTGATGTAGATAGAAAATTAAATAAGGAGCTTACTAGAAGTGGTGCTTGCTTGATTGGCTCCAGTTGTGTTCGTGGTGTTATATTGTTTCCCGAAATGTATACAAGGGATTTTGGTGCTTTCTTTAGGATTTTTAGCCTTAATACTTACAGTCAGCCTGTTAAGCTATTCCTGGTGCTGCTGGTGACGACAGCTGGATTTTTGGACACTGCTTTTGCAGAGAACCCGCAACATTTACAAAAAATTGGTATGTTAATTTTCTTGTTTTTCTACTTAAACTAAATATCTAAAATTGTTTCTTTTTTAACCATTACTCAATCTCAACTCAACTCAAATTTCCAGATTTGTTGGGCAATTGATTAATATATTATTAATAGCCTTATAAGTAAGAGCAGCATTTTATACCAATACAAAATTTTACTGCAGTCCGGTTTTCTTGTCTTCGTTTTATAATTCTTCCATCGTCTCGATTGGGGTTGGCCTTGACTGAAGCACGTTCGAGTTTTGAACATGCCAATAAACTCATTTTGTTGGCATATCTTGTATAGATATAGAAAACCGAATACGAGCATCAGTAAAAATATTTAATTTATTATTTATTTTGACTAATGAAACTGATAAAAGTAGTTAAATGAAAGCTCATAATCGATATTTAACCCTCGAAGGACACAGAGCAGAATTGATAGCACTGTGTTGGATACGATCAGTTCCTACATTATTTCAAAATTATTTGCGATTTCTGTCAAAATTGTTATACTGGATTTTATGTCTTCATATAAGGAGTTTCATCTGAATTCCACTTTCGCTATTCAATCATACTCAATTCGTTTTCCTCTAATCCACCTCAAATATTCTTTGTCGGAAACCAGGTTACTGTAGAATTCGGCATTAAAATATAGTTAAAAACTTTCTAGTCGACGTGCTATAATTTCGATTATCTTCCAGCTCTCATCAATATTATCTTTGGGACCTTGTTCTTAGCTTAGAGTTTAACTAGAGTTCCATCTATAGATAGTTACCTATACATATATGTAAAATTATATTTATATACCGTAAAACAGTGATACTTTCTTCTTCTTCTTCTAAAAGACGAATAGTACAACTATTCGTCGACATATAACATTTATATACGCCACCTGGCCAGCCTTAGAATTATCTATATTGCCGGCCACTTATATGAACTGGCTCACCCGCGAAGACAAACAGATGCGGGTGAAGCGCAGAATTAAATCTCCGTAATTACACTAGCGGACGATGTCCGCGTACATTTTCAATTAGTTATTTTTTATTATTAGTTATTTATAATTATATTGAACCTCCGTCTTGTCCAATGATACTTTGTACAGTGAAGGATACATTGACCGTAAGCTAAAATAAAAATTCGAATGCCTCCTTTTCTTTTAAAAAACATAACATCACGATGCAAACAGATTCAAATTATTTCGTCTTAATTTTAAAGTGCAACTGCTATATATTGCTCAATTGTACCGTGAATACAGACAAAGCAGGAAGTGCTTGAGGCTAAATTATTCCAAAAAATATAGTGCAGGCAAATAGCTTGAGTTTTATGATTTTCAATTTTAAACTATTTTGTATAAAGTTACAATTTTGTATACAACTTTGACTGCTAATTTGGAATTCTTTGACCGCTCGATCAAAATAGTCCTTGGAAGTGATCAAAGTATTCCTTGAAAGTCGTCAAAAATCTTGTCATTCCGTTTGTAACGCACAGAAATAATAATGGTAGAGCAAAATGGATTGGATACCGTCCGTCCGTCTTTGCGCACGATAACTCGAGAACGCGTTTACTTCGACAGCTGTAATTTTGTTTACGGACTTTAAAAAAAAACTAAAATTATTTCGAAAATGAGACAAATCGGGCAACTCCTTCGTGAGGCTGCCATACAAAAATTTCGTTTTCCTATATATTTGGAGACTACCTGAGAACGCGTCAATATAGAGTGCTGAAATTTGATACATGGTATTTTTATAGTAATAAAAAAATAAAATTTCAAAAATGGACTAAATCGGGCAGCTCCTTCTTGATGTAGCCATATAAAAATTTAGGTTCTTTACTTATACTATGAAAACGATCAGTCCTAGACATTTTTATTGTATTAAAAACTTCTTCAGAATACGAAATCCTATAAAATTGATTATAATAATTTTTTCTGTCCGACGAACCGTTCTAGAAATATATGCGAAAAACCACTTCAAAAATCAAACTTACATAGATCGGTGACCATACGAAATTTTATACGGGCATTCATCTAGGTTATCATAAGAATTGGTCTTAGACCAATTCTAGCTTCTTTACTTGTTTCTACCTAAATTGAACACTTCAAAATAAAAATAATTGAAAAATATTCAGATTTCATAGGTGGAACTATTTTTTTTAAGGCCTCATTAGTGGAATCGCTTTCAATGTTGATATTGATACAGCCGAAATAAATTGAATTTCCCAAAGTATAATTGACTACGGTATTCATGACTTGCTCAAATGGAAAATCGAAGGACTCCACTTTGCGCCTCTTAGAGAGATAGTGTGTAATCCTGTTTGTTCCATTACGTCGAACAGGCGCATGGATATTGAAGACGAATATTGGCTGAAAACGCCGTCAACTTCGGCGGCAAATGATTGCGTTAACGAATTGTTTCATGTAAACAGGAGAATCATAATACACCAAATCGTGGATGAATGGGTATTTCGTATGGAAGTGTATACCACATCATCGCTGAATGTCTACAGAATCCGAAAAAGGTGCCGGCTATTTTGACCATTTTCTTTGACAATCAAGGTGTTGTTCATATGCATACCGAACGCATGCCCAAGAATAATATGATCAATGCGGCAGAATATTGTGAAACGATGAAGAAGACGCTGAAAAAGGCAATTCACCATCACATTGTACGCGATGCGCGGATTCCTTGGTCATAAGGTATGGGTAGGTACGTCCTCCCTACAGGGGCATTTCTGGTTGTGATTTCCATGTCTACGATACCATTCAAAAATTCTGCGAAGTGCCGATATCACTTCAATGAAGAAGTCCAAAATACAATCCATTTTTGTAATTCTAGTGCAACTAACATTTTCATTTTGGAACTTTGAGCTCTCCTTTGAGCACTCCCGTGGTTTACAGAGTTTTCTATGCTGTTCGGTGCGACATTTTATGTAAACTGTTGAAAAGTGCTGATTACAAGGACCTCGAATTTTTGAGTATTGTTCTAAAGCTTCCCTATACTACATTTCAATTACTTGGTATACACATATGCAAGCAACGAGCGAATAGCGAATAGTGAATAGATTGTCTCACTGACGATTGGATTCCATTGGATGAAATTCTGAAATGTAGAGGACCTTATCGCTTCACACTTATCCGCACCCCAATATGATACTGCCTTTATGGGTATAAATAAAATGTTATCGACACTTGCAGCTTCATTTGGAATTATTAAATTTCAGATAATAACAGATAAATCAACTAGATAAAGTCTTGTTAAAATTTTCTCCCCAGAGCGTGTACAGTTCTGTTAATTTGACCTTAAACAGCGTTTCTAACTAAATTGCCAATTAAAATGACGCAAAATTCCTTTTGCAGCTGTTGTCTTAGGTCTATAACGTCATTCATCTATCTTCAAAATAAATTCTGAAATGTTTTAATTGGTTACTGCTGTGTAAAAAAATGCGGGTGTGCTATCGAGCTCTTATTATGATGTCTGGAGTCCACATGTAGCTATAGTCATCCAATGACAGATTTGCCAATGAATCTGGCATAAAGTTGTTGTGGTAAATTTTATTGAATGATGTGGTAATCGGCTGGTATTTCTTGATTAAAATTTACAATTTTTCCTGTAAACAATTCAAACTGGTCGCAAAAACAAGTTAATAGACCTAGTTTCAATCCGGCACCTACCTCCACACCATTTCACTTTCATTTCAAACGTTTATATGTATCCTAGCCCAGGTGTATACCTCTGCTGATTAAAAGTTTTACTCTGAAAACTCTCTGAACAGAAATACCATGTAAATTTGAATTATTGATACTAGGTAAGGTATATGTATGTATGTAGTTACGAAGGTGTTGGAACGAGAATCTAGTTGATATGCTAATGATATGCAGATACCTGTTTTTTTCTCAGTAACTGAACTTATTTTCTCGAAAACTGATGCGTCTTTCTTTTGACTAAAATCGTGATTCATTTATTTTCTTAGATTGCATGTGTTTAGTCAGATACGTAAATTATATTGGCAGCGTACTGTCATTTGTTTGATATTAATCCGGAACTATTAAGTAATTTATCGGGTTTTCATCATACTTAGCGGGAAAAAAGAAGAAGAAAAAAAATGCGTCATGCGCGTTTTATTCAAATAAAAAATTGGAAAAAAAATTATATAATTGCTCTACAAGACCAATTATTGGAACTTTAGTCTAGATGAAATGCGCGGTAGACATATTCGCGGGTCTGTATTAATATTTCTTTAAAGAAATTGCGGGGTAATAGCCGAGGTTTATATAAGTAATTCCAAAGATTTTTTTTTTTAATGCGCAATAATTTTCAGTACTGATCAAGCTGATCATGCAAAAAAAAAAAAAAAATTTCTCATTAAATTCCCTATACACAAATTCAATTGTCACACTAAATAAAATTCACCCTTGCATTTTATTTTTCTCACCGTGCGTGAATAAGAATTGAATCTCACGTGATAACGTTTATTCTCACAAAATTCTTGTATACTTAAATTTCATGTGAAAACGTTGAATTTGTGGATAGATAACTTCGGTTTCCATAACTCATCTTTAGGTAAATTTTATATAAATATAGAACAAAGTTGAATAAAGACTTATAATTCAATCACCACACACACTAACAGTACAGTATGTGATCATTAAATTAGACGCACCTTGCAAAAAACGAAATTTTCTAATAAAGGCGTAAATTCTAGAACTTAAAAGACTTTTTTAGAAGGAAACAATTTATTGTGCAATGGGGTATTTAGTTTACATTAACTTCAACGGCAAATTGTTCAATATTTCGTTACATTTCCTTTTGTTTGAATTACTTCCATAATTCTTCGTGGCATACTATTTATACATGCATTTATCATTGCTCGCAAATTTGTATCATTATGCCAAATATTTGTTATATTTTCCTTTAAAATTTTTATTGTAGGATTCGGACGGCTATAAACATTTGACTTGAGGTATGCCCAGCAATTTTCAATCGGATTTCAATCCGGAGAATTGCCGGGCCATGGCAAAACCTCAATTTCTTCACGATTTAAGAAATCCTTAATTAATTTCGAGGTGTGACAAGGCGCTCCATCTTGCATAAATATAAAATTGCTTCTTGTGTATGAAAACGAATTTACATGTGGTAAAAGGACATCTGACAAAATCGTTTTATACTGGTCCTGGCGTAAAGTTCCCTCGACGAAATATATGGGACCGGGACCTTCTCCACTAATGCAGCCCCATATCATCACCGAAGGTGGGTGTTTCACGATTTGCTCTATACAGTCTGGATTGTACCGTTCCCCAGGACGCCTGCGCACAAAACGCACCGATTCCGTTACCGCCTCTAGACGGCACTCGTCACTAAAGATTACCTACAATATTTAACAAATGCATTAATCTCATGTAATGTGTTGTAAGTTCGGTTATAACAATTTTTGTATGACTAAATTTCGCTTTACCTTTTTCCAATTATCAACTGAAAAGTGTTGATGAAGTTTAGCCCATTGCACTCTTCTTTTTTTCATTAATTCCGTTAATTTGGGCTTTTTTGCTGGCCGTCTGCATTTAAAGTTTTGTTCGTACAGCCGTCGTCGTAATGTAACCAATGATATGTTCACTCCTTGCTCTTAGACGTTTTCCTCGGTTTTCCGCAATTTGCACGCTTACTAACAGGCAAAGAAGCATTTAATTTTAAAGATTTTGATATTCTGTCGACTGTTGATGCGGACACGTTTTCTTGGCGAGCAATTTGTCTATTTGAAAGATCTTGCGAATGCAATAATGTCATAATAACAGTTTTTTTTTTCACTAGAAATGTCTTTTTCGCGCCCCATTTTCGTTAAAAATCAAAACACAGTGTGCCACTTCTTCTCTTATTGTATAAGTGCACCAAAAACCTCACGAACTTAGTTTATTTTAAAAATAAAACAAATAACTACTTTATAACAACTAATCACTTTTAATTTCTTTCCTCGTATTTCTTTTTCCACATAAAATCCAACTTTCACAATGCGACAACACGACTAATGTGAGATAATAAAGGATCGAATTGCATTTATATACCTGAAAAACATAGTTTAGACTATTTATGACCTTTTCCTACCTCTGGAGGGTTGCAGCCAAATACATACGTCTATGATAATTAGAAAAAAAAAATCTGTTTTTAAGAAAAACCATAAAAATAAAAGATGATTTTGGTGTGAGTTACTGAAATCGAGGAGTGCGTCTAATTTAGTGATCACATACTGTACATTGAAAACGTCTCCAACTTGACAGTTTTCCCAATAATCTATGTCGAAATAGCGTGCCTGTAGTTGTGTACCTACGAATATTAAAAAAAAAAATAGCAATGAAAACATTTTTTTTTTTTTTTAATTTAAGGGGGCACTGAGGTCCGCGCTAAACTTAATTTTCATATAAAATTTAGCACGCTAAGAGCTATTAGCGAAAAGTCACAAAGGTCACCAAGCTAAATTTGACTTGTTGTTCTTGATAGAGATGGCACCACCAGTAAGTCTCAAACCAATTTAGGTGAGTTCTGAAAAATGTCAATTAGAAAACAAAAAACATTTTTTTTTTAAACATCCACATTAGAGGAGTGAAATAATTAAAATACTCCTACTTCTTCTTTTTTAGTATCTCTCATCTCTGAGTCTCCGCTGTCATGTTTTAGCTGCTAAAAGAACGGACCGAATGGAGGAGATTCGCTAAAATTTAGCTTAGCTCAGACCTCACTACTAGGATTTAAATGGATTTAAGCCTAACATTTTAGAATTTTTAATCAAAACCTTCTTCAGTGATTCTGTCTTGATCTCCTCAATGTTGGCAAAACGTCGTCCGTTGGGACAATTGAGTTTTAGTTTCATCGTCATATCAACACACTCATGTTTCATTTCATCACCATGTATCAGCCGTTTGAACAGTTCTGTATAGCTGTTTACTTCATTCATTAACTCCTAAGCAATATCCGTTCGGCACTGATTTTTATCGATATTCAACAATTTCGGAACAAATTTGGTTGTCACATGTACCATGCCCAAAAAATCTGACAAAATTACTTGGTAGAAATTAGTTTGGATTCGGATTTCAGGAATCGTATATTTTGAAGATCCAAGTATCCGCTCTAAACTGATTAACTCCAAAATTATACTGCCGAGGTATAAACTGATTAACTCCAAAATTATACTGCCGAGGTATACTAAAGGGTTTTCCAATAAGAGGTGTTATTTTGATACTCAAAGAAAAATGCCATTTTTTGAGATAAATGATCGGATCTTTATTTCATTATAAAGAGGAAGGTATGCCGTTAATAATGGAAGATAACATCAGCCAAATGACCACCACGACCACGCCTACAGGACCATATCCTTTTCATGAAATTTTCCATAACCAAATCGCAAAGTGGCTGCACTATGTCCTCATAGCCTCACGAATTCCATCTTTGAGGTCTTGAATCGACGCTGGGCTGTTGGCGTAGACCTTCTCTTTCACGTGGCCCCAAAGGAAGAAGTCGCAAGGTGTTAAGTCACAAGATCTCGGTGGCCAATTGTGATCACCTCTTAGAGAGATAACACAGTCCGGAAACTTTTCCCGTAAAAGATCACTCGTTTCGTTGCTTGTATGGCACGTAGCGCCGTCTTGTTGAAAGTAAATGTTGTCCAGATCAATGCCATCCAATTCCGGCCATAAAAAATCATTAATCATCTGTCAATAGCGCAATCCATTCACCGTAACTGTTGCTCCAGCCTCATTTTCGAAAAAGGTCCAATGACCCCGCGGGACCATAAACCGCACCAAACAGTCACACGCTGAGGATAGAGAGGCTTTTCAACAATAACTCTTGGGTTTTCCGAGCCCCAGATGCGACAATTTTGCTTGTTGACGAAGCCATCGAGGTGGAAATGGGCCTCATCACTCAAGATGAGTTTTCGATGGAATTCCGGATCATTTTCATGCATTTCAAGGACCCAATCAGCAAAGACTCGACGTTGTTGATGATCGGTCGGCTTGAGTTCTTGTGTTAACTGAACTTTATAAGCCTTAAGACCCAAATCTTTATGCAAAATACGGTGTAATGACGTTTGTGGAATGCCTAATTCCAAAGAACGACGAGGAATGGACAAACCTGGGTTTTCTTCAACACTTTCGGCTACAGCAGCAATATTCTCGGCTGTTCTTGAGCGACGTGCACGGGTTTTATTCTTCACATCACTTGTCCCGACAGCTCGAATTTTTCTACCAATTTCTGTATTGCGGTCCGACAAGGTGCTTCACGACGACCCAAAAATGTTCGAGTTTTACGAACCGTCTCTGTCACATTTTCACCATTTTTATAGTGAATTTTAATAATTTCAATGCGTTGTTGAATCGAATATCGTTCCATTTTTATTAATGGCGTAGTTTCTACTTGTCAAATGTCAAAAAATGACAGCTCCAAAAGTGACATCTACCGAAATAGCGGGCTAATTAAAATAACACCTCTTATTGGAAAACCCTTTATTATCACACCTAAGTGACTTTACAGAATATGATTGGAGTAAAAAATTCACCAACAATTAAGAGAAATGGGGTCAAATTTTTTTTTCTTAGTCATTGAGCTGCAATTTTAATGGATCTAAAATATTTATATACGGGACAATGATTTGCCAATTATTTTTATATGGAGTTGTGTACGAAGATAATTACAAAACAAAACAACTTCTATACCACAAGCAATGGACGATAGAAATCAATAAATTCCCTTCTAACGATTTCCTTCTATCGGTTGTTTAGAGATTACATTCATTTAGTACTGCTAATTGGAAGTGATAAATGATGGATGAGTTGAAAATTACTTCCATAAAGACCTGACTCATTTGCGCATTCATCTTCGTAGTAAATGGAGAGAAGAGTTTTTATTTTTTTTTTATTTAATTATCGTCTATAGCTGTGATTCATCGCATTTCCTCGCTCGTGTCGGAATGAATGAATTAAGTCGATGAATATAAATAAACTACTTGAATTAATTATTCAACAAGAGAATTGCAATTTATTGATTTTGTATTTAAGTCGAACTCAAATAACCACAACCATTTCGTCCTCCTACACTCCCGCCGCGCCGGCCGTATCGGTCGTGTCTATTTCAAAATCTGCAAGGTAGGTTCATACATATGTACATATATCCTAATCGTAAAAATATGTAGGATGAGGTAGCAGGGACAATTCATGGAGAAGTAGATACATATACAAAGTTGCATTGCCATAATATTATAGTACAGTACTACTGTTGCTGGGGTTTTACTGCGATTCTCCTAAAATATTGCAACTATCGAGTCGAGAATAGAGAGGGTGCGGGCAAAGTACATTCACCGAGCTGGCTGTGGGTGGTTTTCTGTTGTCATATACGCAAATTAGTTTGACCTAGATGCATGCAATAATCAATTCCTATATCCGTCGATACTATGGATAACGCACTTCTCACCTATATGTGAGATGTGTTATTTTTTAATTATCTCTCCAAGTAAACTGTTTTTGCGGTTTTTAATAAGTGTAGACAAAATTATTATGAGCACTGGAGCTCATGAAGGTAAATATCTGACTAGAAGTGTACCTATCTACTTGGAGCATGTATGTATGTACAAACATACATTTATATTGTACCTACATATTTACATTTCACCAATGTCCGTTTTATGTCACGTAAGTATGCCTTTTATCATTCAAAAACTCTTCCAACATTTTTAGGAACTCTAATTTTTTGCTCTGTTGAAGCACGGTAGGTAGGTAGATACGTATATATTTGAAGTGAACTACCGGAAAGGTTTTCATTGTTGGCTACCATGCAAGACAATGGCAAAACATTGGCCTTCACAGGTAAATTGTTTTCGGGATAGGGGAGGAAAATTGTTATTTTGCTTGGAACGACCTTCTGAAGAATTTTATCAGCTCCATTAAAATGACCGAGTTGTGAAGTTTTTCAAGGCTATGCGAAGTAGAAGAAGGGAAGAGGATACCTAAAAGTATGATCAAAATGTTTTTCATTGCTTGTGAATTCAGAACATGGTTTCAAGTGTAGGCATCGCTTTGTTTTCGTAATTTATTGATTCTAAAAATATTCTGAAAAGTGAAATAAACCAAATTTTTGACACCTCTGTCGTGACTTCATGAAGGAATGACTTGTAAAATTTTTATTGTTCAAACTAAAGTTTTAAATTAGTTTGCTCTTCAATTGTGAGACAATATTACAAAGTTGCATAACAATTATTCTACAAAATGCCCAGAGCAAATTTAACATTTCAATAAATATTTCAATTAATACATCAACAATAGTTATATGAAGCTATGTGCAGCTAAAACTGGCCAGTAGAACGCTCATTATATATTTTACAGAATAAATCGGTAAACCTTTTCGAGAAATTTCGTACATTTGGTTTGTATGCGTGGAAATCTCCACCCAGTTTTACTCCAATTTCTTCAATTTCGTTCAAAGAGGGAATTTCCACTTTTCATACAACTTTAGGCCCGACATTAATAGGCATGAGAGATGTCTTAAACGATGCATTATGATACTCTCCATTAAGCAATTCGAATGGAATTCCGGTCGTTTTCCCAGTCATATTTGACAAGTTTACCTGGAAATCCGTATACTATTTGCGCACGGATTTCCGCTTCTTTAGTCGAAGGGAATTGCACCGAGATTTCAAGTCTTTGATTGTATTGGTAGTTGGAACTGAACGTGGAAATCTAACAGATTTCCATAAGAATTCCCAGACTTTTCCGTGGCATTTCTATATGGACTTCCTATGGGTTTTCAAAGCTTTTTCTGCATTTTTTAATTAAACAGGGGAACATATATAATTTGTAGGATGCATAGCAGTAGAAAATGTTTCGAAAGCATAGAGAAAATAATCAAACTGCCATGACTTGAATCCTTGTAAAATGTTAAAATAGCTTGATAAATTCGGAACAAAGTTTGACAGGTTTAGCATTTTGTAAGAATTAAAGTCATGGCACCTTGATTATTTTCTCAATAGAGCAGGAGGTGATAGTACTCACCTAGATGAACCAAAAATTGTATAGCGGGGGGGGGGGGGGGGGAATATCAACCGTTTATGAGTTACAGGGTGATTAAGAAAAAAGCTAGTTTTTCACAAAGCACGACCGCGTATGGTCACAGTTAAGAGCTCATTGTATGCAGAACTGCATGGCCTTTCCAACGACTGCTCAACCAGCCCTATACCCCTCTCCCTTCAAGAATTATGGTTGTCTAAACTAAAAATTTCGGATTTTCTTACCATTTTTAAATTTAACTTCTATATTTTTACAAAAAGGTCGTTAACATAGCTTTTTTTATAAAAACTGTAAACTGTAGACTCTAAACCTATTCTCATTTTTCTATTTTCAACCATAATTTGTTTCCTTAGCACGTCATTTTAAAAAATATCGTCTAATTTCGGTGTGACCTGAATAGGTGATGAGTTAATAATTGTTTAACGGCTACAGTTAACACATAGGGTGTAATAGGTCAACTTAAAGAGGAGAGTCTACAGTTTTTATAAAAAATAGTTACGTTAATGACCTTCTTGCAAAAATAATAGAGGTTGAATTTAAAAAAAAGGTAAGAAAATCCGAAATTTTTAGTTTAGACAACCATAATTCTTGAGGGGAGAGGGGTATAGGGCTGGTTGAGAAGTCGTTGGAAAGGCCGTGAAGTTCTGCATACAATGAGCTCTAAACTGTCATTTTTAAGACACTGAGTGCTTAATCACCCTGTAACCCCCCCGTGCCATACACTTTTTGGTTCGTCTAAGTGAGTACTATCACCTCCTGCTCTATTAACCTCTTATTGGGAAACGCCCTGTATAAGCCATTAACAATTTTTCGTATACCACTAACACATTCGTAAAGTTAAAATGGCGTTCTGTAAGCATGTAAAAACAGCTGTGTGTGGGAGAATGCCGTCACTGTTTTCCACTCGAATTCTGTGAGATAATTCCAAATCTGGAATTTTTGCTTATTGGGTCTGAACATATTTTATTAACAATGTTTATTTCAATTAAGCGGGGAAAGCTTTGGCGATCGAATGTAGCGACAGCGACTGGCTTGGATGAAAAAGTGAACTTTACTCCTTCTCGTGATTGTGCGGAATTGAAAATGACTTCCTATGAGAAAATTGTTCAAAACAGAGCACTAATGACCATAGAAGAAAGAACTTCAGGAATATTCAGGAATATATACGAAATGTAGTAACTGGGGTGTATGGGAGCCAAGTGTCTGAAAATGGGTTTTCCGGCTGCAAAAACGTCCCAAGAAAGTTTTCTGAATCGGGGAAAATGTACACAGACCTACAATTTGATACACAGCATGCCGTATTGAAACCGGTTCTCCACCCCCGCATCCTAAAAGTATGTGGAGAAAAATTTTTCTCTTACGAATTGTAGCTGGTAATGAATTGAGGCGAACAGTAAAACTCGTTTTCCGATCGGACATAACCCTACCGAGTTAGAGCTTATTTAACGTGCGAAAAATCTAGTAGGTGCCTCAATTCGAATTAAAAAGAGGGAAATACTAACTATAATTGTATATTGTAATTGTGTTCAATTATTTCTTGAGTGAACTATTTGTTCAACTTTTTCGGCTAATAGTAAGTCTGTTCATCTTCTTCTTGGGTGAATTTTTTTTGGGCTTTTTTTTTCTTTGTAAAGTTGTTACTGTCAAATTTTAAAAGTATTTTAAGTATTAAGTATTAAAAGTAATTTTAAAAGATACACAAGGTACACAAAAGAACACAGCTAATATCCCGATTTTTTCCTCTGGGTACGTGAACAGGTTTTGGGTGCTTTTTGGTGAAAATGTTGAATGCGTTCACCGAAATCCGAGTAAGTGAATAGACCAAATTTTACACCGGAAAAATTGTCAAATGTCAAAAATATACATGAAAAATTTTGTGTGTTCTTGGACAGAAAGCAAAGTACAAACTGTCAAGATAACATTATATGTAATTATACCTTAAATATAAATAGATATAAAAATGTTTTACCAAGTGTCAAATGAAAATTCGATAAATTTTACTGTTGTAATACGAATTTTATTTTATTATTTTTAGTAAAAATGAGGTATCCAAAATTAATGCTTAAAATTGGTGTGCCAATCATCACTTTGACAATTATCAAATTTAAATTTATTAATTTATTTTAAATTTGTGTGACAGTTGTTACATAATAGCTGTGTTCTTTTGTGTCCTCAGAACAGGACAGAAAAAAAAGATACACAAAAGAACACCTCATACATTTTCATAGAAGATTTATAAATGAAGCGAACAGTACAAATAGTTCGCTTCAATCGACAGAACAATTTGTTCTTTCCAGTATATGGGAGTTCTAGAACAAGGTACACAAAAGAACACAGCTAATATCCCGATTTTTTCCTCTGGGTACGTGAACAGGTTTTGGGTGCTTTTTGGTGAAAATGTTGAATGCGTTCACC
The DNA here is from genome assembly GCA_963924295.1 of Dioctria rufipes. Lineage (NCBI taxonomy): Eukaryota > Metazoa > Arthropoda > Insecta > Diptera > Asilidae > Dioctria > Dioctria rufipes. The sequence continues at coordinate 269,144,499 of OZ002741.1, read as the reverse complement.
CAAATCCGAGTAAGTGAACAGACCAAATTTTACACCGGAAAAATTGTCAAATGTCAAAAATATACATTAAAAATTCGATTATTATTGGACACATAACGACAGGAAAGCAAGTTTAAATTCCATTAGACATTTCTTTCAAAAGATATTCAGATTTTTTCTTTGAACAAATTAGGATTAAACTTACAAAAAAAAAATGGCCCCAGAACTTTATCAACGAACAGTCGATCGACAGAATTTAAGTATAATTTAAATCTAACGCAAACTTGAAAAGTGAATAATTTGTGCCAAATTGTGCTGGAAGATTAGTATCGATTAGTTATCGATTATTGTGTTTCCCTTTAAGTTAGTTCTATATTTCATATGTATACTGTATTGTCAAATTTCAATATTTCAATAATATTCACACAGACGGATGCAAGAGTGATCTTATAAAAGTTGTGCTAGAATTTAACACAAAACAGTTTTTTTTTCAGCAATTATGAGACTTATGAAAAAAGGTAGTTTTCTTATTAACTAGGACTCAACAGGGTTTATAGGTTAAACCTGATAATATAAAAGTGTTAGCTTTAGAAACGTAAGATCAGGGAGGAACGGGTTTTTTCGTTTTTTTTCGTTTTGGACTATATCTTTATATCCAAGTCACCAAAAATTTTGAAAAAACAAAAAAACAAAAAAAGTTTAGAGTCATTTTGTTAGGGCTAAAGCAATCCTGGCGCAAGAAAATCAATTTCTAAATGTCAATTAATGATCGTCTTAATATAACATTGAAAAGCGCTTTGCATATTTTATAAAATCACCGCTAAGGCTGCAACTAAATTGTACGGAAATGAATACCTAGCAGGGTTCAAAAATATCCGATATTTATTATAAATATCAAAATATCGGATATTTATGATATATATCCGATGTATATCAAAAATGTGATATATATCGATTTTATACGACAGCCATATTATTATTTTATTGTATTATTTATGTATACTGTTTGCATATGTGTTTTAGAAACATAATAAATTATTAAAAAAACGAAAATAATTTTATAATTTTATTTAGGTACTTATTCAAAAAAATAATTGAAAATCAACTCAAAAACAAAATCTTCATATAAATTAGAAAAAATTAACTAAAAAGCATAAAATCTTCTTATGCTTACATCAGGAAAATAAACTCAAAAAGATAAAATGTTATAAATTCTGATCAATCAGTGGGTTCATTAGTTTTTTCATGAGTATAAATACCTACACTTTAGGTAACAAAACAATAAACATTAGAAACATAACTCAACATTTATAAACAAATCAAACAACTCTTTTCGTTATCAAATCAGTCATGGTGTACATTTGGTAAACTATGAATTATCAAATAAAATAAAATAATCAAAAAATGACGTGTTCATCATTTTGACTGCAAGGAAGGCAAAGGTAGGTCATCTTCCGATTCTGAATCAGGCCTGGTTATGACATCAACGACTTTTTGAATCATATTATCTACTTCTACTACATCAGCAGGTTGAGTAACATCTTCAGCGTGTGTTAGATCTGATAGCCAATCCAAGTTCCTTTTCTTTCCTGAAGACTTATTAAGGCGTTTAAGCAAGTACACCAATTTATTAGCCTCGTCAATTCCCAAACGGTTTGCCAGTTTTGACTGCATCAGACCAAAACTTGAAAAAATCCTTTCAAAATCAGCTGTGGATGCAACTGCAGTCAGAAGTTGTTCACACATATTCAGAAACCTTTTTTTGTGTTGCCTTTGCTGCCATTGTACATCTGTGGTGTTCAGTCTAAATGAAATGTTTGAAATGAGACCCAAATAGATATTGCGGAAAAATTGATGATTGGGTCATTATCAATGTAACAATTGACATTAAGTCTATTTCCAATTCAGCAAATACTGTGTTCCGTTGATCAGGGGTCAAGTTTTTACCTGCCAATCTTTGATCAAGAGTATTTGCCAAGTAATATGGTGCATCTAACGCTATATCACGCCTTTTGTTGAAAGCAGATTTTACTTCAGTCGGTTGAGTTGATAAGTCTTTCTCTAGATTGTTTTAAATTTCGACTGCTACCGAAATCGTCGTGCCATCTCGTTGGGAGCGATCTAAAGCTTTTGCGATTTGATCCAGCCTTGTTAGCAAATCCAAAAAATTATTGGCAACTTGAATGTCACTCTCAATCGCTTCTCGATGATTTTGGCAAATCTGCACTACTACTCCGCGATTTTCAACGAATGATCGTACTGTATCACAAATCGAGTTTCAGCGTACGACAAAAGCATGATCAATTTTTTACCTTTGGCTTCTTTATACCGCGCTGCTGGCAAATGTTTATTCCTGAAATATTTAACGACTTTAATGACGTGGTTAGTGACACCTTTAACTTCTACATCTTCAGCAAGTAGATTTAAGAAATGTGCACTACATTCATATTGGATAATATCAATGTATTCTTGCATTTCCACCTCACGTCGCATCTTAGTGACATTTCCAGTATTGTCCGTAACAAAACTGCGTACGTTAACTTCGAAATTTTCTTCAGTCTTTTTGATTGATTGCTTAGCAACAGTTGTCAAATATTCGGCAGAATGTGAATTTCCTGATGTATCGACAGTATCGACGAGAACGGAATCTCCTTCACCTGTTGTGATGCTACAACAAGCAATCGGTTCGTTGTGTATGTTCGACCAGTCATCTAAGTTCATTGATACGGTTTTTCCGCACAGGGGCCCGCGTGATCTTGACTTTGATTGACGAAATCGGCGGGAAACGAACAGTTATTATCGTCTGATTCGTCTGTTCATTCTCTATGCATTGATATACATTGATATGCCTTTTTTAAATAGGAATGAGGTATAATTTGCCGCGAGTCGTATTGTATTGATATATATATCACAAAAAATCATTTGGTATATATCGGATATATATCATGATATATATCCATTGATATATACCCTCGAACCCTGATACCTAGACCTACCTAAAGGGTTTTCCAATAAGAGGTGTTATTTTAATTAGCCCGCTATTTCGGTAGATGTCACTTTTGGAGCTGTCATTTTTTGACATTTGACAAGTAGAAACTACGCCATTAGTAAAAATGGAACGATACACGATTCATTTATTTTTGTACTTAACTTTGCCATCGAGGTAGTACGAAAAGCTCTTCTCTTCCTTTACTATGAATTCTGCTTTGAAATTTTGCAAGATGGTTCCAAGGATCTATCGTAGGGGGACAGGGGACAGTTACTCGTTCTAGTATGTAATAGTTTTGGAGGTTGCTACGACCAAAATTCTCTCGTAAATGGGAATAGCAGGAAACTTTTCCCACAGATTATTATGCAAATAAATTCCCACAATCTTTTCCTATTCTCAAAGTTCTCAAAGTTTTTCTATTTGAAAAATTCTCAATATTTGATTAATTAATTAATTTAACATATTTGCGCTGAATAACTCAATTTTTTGGGTCAATTTTAAGGAATTATTTTCTAAACTTAAACGTAATTTTGTACAGTGAGACGAATTTTCTTCCTCCTCCCTTTTTAAATTTGATCAGGGTAGAAATTTCCACAATATGAAAGAATTCTAACAATCTCCCAACACTGGTAAGTAGATAACATTATCATTACCTAAATGAGATATAATATCAAGCAATTCTCATTTTAGGTATACTGTCAAATTGACAAACTGAATCTTACAACCTCTACAATTTCATTGAATCTGTTGAATATTCTACCATTGTCAGGAACTCTAAACTTGTTTTGTTCCATGATGATGATGATGCACAGAGTGTTGATGTTATTTAAACAGAAATATCCTTTTCGTAATGCCTGTTATCAAGTTTCTATGTACTTCAGTTATAGAAACTCAGATTTAGAAAACTTTAAAAGTAGCTTTCGTTCAATACTATCGAAATGCACAGGTTTCCAAGATTTCTAAAAGCAACCTTAACCTAAAAAAAAAAAAACTTAAAACTTATGCCACAAAATTTTATAAAAAACAGGAAGTCTGATGCACAACGAACCTAATTTTTATTTAAGAGTTTCATGGGGCACTATTGAGCTGGATTTTCACCCTATAAAGTAGAATGAACTAATTTTGTATATTTATTTTACCGAAGTACTATGCATACATCCCACTACACTACACTACATATCATCCCACTACGTACATGCATATATTAAAAGATTGATTTTATCCTTGTCACCGAAAAAACAAATTCAAATCAATCAAGTCAGTATAGGATGATTTTTTACTAGATTACTCGGTGTCAAGGAAAAAAAAAGGGGAGTAGTAGGTATAGTGCGGTAAAACATTGTTGGCTGTATCCAACCCCATCCCTTCTTTGTCATATAGCCGTCACGTCACTGTGGTTTTATAATCTGTTGACCTTTCTCTTCTACGTTTTGTTGTCGCTGTCAGGGTTCACAATAAATTTTCTGCAAAATCTTCTCCTTGAAATGTCCGTTGTGAACGTGAAAACGTGGACAAGAGATATCCATCATCCGTCAGTTCCATGATTTGGCACTAGATTCGCATACAAATGTAATACTACTTATATTTACATGGCTTTACAGAACGATATGTATGCAGGCTGCTTCTCACTAATCCATTTTGGGCTCAACACATTCTCTGATTCCTTCCTATGATGCGGTCTAGGTCATGCAATCATGCATGACTGCGTTTATATCGAAGCCGGACTATATTTTATTTTCTATGTGCGCGCCTCATTGTCGAAACATATGGAGCCATTGTGGTGTTGCCTAGCTTCAGCGTGGTACTCATTTCGATACAAGCACGATTCCTTGGTTTCTCTAAAAATAACATTTTACACGTTGCGTCGGTACCGTATTATTCGCCCTATTTCAACATGGGACTGGTTGCTAGCGTTGCCCGGTTCTTAATGCAATTTTAACTGCATTCATGCATCTTTCCCCGAGGAGGCGCGTTAAAATTTATTTTCTAGTATAGTTCTGGTAATTTTTTATCTAGGTATATATGTATGTAGCATGGTAGCGGTCTTGCTTAGAGGCGAAACAAATTCATTCTTGATGATACTACTAAATCGTCCATCTTGTACCGTTAATTTTATTACATTAATTCCAGACAATATCAGGATGCTCGATGAGGGCCCGAAGTAAATGTATGTAAGACCTGCTTGATGATGACTTGATTGAATAATTAACGAAAATTATTTTATTGCTTTAGAACAAATGGAAATTTGTGTTTTATCGTCGTTTGGGGTAGCTATAGTCGGTGCACTACGGTCAAATTTGGTAGCTTAAAAATAGCATTCGAATGCGGAACTGATTGATCTTTTTACTGGTTGCAACAATAAAATTGAAGATAAAATCTGAATTAGCAAATTTCACAAGAGAAAATGTTTTGATTAGGAAAGAATCGATGTCTGGAATCTATTAACGGGGTTCGATTGGGGGCAATTGTGGAAAAATCCAAAAGAAAAGAAGTCACAATCTGTTGCTGAAGTTGAATGGAAGGAAAAAAGAAAACTACTGCTTTAAATAGCGCATAATGTGGGCCGTAATTTCTTACCAATTATTTTTCTTTTAAAATAAGTAAAACGAGGTCTTACGGCTATAAGTCCGGGTAAGATAGCCAGTTTTGGAAATTATTGAATACTAGGGGGATCCCGTCGGCGTTTCCCGGCGATAATCTAGATACTTAGATGGGTGGAAGTGGCGTCGGGTGGTTAGAGATAAATAATATCTAAGCTATTATCTAACTCAATCGCGCGATTCCTTACTCTAGGGTTACTCTGTGTCTGTAGGCGAGTGTGTGTGCATGTGTATGAGTGTGCGTGTACACATTCATATGTATGGCAGAGTGTAGCTCTCTATGTCGACGCGTTTTCATGCAGTGCTCAAATATAAAGTAAAACACGAAATTTTGGTATATCAACCCTAGGAAGCAGTTGCCCAATTGGTCCCATTTTCGAACTGTATTTGCAATTTTTATGAAACCTCTGGGTACAGAATATGAGCTCTCCATATCGAAGCCTTCTTGGGTAGCTGCCAAGTATATACTTAGTGAAAAACAAAAGTTTTGTATGGTGTCACTAAGAAGGGATAACCCAATTTAGTCTATTTTTGAAATTTAATTTACCATTGCTATGAAAACGCTACGTAGCAAATTGTTTGTATGGCCCCCTTACGAAGGAGTTGCCAGATTGGTCTTATTTTCGAACATAATTTAATTTTTTTCAAGAAAGTCCCGTGTACAAAATTTCAGCTCTCTACGTCGATGTGTGAGGCAGTGTCCAAATATATAGTGAAAAAAGTTTTGTATGACAACACCAAAAAGTGGTCGCTCGATTTGGTCCATTTTTGAACTTGTATTTGCAATTTTTATGAAAACGCCGTGTACAAAATTTGAGCTCTCCAGGCCCGACGCGTTCCCGGACAGTTTCCAAATATATAGTGAAAAGCCAAAGTTTTGTATGGCAACATCAAGAAGAGGCTGCCCGATGCAGACCTCTTTCGTAATTTTATTTTCTATTATACTATGAAAACATCAAGTACCAAATTTTAATTCTCCACGTCGACGCGTTCTCACGCAGTGCCAAAATATATAGTTATAAACGAAGTGGTAACCCTACGAAGGAGTTGTCCGATTTAAACCATTTTTAAACATAAATTTACATTTTTTTTTTTAAATACGCCGTGTACATAATTTCAGTTTACCAGGTCGAAGTGTTCTTAGGCAGTTTTCTGGGCCTCGTAAATTGCACCATCTATCGTGTCCAAAACTACCCTATCTTTCACGCTGGAACCAACCACACACGTTCACAAAATTTCATTGAAATCGGTTGGGCGGTTTCCGAGAGTAGCGTGTACGAACACAGTGACATGTACGAACACAGTGACATTTTTATATATTAAGATATTTACAGAACAGGACAGACAAAATAATTCAACCCTGCATTAAAATTTCTTATTAGAATTCTTCCCTTTTTATCTAAAGTGATTGAATATCTTATGCGGGAACAAGTATTGGGGTTTCTGGAGAGCAATTATCTTCTATGTGAATGGCAGTCTGGTTTTCGTGCAAAGCATAGATGTATGACGGCTCTTTTGAGGATTACCGATGATATAAGAGAAAATATCGACTCTGATATTCTCACTGTTCTCACATTAATAGACTTTTCAAAGGCCTCCGATACGGTAAACCATATCTTACTCTGTGGAAAGCTCCGAACTGAGTACCATTTTAGCCATAAAGTAGCGAAACTCATCTTTAGTTTTCTTTCTGGCCGCAAGCAACGTGTTCTAATTAACAATCATGAGTCTGACTTGTTACCTTTGAACTCTGGCGTCCCCCAAGGTTCTGTGCTTGCACCTCTTCAGTCTATTCATTAATGACATTGCTCAAGTGGTGTCTTTCGTCAAGATCCACTTCTATGCTGACGATGTGCATGTTTACACTGCTATTGGGCCATCCCAGACGAGTATTCTTGATGCAAAATGCAAACCGGTTTTTTAGGGAAGAGGTAAAAGAAGCAGAGAGAAATCTCTACAATTGCGCTGCACTTTGGAGAGAAATTTTGCATCAAAAATCAAATGGTATTCACTTGTTGTGCCGCACTAATACAGCCGCAACGAAATATTTCTTGTTCAGTGGGGTCCGAGAATTTTCATGAAATATCTGATTTCATTCTTGATTTATCTGCCGGTGAGTACAAGTGTGCACGCACACATTCATAGTCCCCTATTCTTATGTAAATGAAAGCCTGCAGCAAGAATACCCATGCGGAGGCGCGTACTCTGTTGTTAAACCGGTTTGCATTTTGCATCAAGAATACTCGTATGGGCCATCCCAGACGAGTATTCTTGATGCAAAATGCAAACCGGTTTTTTAGGGAAGAGGTAAAAGAAGCAGAGAGAAATCTCTACAATTGTGCTGCATTTTGGAGAGAAATTTTGCATCAAAAATCAAATGGTATTCACTCGTTGTGCCGCACTAATACAACCGCAACGAAATATTTCTTGTTCAGTGGGGTCCGAGAATTTTCATGAAATATCTGATTTCATTCTTGATTTATGCACGCACACATTCATAGTCCCCTATTCTTATATAAATGAAAGCCTGCAGCAAGAATACCCATGCGGAGGCGCGTACTCTGTTGTTAAACCGGTTTGCATTTTGCATCAAGAATACTCGTCTGGGATGGCCCTATGGGATGGCCCATTGATCCCAACAGGTTGGACGAGCATATTGCTTTGGTTAATCTAGACCTTGCAGCTATATCTCGATGGTCGGTTGCAAATGATTTGAAAATTAATCCGTCTAAGTTCAAAGCTATTCCTAATTATAAGTCCACTGTTGATGTTAGTCGTCTACCTCAAATTTCTCTAAATCTCACTTGTATTCCATTTGTAACTACGACTAGTAATCTCCGTGTCATCTTCAATAGGACCCTAACCTGGAATGATCACATAAATTATGTGGTTGGACGTATTTACGGATACCTGAGACGCTTGAGGCAGTCCGCTAATTTCACACCACAGACTACTCGTTTGCGCCTGGTAAAATGCTTAATTATTCCCATCATAACATGCCAACGTTCTTCACTGCAAGCTTGATTCTGTCCCTGAGAGGAGATTAACAGTGGCATTTAAATCTGCTGTTAGGTATGTATTTAACCTGCGTAGATATGATCATGTCTCTGAGCTTTCTAGACATGTTTTGGGTTGTTTTTTGTCGGTTTTTCTTAAAATTAATTTGATGACTTATCTATTCAAACTAATTTATTCCAGGACTCCTATGTATCTTTTCTCAAAATTCTTTTCCTTCAGTCATCTCGTAATAGACAGCTTCTTATACCCCGGCACAGGTATTTGCAGAGCGGCGCTATGTTCTTCGTCTATGCAATTAAGATTTGGAATTCACTGCCTATCAGTATTCGAGGTTTCGGAACTGTGGGCGGTTTCCGGGACAGGCTTGCCGACACACTTGAATAAATTAAAAAAAAACTCTTTTAAGCGTGCTGTTGGTTTGTGCACGCAATGTTTTTTTTTTTTTATTCTACTTTCTTTATTATTGTTATTTCTGTATTTCTTTTTTCATGTCCTTATGACTTAGCAACTTAATCTTTTTTTTTTTACATAAGCTCATTATAGTCGTTGTATGTATGAATTCCTTATATTCTTAGTTTTTTACGGTTATTTTTATTTTTTCTAAATTTCATGCTAAGTACCTTTTAAAAGGCTATGCCTTATTTTGTACAAATTTCAATAAATTTGAATTTGAATACCGTAGATGAGACATAAAGTCTATCGAATCTTTAACCTACGAGGTTAGGTTTCCCTGCTTAGGCTGAAGAAACTGATAAAATTCTTTAATCGAACGGTATTCACGGAAGTGAATTCAAGCTTGTAATATCGATCCAATGGTATATTTACAGTGTAGTTGAAATCAGCTCCGAGGATAATTTCACCGCCAAAGTTCACCAGGCATAATTCAAGGGCGGATACAGCGGGGGGCGATCGGGGCGATCGCCTCCTTAGAGCTCCAATAAATCAAAATTTATACTCTAATTAAATGAAATGGAAAATACAAAAAAAAGAACATTTTTTAAAACCATCTAAATCCGCATTAAAAAAATAGAAAATAATTTCTCCCTTCACTTAATGAATACATCACAAAAGTTCTCAAAAGTTTCATTTCATTTTGTATTTAATTAAATATAAAAATTATATTACATTTGTGTATAAATTGTAAAACTTTCAAGGTAAACAAAGAAAGCAAGATCTGGGGCCGGATTCCGCAACAAAATTTGGTTGACATCACCTTGTTTCGATTCCGCAAAAATAGAAATGAGTTTTTCTGTCAAAATTTTGCACACTTTAACTGATATTTTCTCACCTCCATTTTGGTCGCGAATTTGAGTTTTTGTCAAGCATTATTTTCAAAATTATTTGTTATATTATTTATATTACCCTTTTTCTAAACCGTAGTCGCCTTAATACTAGTGAATTCATGTAACTCATTTCTTATAATTGAACTTAACTTCTTCCAAAATACTATTTCTCACTCGAACAACATTCAGCAAAGAAATATTTTCATTCAGCCTATTAAGTGTACACTTTCTCTCACGGTGAGTTTTTTAAATCGTGTGCACTGGAAAATTGTTCACAGTTGCGGAATCTACCCCCTGGGCAGTTTTAATTTTAACACTACAGTGAATAACAATGAAATTTGGAACTTCTAATGTTTATCAAAATATTTAATTAAATTACTTTGCTTTGACTTTGCTTTCTTTGTATACCATGAAAATTTTAAAATTTATACACAAACGTAACATAATTTTAATATTTAATTGAATGGAAAATTCTAGATAGTTTTTTATAAAGTTATTTGTTATATTTATTATTTTTTTCATTTTTAGTCATAAATTATTCTCAAAAAATTTAAAATTATACCACTAAGGAATTTTCAATACAAGCAAAATTTTTACATTTTTTTGTGGTCGAAAGCTCACAAAAGCCGGGTATATTGATGAAAAGTAGTATGTTGCGAAAATTATCATAGTCGGGGTAATTAATCTAAGATTCAGTTTTCCTGCAAATATTTAATTTAATTTTATACATATAGTACCTACCTAAATAACATTCCCCGAAAATTTCTTTAACCATTTAATTTGCAAGAAATTGCTGTCCAGCCCAGGAAATAATGGTGTTTGAACGAAATGCAAGCGATCTTTATATGAAAAACACCATCAGTAAGACAAAGAAGAAGTGTTTAATGTCGGCCGCTACTGGTGCACTATCCTCGCATTCAAGTCATACTTTATGGCTTGTATATTCCGGGGGTTACGACTGATAGATTTTCTATTTTATGCGGCACCAAATTTTACTATGCTTATGGGATCAGAAACTTATATTATATAAATAAAAGAACTCCGGCAATATCTGAATGCTAATGAAATTTTCATGCTGAAACGATGAGAGAAAGCTATACAGAGCGGTCCACAAGTGGTGGCAATTGTTGTTATAGGGGGCGATGGGGGCGATCGTTCCCCTAGAGCAAATGTATGGATCCGCCCTTGGCATGATTGATCGCTTTCAAAAACTTGTCTTGTAATATTCTGGTCACGTTTGCTATTTTGATACTTTTGCCTTGTAAAACAAAATCTGGGAAGATATCTGTACATACTGGAGATGATAGTGTAAATTTTTTGGATACAATGTTTGCCACCGCCCGAACCTCGGCGAGAAGCAGGTGTAATAAACAGTGCATAGCCATAGAAGTTGTATGTATGGGTTTTGTGTGACGTTCATCTTTTATAGGTACTATGCACAATTTCTATATCGAAACAATTTAACTTGTTGTTCAGTACTGTTGTGTGGTCTTATTATGATCACTATCCCTTTACTTAATTTTCAAATTAATTAAAAAAAATATATACAAGGTGATTCAGATACCTTCCGGTATACCACGCGAGGTAAGCTGATCAAAAAATTGTTCCACATACACCCCCCCCAACTCCCAACCATCCTGTAGGAGTTGTGGCCAGTTGAAGATTTCGCCAATATTCGTGAACCCTGATGTGAATAAATGAATATAACTTTTGAACTACCTTATAGATTTTGGTTATTTTTGGCTTATTAAATAGCCAAGAATAGTAGCTGTCGAAAAGTGTATTACTCTGTATTTTTTAATTAAGCATCTTTAAATTAATTATTATACAAGCAATAATCACAGCTACGTACGTAGGGTCTGCTATGACTGTATGCAATTTTATGATCTGGCTTGAATAAACCTCCAGTGCTGTTTTTTTCCACTGCTAGAGAGTAGTAAATGCATTAATAAAAACCAATAAATTTTGGTTACATGGAAGAAAGTTTTTGAAATAAATGACAGTATTTATGAAATTTCTGTGTAAAAAAATCAAAATTTTGGAAATACTTGAGAATAATTTAAAGACGCTTAATTAAAAAAACGCCAACAATAACCAAAATCTATAGGGTGGATCAAAAGTTATATACATTTATTCACATCAGGGTTCACGAATATTGCCGAAATCTTCAACTGCCCACAACTCCTTAAAGGAAGGTTTCTGGGGGGTAGTATCTGGACGAATTTTTTGATCAAGGAATCGAGTTATATACCGGAAGGTATCTTGATCTGAATCACCCTGTATATATACTATTAATTGAAGTTAAAAAAAAGTTTCATTTTTCAACGCCTGTTTTTTGCTTTGCAGCACGCGTGTAAATACATGCATATAACTTATTATTTCCATAGTCTCTTCTTTGAGTGAACAAATAAAAGCATTCCTTATTAAAACTGCGAACTTATAATAATAATTTCTTCGTTATGACTAGTGACTTCCTTTTGCTTATACATACATATCATAAGACCAGGCAATTTGTAATCAAGACTATTAGCAGTAATTACAGTACTCTGTATTGTCGGATGCACAGTTACAGCACCCACTTCGTCTTCGGTTACCATATCAGAGGAAAAGTTTGTGATATCACTTCGCTCTACGACCTTCTCAATTGCACATTGATGCTGTTAGTCATCATATACGTGCGCGTATTATCCATTCAGTCGAACAATGAACAGTGAACAATATATTCGTATTTTTTTTTTTCATCAAGCTCTTAAAAAGGTGTCATTTAACTACCTATTTAAGCATTTTGGAATGCGCCTCCTTTGTCAATATGTAATTAATTATAAATTATAAGCGACGCACGCATGTTCAAATTATTAAATCGAATAAAAACAAGGCCACCCACGTCCGTCCTCTTAACATCTTCTTAGTGCTTATTATTTATGTTGACCTGGTCAAGAAGTATGGAATTATCTTGTTAAACGCCTTAATTGCCTTCATCAGAAAACTTTAAGGCTGCTGCAACAATTTGTAGGACAGACATAGCGCAACGATCTTGGCAAACTGATCTAAGTCAACGAACGACGAAGAGTGTTTGGTTGAAGAGTGAATTAGTGATGCGAACGGAAACTTGGCGCCAGATTCTGGTGATATTTTTGAACTTTTAAGAATTAATTAATTTAGAAATATAATTTACATAAATATACACAACACCGCGAAGAATAAGAATTCTGGGAGAACATAATTTTCGTAAGACTTAAAAAATTTTAGCCGTCAAGCTATAATTTTACGATTTCTGAATACATAGACTCAGGTTGGTGAGTAGGTGAATTTGGGAACGCCGCGCCCCATAGTCATCTGGTTTCCAGACAAAAACGATGACTCACAATTGTTTCCCTAATACGATGAAGTTATTAAGTCTCGGCAACACAAAAGTCTACCTACCTACATACATATAAATTTTTATTTTTTCTTTCGAGAGGGTAATCACCTTCTTTGTGTATAAGCTTTACGTCATAAGACCCATGGCATAATGTTGACCACTTAAACTTACTGAACCGTGGATTTATGAGTACGAGTACCGATGTACCAACCTCCCCCTTCAGTGCAGACTGTCTAATTTAAAAATAGAAAGAAAGGCATTACAAGCAATGGTGGCAATAGTAACCGTTCCAAAACCATCCAACTCAATTCACCCAAACAACAAAGAAAAATCGATGAAACTTGAAGCGCGGAGGTAGTGGCATGGTAGTGCAAAATACAAAAGAATATTGGTGAAAATCACGGAATTTGCAATTTTTTTTTTTTTTTTGTTCTAGATTTCTACATGGCGCACGTGAATTACAAGAAAAAAAATTTACCTAAATTAATTCCTTAATATATACCAACGCCAAGGAATAAAAATAGGTGAGACGTCCTTATTTATATTTTCCTCTTTTTGTACTTAAACAATTGGAAGGAAGCTTAATTTTTCTTCTTCTCCTATCTTGTATGATAAAATTGTTGTCTAATCACTTATCGTTGTGTGAGTAGTCGATTTTCAGATGTAAACGTTTATCGCTGCGGATTTGTTTTTTTTTCTCTCTTTTTTTTTACCTTTAAAATGTCGCAATTTTTTCGTGATTGATATTTTTATTTTGTGTTATCGAATCGAAAGCTTTTCAGTTGATCGATTTCAAAATATTTACACACAATTTTGTGTTTTGTTTGTTTATTTTTTTTCTTTATCATAAGTGCAAACAGTCGGAACAACGCGTAATAAAGTTGAGTATTTTGTGATAAGTTAACAGAGGAGAGGTCAAGAGAATTGAGCAATGAACTATATGAAAACAAGTGAACACGTTGTTTGCTTTTGTTGTTGCTGTGATATTTTTTGTGATTGTTGTAGTTTCCGTTTAATAAAATTGAAACAAGTCTGAAATATTTTACCTTTTTGTTTTTTGTTAGCCTTGAATCTGATACGGAATATTTGCAACAGGAAATGATAAATATAATTTATTGTTTTGAAATATGAAGTAGGTGCATTACATATCTGTAATCCAGTAACTTTTTTTTTGCATAGATCTTTAAAATTTTTGAAATTCCATTATTTGATGCACCTACACTCCGCATCAAAATGATAGGACAACCCTGAAACTTTTCCATTTCTCCCATTTCTCAAAACCGATAAGAAGCAGAAAATGGATCAAATGGGTCATAAAGTACATTCAAGGAATGGTCAAAATGTTGAACGTAATGGCCCCTTCAAGTAATATTCTAGGAATTTTTCTTATTTACCTGAAAAAAGGGTGCTTCAAAAAGATAGGACAACTGAAGATATTAAAAAAAAAATCCAGATTTAAAGATAAATTAAGATATATTATTTTATGTTTTATTAATATGTTCCCTTTCCTTGTTTTGCTAAAATAGTTGACATTCGATTTGGTAGAGATTTAAGGAGTTGTCCAGAAAAAATTTACCCATTAAGTTATTTTTATACCTGCAAAATTACAATAATCCAGGTCTGGATTTTTTTGTTAAAATATTCCATAAATACTGAACTCTGAGTTTATATGAATCATTTGTGTATTGGAAGTGAAATAGTTAAAATGTCTCGAAGCGAAGAAGAAGTGCGTGAAATGATTTTGTCCAAATATTTGGAAAATCCCACAATTTCATTGTTAAAAATTTCAAAAGACCTGAATACAAGTTATTCCACGGTAAAAAGGACAATAGCCAAGTATAGGCGAGGGTTGTCAATAGAAAGGATACGTGGGTCAGGTAGAAAACCAAGGCCACCCCATCCAGACGTCATAAAACAGATGAAGAGAACTTATTCTCGGAAACCGGGAACTTCGGAAAGAGATATGGCGACATTGGTAGGAACATCAAAGTCTACAGTGCACAGATATAAAAAAATCTGTGGATTAAGGAGCTATAAGATTCAAAAAGTGCCGCTGAGGAAGGAAGAAGAAGAGAAAACAGCAAGAAGAAGAGCGAGAAAACTTTATGGGAACTACCTGACGAAATACGATTGTGTCGTTATGGATGATGAAACCTATTGCAAAGCTGACTTTTCGCAGATACCAGGTGACAAATATTTTACTCGAAAAAGTCGGAGCGGAGTATCCAGAAAATTTTCAATAAAAGGAATGACAAAATTTCCCAAGAAGTACATGATTTGGCAGGCGATCTGTTCTTGCGGTTTACGAAGCAGTGAATTTATCATCAAAGGAACAATAAACTCAGATGTGTACATCAAACAGTGCCTTCAAAAAGACTTCTACCTTTTATTCAACAGCATCAAGGGTCTGTTATTTTCTGGACAGATTCGGCCACCAGTCATTACGCAAAAGCAACGATGGTTTGGTACAGAACTAATGAGGTCAATATCGTGCCAAGGGAAGCCAATCCAGCAAACTGCCCCCAGCTTCGTCCAGTAGAGAGGTACTGGGCATTAATGAAAAATAAGCTTAGAACAACAAAGAATTTGCCAAAAATGATGTTGATTTCAGAAATAAATGGAAAAGAGCATATAGAAATGTTACTAATATAACTGTTTTAAATCTAATGCGCGGCTTGAATAACAAAGTTAAAACATTCTTCCAAAACAAATAATGTATTAGAAATAACTTTTGTATTTTAAAGTTTAAGTTGTAAGAAACAAAATATAGAAATCTTATAAAATAATTGCCATTAGTGTTTTTACTGCAAACAAAAATAAATGGGTCAATTTTTTCTGGACCACTCCTTATATAAATTCTTTAGATATTTTTGCGAAATATGGTACCTTTTAGCTTCTGGTTTGAATTGAACTGTTTATTGCCCTATAAATTAACAGCACAGAATAGTTGACCCCAAAGCATTTTTTATAACATTTACATCTGGGGATCTTGCTGACCATGGTAAAGGCTTAATAATTGTAAAGGAAAAGTATTCCTTTGCAATACGCGCTGTATGCATTGCTGCATTATCCTGTTTTCCTGATTTGTTCGTCTGTTAGTTTATACAATCCGAACTTTTCATTTTCCATCCCCAAAGCTAATTTCGGTCCGATTCCTACCCATACCATGATATTTTCACCACCCATTTGTCTGCGCACTTGGAAAACGGCGATCTTTTCTTAAATCATAAAAATATTATGACCACCCGTCGAATGCATCTAAGGTGAATCTTTTCTCATCCGTAAAGATGACATTTTCTCATCTTTTTTCCACCTTACATACTCCCGAGCGAATTTCAACCGTTCATCAATATGCTTTGTTGTTAGTGGTTGTTTTCTAAGAAGCTTTCTTAGTTAAATAGTGGATATTTCTTTCAAAAGATGTTGGACATTTAAAACTTGTTCACACCAGTTTTTGTCGCAATTTGTCTCGCTGTTGCTGTTGAATTTGATGATACTCGTAATATAGACAGACTGCTTTTCATGATCAGTTATTGCACTAGGTCTACCTGGACTCTTTTTTTTTGTTTTTGGGATCTCTTAGTGAATTCATTACAACATTTCGGCTTCAATTTTCGCAATTTTTGCGTCACTAAAGCTCTGACTTTTCAGATTTAAAATCGTTTTTATTTCTCTTTCACTTGGTTTTTTTACCGCGACCGCGATTGTTTTAAATAGCGTGATGAAGTGCTGCGATAACGTTATTATTGTGATCAGAAAAGTGTATGCTGGACTGCGTAGGTTATGGCTTTCAGCGAGTATTTTGCCAAGAAAAATTCGTATGAAGCTTGTGAAAACATTAATCATTCCGTACTTTACTTTTGATAGCGCAGTTTTCCCAAAATTAGATAGTGTATGTGCCCGTATGATTCAGGTTGCCTTCAATGATTGTATCCGCTTCATTTTTGGTCTCCGTAGATTTGATCATGTCTCACCACCATATAGTACCCAACTGCTTGGTTGCTCCCTGAATTCTTACCTTAATCAACGAGCATTAACTCTTCTTTTTAATATATTAAATCGAAATACACCTGAATATCTCAGGGAATTTTTCCAGTTATCGAATTCACTACGCAATCGTAACATCATAATTCCGCGATTCTTCTATCAAACGTTCAGAGGCCTGGTACTGTCAATGCATTTAAGAAGCTTATTAAGATGCATTTGTGAGTTAAGGAATTTCATCTATTTTCTGTTTATCACTAATTTCCTATTCTTATTCTTTTTATTCTTTTATTTCTTTAGTTATTAGTTTTATATTATTTTATTTATTTTTAGCATCATTATAACTCTTCTATATTGTCTGCTTATGATTTATCTTTTATTATTTAATTCTTGATACAATGCTTTTGTGTGTTACATTTCTAGCTCCGATTAATCGTATAGTACAAACAAAAGATTGTAAATCTTGTGTACGTAGACCATAAATAAATTATTCTTCTTATTCTTCTTATATTTTTTAAGTGCCGAAATCTTTCAGAAAAAGTATGGTGCCTTAAAAACATTTCAAATTGTTCTTTACCAAGAATCACAAAAAGTTAGAAAGCGTTTCCCATTAAGTCATTTCCTTCTGCAATGTCGATTCATGTTATATATACATATATACTATAAATACATAACTTGATGACATATTTATGATTCCTAGAATCCGTAGCTGCTATAGTGCACTATTAGGCCTACTGCATTTGTTTTTTTATCCCAATCATACAGCATTCACAAATGAAGCGATAAGAACAGTAAATGATTAATAACATTGTGGGTAGATCGGCAAAGAATGTGGACAATTTACAATTGTCTACAAGCTTTTCTTGTACTTCATCATATAGCAGCAATTGAAATTACCATTCGAAATGAATTTCTTCAATTTGCTAGCATTTTGCTGCATGCTGCTACTCTGAATACTATTAATGAGAACTCTTGCCACGTTCCGAGTCTGATCAGTCAGATTTAAATAGTTTTTATTTTCCCTTATCCTCTATCTCTCCACTATAAGTATGCCGCAATCAATTCAAAATGACGAATGAATTCTTGTCGTAAATTGTATTTTTATGACCTGTTTATACTTGAACACATAGTCCGTCGGTTGAATGACTTATCACACATACATATAAAACGCCTTTGAAAAAATTAATATATGAGACTCTTAACGGAATTATTGTCTTTAAAAACTATGCCATATGAAAAAAAAAAAAAACGAAGAAAATGAAGATAAGATTAATTCCTATCTATCCTATATACAACATAGATTCAGCTATGCCTTATTCTATTGAATCAAACCTTTTAGCTCTAGTTTCATTGGAGACTTAATGGCATTCAACTCATTTATCACATTGAGATCATCAAAAAATAATCAAAAGAAATTGAAGGGAAATTTTCATTACCAGCACGGGAGAGGCTTTCTTTTTGTGAACGTCGAGTGGCTTTAAGCAGTTTCAGTACACATTAATAATAATTTATTACATACTGATGTGTCTTAAATGTCTCTAAGGTTTAGTTCAGCCAGAAGAGTATTTCGACTACAAAACTAGCTGATACAAAAGAATCAAAGACCAAAAAACTTTACTATTAGAAGTTTTTTCTCGTGATTTAAAAAAAAAAAAAAAAAACAAGGCAAATTATAAAGATTCTTGTAAAAAAACGCACAAAATATAGATTGTTACCGGAGTGATGCAGACCTTAGTACCTTGAATTTCCTCTTCTATTAGATTAAATTCACTTTTGATATTGGAGAAGTCTCCTTCTCTCACATAGATACGTAAATGTACCCATCTTATTTATTTGATATACTTCATTATATTATTCCTATAATATCAGTCCTATCCCCGCGAGCAAATGAGCTTTAAGTTGTTTACTATACAGATATGAATGCTTATAAATACATTTTCTTTAACACATACATATATTGGACATCACTGCTATATATAACATAACTCTACATAACAACTGGTAATTGTATCAAAAACCAATTTCTGAGGCGAGTTTCCATTCGATATTGTGGTGAAGAAACAGTAGAGGAGGTTGCAAAACTTCACAAAATTCCGTCAAAGCTTGCGATACACTGTAAAAAAAAGTAAGACAATTCCTTAAATTTAAAATACGTTTTTTCCTAAAAATAAATGCCATTTTCTGTGATATAAAGGGAAAATCAGTTTAATTACCCCAACTCAATCGAACATTCAATGAATAAAGGTATTTGGCACCAGAAAACCTATACTTAATATTCCCGAAATGTTAAGCTTTCTCGGATATAAGGAAGAGAACATATAATAAATTAGATATTATTCTATATTTAGAAGTACCTATGTACATTTTAGGGATAAAAACCTATTCCACTTTTTCCAGGGTGGTGCTTTCCCTAATATTATCAAAAAATACCTAAGGCTTAGTGCCACAAATAGTTGCCACTAACTATAGGGAAAATTTTTTTTATTGTGTAGTTGACTCCCTGGCAATAAGTTAGTAGAAAAGCGTACCTATCAGTTGAAGTAACGGGCAAAGTTTTAAAAGCTCATCAATTACACTGAAAATTGATTCTGGCCTAAAATTTATGTAAAAATTTAGTTTGTTTACTGGCCTTTCTAGCCACTTCCCACTTAAGTACCTACTTGCGTAAAAATTGATAAGATCACAGAACAATAAACATACATTTTAATGAAAACGCTATAATTGTACTTAAAACGAACGTGCAAAGAAATACAAATATTTAATTAAAATAAAAACTGCATACAAAATACAAAAATAGACTAAAACTGAGAAAAGAAGAAAATACAGGATTCGTTATATAATTATCCTTAGAAATACTTTCAATGCGTTTTTTATATTTGAATTAAATTCAAAGGGTACTAACTATTGAATATGCACAGTAAAAATTGTTTAGTGAGTGGCAACAATTTTTTGCCACAAAGCTGAGGTATTTTTCTATAAAAATAGGAAAAGCCCTATCTTGGAAAACGTAGATTAGGTTTTTATCACCAAAATGCAGGTAGGTTTTTCCCCTAAGATCTAGGGAATATTCCCTAAAAAACATAAGAAAGAGCTGAAAAGCTCATTTCTTATGAGTCATATACTAAAATTAAAACATTAAAACATATAAATAGTATGGAATTTAGTGCTAGGGCACGCTCAAACAAAATAGTGAAAAACAATATATGACTTGTTTTCAAAAACAATGTGTGAATTATATTAAAGAAATATATTTGTAAGTGGTTCATAAAAATAGTAGAATAATACCTAATTTATTGAATGTCCTCTTCCTTTTATTTGAGAAAGCTTAATATTACGGGAATTTCACGTCCTATATAGGGTTTCTAGTGCCTAATATCAAAGAACATCTAAATTATATGTTCTTTGCTAATACCTGCATCCATTGAATGTTCCATTGATTTAAGCAAATTAAACTGATTCCCCTTTATTTCAGAGAAAATGACATTTAGTTTTAGAAAAAAAAAAAAAAAAAAACGTGCCTTAAATTAAAGGAATGGTCCTGCTATTTTTACAGTGTAACTAAGACATGAAAACAAGCAACAGAAATATTGAAATTATAATAGAATCTTTTGGAGTGCCGTATAGAAATACACTTATCCGAGCACATGGAAAATGTTTTTCTCAAAATTCTGCGACTTATTGTCACAATCAGCTACGAAATACATTTATGCTTTTTAATGTATTCAAGACATAACCTTTTCTTTATGGTGGAAAAATAGAAATATTTAAGTGTAACCAAATTTTTCAATTTACTATACAGGGTGATTCAGATCAAGATACCTTCCGGTGTACCACGTGATACCTTGAGGTAAGAAGATCAAAAAATTGTTCCACATACCCCCCTTAGAAACCTTCCTTTAGGAGTTGTGGCCAGTTGAAGATTTGGTCAATATTCGTGAGAATAAATAAGTATATGTTTTGAACCACCCTATAGATTTTGGCTATTGTTAGCTTATTAAATAGCCAAGAATGGTAGCTGTCGAAAAGTGTATTACTCTGTATTTTTAAATTAAGCTTCTTTAAATTATTTTCAAATATTTCCAAAAAAATTGATTTTTTTACACACAAATTTCATAAATACCGTTATTTATTTCAAAAACTTTTCTGTGTGAAAAAATCATGAGCAAGTTTGTGTTTTCTGTCTTTCGCCTTAATGGCTAAGAGTTGCCTAGGCGTTTCATATATGGCACTGAAATCCCGAAAGGCGAATATAGTACCTATCCTGGATAAAAAAATCTCATATCAAAATCCAGTAATATAACAATAAGTAATCTTGGAGCTTCGACTAGGTTTCTATATCTCTTTCTTTTGAAGATCTATTCTTGACAATAAGGCCCTTTGTGTCGTGGCAATTAAGTTATCAGTAGTTTTTTTTTTTTTTTTACATAATGCAGTTTCTGAACGCACAGTTTAAAAAACGTGATTTCAGAAATTCCGACTACAAAACTTTTGCCTTAAATATGAAGAATGTGAAGGACGGCCATCTACTGTACACGACCATGTTATTCGTAGACGACACTCGTAGACTAACTAGTCGTAGGACAATAAGTGGAATCATTGTCCATCATTTTTCATAGACTTAATTTCACGTTGAAATATTCTAGACGGAAACCGCATGGCTAAGTGAAAAAAAAAAATTTGGCGAACCGTTGTAGAATTGCATCTTTACATCTACGTCGACATCGTTTGGAACAGTTTTTGGATAGGTTCTTGACGGGGAGATGAAAACTGTATGACGTACACTAATGTTGTAAGAAAAAGAAAACTCTGCACCAAAATCTTAAAACACAACTGTACATCAAATTTTGAGCTTCTGCAACCTACAAATAGCTATAGTGAGCAGTTCGATAGATTGAAAATTTTTGTAAAAAAAAACAAGCTTCCAATATTATCGAATAGGAAGGAAGTTGTTTTCCATCATATCCGATCACATACAGCTTAACGGATTCAGCAAAAATTTGTGAAATTGTATTTCCTTTGCATTGTCAGATTACCACTTTTCTTACAGAGCTTTTTAGCGGAAAAATTAAATAAGCTACCAGAAAGATGGGGAATAGTAAGAGAAAATAATGGGAGTCGTATAGTACATTGAGAAATATATTGGTTTTCTAAAATAAAGAATTTAATTTTCATTGAAAATCCGACAGAATTTCTGATCAATCTGATACATTTAGAAAGTGCTGTAATTAAGTCAAAAAATTCTCATCTATGAGAACAAAATTTTTACCGCTTCAGACTACTTTTTATTGGGGACTACTCTGGTGAATTACAAATGCCTAACTGCCCACTAATTTGCTCAAATTTAACCTCAAGCTTAAGACTCAAAAGGAACTTACATCGAACCTGTACTGGGTTCATAGGAGACTAAACAGCAGGTAACTACCAAGTTGTAAAAAACCATGCCACGGTTTTTCAGGCAGAAGTCAAGGCCATTTTTGAAGCTGGAAGGCATCTTCTTAACTCAGACACTGAGAATAAGGAGATTGCCATCTGCTCAGACAGCCAAGCAGCTGTCAAGGCTCTGTCTAAGTCCTTTACAGTCTCCAACGTAGTAATGGAGTGTAAAAGCACCCTGAACTCCATTTCTCGGAAAAACAAGGGTAATTGTGCAGTGGGTGCCAGGGCACAGCAACATTAGCGGAAATGAAAGGGCGGACGAGCTTGCTAGCCTTGGTGCAGCCTCGTAGGAACCTAGCTCCATAGTCGGGGTTGCGCGAAAACACCTTGTCTCAATGATTTCAAGATGGGCTGACCACCAACACAGACGCCTTTGGTTAAAGGACCCCTCTCGGAAAACAACAAAGGAACTGTGGGGTAAACCCAACCCAAACCAAACTAATAAGCTCCTAGGACTTAACAAGCCAACCCTGAGAGCTCTAGTGACTATTCTCACTGGGCACTCTTCTCATAGGGGCTACCTTCACAGGATGGGACGTGTTGACGATCTTACATACAGGCGTTGCGGAAAGGAATCCGAAACGGTGACTTACTTCCTTTGTCACTGCCCAGCACTCTCAGGAATATGATACAGACTCCTTGGCTCATATATCCTGGACGAATTAATCGATGCCAGCAAGGAGTGTTGGGGCCAATACTTACATTTATAAGATTGTCCGGTTGGGACCTTTGAGCGACTGCTCACGGGTCTGGAGAGTGAACAATGGGCCTTGAATTGGCCTACGTTCGGGGGATCCCTCGTTTTTCAATCAATCAAGTTGTTAGCTGTGTATAGTTTATCAATGAAGATCGCTTCAAATTTAGCAAATAATTATTTTTTTATTCCAATTTCTTGTAGTACACATAGACATCAAGGTGTGCATTATGCCGCCCAACTCATATCATAAATAGCACTAATATGTGCTTGAACGTTATCATACTGTAGGATGGCCGCATTTTTTCCCTTCGAACTCTCAACGGCCTTTGCGCTAGCTATAAGCTGACCTCATACGTAATACTTAACATTTAATCGTGCTTCTTTACCGCTGTTAATTGTGGGATACGCCAACCCTGTTCACATATACAATGTAAAATTTATGTGTACCTTTGTACCTAACATTTTATTCATTATCTAATAGAAACATGACATGGCAATTATTTTACAGGGTACAAAACCTTGTATTGTATTTATTCAAATCTAAAGAATATAAACATCATCGAGATAAGTATTGAAAGATAAAATCACACTTGTCAAACTGATCTCTAGAGATTCATTAAACTCGAGAAGGATAAAGTGTTTCATCGGAAATAAAATAAATCAAACAATTCATGCCACAGTGAAAACTCTTAAACCCTTGGTGCTTGAAATGCCTCAACAAATTGATTCTAACCAAAAATAAATCCCAAAGGAGATTTTCATCTTTTGATACCCATTCCCCCTCAAAGTAATTGAAATTGACTTCTTAATCATCATTCTCCACTCTGCTTAAACTGGAATTATCGAGTACGAGTCTAAAAATATCTTGCGGAGAAATTAAATTTCAACATTTTTTAGGAACCGGGAATTCCTCCTTTCCCTTAAGTTGTATGCACTCAGTGGTATTCTTGTACCATATTAAATACATACATACATGCATACATATGTATGTACATACATATAAATATATACAGTGATAATAAAATTTCATTTCGGAAATTCATGGTTCCTCTCTTCTCGTTTGCCGTCGTTCTACACATTTGTGCGTACAATAGTAACGGTTTGTATGAATTTAATCTTTTTATGTATTATGCCAGCTTTGGCTTCTTTCACCTTTCCATCCAGCGGGAATTCCTTTTATTGAGCATTCCTTCATTTCACACAAAAGAGATCTTTAAATCAAAATGCCCGAAGGAATTAAAGATCAAAATTTAAGTTTTTTTATACACACGCGCGGTATTTTCTGTATCTTGTGCGGGTAAAAATAATGTCTTGAGTTCTATTTTCTATAAATAAAGATAGATGGACATTTATACAATAGGGATTTCCATAGCGACCTTAAGATTAGGTCAGTTTTGTGATGAGATTTATTTAATGCATTATCTAAATATACCTCAAACTTTTATAAACTCATCGAGTTGAAGCTGCAGAGGCTTTCTCGGAAATGACTGCCATCAAATCTATAGGAACTGTGTATGATTTGCTCAAATTCATCACGCTAATGTGTCCTTTTATTTTATTTAGAATGTAAGGGATCGAAGCTTCTTAATTACTGAAAGTGAAGTATAAATTACAAGTACGGCGGCGGTTCGACTCTTATTGGTAAGCAAATATTTTTATATCCTAGATGAAATCTATAGGGTGTACTAAGTTTGTCATTCCGTTTGTAACGCACAGAAATGATGATGGTAGATTGGACACCCACGCATAATATTAAAAGTTATTTTGATTTTTGCATGTTCGCCCGTCCGACTGTCTGTCTGTCTGTCTAGCTGGCTTTGCGCACGATACCTCGAGAACGCGTATACTTAGAGAGCTGAAATTTTGTACACGGACTTAGAAAAAAAAAGTAAAATTAACTTCGAAAATGAGACAAATCGGGCAACTCCTTCGTGGGGTTGCCATACAAAAATTTCGTTATATTTGGAAACTATCTGAGAACGCGTCGACATAGAGATCTGAAATTTGGTACATGGCGTTTTTATAGTAATAAAATATAAAATTTCAAAAATGAACTAAACCGGGATGATACTCACCTAGACTAATAAAAAATTGTATGGCAGGGGGAACCATATCAACTGTTTTGCACTTAAAAGGTAATTAAGAAATCATTGTAGGTTTTAACAAAACACCATATATCTTAAAAAATTCAGGCTGTACTCTCACCGTTTAAAGCTGATTGTATGCAGAACTTAATAGCCGTTTTAACGACTGTTCAATCAGCTCCATACTCCGCTCCCCTCAGGAGTTATTGTGGACTAAACTAAAAATTTCGGATTTTCTTACTTTTTTTTCTTTCAGTTCTATTATTATTATTATTTTTTTTTTTTGCAAAAAGTCATTAACATAACTTCTTTTTGTAAAGACTGTAAACTATGGACTCTCCTCTTTAATGTGACTTATTACACGTTATATGCTATCTGCAGCCGTTAAGGTGTTATTAACTCACAATCTATTCAGGTCATACTGAAATTAAACAATATTTTTTTTTTAAATGACGTGTTTTCAGTCACTAAGGGAACAAATTATCTTTGAGAATAGGTTTGAAAATAGTTTTGAGAATAGGTTAAGAGCTAATAACTCTTTAACGGCTACAGATAAGACAAATTAAAGATAATAGTCTATAGTTTATAGTTTTTACAAAAAAGTTATGTTAATGACCTTTATGAAAAATACAAAAATAGAGCTCAAAGTAAAACAAAAGGTATAAGAAAATCCGAATTTTTAGTTTAGACCACAATAACTCCTGAGGAGAGGAGTGCCGGGCTGGTGAAGCAGTCGAAAGGCCATGAAGTTCGGCGTAAAATAAGTGTTTTAGACGGTGACCGTATACCCTGTACTTTTTAAAATACAGGATGTCTTGTCAAAACCTAGCATAATTTCTTAATCGCATTGTAACCTCCGAAACGGTTGATATGCCCCCCCCCCCCCCCCATCATACAATTTTTTGCCTGCTCTATGGACCACCATGGAGGAAACGCCCTGTATTGTCGTGATGAACAAGGGTTTGCCCTCTGTCGTTTTTCTAGTAGAGTTGTTGCCACATGATCTGAATGTATGAAGAAAATTACAGCCATTTTCTTCTTTTGTGGCCCATAAAAGTACATCCAAGTTTGGTTACTTGTCACAATGTCGAACACTGCTTTTGCCCGCCCTTGGTTGATATTTTTGAGCAAAAATACGTCCGTAAATATTCATAATCATAGTTTTCATTTCGGTCATCGATATGCACAGAGCACGGTACAGAGAATACAAGGTATTCTTATTAAATTTTGATATGTGTGCTGTGACGTAGTTTTGTCCGATAATGTATATACATTTCTATTGAAAAGACATAGAGAGGAGAGCGAGTGAATTGTGTTATCTGTAGCGTACTTTCCTATACATTACACGATATTTCGTCACCTAATGGTGGAATGCGGTTCGTAATGAGAATACTTGTATTCTCTGTACCGTGTGCACAGAGGGATGTCTCGATATTCCTGTAGTTGTGTCAGTTCTACTTTCGATGGTTTCTAAAAGGACAACAGTGAAAATACGTCCTTCTGTTGGATCGTTCTTGATCGAACGGTCACGTTGGAACTCATTGCACCACAGTTCTACAGTGCCCAACAATGGGTTTTCATCGTTAATAATAAAACGGTTACTTGTAAGCACTTTTGTCGAGCCAATTCATCTTTCAAATCCTAAAAAAATTATAGTTTGAAATTTTTCGTGTGCTGTTCGACCACATGGATAAAAACAAAGACAACCGTTTTTTTTTGTGTATCAAAGCTATCAAAATATATAACAAGAAAGTTACAGGGTATTAGAAGAGAAAGTAATCAAAATCACAAAATCCCCTGACCTTTACCACCCACGCCTGCATTTGCCACCCCTTCTCCCTTACAATTTTTTGCTCCACATTGAGTGAGGAATCCTGAGTATGTATAGTGAACTCGCGACAGGAACACTCTGCATATTTATCTACTTTGATATATAATTTTCATATTTCTTTATTTGGCGAGCTAAGCATAGTGCCTCAAAAATGAGTGAAGTTTACGATGGTCCCGCCTTATATTCCACGAGGGATTACAGAAACTGAGTTTAAAACAAGTAAAAAAGCCAAGACCAATTCTTATGATACACTAAATGAATGCCCGTATATAATTTCGTATGGTCACCCAACTGTGTAAGTTTGATTTTTTGAAGTGGTTTTTCGCATATATTTCTAGAACGGTTCGTCGGAAGTAAAAATGATTATAACCGATTTCATAGGATTTCATATTCTGAAGGACTTTTCAGTATACAATAAAAATGTCTACGACTGATTGTTTTCACAGTATATACGTAAAAAAACAAAATTGTTATATGGCAACACCAAGAATGGATTGCCCGATTTAGTCCATTTTGGAAATTTCATTTATTATGGCTATGAAAACACCATGTACCAAATTTTAGCTCTCTAAGTCGACGTGTTTTGAGCTTATTACTATTACTTTATTTTACGTGCTTTTTTTTACAAGTTTGTGCGAGCAGCTGACGCATAATTCACCCTCCGCGATGCAGCAGCTGATGATTTTTTTCAACTCACTATGATGTCAACAAGTAAAAAAGCTAGAATTGGTCTAAGACCAATTCTTATGATACCCTAGATGAATGCCCGTATTAAATTTCGTATGGTCACCGATCTATTCAAGTATTGATTTTGAAGTTGTTTTTCGCATATATTTCTAGAACAGTTTGTCGCACAGGAAAAGTGGTAATAACCAATTTTAGAGGATTTCGTATTCTGCAGAAGTTCTTAGTACAATAAAAATGTCTTGGACTGATCGTTTTCAAAGTATACGTAAAAAACCGAAATTTTTATATGGCAACACCAAGAAGGAGTTGCCCGATTTAGTCCATTTTTGACATTTTATTTGCTAATGTAGTAAAAACATCATGTGCGAAATTTCAGCTCCCTACGTCGACGCGTTCTCAGGCAGTGTCCAAATATATAGCGGAAAACGAAATTTTTATATGGCAACCCCACGAAGGAGTTGCCCGATTTGGCTCATTTTCGAACTTAATTTTACTTTTTTTTTTAAGTCTGTGTACAAAATTTCAGCTCTCTAAGTATAAGCGTTCTCGAGTTATCGTGCGCACAGACGGACAGACGGACGAACGGACGGACGGACGGACGGACATGCAAAAATCGAAATAACTTTTAATATTATGAATGGGTGTCCAATCCATTTTGCTCTACCATCATTATTTCGAGGTGTTACAAACGGAATGACAAACTTAGTATACCCCTATGATTTCATCTAGGGTATAAAAAGCTTCAACCGGAATACTATTATTTCACAGCTTCTAACACCCACACCCACTGTCAGCTGACGCTTGGTTCACTTATTAGTCATTACAGATCTATAGAAAAAAAGAAAAAGGGAAGAATCGATCGGCGTAAAAATACTACCTAAAATGCAACGCTACCTCCCCGACTAGAAGGAGTGACCCGATTCGTTCCGTTTTCGAACTTAAATTTACTTTTTTTTTTTGTTTTTAAAAGCGCCCGTATACGAAATTTTATCTCTCTAAGTGAACGCGTTGTCGAGTTATTGTGAGGATGGACAGACAGGCGGACATGCACAAATCAAAATAACTTTTAATATTATGCGTGGGTGTCCAACCCATTTCTCTCTACTAGCATTATTTCTGTGGGTTACAAACGTTATGTCATCTAGCGTATAAAAAGAAAGAAAGAAATTCATGAAAAACTTCCGTAATTAACTAAAAAAAAAAACTTTCAGAATCTTTCAGTAAATTTTTGCAAGTTTTTGTAGATTTTATACTCATACAGATTGCATTCTAGAATCTAGTCACGTTGTGGTTAAATGTCTTCATTTCCATTAATTTAAAAGAAGTTTCTTTTCATTCTTTAAGCTATTTATGCATCTTCGTCTTAAGAAATTCAACAATTCTCTTAACTTAATCGGACTGTCAGGAATTTAAATAGTCAAGTTGCAGGCGGTGCACTCTTGCAATTTTTCTTTGATATAAATGCAGCTGAAAAAATAAATAAATAAATAAAAGAAAGAAGAATATTTTCACTCCGTGAATGGTACAGTCGGCAAGGATGTTGAACCTAAAGCTTCCAGCTGTGGTTAAAGTTTGTAAAAATTGAAATATTAAAAAAGGATTATCTATAGATAATGTCATTCAGGAGAAAAACTACTACGACAAAACTTTTATAAATTAAAAAAAAAAAACAACACATTTCTGCATTTACCTTTTTTACTGGAAATACCTTTTCATATTATGTATACTAAAAAACAACTCATGAAAAAAAGAATAGAGTTTTAACTTCATTCTCCTGTCACACCCTGCTCCTTACTTGTGAAAATCTCTGGATATATTTTTAATTCTCCAGAATAACACCTGCTCAAACCAAGAAGAGGTATTTTATGAACTCCGAGAAGCTAAAGAACATAATTCTTTTAAGATTGTTACCTATGTCTCTTTTATGTTTAATTTATTGCTATACCTGTCTACGACACAGTCAGATTCGTTGCGTGTATGTCAGGATCAGGAGGTCTTACCTGAAATTAATCAGGATATTGGATACGATACCCTTACCGAAAATCGTTTCTCAAACCATGTTTGAGGAGACATGAAAGAAATTTATTATTCTAGAGAATCTTTTATTTATCTTCTTTTCAAAAGAACAAAATTGACAGGGATTGTGTGTGCCTTTGCACAAAACAGATTTTGTTTTTTTTTTTTTGCAGGTGGCATGGTATGTTCGCAAGAAGATGTTTAAATTTTGAAACTTTTCTTTATAATATACGTTTAGTTAAGTACGCATACATAGTAAGTAATTTAGTTTGAATCAGTAGGAGAATCAACAGTTTAAGCAGGAAATTGAAATGAAAAAGTGATTTTTTGCATGTGCACTGTAAAAAAATGAGTATAATGTAAATGTAGTAAGTATAATATGTAAAAATATACATTATTTTTTGAAATACTAAATTCTGTAGAGTTCGTATAGTATTTTTCCATTTTGGTATTAAATTTCAACCAATTTACATATAGTGAAAATCATCTTTCAATGTCATTATTATGCAAAAAGTGATTGCAAAAATCCAATACCCAGCAGCGGGAAACGAAAGCATTTCGGATGCATTCCGAAAACATTGTGTGAAAGGTATGGAATCAATACGCTCTCATACCCAGTTCATTTCTTTTAAAACATTAATGTCCTACGACGGGAAGGTATATAAGGTGGTCACTTACACACCTTACCTCTGCATGACCTGTAAGGTGAAAGGAAGTCTTCCTAAGCAGTTCTTTGGAAGGTGTAAAGAACCATTACTTTTAAATTTTTTAGAAGGTGAAAGGAAGTATTCCTTATTAATTCTTTGGAACCTGAAAAGAGTAATCCTTTTAAATTCAGTGGAAGCATTCTTTCTGCAATTTCAGTAAGAGCGAACGGAATGAACTTTTCGGAAGGTTGGAAAGAACCATTCAATTTATATACTCTCAAGAAGACGAGGGGAAGTACTCTTCCTGTGGGTATATTTGCGAAGCGCACAACCCAAAATTAATCTAGTCAAAAATACTTTGCGAAGCGCACACCTTTTGTTAAGGGATTACGCATTGTTCTAGCACATATCTTTACCTGCCCTAAGTAATATATCCCCGTAGGGTATATTTGCCAAGAGCAAAGAAATACACACCCAGGCAGGCACACACACACACACACATGCAGGCAGGCAGGCACACACACACACACACACAGAGGCAGGCTGGCAGGGGCACACACACGCGCGCTCCGCTTCGCTCCGCGCGCGTGTGTTTGCCCCTGCCAGCCTGCCTCTGTGTGTGTGTGTGTGTGCCTGCCTGCCTGTGTGTGTGCCTTTGTGCTTGGCGCAGAGCGTACTCCTTATATTGATATTAGTGGTTTAAAAACTTAACTTAACTTACATAGATCAGGCAAAATTCATAGATCAGGTAAAGATACGTGATATAACAATGCGTTGACCCTAACCATAGCCGCGCGTTTCCAAAACAATGCGTAATCCCTTAACAATAGGTGTGCCCTTCGCAAACTCCTGCTTGCGCGCTAGGAGAAGTGTTTTTTTATGGCTTGTGCGCTTCGCAAATACACCCCTTCCTGTTTTCCCTGTGCGGTAAAAGGAAGAACTCTTCCTACTTTCTCAGAAAAGTGTAGAAAATAAATACGTCTCCACTTATTCCAATCTCGTAGTTAATACACAAATCAAAATATTTTCCATCTGCATGCACTTTCCTTCTTTCATTGTTCTTAGAAAAACAATGAAACTATATGACCCATTTCGACCTGTACGCACTCCCCCGAACTAGCCTGTGCAAATATAGCCGCACAAATTTCTATCTATTTTCGATAACAACACGAATGAAGATATCAATTCATTACCTCTGCTTTGTCTAAGCATTCCCAGGAAGGTACATAACATGCTCAAAATTACATTACACCTGTCTTCCTAAACCAGGTTAACGTAAGATATGTTCATGTACTCATTACTAATGCATTCCAGATTATGTTGATAGTCAGGCATCCCATTTTTCCCGCAGGGTGGTTTTCGAAATAATCAATACATAAGTGAAATTTAAATGTCTGTTTTCCCTCGCTAAACAAAGTTGCAAAGCAACACTAAAAAGTAAATATTGCAGAGTAGTCCAGTCATTACGGCGGAAAAAATATCATATAAATGCAAGTGAACTAACTGAGCAGGGTGCTAATACATTTCAAGCGTGTGATTCATAATTTTTCTGTTTTATCTATTTATATTTTACTTTAACAATTTCCTCTAGAGTCTCTTAATTTTTTACTTTCTGACCCCCTCACATTATGGCGCTCTAAAAGTCGTAATTTTTGTCTACAAAAATGACATGCAGGTATTAATATGCCCTACAAGTTTGATAATTGACATTTTTTCGATATGTATAACGAGCAAGAAAAAAACAGCAAAAAACAAGTTTCAGTCTCTTAATTTTTTACTTTCTCGTCTGCTAGGTGAAAAATTCATATAAACTAAATTGGACAAAAGTAAGAACAAAGTGTATAATCCCAATTTTCGTATAATGACGGAGCGCCGAGTTATGACAAAAAAAAAACAAAATATACCCATTTTTTTTTCAAGATGGCGCAGAAAGCTCATAGAAAATCTTGGTCGACAATTTCAAGTTAAGCTTTTCTAAGCCCAACCCCTACACAATACCTAAAAATCGGCTTGCTCGGTTCAGTTGCTTTTTCAAAAGTCTATAATGGCTGGACCAGAGATTAATAATGTACAAAAGATCTGGATAGTGTAATTTTCCCCATTCAAGAGCACGTTTTACAACGAAAAAGTAAATATGCTCATTCTATTCAAATTATTCAGGCTTTGCAGCCGAATGCAACAAATTCACTTCACTTCTGAATAAGCATAAGGTGAAAGTAACTGACTATTTGAATTCACCCATAATTACTCAAACTACTAACTAAATAGATGCACTGTTTGACAACAGTTTTCCAATATTGTTGTTTACTTTCAACCTTTGAGTACAAAGCTCAATATTAGCTGAGATTTCTTCTGATCAATTTTCTTTTACTATGCTCTGGGTTGTGGACCATTGCCGTGTAAGTCGTTGGTAATTTAAGAAAGATTCACAATCTTTCGTGATGTCTCCATGCAAGTTCAGTCCCAAATAAAGGCCTGTTTAAGTCGTCGTTCGAAGAATAAGTGGTGGATTTTGACGTTTTTGCACTATTTGGCGCACAGTGAAGATCTGTTCGGTATAGCTAATCTTCTGCCGCTTAAGGCGTACCAACATAATATTCGCCCAGGATTTCTTCCGCATACGAGTTGAGGTATAGGATAGGATTATGGAGCAACTCACAAGAAGATTCCTAAATACATGTTTACATACATACATCTCTATCTCCCTTTTTAAAATAGATACTTAAGAACTCTTTCCAATTACCTGGTCTGATATAGGTACTCATTTCGTGTACTACATAGTATGTAGGTACATATGTATATTAGCTCTTGGAGAACATTTTATAATGCAGTCTGCTTTATGAGATTTATGTTTTCTTAATTTCTGTTTGTCAAAGTTAGGCTGGCTGAATTTTGGCTGTGTATATGGTGACAATTGGAAAGCTGTTCGAAATCAATTTGTCTTTTCACACATCTACAACTGCGTTGGCATCTAAAATTCTAAAATCTAAAATTCCAATTTTTTCATCTAACTATAGTGAACATTCTCAGCTTCAATTTCGAACTCAACTCAAATTATCCAGCGTCCATAGCTGACATTATATTTAATAGCTACTGCGGATACTGTGAGTGTGCGGACACACAAAGATTGGTTGATGAAATTTCGTTCCGGTGATAGTTCACTCAAGGACGACATGCTGATATCTGTGTTGAAGAATAATTGATAAATATTAATTATGAAAAAGTTTTGGAAATTTTTGACTGAATTTCAGTTCATTGAACAACTACTGCCATGAGGAAAGTACAATTATGATATTGGAATAGTCATAAAACTGAAACTGGATATATGGATACCACAAAAAAAAATGTATATGCTAAGACACAAATGAATAGATTGTGCGTATAAATCTTACTCTGCAATCTCGGTACAAAGCTTATCTGCTCTTGGATCTAATGGTGATTGTAGACGAAAAGTTCGTGTTGTTAAAGAACATTAAGCTCACGAAAACTTTTTGCAAAACAAAAAGATAAATTTCAGGATGTCCACCATTATCCGTCATATGTTGTTGGATCTAAAACAAAATCACGGAGAGTTTTTATAGTCAGCTACTTGACGGCCTCAAAACTGAAATCTATAGTTTATCAGGAAGATAAAAAAAAATTATTGGTACGTCCAACAGCCGCCTATGAGTCATGTATGTACATATATAGAGACAGAAATAAAAGCAGGAACATTTTTCGGAGCTTTTACATTATCCATTGTATTTACCTGACTGCGCACCAACAAATAGGCGCTTCTGCAACTTCAAAATCGTGTGGATGATAAAAATTTCAAAGATCTTACAGAGATGGAAAGTGGAGATCCAAATATTTTTGGAATAATTTCTATTTTAGGCTAATTCAGAAGTTAAGGAAACAAATGGGAAAAGGTTATGTCAATGTTACATCTCGGATGGAGTCTCTGCAATATTTATGTGTCTTTGAAACTCCCATTTTATTATCCTTCAAACATTTTCTCAATTTACATCGACAGATGCGAATGATTTGATAGCTCTGCGGTACTCTCATATAGATCTTGAGCGGAACTAAGGGCTTACCACACACGAGAGATAGTCAGCGGTAGACAATTCTTTAGGCAAGAATATTTAAAATGAATTCGTACAGAATACCGCTTACAGTCGGATAAAAATATCCACAAAAAATGATGGGACATGATCAATTTTCTACCGATATATTCTATAGTCATTGATTTTTTTATGTTGGGCTAGGGATCCTGTGATCCTGTATTCAAAGGTAAACACGCCAAGACAGATGAATTTATTGTGAGATTCAGGGTACACAGACACACTATACCATAGATTTGAATTTGTATTACAATTCAACCCGTTTTTGTGGGCTTTAGTATTTTTTATTTTTTTTATTTTTACCAAAACTCTGAACTGTTATGCAATGAAAATGAAATTGTGATAAATAAAGTAACTAGCCTGTTGACTTTTGCTTTTAATTTCGCTGTATCGAAGACTGGTCACCTTGTTGTCTT
Source organism: Dioctria rufipes (assembly GCA_963924295.1). NCBI lineage: Eukaryota > Metazoa > Arthropoda > Insecta > Diptera > Asilidae > Dioctria > Dioctria rufipes. The sequence goes on along the minus strand of OZ002741.1, from coordinate 269,109,368 downwards.
TTATATGTAAAAAGATAGACGTAAAAGGCGATTAATAGCGGAATCTAATAAGGAAATCAACATTAAATTGAATTGGAATTTCTACAAGAATTCACATCCATGATTTTTGAAATATTATGTAATCGATGATGTGTATCCTCCTGTGGGGGTTATTTGGAGTCGGCGAAATCACCACCAATGGCAAAGTTGTTACTAGAAAATTATAGTATCGTGACCGCACACAATAAAAACAAATAGAAATAAAAACAAACAAGAATGTTTAAATTAAACAAAAATTTGCAACGCAAGCAAATTGCAACATGCAAGCATAGGTAAATAAAATTGTGGAAATATCTATGCCTGGGGTCATCATAATTTATATGAAACAATGACAATTTTTGTAATTGTTTACATATAAGTGCTGACATAGAAATTAAGACCCTTTTAAGCAGGGACCGAAAATAACTGTTATTATTATTATTATTTTTTTTTTTTGTAAGCGAAAAATCTCTTTCATAAAGTTTTCTAGGAAGTAGTATAAAAGGGGTCTATGTACAGCACTTAGACTAGCTGCCTACGTTGAAATCAAGAAAGTTTCGATTATATATATATATAAAACCAATCCTAACTGTTATTGTAAGACATATTTTTTATATTTCAATTTTAACTGTTAAAAAAAAATATTTATATTATTTTACAGCGATATAAAACTCTTTGCCAGAGTTTTACATATTTCGTCTATTATAAGAATTAACAAGAAAAAAAAGCTAGAATTGGTCTAAGACCAATTCTTATGATACCCTAGATGAATTCCCGTATGAAATTTCGCATTGTCACCCTTCTGTGCGAGTTTGATTTTTGAAGTGGTTTTTCTCCATATATTTCTATTTGTCGGACAGAAAAAATGATTATGACCAATTTTATAGAATTTCGTATTTTGAAGAAGTTTTTAGTACAATAAAAATGTCTTGGACTGATTGTTTTCGCAGTATTTGTAAAAAACCTAAATTTTTATATGGCAACACCAAGAAGGAGTTGCCCGATTTAGTCTATTTTTGAAATTTTATTTGCTAGTACAATGAAAACACCACGTACCAAATTTCAGCTCTCTACTATAGTATATAGATGCGTTCTCAGGCAGTGTCCAGATATACAGGGTGTCCCGTCGTGATGGTAAAAAATTTTAAGAGTCGAAAGTACAGAATATTTGCGATCGAAAATGTTATATAAACAATTTTTTCGAGTTCGCACTATTTTCAAAGTTATAGGCGATTTTCGATTTTTTCGAAATTTTGAACCTTAAGTCATATTTTTTACCATAACTCAGTTCAGGTTGCTCACAGGACGACCCTTTTTCTTGTGTTTTATTCGTAACATTACAGGCTCTCATTTGGTGTAACTCGATTTTGAAAACGTTCACACATAATGGAAAAATTGACGATTTGTTGCCAAAACATTTTTTTCGTCAGAAAATTCATTTGTCTTCAAAGTCATAAATCTCGAAAAGTAACCATGCCAACAGATGATCCGGTTCTCATAGAAAACATCCCTCATTTATTATCTTTTATAAAAGTCCAACACGATTAGTCCACCTTAAGTATTGCCAGAGTTACAGTAAAAACTTGCCTGCAACATACCTCTCATAACTTGAGCAAAATTAATTGGAATTGCATAAAAATCCGGAAACGCGTTTTGCGGGAACTCTTATCTCCTTCGAAACTGTTTGTTAGTTGTTAAAGTTAAATTTAATTTCGAACATTCGAACATTTTCGAAAATCTAGAGAGGCAAAGTTGACTCGATTTTCTGAATTTTTGTGCATACTTTTTGAAGGTTTTTTTTATTTTCATATAGATTAAGGATGTAGAAATTTTTTTCAATTTAATCATTTTTTCGATTTGCCCTCTGAGACTGGCAAATCGCGTTTGAAAAAAACATATTTTTCGTTATAGTTCGGGTAGTTTCGAGTGGATTTTAATGAAATTCGGTGTGTATGCCGGATTTACAAATACACAACTTTTTGCATTTTTCGATTTTCCAAATTCGAAATTCTCATTAAGTAACTATTCGAAATTTTAAAATTTTCAACATTTATTTTCTTATTTTTTCGAAATTTCATATCTAATTACATATTAAGCGATTTTCTTTCCCCCTATTCTCTAGATCCTATTAATCTGCAACTTTTTTACACTGCATGATATCAGCCAAAGTTTCATCGAAAAAAGTTACAAACGGTTGAAATTCCAAAATTCAAAATCACAAAATTCTGTATTGCATTTTGGATTCTATGCTGGGAGACTTGCAACTTTGTAGTGATATGCTCATTTATACTCAGCAACTTTCTGCATACCAAAAATATCAATTTTCGAAAATTTTCATTACTAAATCTACGATTTTCGAAAAAATTTCACTTTTTTTCACCCTTAAATATTAGTACTTTCCTTCCACAGAGTCTAGACATGTGGGTACTCTATGGAAAGCTTGCAGTCTCTACTTTAAGAGGAGTCAGTACTCAGCAAAAATTTCAATTTAGATGCCAGCGAGCCTGTAGGCAATAAAACTTACTATACGTAGGTTTGTGTCCTGAAAGTATGAAAATACATATAAAATTAGCCTAGACCTAGACCAAAAGTCACATTAGAGACATCTAGCGTGAAAGGTAGAAACCAAACATGCGACAATTTAAGACGGAAATGAAAATTTGCAGTTCAAAGAAATTTAAATTTTTTAACGAGAATGAACTCTCCTAAATTTTATTTTGCACATAATTGTTAAATATGCTATTTTGCTTTATATTTTTAAAACTTTCAACGAAATATTGCAATTTCTCGTCGGTGAAATATCGAGAGAAAAAACAAGTACTATTAAAGTCAAATAATTAAAAAAAGCGCCACTAAAAATGAAAAAAAACTCGACGTTATTTGCTAGATTTATGCTTTATCTTTCTAAAATAGTCACAATATAAAGAAATGAGAATACCTACTAACAGGAATTTGATTTGAAAAAAATCAATTTTTAAAATTTTTTATAATTTTCCGAGATAATATCTCCATTGCAATAATTTTTTTTTATTTTTCTCGACGTTATTTACTAGACTTCTTCATTACCTTTAATTTAAGATATAAATCGTTATTCTGCTACAAATAGTTTGCTAGAAATTTGCATTGAAAAATGTATGAAACTTGCAAATCTTGGTACTGACTCCTCTTAACAAATTCATGGCCCACCCTGTACAATGACTTAAGAGATGAATGTACAATGACTTAAGAGATGAAGAGTGTTTCACAAAAACAAGAGTATTCCGTTAATATAACGTGTGACGATTTTAAAGGTTATAGTAACAAAACTTTGATAAATCGTGTCCAGTTTTCTAAAAACAAAGCTTCTGTAGTAAAATGAAGAAAAATAAAAATCATGGTAAATTTCTTGCGAAAATCCACCGACTGGTGCTGTAAATCATTATGGATGTAAGCAATAAAGCTTCAACCAGGGCAATGGATCGTTTAATATTCAGTTGAACAACATTGGCATACAAATCTACAGAAGAATAGAACTACGGTCTTTTATATCGAAAAAGAAGATGGCCTAAGATCGATCCTTGAGATAAGCCAATGAAGAAGTACATCGAAACAGAAATGAAAGTCAGCACTCACCTTTAAGAGGAGTCAGTACTCAGCAAAAATTTCAATTTAGATGCCAACGAGCCTGTAGGCAATAAAACTTACTATACGTAGGTTTGTGTCCTGAAAGTATGAAAATACATATAAAATTAGCCTAGACCTAGACCAAAAGTCAAATTAGAGACATCTAGCGTAAAAGACAGAAACCCAACATGCGACAATTTAAGACGAAAATGGAAATTTGCAGTTCAAAGAAATTGAAAATTTTTAAAGAGAATTCTATCCTAAATTTTATTTTGCACATAATTGTTAAATATGCTATTTTGCTTTATATTTTTAAAACTTTCAACGAAATATTGCAATTTCTCGTCGGTGAAATATCGAGAGAAAAAACAAGTACTATTAGAGTTAAACAATTAAAAAATGCGCCACTAAAAAGGAAAAAACTCGACGTTATTTGCTAGATCTAGGCTTTATCTCTCTAAAATAGTCACAATATAAAGAAATGAGAATACCTACTAACAGGAATTTGATTTGAAAAAAATCAATTTTTACCATTTTTTACAAGTTTCCGAGCTAATATATCCATTCCAATGCATTTTTTTTATTTTTCTCTACGTTATTTACTAGATTTCTTCATTACCTTTAATTTAAGATATAAATCGTTATTCTGCTACAAATAGTTTGCTAGAAATTTGCATTGAAAAATGTATGAAACTTGCAAATCTTGGTACTGACTCCTCTTAAGAATCTGGAAAAAAATATGACATTTTCCAACTTTAGGTAAGTACATTGTTTCTTCTATCCTTGCAATTTGATTTAATTTTGCTCAAGTTATGAGAGGTATGTTGCAGGTTTTACTGTAACTCTGGCAATACTTAAGGTGGACTAATCGTATTGGGCTTTTATAAAAGATAATAAATGAGGGATGTTTTCTATGAGAACCGGATCATCTGTTGGCATGGTTACTTTTCGAGATTTATGACTTTGAAGACAAATGAATTTTCTGACGAAAAAAATGTTTTGGCAACAAATCGCCAATTTTTCCATTATGTGTGAACGTTTTCAAAATCGAGTTACACCAAATGAGAGCCTGTAATGTTACGAGTAAAACACAAGAAAAAGGGTCGTCCTGTGAGCAACCTGAACTGAGTTATGGTAAAAAATATGACTTAAGGTTCAAAATTTCGAAAAAATCGAAAGTCGCCTATAACTTTGAAAATAGTGCGAACTCGAAAAAATGTTATATAACATTTTCGATCGCAAATAGGCTGTACTCTCGACTCTTAAAATTTTTTACCATCTCGACGGGACACCCTGTATAGAGGAAAACGAAAGTTTTGTATGGCAACCCCGCGAAGGCGTTACCCGATTTGTCTCATTTTCGAACGGGCATGCAAAAATCAAAATAACTTTTAATATTATGCGTGGGTGTCCAATCCATTTTGCTCTACCATCAATATTTCGAGGTGTTACAAACGGAATGACAAACTTAGTATACTCTTTAGATTTCATCTAGGGTATAAAAATGAGTTTCATTTTTTTCCTCAAGAAATAAAACTTATCAATAGACGTTTTCTATTTTTGTTGTCATATATTTGTTACAAGATAAAATTTGTCAATTTTTTTAAAAAATTTTGTATAGCAATCGTACGAAGAAGTTGCCAGATTGGTCCTATTTTTGAACTTAAATTTACATTTTTTTTTTTTTTTCAAAAACGTCGTTTACAGTGAAAAACCAAAGCTATGTATAGCAAAAACAAGAAGGGGTTGCCGATTCCAATTTTCCTTTCCCTAAGAACCTTATTCGGATAAGTTTATTTCTTGAGGAAAAAAATAAAACTCATTTTTAACTGTTAAAAGCTGAGAAAAATGAAAAACTCGAATTATGAGTCTTATTTTTTGAGAGAAAAAAATAAAAATCATTTTTAAATGAAATATAAAACTTAAGATAAACTGTTATTTACTCGGAAGAAAATGAAATTCTCTTTTTAACTATTTAATTAGAAGATAAAATATCAATAGCAAAGTGTTAAAAACAGACTTTTAAAATATTTCTTATAACTCTTTCGGTCCCTGCTTTTAATGCTTTTAAGTTAATTATTGCAATTTTAGCAATAATTCCCCCTTTAGCATAATTAGCATAATAATCAATATCGATTTCTGTATGATAAAAATTCAGAGTTAATTAGACTTCCTTGAAGACTTTTTAATTCTCGTTAATAACGGCATATTCAGCCATATATAAACCCAGCGGCATACTCTGCATAACCTGCTTTCATCAGATATAATTGCGGCCTATAAGCCACATATTTACAAATCGGTAATCCAGACTTTTGTCTATAAAAAGTATAACGTCAACAGCGGTTTTTCAGCTATCACAGTAAGTGCGGCAGCTCGCTCGGTTTAAAAAAAAATGTCCAGCAATTGGGATCAGTATCTTCAATCATGAAAGAAGATTATTATAATGGAATGATGACCTTACAGATTCCCTGATAAAGTGCAAAAATTTTGGGTATTTGTAAATTTTTACAATTTGATAACTTATATAATGTTTTCCATTTTTTTTACTTTGTTATCTAACACTTCTGTAATGAAGGGTGATATAGAGATAGTGAGATAGTAGTTGAGAATTAATTGCAAAGTAGCTCAACTATTTCAATTGAGTGCATAATAGGAAATTGGATGATCGATTGTAAGGCTTGAGTTTTCCTGACTACTATATATTAAGTTATAAGAAAAATAAAGAAATCTTTAAGAAAAGGAAAGTCTTCAATATATTTGTGTTCTACATATTTAATATTTTGTTCTAGCGGCCGCCCTGCTTCCATAAAGCTTGCTAAATATCTATTTATATGTATTTTTTTTTATAAGGTTAATTTTGTAAATAAATGTATTTTACTTATCTAACGTTAGTATAGGATGAACGTTGGGCCCATGAGGTGTACTTCTCTGGATTTGTTTCCGCGTTAATCGATCCCATGTGGACGGTGCTCCGAACTGCTTGTTCAATCGCTTCCTCCTCTTAGTAATACTTCTTGTTTAACTTTGGATTTTTCTTTCTTTAATTTTAAAGATTTACTTAAAATGCTTTTTTATGGCTTTATAAGAAATCACATTTTTTCTCCGTTTCGATAGGCTGCTGACCCTTCGTAATACCATCCATTTGATCTTTTAATTATTTCTTTGAGTTTCTTTTTTATTAAATGTTCATTCATTTTTATTTATTTATTCGTGTTGGATATTTATTTATTTATTTTTAATATTTAGTTAATTAAATTCTTCTTTTTATATTTCCAATTATTTTTAGTATTATTAGCTTATTCTTTTATAGTAGACTAATTACTTATTTGTGTATGTGAACAATTTCAAGGAAACTTATTTGAAATAGTTTGGTTTAATGTCCAGCCCTACAAGATAAAGCACAAAAAACTCGCTAACAATAAAACAAAGACCAGGCAGCTTCTTTGATAAAAAAATAGAACATGCACAAAAAGAATTCGTTAGGTACATATAGTTGAAGTTAAAGTAACATATACATTACTTGATATAAGCTTGTATTGATTAAATAAATTTCTTTCTAAAGCCTCAGCAGCACCGAACAATTGCCATCAATTAGAGAAGCTTTTTAATGACCATTTTTGAATATAAAAAATCATAAGACTTAAATAACTGACTCCGTTTTTACGTATAATGCATAATATAAACAATTGAATTCGCGTCCATTTAAGGGTTTTTAGTAGAATTTACTTAATGTCGATATTTAAACTTTTCTAGTACAATACTAAGCTGAATATTTATCTTTTAATTTAAATTAAAAACTCAAAACATTTATCAAGTCTGCATAATAATTGAGAATATCACAGTGTATGCAGAAATCACCAGTTTGCGTCCAGTCTAAGCCAGTTTGCGTCCACCAAGGTCCCAATTCGCGTCCAGGTTATAAAAACTGCTTTTATATTGGGGGTGTTAAATAAATGTCATTTTGAAAGATACGACTTTATTACGTTTTCGTTATTCCTGATTTGAAAAGCCATTAAAAAATAACAAGTTGTGATAAAATCACAGTAACATAACACTCTTCATATTAAAACTAATTCAATTCAAATTGCGTTGTTTTAGATAATGGCATCATTTAAATTTCATTAAATTAAAAGTAACAAATTAGAATAATAAACCAAATTTTTACCGTAAACCTATATTTAGTTCAATATACTTTTTAGCTAAGCTTGAAGCTCTTGGTTTCCCCTGTCCCTTTTTATTATGGATTTAACGTTTTTGATCTGTTCGCCTAGATGGTGTTACATCTGAAACTCACCTTATAAATGCCGGTGTGCCCCAGGGCTCTATTATCTCTCTGTCTTTCCTCTTAATTTTCATTAATGATCTATTTTCTCTTACTATCAATCCCATCCCATCCATAGTTTTGCCGATGACAGTACCTTGATTTTGCTTACTTTTTTGACACTCTTGCGGACGTCGAGGGAATGTCACATGTGTTAAACGAGATTGAATAACGATCTTGACAATATCCTCGGTTGTGTGCAAAATAAACGCGTCAAATTCCATGCGCCTAAGATCCAAAGCTAACTCATCTCTTTAAAACAAGATCATCACTTAACCACACCCTGTTTTTTTTTTTTTTTTTTTTATGAAGCATTAATTGAAAACATTAATTTCTGCTCGTCGTAGCATTATGTATTGTGCTAGGAGGAAGTTCGTATAAAATTATCCCGTTTGCCTGAAAACTCGCATAGCTCCAATGTTAAGTAGGACTTGTGGAGCTCAACAAAAAAGTTCACATTCTTTTTGAATTTGTTCAGTAATTAAGCATGTAATCATTAACGCCATTCGCGATATATTCTCATGCAGCCTGACTCAGAACGAACTAAAAACCAGTCTTCTGGCATGGCTATGACTACATCCCTAGGTGGTCGTACATAGGAAAGAACAATTGTTTCTTCAAATATGTCTCCTACATTCATCTTCTTTATATAATTTTGCAGCTCATCTAATCATTTTGGAATAACCTCTTCAGAAAACGTATCTCTGGCTTCGATAAGGCCTTCAGGAATTCGATGTGCTAGCATTGGATTGAATTTCAGGAAAAGGTCATACCATTTTTGCCTGGTCGCTCATTTTTGATGGATGTATTCGTGCCATCGCCTTGCTGATTTTTAGGGTTCCGTACCCAGAGGGACCGTATTACTAAGTCTCCGCTGTTCGTCTGTCTGTCAGCGGGCTGTATTTTATGAACCGTAATAGGTAGTTAGTTGAAATTTTCATTGAGTGTGTATTTCTATTGCCGCTATAATAACAAATAATAAAAGTTAAATTCAATTAAAAATTAAAAGAGGCCCACATACATCTTATTTTTTTCGGCGTTTTCTGCTCGATTTTAACAATCGCTGTATCTCTTGAACCGTAAAAGGTAGACACATGAAATTTTCAAAGAGTGACTAGTGCTATAGCTGCTATAACAAAAAATAACGAAAATAAAATAATAATAATAAAATAAAAAGTATGTAGTGTTAAATGTTGTACGATGGTACGGAGCCCTTCGTGTGCAAAGTGAAATGTGTTTAAAAGGATATCAGGACTTAATGGAAACCCACATGTGGTCAACGATTCACACCACTTAACTAGTTTTTTCTCCGGTTTGCGTTAAAATACTTTATGGTCCAATCTTTCCTACGCCTTCAGGATATCTTTCAAGCAATTTATTCTGTAATCATGTTTTTTGGAATATTTTATTTGATGCTAGCTGTTCTAATAGAAAATTTTCCTTGTCGGCTGTCTGACAATACTTCATTTAGTGTTGTATACCAGTATATTCTTCTATTTTTCCTTATATTCAATGCATTAAATCAAACTAATTAATGAAGAGCTGCTTGTAGGCCGCAATTTGGAGCAAGGTAAAAAAATGCAGGTCTAATTTGCGGCCACCAGTACACGCTCATGATAGTAATCCTTGATCCATTTCGCGGTCCCCTAAAATTAATGTGGTTATTCTGAAAATCAACTTAAATTTCAAACAGTATTATATTTATTTGAAATATAACCATTTAAAAAACTTTCTCTTGAAATAAAAATGGTATAAAAAACGCAGTCTCTTACATTTTAAACTCATACTCATTACGTTAAAATTAAAATGTTTTCTTGCATTTTCGCATTATTTACATGCCGACTCCTAATGAATTGAACTCTAACGACTCAGATTTAACCCAACGAACCTGTTTCTTACTTTAGGGGTAGTAGACATATACACGAACATTAGCTAGCCATATACGATGGGATTTGCGTGCGAGCAATCTTGTACATCTTTCCTCCTGGAAAACTCGTGGGATTGAGTGACGTACAGTAAAAAGCTCGTTCGCAACTCACGGTACACTCTTTTCGAAAGGAAAGAGTGTATAATTTAGAGCTTTCACGTGAAATTGACATTTTCATATAAATTTGTGCATTCTGGAGTGGTGTGTTTTCCTCTCAAAAATTTTGACGTTTGAAACGACACTCCTACATATACCTATTTGTCAATAAACTTCAGCGTTTTAATGAGTAAAGAGTATTTAATTAAATACGGAATGGCAAACAAAAAAGAACTAGCAATTATTTGTGCTCTCATGTACATATATAGCGAGTGAAACAATGAATAAAAAAAAGAAGAGACGTTTGTGGCAAAAGAAGTGGTTACAATTAAGACACCGATTTAGTGATATTAGGCTCTTAAGAGAACTACAGGACAGTAGTCCTCATGACTTGTGCAATTATTTGAGAATGGACGCAACAACCTTTGGGATTTTGCTGTCCAAAATCAAACCACTTATTGGAAAACAGGATACAGTTATGAGGCAAAGTATTCCAGCACAAGAGAGATTCATAGCAACGCTTAGATTTTTGGCAACAGACAGAACTTATGAATGTCTCAAATTCTCTACAGCAATTTCACCACAGGCGTTGTGAAAGATTGTTCCAGAAACATGTCGTGCGATTTTCGAAGGTCTCAAAGAAGAATATCTATAAAGGCTTTTATTTCATTAATTTTCGTTTATTTTATACAAGAACGTTCATGTTATTTTCAGCTTCCGAAATCAGTTGCAGAGTGGCAGACTGTAACTCAAGGATTTTAGGAGCAATGGAATATGCCTAATTGTGGCGGTGCATTGGACGGGAAACCTACGAATCACAGCACCGGTTAATAGTGGAGCCTCATATTACAACTATAAAATTTTTTATAGTATTGTTCTTCTTGCCCTTGTAAATGCTAACTACGAGTTTATTTACATAGACGTTGATAAAAATGGGAGTAATTCGGATGGTGGTATATTTCAACATTCCTCATTGAACTATAAAATGGAGGATGGCACAGTAAACTTCCCGGAAAATCTTGAAACAATTGCAAATCTGAACTTCACCTTCATAGGAGACGAAGCATTTCCTTTGCAGAAAATTTTAATTAAGCCATTTGCACAAGCTACCTTGAATTATGAAAAGAGAATGTTAACTATCGCTTATCACGAGCGCGCAATGTGGTTGAAAGACTTTTGGCTTACTATCAACGAAGTTCAGAATTTTACATATTCTGCTATGAAATCATTAACCCTTTTAGTGCCGGAGGCCGATATATCGGCTCTTGCTGCACTGGCGAGAAGTGCCAGAGCCGATATATCGGCCCGCACCTTGTAGCGCTTTACCAGTACAGAAGAGATGCTACAAAAATTTTAAATATGCACGTAAAATCTTGTATGTAGGATGAAATCGCATCCACATTTTGTCCCCTAATTAGATATGTAATTAACTCCGGAATCCAATAAGTGGTTTTGGAGATAACTGTAAAAGAAGTGCATCAGTCCTTTTTAAGGTGAAAAAATGGCCGTTTTTTGGTACAAAAATGGACATATTTTCAACTCATCATTGCGAAGAACCGGTAAGTTGTGGAAATTTACTTCCCATGAGAAAAATGTTCGCAACAGCGTACTAATGGATGTGAAACAAAGAAACAAAGAAATATATGGAAAATATAGGAACTGGGGTGTATATGACCCAAGTGCAAAAAATCCGTTTTTAGGCGGTAAAAATTCAGTTATGACGTTAAAACGATCAAAAACAAAGTACACCACTCGATTACCCTCTCCTCCCTCTTTAATTTGATAGCAAATATGACGTGTTTGGAAAACCCCCTATTGGGGGTGGTACCACCCCCACCCCCTAAGCCCCCTCCCTGCAAAATTGTTCGCCTATCTTTTTGCACTCTAAACCCTCAATCCATCGAAAAAAAACCCCAATGCTCTACGGCCCTCCCAGAAAAACTAGTGTCATTGTTTTGTTCTCTATTTCGTCCTTAATATACTGCTTTTTGAATCATGTAAATATTGTTTCTGGTTTGGTTTTTATGAGCATTTTCCCAAACCCTAGTAAAACCGTGAAATTCGGCCGGTTATTCTCGCATAGGCACCTCTTTTTCGCTCGGCACTAAAAGGGTTAAGAACGCTGTTGCAGCTATATGTGTACTGCATAATTTTTTAATAAGAAATGTTACACAGCACACTTTTGATTCTGAGGAACCAAGAACCCGGGAAATTCGTGAAAATTGAGCGTGGAGAAAAGAGAATCCTTACCACTGCAAATAATTGGGGTGTTTAAGGTGAGGGTGTTACACAAATGAAGTTGTAGGCAGCATTTACTACAATTATTGAGGACTCACTTAATTTATTTAAAGCTGCTTTTTGCATTGTCTGTATGAATGATTGGTCTTTCTGCAAAAAGTCGTTGTTCTTATGATTTATATCAATAAAATTGACCAAAACATCATTGGAAATGCACCGTATCTGACATATCGTAATCTAAATAGCACGACCTACTTCATGCGTGCGGGTAAAATCTTATGTGTGTGCTTGAAGAGGAGAGGAAAACTGTCGATACCATGCATATGATTGCACGCGGGTAATCGTGGCGTGTCATGTCTCCCATACACATACGAGTAATCATGTGGAAACTGGGAATGCAAAGGATTGCGGGCACGCAAACAGCTTAGTGTGTGGCTTGCTATTGAGGAAATAGAAATATGTGCATTTTAAGGAAAATACGTCATTTTATGGCATGCTATAAAATGAAGTGGACCCAACAAATAAATTAAACTAAATAGTCCAGACATACCCATTCTATTTTATTAATATCTTTTTTAAGTAATGAAATAACCAACCCCACTTTAAACTAAAACTCACATCAATCCACCCTTAAGAATCTGTTATCACTAACGCCAGCCAGACGCACGGGCCATCTGGTCCAATTTTACTATATCCTGGGCATACCCACATTTACCCTTTAACTGAAATGCATCATGTCATACGACACCCATCGCCTAAATGACATAACAAACTCTATAATAATAAATGTGTCAGTAATTCTTCTTAGAGACCCGTAAGAGGCCATACGAAATTCTAATTATCCCGTAGGCATATCAAATAACGACGACGCACCATTGCTGAATGAAACCAGTCAGTCATTTAGAAAAAAAAAAAAAAAACACTCAGAGAGAATCGTCTTGTGCCACATAAGTATGTTTACATTATATATATACATATATATAACAGGATGGCTTTAATTTTTTTATGTATATGTATATATAAAAAATTAAAACCCTCCTGTTATATAAGCATAACGAAGAAAACCGTTTAGGACACTCAATTTAAGGTAGATTCAGTGCTTACAATCATTCTGCTCTGCTGTGGGAAGAAGTTAACAAAAACCCAAGAGCTGTATGAGCCTGGAATTTATAAATTATTCAGAGCGCGTCCATTATGGACGATTGAGTATTCTTCTGGTGAGTCTAATACCATAGAATGGGCTTTTCGAGAGGTCTAATGAATATTTACGCTGCCCGAAGAGTGTCAATTGATTCCCAGCCAGGTAAACAATGGACGTCAATAAAAAGAAGAAGAAAAAAAACTGTAACTGCCATAAACATCATCAAGTCAGTCCTGAAACCAGCATCTTCTCAGGGGATAATCTTTGAAACCCTTGATGAATCCTATATCTTTTTTTTTTTTTTGGTGTTAGATCTGAAGTGAATTCGTTTTTATGTAAACGACTAACCTTCACCGCAATACCAGAGAGATTGTATGTAAAGGGACCATGTATTTCTTTCAACCGTGAAAAATCTGGCGGAAGTCAATTTTTTGTCCAGACGTGTGTGGGTGTGCATAGTAGAGCGTAAGCTGGTTTAACATTACTTGTTGGCACAAGTTGAATTTGTTTGCTTTGATAGAGAATGGTTTGATTAAGAGAATTTCCAAAATAAATGTTATCCTTACGTGGAGAATAAATAGAAATTGGTAATAAAAAAGGCCAGGTCAAGTGATGCGTGTGTATGGATTTGTTTTGCTAGGAACTATATTTTTTTCTTCAGCATAAGTGACGCACAATGAATTGTGTATGTTTTTTCAGCCAGTCACAGATCTTTCCGTCTGTCTAGAATGAAAATCACTATTATCCCAATTAATGTATGATTATACATTGCCACAGTAAGTGGCTGTAGTTCAAGTGATAGGCAAGAAAGTTTTACGTAACCCCTTTTAATCAATCATCATATGTGTCTCAACAACACAAAGGGGGGCATAGATAGTTTAAAACGTGTCATTAAAGTGATTATTGTGACTTCAGCGTATCATAAAAAGCGACCGCTTTCATCGTAATTATAATATAATGTGTAGTGTGGTCCTTCCCATCTTTCTTCCCTAGTATCTGGCATTAAAGCTAATCCAACAATAATTCTATATAAGGAGGATCATCTCTTCCCATGACGAAATACATATAAAATATCGATCCTTGAATTTATTCATTGTGTAGATCTAGTAAGCTGTCCTTTTCCTCTTCTCAGGATTCTACCTTGTATTGGTGGCCTATGGCAAGAGCGCCTTTGATTAAGAAGATTTAACTAAGATATGAAAGAGCATACTGTGGAATGTGGATTGTATGACTGATGGGAAGTTCAGTGGCTTTCGGTGAACTGCGGATAACAACTCCAATCCGCTTTTGATAAGACTTGTAATGGTACTAATATTTTGTCATGATCATTGCGCTCATTTCCTAACTATTAACTCTGGCTACTAGGCGACGGCTGATCATGGAAAATCTAACAAAATAAAATTATGTTAGTCTACCTTAAAAGCAAAACAGTACGATGCCTCTCTGAAAATATCAAGAGGCATAAAAAGGTAGAGCCTTGCTACTTCAGACTAAAGATAACCTAATAACAAGATAGGTCACGGGAGAGATTTCCGAGTGTTTTTATGAATAAAGATAAAAAATGTAAAAGCACAGATTGCATGTAACGAAACAGAATGGCAAATGATACATTTTCGTAAATAAATGAGAAGGGGCGGAGTTTTCAGATTTCACTCTCATAAAATGTTTCCGCGGTTTTGTGAAAACAGGTTTATCTGAAATATTGAGAGAGTTGGTTTCAAAGTTGTTGCTGTAATTCTATGTACTGGTTCCAAAGTTGTTGCTTCAATCCTATGATATTTGAAAAGCACGTGCTTTTGTTTACATCGCATTTTGCTCTGAAGAGATTAAGTGAGTGTCACTCATGCTGGATTTTCTGATATTTTCGGAAAAAATGAGCATTTTATTTGGCAGAAATTTTACATCTCCTTTCAGCATCTTGACCAAAGCGAAATTTATCTTTTTCATAAAATTGTGAGGCAGTGTGACCCGAAGTACAATATTATGAATATTTTGATAGGATTTTGAGGGATTTAATAAGATTTTGTCGTTCGGGTAATCCTACGTTCTCTCGATTTTTGTTTTTAGCTCGTTGTCTCAGTTGCACTACAATAGTGTATAGCCAAGTTATTTTGCCCCATTCATACAAAAGACGAAAATTTCCAATTTTGTTCGGCCGTATCCTGTCTTCTTCAAATCGTATAAAACTGCTAGAAAAGCATTATGATATGAATATTAACGCATACGTGATACCCCCAGGGGCCGGATTCTGTAACGCGGAGAGTTTGGGAGATGAGAATTTTCGTTTTCCCCGATTAAAACTCCCTAACTCTCCATTCGCGATTTTCTAACATACTTCGGGAGTTAGGGAAAACGTGAGTGAGAAGTATCGCAATATTGAAGGACGGCTAACTCTGTGTGGGAGGGTCGTAGAGCATTGGAGTTTTTTTTCCATGGATTTAAGGTCTAGAGTACAAAACTCTAGGTGAACAATTTCTGGCGGAGGGTCTTTTCGGGATGGGGGGTCGTACCACTTTTAACTTCATAGCTGACTTTTTACCGCCAAAATACGGGTTTTATGCACTTGGGTCATATAAACCCCAGTTCCTATATTTTGCATATATTTCTTACATTCTTTGTTTCACATTCATTACTACTCTGTTGTCAACATTTTTCTCATGGAAAGTGAATTTCTTCATAATGATGAGATTAAAATATATTAATTTTTGTACCAAAAAACGGCCACTTTTTCATTTTAAGAAGGACTGATTCACTTCTTTTGCAGTTATCTCCAAAACTATTTACCGAACTAATTACATATCTAATTAGGGGACAAAATGTAGATTCGATTTCATCCTACATACATACAAGCTTTAACGTGCATATTTAAAATTTTTATAACATCTCTTCTGTACTGGAAGACTACCAAATAGATAATTTTCGCGTGAATTACATTTTTTAGCGGGTACCTTGAACCACCAAAATCCTTATTTCTCTGTAAGCTTTGCAAGGATGTCCATAATTTGTAAACATAGCCAGGATATGCAGTGACTCCATAATTCAATTTGAAAATCCTAGGTACATTGGTACCTTCACAAAGGATAATAAAAGCAGACAATACTTACTGTCAGTTGATAAATATTTTTCTTACTTCTCCACAACTAACACAGCCGAGAGTTTTGCCGAGTGCAATAGAGGGTTTGGTAAATTTCAATACAAATTCCACGAGTTACAGAATTGCGAGTGGAGAGTTAAGTGGCAAAAGAGCTCTCATCTCCACAACTCTCCGATTTAGTGAATCCGGCCCCAGGAGATATTTTGGGGTGACGGCAAGCAAATAGAAATTTGATTCTTGCAAGTAGTAAGAATATGAATCTCGGAGAGGATAAGATAGTTCGCGATAGTTTATCAACTTGCTATATTATCCTTCCCGCGATTCGCAATCTTATTTTCTTCATATTGTTATTACTCGGAAGCTTAAACTGAATCCGTCCGTTCTTCTCGATTTCTTGATTGTCTGAGGGTGGTTTTCAATATCTTTCATACGCACCAATTAAAAGAACTTGTGTTGAATCTACGACATTGAATAAAATGTGCCATAATTATTGTAAGTTGGAACTTTTGGCGATTGCCAACCGATCTATATTAACATCTATGGACGGAATTTTCATGTGACCCTAAATTGTTGCACATTTATTGCCATGAGGTAAATAAGAAGATACATCTGTTGAGGCTTTAAGAGAAGAAAGTTTATGTTTGCCTTCTCTCTAATATACTCGCAACAAAATCATATCGACTCTTTATTAAAAAGAAGAAAAAATTTAAATACGCGTCTTCCTATTATCCCCAGCACAATCATTAACGAATTTTTGTCATCCTTGTAATATTTCTCAAGCAATAAAAATACAACAAAGCTACAGTAAATTTCTCGTATGGATGAGATTTCTACCTTTTCGTCTGGGAATCTATCGTTCAAATGTTTGCTGGGCGTTCTATCGCCCAATTGTTTGCTGATGAGAGTTAAAAAAAAAGTGAAAAACTATATGTCAAAGTAAAATTAGCATGATCGTCACTCACTTCCTGAGACAGTTTTACATGTAACCAATGTTCATAAGATCTGTGTTTGGCATTCTTAATTTCTCATATTTTTGGCATGATTTTATTTTCAGAAAACCTTACGAAAATACTTCAAATCTCTACAGAGTATGGGTAAATATTCGGTACGTCCCAGTCCCAGGCCAGAAAGTAGAATTGCAAAATCAAAATTAATTCATTAATCTGAAGTAATCTCGATAAGTAAGGCAATGTCAGAGTGGAAAAGAATTTATAGTAGGGAAGGAGGAAGTCATGTTCTGTGACCAATTTTGGTAGTGAAACAGTACATTTTAAACATTAGTGATCAGGAGTCTCAAGGACTCCTGGATAAAGCAGTATCATGTTAAAAAAAAAAAAAAAAAAAAAAAAAACCCAGGAAACACAACTGCGTGGGTACTTATTTCACTTGTCCCCAAGTGCCTTAAACTTTGATAAAAGGTTAGAATTAATTTTACCCTAGCAAATCCGATACGATTTTAATTAATTCCCAAAAATGCCCAACAATAAAATATTGTTTTACATTCTGATTTTAAGCATTAATTGTCCGGAACTCTTAAAATAATTGCGTCCTTTTATGTTCGCTTAAAGAAAAGGTCGACATTTCTTAGATTTACAGCTTAAATTTTAATTAATTCCTGCTGGGCCAGCATATTTCTTTAAGAATTAAACAATCTTTTTTTAATTTTTCAATCTTTTTGTTTTTTTATTCCCAGAATACAAATTAATTACGCCCCCGACTAACCACTTTCAGCTTCATTTGGCTCTAACACAGACAAGAAAAAAAGAAAATGAAGCTGTGCGACGGTACCAACATAGCGGTTTCAGTTTCTCGAACACGCCATTAAAGTAGATTATCTTCACTCTTAAGTTTTATGTATGGATATATTATAGAAGTCTGTAGATTTGATGAAAGTTGGATGGTATAAAAAGCGCCGTTCAGTTCGACCCAGTCAACCTTGAACGCCTTTATTTGGAAGACATAATAACGTGGGCAAATGTTGCTATAAGAACTGGAACATTCAGACATTAACCAAGAGAAATGGCAGCAGGTAGCAAAAGCCATGAGATTATATCTATAAATTTATTCGTTGCAAATGTTGTCCTCATAGTCTGTTTCTAGCTAGCTAGCTTAGGTACGGTATAGGAAAACCTATATACATATGTATATGTATATATTTGGTGGGTATATAAGGTCAACTTATGGCTGCGTCATATTATGGAACGAAGTGGGAAGATTTAGTGCCACTAAGTCGCAAGATGCATATAGATGGTTGTCTGTTTCTGGCAATTTTTGCCTTAATTTTTAACAAAATAGGCATTTTACGTTAATTTTATTGACTATTCGAATCCAGAATTGAAGAGCTTTATTTCACTACATTGTATTTTCTAGAATTCAAAAAAAAAAAAAAAACGCTGAAGAGGAAATGCATATTATAGGCATGGCGTATACAAGGTAAGTGTCACAAAATATAGAAAAACCGACAAAAGCATATTGGCATTTCCGGGATGACCTCAATTCACCTTCCACTTAACCAGAACTCGGCAATTTTTTGTCTTCCTGCCTTCATTCCTTTGATTCCATTCCTTCATTCCTCTTAAGTATATCCTGTATTGAAGTCTGAAGGGCGACAGTTTGCTTTAGGACAAGTAAGAAAAATCCAGAGCCCTACCATAACGAGCATTTGAATCGATTTATATGGAGAACGCGCAGAAATAATAAGTTTTAGCATCTCGCCGATTACATAGATATATAACTCGCAGCAGCAGCAGCAGCAGCAGCATTCAACCAGAAGTTGCATATAACTTGTCTGACCATATGTGGACAGACGAAAGGTTCAAGAACCTACAAATCTAACAAACACGCTACAAGAATATTATTTGTGTTTATGGTAGTAGCACACTATAGTCGATACGATACGCACTGAAAATTGAATGTAGCTACTATGGTTAAATAGATTCAGAAATGTAAACGTGCCCGGAATTACTACCTCAACTTAATGGAGCCAAAGTTGCCTTGGTGCTGATGATCAATCTACTAGCTTTACTTAGCACGATCGTTCTGGTTTGGTGTAGGGCAAGAGGCTATCGACACCGGGAGTACTTTGATTCTAGTCTGCCAAAAATAGCAAATCATGCATGATCGTATAATATACATCTGTTGGATAGGATGATCTCTCTCTCTCTCTTTCTCTCTGCCTACCAGAAGTGCTATATAAAGAGCTCTATACTTGCATCATCGTACTTTGTCAAAACACTTCTTAGGGCAATTATAAGTTGTTCGCACCCAGAAGGTTCCGTCATCACCAAAATGTGATAGCGGAAAGAGCAATATAACCACTTACATATACTTTTACATATTTGACACATTTCAGTGTGTGCCCGTTTACGTGAAATGCTTGCGACGATGAGGCCAGTAATCAATTTAATTCGATATTCAATTTCCAACTGATTTCTGATTATGGACTAGACCGGTGCTGGTGGGTAGTCTGTGTAATTTTCGCATAATACATTTGAACCGTTCTAAAGTGTGCTCCTATTTTTTAGAGTTCACAATTAAAGGCGCAGAAAAAAGTTTTTCATTTAAATGAAACGATGAAGCATACAAATTTTTGTTGTGCTTACAAAATGCGCTTTTTCCAAAGTGGTTCTACTCTAGCACAAATGGCTTTAATTGAGGGTGGTTGAACTGGTTCTTGTGAGTATTTTACGTTTCTATGTGATGATTCACTTTAATACTGAGGGTTGTTGACGTTGTTTATATTTTATACGAAACATCCACCCAATAAGGATTCTTTTGTGGGTTTGGCAATTTTAATATTCTTAATAGCTTTACAATTAATCGCTGTTTGGGCGTCAACACACTCCCAATTAGTAATTGACTTGGCAAATAGAAATCAATCTATTTAAATTAGATTGCCGTTACTAATTTGAATTTCTACATATATGGTACTCTGCTCAATAATAATTTACATGACAATTCGATAATTTAATTAAATCAAAGCTTCGTTTATTGTTTGCATACAATTTCATCAAAAGCTATTTCGGAAAATATACAAAGACTAACTAAAGTTGCCTGTTCTTAGCTTAGGTTAGGTTAGGTTAGAGTGGGGGCAATCGCACGAACCCCTGCGATCAGCCTTACTTAGACCATTTGCGGTCCATTGTGGTATGCCCGTTATAAAAATGGGATTCTTTCTTAAGTTTGTAAATTTTTTTATTCTTTTTTAATTTTTTTTTGATTTTCTTTTATTATACCCTGGATGATGAAACCATAGGGTATACTAAGTTAGTCATTCCATTTGTAACGCATACAAATAATGTTGGTAGAGCAAAGTTGATTGAACATCTACGCATAATATTAAAAATTATTTTGATTTTGCCCTCACGATAACTGAAGAACGCCTGTACTTAGAGGGTTGAAATTTTGCACACTTGAAATTAAAAGAAGGAAATTTAAGGGGGTATTCTAGTCTAGAAATTCGAAAAAATATATTTTTTTTGTTTTCATATTTTCAAAGTTTAACTATTCAAAAATATGCCTACAACAGGATTTTTCAAAATGGTGGCTTGTATCTTTTATTTAGTGTTCAACTGCATCCAGCTGCTAACAGTTGAATTCTAACTTCTAAACCACTTGGACTTTAAGGGGTAACGCTACTGTAACGGCTAAAAAAAAAGGTTTTTTCACGAATTTTTTTCTCGCGAAATTAAAGGTGTTTGAAAAAAACCTTTTAAGGGTATTATCGGGCATACATTGAACTTTATTGATAAATTTTTGACAGCGAAAAAAAAAAACAAAATGGCGGCTCCATAGCCATCTTCCCGGGACATGTTTCGGAGCAAGTTCAACGCGCTTGGTGGCGACCTCCATTTTCAAATTAAAAAAATTTTTTTCTCGCACGGGACCTTTTTTTTTTCTTATTCTAGAAGGTTTAAACTATTTTTTAAGCCAATAAAAAAAAACTATTTTTCAAAAAACTTACAGTGGCGTTACCCCTTAAACGCGTTTTTCTCGAAACTGCCTTTTTCAAGACGATGCCCACGATTTCTCAAGTTCTACTGGACCGATTTACTTGAAATTTTTTTGAAAGTCTTCTTTATAGACTTGTCAATGTCCGGAACTAGCCGCATCCCCAAATATCAATTTTTACTATTTGTAAAAAATTCGAAAAAATCAAAAAAAGTGGTACAAAAATTGCTTTTTTTTCAGGCAGCGGCCATTTTGTGAAAAAAATTTTGTTCAACTTTTCCCTAGTTCCGGACATAGCGACACTCTAGACTAATAATCTTTTTTTTTTTTTTTTTTTTTTCGTATTGCTAGGCGGGGTTGGAATCGTGGGCATGATCACGCGCCAATTTTTTGAGGCCCCCCACTTCATCAGCTGCTAATTTTTTTAATTTTCAACTTTTTTAATTTTTTAATTTTTTTCTGTATTCTTTTTTTTTTCTCATTTTTTTACGGCACTTCAAAAATCACCTACAATTCGGGCCTCTAGACTAGAATACCCCCTTATGTTCGAAAATGGGACAAATTTGGGTAACTCCTTGGGGTTGCCATACAACATTTTTTTATAATTGGACACTGCTTGAGAACGCGTCAATCTAGAGAGCTGAAACTGTGTACACGACATTTTCATAAAAATAGAGTAAATATAATTTCAAAAATGGGCTAAAAAGGGCAACCCCTTCTTCGTGTTGCCATATAAAACTTTAGATTTTTTATGTATACTGTGAAAACGATCAGTCGTAAATATTTTTATTGTACTAAAAAGTCCTTCAGAATATGAAATCCTATGAAACTGGTTATAATCATTTTTACTGTGCGACGAACTGTTCTAGAAATTCTGGGTGGCACAAAAGTAATGACCATATTTGATTCAGGTACAACTTCTTTTCTAAATTAGAAAACTAGAATTAGTTTTTTTATATATGTATGTTTGTGTCATGAAATTTCGTCGCATTAGGATTTGAAGATGATGTCTCTTAAATGGTGACCTCCAGAGTTGATGCACATTTCATCCCTATTTATGACATTTTCCATAACTTGCCGTAACACTTCCTGCGATATGTTCCTTATTTCTTGATGAATGTTTTCTTTTAGGGCAGCAAGAGTCTGTGGCTTGTTCACGCACAAGAGTGATTTTAAATAACCACAAAGAAAGAAGTCTGGACAGGTCAGATCGGGTGATCTTGCAGGTCAAGGATAATCGCCAAAACGAGAGATAACACGGCCTGGAAAAGTGTCCCTCACTAAGTCCATATTGTCGCGCGCCGTGTAAGCCTTGGCGCCATCTTGTTGGAACCAGATGTACTCCAGCCCCAATTCATCCAAACCGGGTATCAAAAACTCACATAACATGGCTCTGTAGCGCTCGCCAGTGACAGTTATCGCATTGCCTGCAGCGTCTTCGACAAAATAGGGTCCGATCACTCTTTCAGCACAGACGTCACACCATAAAGTAACTTTTAGTGGGTATAAAGGTGTTTCTTGAATAATTGCCGGATTTTCAGTGCCCCAGAAGCGAGTATTCCGCTTATTGACATGTCCCGAGAGAAGGAAATTTGCTTCGTCACTCATAACAAATTTTGAAAAAAAAAATCTTCCTCTGCAAGGTTAAGGTTTACGATGCGCTGGCTGTACTCTAGACAAGCTCGGTGATCAGTAGGCAGCAGATGATGAGTTTTATACGGAAACATCTTCAAGTCTTTGACCAAAATGCGCTGCAGAGTCCGCCTGGAAATGCTCAATTGCGTGCCACGTCGCCTTGTTGATGTTTCTGGATACTCTTCCACATCTTCGCGCACAGCATCTCGATATTTTCGGCTGAACGGCCTGTTCTTGGTCTGCCAGACTTAGGTCTATCCAATGTTGCGCCAGTTGCTTCGAGGCGTGTGGCAAAGCGTCGCATTGTACGACCAACTGGTGCCGGATGGCGGGGAAATTGTCGACGAAATTCATGTTGTGTTTTTATCACTGATGAATTATTCCGTAAAAACATTCACACGATTATTCCACGTTCTTGGGGAGTATAACGGTCCATGTTTATTTTTACTAATTTTATATTTGTTTACTACACAATTTTAAATATCAGAATGATAGGAGATGTCATATAAAAAAAAAAAATATAAGTAATTTCTGCCAGTACTTTAGCGCTACTCGTTATATGTGAAAAACCACTTCAAAAATCAAACTTGCACAGATGGATGACCATACGAAATTACATACGGCAATTCATTTGGGGTATTATAAGAAATGGTTTTAGACTAATTATAGCTGTTTTACGCGTTTTTTATTTTATTTAATTTTTTTAATTTTTTCAACTTTTTTTTTTAATATTTTTTTATTTTTTAAATGTATTTTTCATTTAAAGAAAACCATGCTGGGATTCGAACTCGTTACAAACAGAGTCTGAGCAGCTTAACCATTGCCTTTTTGCATGAGATGATATAGAGTAAGTCGTGATAAACATTAAACCGAACAATTGAAAATGACATAAACTTTCCCGTGCTCCTATAGTTCGGCGGGGAATAGTAAGTAGCTTCCTCCTCCTTCTCGCCCCGCCCTCCCCTCCTTCATTCCATCATATATTTTCACATAAATCGAGGTCTTCTATTAACTTCTGAAGTGTGAAAAATCAGTTAGGGTGATTCGATCAAGGCGGATGGTGGCGCTGCGGACGATTTTTGTAGGTTTTTATAAAATATACTTATCTCCTGAACTGTTTTATCTGTGCTATTTCGATAGACCCGCATTCGATTGATGTATGGAGTCCATCTATAAATCACTTTCAAGCTTTCCAACGCTCACTAGAAATGATCTGTCAAAATCAAAATTTTCGAATTATTGGATAATTTGTTTTTGTTATTTTAAAAGAAATCGTAATAAGAAGACATTTAATAACGGGTGTTCTTTTTTTTTTTTCATCATGGCGCCGAATACATCGGAGCTTTTTAGTACCAGTAACTTTGACTACAATATGACTCCTGGCTCCGAGGGTTCCTGTTCAGTGGAGCCATAAACGTCAAATTTCACAAAACAAAAATACTGACTTATTAATTATGCTAGATAAAAAAACCATATCCGCATAAATAAGAAGTTAATCGCTTACCTACTTTACATACAAAATTAAGATAAAAAGTAATAAGCAAGAATTCTTACAATTAATTTCCGACTATTATACTTACCGGAAATCTGTTCTAAAAAAATATTCAACTTGATTAATTCAAACAAACTATACAAATTCGTTCACTGAAGTAAATATACTTTCTTTTTTGTGGAATTTGAGCTGTAGAATACTAATGCTCGTGATATTGACAGGTAACTCCCGGAACATAAAGCAACAAACAAGATCACATAAATGAAGCTTCACCGGGGTCATGACAGTCATCCATTGTGTATGTTACAGTCAAAACCAGATTTTACTAGGAAATCCTAGTTCTAACAAAGCGCTCTCGGTAATTCTAGTTTTAACTAATATATAGTAACACAGTTAAAACTAGAATTAACGGAATGCAGTTGATACTACTAGTATTAACTAAAGAATATTTAGTTAATTCTGGTTGTGGCTGAATTCTCCCGTAGCTCTTAGTTAAATCTAGACCTGACTGGTTGCTAAGGTGCGTTTCATATTTATAACGCCACTAAAAAATTTAAGATTTCTGGAAAACCATTTGTTCTAGCGGAACACAATATTTGGCGAAAATGATGAAATTCACGAGGAAAAAAAACTTACTCACAAATTGTAATCACACCACTTTATTCATCGGTTCTTGAAAGGAAATAGCGCTTTTTTACTATTTCATAATTATAACGCCACGTACATTTTCGATAAAAGTAACAATTTTATTTCTCCAAAAACAATAATAAGATACAGTAACATAAAATTCATTAATCAAGAGCTCCTCCTTGCTTCAAAATTGTATTAAAAATTCTGGTTTTCATGCTACTAAAGAGGTTTTTAATCAAACTCAAATCAATAGCATTCCATTCTTCCAAAATTGCCCGTTTTAAGTCTTCAACGGAGTTGTATTGTCGATTTTCCTTGTACACCCGGCGAACTAAAACTCCCCAGAGATTCTCAATTGGATTAAGGTCAGGAGAGCATGCTGGCCACTCCAAAACCTCAATCGAATTAGAAGAGAACCAGGACCTGGTTTCGCGACTAACATGGACACGAGCATTGTCCTGTTGGAAAATCCACTGTGTTGCAGGATTTTGCCGAATGAAAGGGACTAAACTCATCTGGAGTACATCCGTGTAATCTTTGCTTTTCATTCTTGATGAAGTGAATTGCAGTTCTAAGCAGCCGGACACAGAAATCGCACCCCAAATCATCACGCTTCCGCCGCCAAAATTTCTTTTGGAAAAATATAACGGTTCTTTTCTCAAGTACCGCCAATATCCTCGAAAGCCATCCGGTCCATCTAAGTTCCACTTTTTCTCATCGGAGAATATCGCCTAAATATGTTTTTTTTAAATTTAAAGGCGTTTTAATTTTAATTTTTAACTAAGTACTTACAGTTTCCCGGAAGTTTCACGGAAGCGTGATGATCTGGGGTGCGATTTCTGTGTCCGGCTGCTTAGAACTCCAATTCACTTCATCAAGAATGAAAAGCAAAGATTACACGGATGTACTCCAGATGAGTTTAGTCCCTTTCATTCGGCAAAATCCTGCAACACAGTGGATTTTCCAACAGGACAATGCTCGTGTCCATGTTAGTCGCGAAACCAGGTCCTGGTTCTCTTCTAATTCGATTGAGGTTTTGGAGTGGCCAGCATGCTCTCCTGACCTTAATCCAATTGAGAATCTCTGGGGAGTTTTAGTTCGCCGGGTGTACAAGGAAAATCGACAATTTTGAAGCACGGAGGAGCTCTTGATTAATGAATTTTATGTTACTGTATCTTATTATTGTTTTTGGAGAAATAAAATTGTTACTTTTATCGAAAATGTACGTGGCGTTATAATTATGAAATAGTAAAAAAGCGCTATTTCCTTTCAAGAACCGATGAATAAAGTGGTGTGATTACAATTTCTGAGTAAGTTTTTTTTCCTCGTGAATTTCATCATTTTCGCCAAATATTGTGTTCCTCTAGAACAAATGGTTTTCCAGAAATCTTAAATTTTTTAGTGGCGTTATAAATATGAAACGCACCCCTTATTAGTAAATTTGCGTTACAATTGAATTCTCTCGCCATTAAACCTTGATGTTTATTAAGGATGTGGTTATTTATACATACAGTATGTATACGCAATAGGTGAGGGGGGCGTACAGATCAGTGACACACACGCCCCCCCCCCCACACACACACAGCCGATCGCGCATACACACACACACATGCACACACATCCGGGGCGCGTGTGTCACTGATCTGTACACGACTAGATTCGTTGTGACAATTTGCATAAGATTATTGTTTTTTTGTGAATGAGAATGGCATTTAGCAATCTACCAATGTTTCCCTTATGAAAATCTTATTTTCTGATTGCTCAAATGATAGTAAATTGCTTAAGCTTTCCAGCGAATGTCGAACCATCTATCCACTCCCCTCAGGTCGCTAGTTATATAATGTCAAAGTCAAAAATATTGAAAAAATATATAAGCCAGTTTTTAAGATTTATTATTTCGTTAATTATGCTACTGATAGAAAGTATGTACTATCATTAACTACGCTCAGCACATATGTAGTAGGGTATATCCTTGATTTCATATAACATTCAATAATCGTTTTTGCAAAGCCTTAAGGTGCTGAAGGAATGATTTTATAATAATGGATGACTCTAATTCCCTAACAATACATTGGACATCGGGACCTTGAGCTGGCCAGTCAAGAACAGAAATTCGGTTGTTCATAAGTAATTTTTTGTTAGACTCATTATCAACATTATAAAGGCTGAGGAGAACGTGTGGGCAATGGATGAAACGTTATAATATATATCTGTAATACGTAGCCAACTATGCCCATGACTATTCAGCTGTCCAAGTATTCAAATTTCCTTTAACTAAAAAATTTCCTTGGCACCTTGTCCGCCACATCCTTTTCCTCTCCGAAATATTTCCTTTTTTTTTCTTGTTCTAACTTTTTCTCTTTTCGACTTTAAGCTCAGGAGGATAACACTAAAACTAAAAAAAATCGTCTCGACGATCACATGTCTTTTATATCTTTTTCGAACAGCGCGATAATTGGTTAAGACGGAATGGTATATAAATACTTGTTCGGTATAATACTTTTGGTCGAAATTGTGGGTTTTCGGATATAAAGGACTTATTCGATATTTCCTCCAGCTCATCAACTATGTCATTCAAAACTAGCTATTGAGGCTAACACATGCATTTGGATAACATTGACCTAGAAAATAGGATAATAATAATAATAGTCACGGCTTCTAAAGAATACCAGCAAGCCAGCATAATGCCTACCTTTCCGTAGTCGATTGTAGTTGTTAAGCAACTATTTGAACTTAACACGGCTAGTATGAAAATACAAGCTAAATAGATGACACCATCATACAATAGTCAAATGTGGGTACATTTGGAAGTCCTTCACGGATAATCTGTTTACAGAAAAGTTTTATTTTTGCAAAGAAGTGTTGTATATTATTGATCAATATTATCTGTATTCTTCTAATACAGAGAAGACATTCTCTCACTGTTATATAATTGTATTGGTACATAGTTAGCTAGCACAAGGTCTAGAAAGCGATATTTCGTTCTTCTCCTTTGGACCGCCGACGAGTACACTTTAATTAAATTATAGTTCTAGTTTAGCTATTTGTAATGTTTATATCACTTGTATTTTGGATTACGCTGAAATAAAATATATAATATTGGCGACGAGGATTACAAAAAAACCTATTCAGTGTGCACGAAAAGTTTTAATCCAAGAAAAATCAAATATTTTCTAAAACTGCGAGTACCGAAGACAACACGTGGTATACAACAAGAAGTTAAAGTGCGTACAAATTGTGAATGTTAGCAGAAATTAAGTCAGAGAAAACTAGTGAAAGTAAAGTGGAAAACAAAATTAAATTGAAAATGAGTCTAATAGGGTCTATGGAAAATTTTGCACCGGGAGACGATTTCGATGAATACGTGGACCGGCTTGAAGAGTTTTTCAAATGTAATAATGTGGAAGATGATAAAAAAGCATCAGTTTTCATCACATTAATGGGCGCAGAGACGTACAAAATACTTAAAACGATCTTATCGCCAGTCAGTCCCAATACAAAATCATACATGGAGCTTGTGGAGACACTAAAGAAGGTTTTTTCACCAAAAAAATTCGCAATAGCAGAGCGATTTAAGTTTAATATGAGGAATCAAAAACGAGGCGAAACCATAAAGGAATATATTGTCTCATTGAAATTACTCTCTAAAGATTGCAAATTTGAGGGGTACCTCGATCAAGCTCTTCGCGATAAATTTATATTTGGTCTATATGATGCTAAAATACAAGAGAAATTGCTAGATAAGGATGACGCAACATTCGAAACTGTATGTATACAAGCACTTAAACTAGAACTCATTGCAGAAGATCATCAGATGATGAAACCCGCACACATAAACCGTATTATCAGTCAAAATCACATCAACAGTCATAAAGGCAGAAGCAGTCAGTCACTAGGTCAATCATTTCGGCAATCTAGCGGTACGCTAGGGAAACGTAATCCAATACACAAGTCGACAGTCTATAATAATAAAAGTCAATACAATCAGTCTAACAATAATTGTCGGCAATGTGGGAATAGTTATCACGAAAATCGGTGTCCAGCCAGTGAGATAACTTGCTACAAGTGTAATCGAAAGGGCCACTTTGCAAAATATTGTCGCAGTTCTGGTCATAATCGCATCAAATCAGTTATTCAAGAAGAAACTTCAGAGGATCCAATTGGGAATACAGCGGAAAACGAAAACGAAGTAAACAATATTTTCACAGTGGGAGATAGCAGCAGATTAATAGTGGCAGTGGAAGTGGAAAATCGTCTCATGCAGATGGAAATTGACACCGGAGCCTGTCAATCTATTATAAGTTATGTAGTTTATAAAAGATTATTTAGTGAAATTAATTTGCGTTCTTGTTCAAATGTTTTTCAGGGAGTGACAGGTGAAAAAATATCATGTGCAGGCGTTATAGAAGTTCATGTCAAGTGGCCGAATGTTGGAGAGTCCGGTGCACCTTTGGAATTAGTTGTAATACATGGAAATAATAATTTTACACCTATAATGGGTAGACCATGGCTAGATTGTTTAACGCCAACCTGGAGAGATTTAGTTACTAACACAGCGTGTTTACATTATCCTGAAGAAAATGTTGTTAAAGCAGCACAGCAAGTAAGTCAATCGTGTAGTGAATTAGTTTCTAGTATTAAGGGTGGTCCAAATCAGAATAGTGAAATTGCCAAAATAAAAAAGGATCAATCAGTTGAAGATCTATGGTATTACAGATAAAGTGTGATTTCCCATGTATATTCAGTGAAGATCTCAGTAAACCTATTATAGGGTTCCATGCTGATATACGTGTCAACTCATTATTTGCCCCAATTTTCTACAAATTTTATACAGTGCCTTTCCAACTTCGCCCTAAAGTCGAGTCTGAGCTAGAAAGATTGTGTGAAGTTGGCATTATATCTCCAATAAAGTATGCGGAAAATGCAAGTCCCATAGTAGTGGTCCCAAAGCAAGATGGATCTATTCGGATCTGCGTAGATTTTAAAAGAACCATTAACAAATTTGTAGTAATGGAACATTATCCTTTACCTATACCTGAAGATCTCTTTGCGCATTTATCCAACTGTGAATACTTCTGTGTTTTAGATTTAGCAGGCGCCTATCAACAATTAAAGGTATCAGCAGACTCTCGTAAATACCTTGTTATTAACACGCACAAAGGACTTTTTGTCTTCAATAGGTTACCGTTTGGGGTTTCATCAGCACCATCGATATTTCAAAGTGTAATCGATCGGGTCCTCAAAGGCATAGATAAAGTGTTCGGATATCTGGATGATATCATAATAGGGGGTACGGATAAAGTTAATTGTCAAGCAAAGTTATATGAAGTACTTCGTCGATTAGAGTCCCATAATATACATGTTAATTTGAAAAAATGCAAATTTTTTGCCAAAGAAGTTGAGTACCTGGGTCACCTTATTTCGCAAAACCAGATACGTCCCAGTCAACGAAAAGTAGAAGCTATTACCAAAGCACCAGCCCCTGCAAATTTAGTTCAACTGCAATCCTACCTGGGGTTATTAAATTATTATGGGAAATTTATACCAAATTTGGCAACTCGCTTAAAAGACTTGTATGAACTCTTACGAAAAGATGTGAAGTTTGTGTGGTCTTCACAGAGTGAAAAAGCGTTTCAAGAAAGTAAGCAACTTATACTTCAAAATTCCGTTTTAGAATTATATGATCCAAATAAAACAATAGCTCTTTCAGCGGATGCATCACCCTATGGATTGGGGGCAGTCATGTCGCACTACGTTAATGGTGTCGAGCACCCTGTACTCTTTGCATCCTGTACTTTAAGTGTAGCTGAAAAGAACTATTCACAGTTGCATAGGGAAGCATTAGCTATTATATTTGCAGTCCGAAAGTTCCATAAGTATATCTATGGGAAAAAGTTCGTAATTTACAGTGATCACCAACCCCTCCGTGAGATATTTAACCCGAATAAGGGAACTCCCGCAGTTGCTGCTGCACGGTTACAGCGTTGGGCTGTAATATTGTCAATGTATGATTATAAAATAATCTATAAAAGTTCAAAGCACATGGCACATGCAGATGCCTTATCACGTCTTCCATTAAGTGATACGTCAGGGATTAGTAGTTGCTTAATTAACTCTTTTAATTTGACTGAAAAGTACCCTATAAATTTGGACAAAGTAAAAGAATGTTCGCAAAAATGTCCCATAATAAAACTAGTTTCAAATTATGTTATAAGAGGGTGGCCTGCAAAGTCAAAGATTAATAACCCAGAAATATTGTCTTTTTACGATAAATTAAAAAGTCTGTCAGTTGAAAATCAATGTTTGTATTATGGAAACAAGTTGGTTATTCCAAAAAAACTAGAAGATGAAGTCTTAGAGCTGTTACATTCCGATCATATTGGGTCCACTCGTATGAAGCAAGTTGCCAGAAGTCAAGTTTATTTTAGGAATTTAGATAAGAAAATAGAGCGGTTAGTACAAGCCTGTGTTATCTGTCAACAAACATTGAATGCAAATAAGTCCTATACCTCAGAATGGCCCAAAACGTCTTTTGTATTCGAAAGAATTCATATTGACCTATTTTATTTTGGGAAATTCCAATTTCTTATTGTCGTGGACTCGTATAGTAAGTGGATCGAGGTGCATCAGTTACATAAGTCCACTGCAGAGTTCATTATTGAAAAACTTAAATGCAGTTTTTCTTATTTAGGATTCCCCGTTGAGATCTGTAGTGATAATGGACCACCCTTTTCGTCAATTAAGTTCATTGAATTCTGTGAAAAAAATGGTATAAAAGTAACTAAATCGCCTCCTTATCATCCGCAAAGTAACGGCTTAGCAGAACGGGGAGTGGCCGAAGTTAAACGAGCATTAAAAAAATTTTTCCTAGACAACAAATATACAAAGCTAAATATAAACGAGAAAATTTACCAATTTTTATTCACTTACCGGCACACTCCAACAACGACCACAAAGGTATCCCCAGCAGAATTAGTTTTTAAATTCAAACCAAAAAGGTTATTAAGTTTACTGAATGATAATACTACTTCTAAGGAAAAAATTAATGATTACAATTCAAGACTCAAAATAAAAGAGAATAGTAAACAAAAACATACCAATAAAAATTTTCGAAAACCAATACCCACTTTCATAAAAGGGGAGAAAGTCATGTATTGTAGTCATTACCAAAATTATGCGAAATGGATACCAGCTATTATAACAAATGTTATAAGTCCCTGCTTATATGAAGTGTTAGTTAATAATACCAGACGTATTATCCAGTTTTCACAATTAAGGAAGTCATGTTTAGAGGATAAGTATCATCCTGCTATACCTATAACTACCTTAAGAAGTGAGTCCAGGGTAACTAAGGAAAAAAGTATAGATTCTGAAATTGTAACTGAATCGGAAAGTGGAACTAAGAAGCAAAGAAAGAAACCTCGAAAGAAACATAATATTAGAAGTAGAAATTCGAGTCGAATAGCAAGTAAGCCAAAAGTGAAGTATTAAGTATTAATGAACTGAAAAACTAAATATTCCGTAAATACTAGGTAGATAATAATAATATTGAAATGAAATAAAATAAAATTAATTTTGAATATAATACACATTTTAACATAATTTAAATAGCACAAAATAGTACAACCTGTCTAAAGGGGGAGAAGTGTTGTATATTATTGATCAATATTATCTGTATTCTTCTAATACAGAGAAGACATTCTCTCACTGTTATATAATTGTATTGGTACATAGTTAGCTAGCACAAGGTCTAGAAAGCGATATTTCGTTCTTCTCCTTTGGACCGCCGACGAGTACACTTTAATTAAATTATAGTTCTAGTTTAGCTATTTGTAATGTTTATATCACTTGTATTTTGGATTACGCTGAAATAAAATATATAATAAGAAGTAAAATTCCTAAGAATAACTCTAAGCGAAAAACTAAATTGAAATATTCACATAAAACTAACTACTGAGAAGGTCAAGATTTCATTCTGGACTTGCAGAATACTTAAGGATTGATGTCCAAAATTACATATTGGATATACTTACAAATTAAATCCAGATCAATTAGTATTCTTGGCTGTGTGGTGGCTAAAAATTACAAAGGCACAACTTAACAACCTACAACGATTGACTTGTGTAGAAATATCATGGGCGATTCGCTGCACTGCTTCGATATGTTTCAGGACATCGCGACCAGAGTTTATGTATTGTGGTTAGTTGATCTAAAATAGTTATGCTAAATTTAGCTTCTTTACTAGCTCTATCATCGTCTTGAGGGTTAGCTTGCAGACTTATTTGCAGTGATAAATGAATCTCCAGTGATTTGCAACCTTAAAGCTGCAAGCGCCGGGCCTTCGTATATGATATGTTTGAAAGTTTCATCTTCCTCTTCGCACAGTCGGCACAGTTCGCTGTTAAATTTTCCTATATCTTCTTCAGAAAATAACGAAAGGAGCCATGTCCAGTGACTACAACAATAATAAACAGCCTGAAGCAAATGTCTGCTAAGATCAATTAGTTTTCCGGTCTAAGCAGAAAAATTGGTGAAGAATTCCTTCGCTTGCCTTATACCAAGCGCACTATGACAGAGGAGATCCAGTTGGCCGTCTTCCTATTTTTGTAGCCCCCCCCCCTCTCCTTAATTTTCTTTTAATATTAGCCAATATTTTTCGATTGACCTTAATTCCGGACAATTTGGAGAATTCGTTTCCTTGGGTACTATGGGTATGCATTAGGCATCGGAGAAATCTCTCACTTTTCTGCCGTAGTAGCAAGTTGCTAAATCCAGCCAAAAGAAAGCTGATGCATCATTCTTTCTAAAGAATTGAAGAAGGCGCCGGTTGTCACGAAAGGTAATGATTTCTGGGCACATGAAGATATTGCTTGCCAAATTAAGTATTTAACTGGACCGACGATTCTTAAACTTGGGATCAGCGTCACCCCTCTTTTTTACCACATGAAATTCCTGTCTTGGAAGCTGTTTGTTGAAGTCCGCTTTCACGTAACTTTCATAATCCACAATGCAGCAGTGGAATTTCGTTAGGAAATTTTCATACAAAATCCAACTCCTGTATTTTGCAAATTGGTTCTTTTCTGATGGTCTGTCCGGTATTTTCTGAACATGGAAACTTCGTAGGTTTTCTTTTCTTTTAGTTTGATGAAGCGTAGCAGATGATGTTACTTATCAGCTATATCTCTCAATGACATGTTGGGATTTCGTTTAAAGTTGTCTCTTGTCTCTTTGACCAATTTTTGGTCTACCGAACTACAAGATTCCCCAAATTTACTGAGAACGTTTTGGATGGTCGTCTTCGGAATTTTCAACTTTTTAGCTAAACCTCTTTGAGACATACTCGGATTTTTCATATGCGTGTAAAGAATTAATTTGCGACGACCTTCTTGGCTAACTTTCATTTTCACTGCTTGCAATTATTAATGCATACCTTTTTATAGATGCGCAATCTTGCCAGCGTTACCTAATTTTGTTTTCCTGGTAATGAGTAATAGGAGGGGATAGGTGGTTGCTTTTTTTTTCTGAATCAGTCCTTATAAGTTGTGTTATCCCAAAGGAACAATTTTTGGAGCTTTACTCTTTTCGATTAATAGGAACTAATAATTTCTCGCTAGACTGTAACACCTATTGCAATTCATTGAAGATGTGCATGGGTGATGACCTTAAACGTTTATCTAAGTGGGCTGTAAACAGAGCTGGCAAGTACCAAAGAAAAATTACTTAAGTACAAGTACCGAAGGTTTGAGTACTTCAGCGTAAGTACAAGTATCGCATGTATGAAAAGTACTTGTAACTAAGTACTAAGTCTATAAAAAGTACTGAGTACTTTTTGAAGTAATTTTTAAAGTATACTTTTTAGAATCTTTGTACGTTGGCAGTAATATGATGAAGTTTATCGAGTTCAGCTAATAGATATTATTAAATCAATACCTTTTGAAAACTATAGTATGTATAGTAATCAGTGGCTACTATTTATAGTTTTTCATAGTTTTCGGTGCTGCAAGTAGAGTAAAACTTTCACCTCTCCTTGCTACACTCACAAAAACTATTAGAGGTCCGCCCAAGCACCCATTATCGCCTCCAATAATACATAACAATTCCAAGGAAAAAATTTCCAGTAAATTTCTAAGAAAAAATTGAGTCCTGCCATACATTAGGTCGAGGCGTCGTTGATTTTATATTGGAGCGAGGCATTGCTTGCTTACCCTTGGTTATGTCCACTGACGTATATAATTTGGACTGCTTACGTTTCTATTTCACGTGGGCACAATTTCTTGTGTCAAAAAAAAAATCTTACATCGGTGCCAACATTGAAAAAATCATTGGCCGAAAGTTGAAAAAGTGAGCACGCAGCTCGGGAAGTGATTTTAATAAAACATTTAGAAATTCTTCTGCGTATCTAATGAATACAATGTCTTTGATAAAACTGGTTTTGTCAGTAATAACTCTAAATGATTAATTTAAAAACATTTATTTCGACGAATTCACTAATTTATTTGTTGTTTTCAGTTCTCTCTCAGTTGGTACTTGGTGCTTAGGCCGAAAGAGTCAGCAATATAGAAGTAAGCCCACTTTTTGCAATCCATATTATACATGTCAGTGGTTATGTCATCAAGTTGAGGCATCGTCGATTTTATTTTCGAGCGAGACGTTATTGGTTTTTGTTCCACTTGTGTGCATGTTATTAGTTTGTCTAAGGCTCTGCCTTGACGCGTGAGTGCGGCACATTCTTTGACAGTTCTTTGCGTGCTTTAAAACTCAACAAAAAAGGAGTTGCGCTAAAGATTGTGTTTGCTTTTCTACGAAGAGTTAGATATTTGTAGGTACTTAATATACTCAGAAATACCTAAGTAAAAATCTTGATACTTAAGTACAAAACTATGTCTTAAGTACAAGTAAATAGAAGCAAGTACTAAGTAGGGGCATTTCGAAAGTATTGAGTAATAAGTCTAAAGCTGGAAACACAATGCGACGGCCATCAGCGTTCATCAGATATAGGAATAAGTTGAAATTTGAGCTGGTGAACTCTGATAACCGTAGCATTGTGTTTCCCGCTTTAAGTAACGAAAATGTACTTTAAGTAGTACTTAAGTCTTTTTTTACTTAAGTATTGCCCAGCTTTGGTTGTAAATAATTCTTTGTTCGTAAGTTTATTAAAGTCCAACGGCACTATTGTACCTATATAAGAACAATGTCAAAATCAGTATTATATTTGTATTCCATATAAGTATATGGCGACATATTCGGAACCTTGATATAATTTTCAATAAAATTCGAGATTTAAAGTGCATTGTCTACAAATTACGTACACATATATAGATCTCTCCGTAAGCTAATGACTTTTCATTGTAAGTCAGGTATTCTACTTATACTATGCCTCACTTTAGTACAATGGACCGCCTTGTCCTCCATGCTTAAGATCTTCTGTCCCCCTATTTTAAAAATTAAAAAAATGCCTCACCTTCAGATCGATCTTGGGATGAAATCTTCATTCTTACTATATTTTACGACTAGATGTGTTACATGGATCATTCGCCATATACCTGAACATATTCACTACAAATGCCTCTTTTCCGTTCTTGAGAATGAATTAATTTAAATATCATTTAGATCAACAATGGATCAACGACTCTTTTGTATTTAAAATTGTGTTTACTTTAGTTATGTATCTACCTTTGCTACCTACATAAAAAATAATATTTGTTTTTTTATATTGCAGTAGGTGTTGCAGGTTTCCTTTATGCCTATAATAACATAATCATAATAAATAATTCTTAAAAAGATTCAATTACGGAAATCCTTAAGTGTATGGCAAATAATTTAACCATGTCCCGGGAAACTATAATTTCCTTAACTACAACAATTGAATCTAAAATTAGTATAACTCACAATGAGTTAGTTAAAAAAATACCCAAGAGGTCAGAGCTCCAAACAATGCTCCACAGCACAGCTATATAAGACTGCTATGCAGCTATGTATAGTTTTTATGATGCAGCTAAAAAGTTCCCCCTTCATTCAAATAAAAAATTTCCATTTTTCTAGAAGAACTCAAACAAAAAACTTTGTTTACATCTTAACGGAAAAAGTCGAACAATCTAACTGCGCTCATATTTAACTTTTACGTCACAAAGAAAATGCTCTTTTAGAGTTTGAATGATAAAAAAACAAAAATTAATAAGAATTTTTCTTATCTCTTCGGTTCTGGAGCTCTGTCGACGGGGCATCCTCAAGATTTCCGCTCGTTAGAATAGAATATTCTGTGTACGTATGTATGTGTATGTATGCATTCTACAAATATAGTGAGAGACAGAAATGTTAGCTTCCTCCTCCTTACTCTGAAATGAAAAACGACAAAAAAAAATCGTTTTTCCAAGGTTCAAATCATGATAAAATCTTTCTGCTAGGCATAGATTAAGTTAAATTAATCCTTTCAGCGCTTAATGTTTCGTAATTATGGACCATAAAGACAGATACAATATGTAAATGAATGCAGCAGGCTATCCAGCAGGAAATGAAGAGATTTAAGGAGTTTATCTTCCTTCTTTCAATCAGCGCAAACCAGAGGTGCATGGTGCATCTATGTAATGTATGTAGGTACGTTGTTTTCAAAATAATTAAACCAACACGTCTCGGGGGAAAGAGCCCGGAGGGAAGAAAAACAAATAACCAGAAATCATAATAAAAACAAAGAAGCCATTGTGCACTGCTAACGCTAAGCAGTGTTGTTAACGTATAAATCTCGAGTACCTACTGGAGGAATATGGAGTATTTGCACTGGCACTGTCATTGCAGTGTGCAGCAGTTCCGAAATGCAGCCGCACTTTCATTTGTTTTTAGTTTTTATTTTAGTCGCTTGTAAATAAAATGTTACGGAAAGGAGAGTGGGTATCGTTTACAAAATACAGCGGAAAATGCGTCAAGCATTCTTAGAACCGTCCGATAGCTTTATTTTTCTTAGTTTTGTTTAATTACTACACGTACACAGCGCAGCGTATTCACAAAGCATAACATATAAGCGGACGTGTCGTCTGTTGTCGTTGTCGTCACCGGGCATTAAATTTGTTGTATTTGCTGGTGTTTGTGATTGGTGTCGTGCCCGCCTAATTTAATGCTCGCATTAGGACAATGGACCGATTCATTACTATGCTGCCTTATTGCCTGTTGCTTTTACAGCGCTGCTACTGTTTGCCAACAGGAGGCTGTCATCATAAACTCTGGCTAGTTTAAAAGCAAACAATTGGCATGTGCCTGTTTCAATGGGCATTCATTTCCGGAATTTGAATGGTAAATTAATTTAGGAATGTGTTTCAGGAAATATAGTTTTGGAAAT
This sequence comes from Dioctria rufipes, assembly GCA_963924295.1. NCBI lineage: Eukaryota > Metazoa > Arthropoda > Insecta > Diptera > Asilidae > Dioctria > Dioctria rufipes. Next base: position 269,070,893 of record OZ002741.1, on the reverse strand, counting down.
ATTTAAAAAAATAAAAATACGCTTGCTTCGTGCGAAATGTGCATTACTTTTGCATCTAAGATTGGAAATGTGTGCATTTGTGCATTTAATGTGTTCAATGATGAATTATGAAGATTATGAATTCTGGAAATATAGGCATTTTTATATGATTTCTGTTTGTGCTTCTTTATAGAAACCCTGGTCGTCGAATTAGGTCCACTATCCATTATCCCAAAGCTTTTTTTTTGTTTTTCATCATACATATTGAAACATAATATTTACCATAGATGACACAAGAACTAGATGTCGCATGGCATACTAGAGCAGAGTATACAGATTGTGAAATAGATAGTGCATTCTGGAATTAACCATAACATGTTTTAGAACTTTTTTTATAATAGCATAGCATTTTTTTATAATAGCAGTTTTGTATAAATTTGATCGACTTCCTCAACACTTCAGATACGAAAAAATATGAATCACTCGACGTATACATCATTTCAAATATTTTGGTCCATTCCAGAATGGACCACACAACCATATAAATTTTGTATACTTTTTTAGTACTGAATGCAACATCTAGTTATTGTGCCATCTATGATAATACCTATTAAGAAAATTAATATTTTTATATTACTTGTTTAGTATAAAATAAATTTTTTCCTTGTACATGTCCATATTTTGTAGTATGGCCACCCTTAGAACTAATAACTAACCTTATCCTATCTGGCATACTTTCTATACATCGTTCTATCTGTTCCTTAATTCCCAGCTATTTTGCCATACTTTGATAATATTCACCCTTATTATGGTTGTCACCTCACTTCGAGTGATACGACTGTGTAAAATTCATAGGAACACCTAACAAACGAAATAAAAATCGACAGCCGCAGTAGCAAAAACAGAGGGAAATGTGCGGTGAGGTCTCGACTTTTGTCATTTGCATTTTCCTGTCGACAATTCTCACTTAATTTCTTCAGGATCTTCTTCTATGTTTCCTTTCGTTCCTATGAATTTTACACACGTGTCAGTTGTAGTGAGGTGACAACCTGATTTCCTTGCAGGATTTGTGTCATAGGATTAGGTAAGGAATAAACTTTGGGTTGTAAGACACTTCAGATATTCTCTATAGGATTATATGGTCGGGAGTATTGCCTGGCCAAAGAAGAATCGGGATATTATAGATATTTAACAGGTTTGAATGGATCGAGCGCGATGACAGGGTGCACCTTCATGACAGGTATAGAATATATCAGGGAAATTCAGGGAATTATTCATTGTCCCCTAGACAAAGAACAACGGTCCAGCTCCATTGCCGGAGCTACACTATCATATCATTTTGGCTGGTGGGTATTTGACGGTCCTCACGATACAATCTTCATTATATCGCTGTATTTGCCTCCCTCAAACAAATTGGTAGCTCTCCATTATAATTTCAATCATACACTCATCGCTAAATATCACCTAAATGGAACGGAAAAAATGCTATACTTTAGTATTGTACCGCTGAGGAAAAATAAATATGTACATGCATATGCTTAAGATTATGTTAATTACCCAATCATCCATAATTATGTTGAGTTTTTGTACCATTGCACCGTTGGTCATCGCATTTGCTTTGTGAACTTAGGCTTTTTTACTGGCCGACACGATTTAAGATTAACCACATGTTAAGGTCATTCTCGATATTTGAATTCCGTCTTACTGCAAGCTCTTTTGAGATGCGAAACGCCTTTCGCAAGCCCTTATGACTATTCTACGGTCTGTTCGTGGTGTTGTCTTCTTCTATCACGACAATTTTGACGTTTGTTGCTTGCTTGCTTGCTCGAAATTTTCCTTTGCCTTTTTTCAATATTCTCATTACTGTTTGATGAGATACCTTCTCTCTTTTAGCGATTTCACGAAAGGAATATATTCATTTTTTTTTTGTTTTTCCAGTATTAATGTCCTTACACTTTCCCGTTTTAATTCGCTTTACCAAAAATTTTCAAAACTTACAACACTTTTCAAATTTTCGCAATTTCACAAAATAAAACGTCTTGCGTTTTCCAAAAAGTAATCAAATACCATATTAATTGACAAATGAATACTTATGAAATAGCTACCAAATCACGAATAATTTTGCATTTTTCGAATTAGTTTATAAAGTGCATGTGAACATCACCAGGAAAAGGGGAAGGATGCCGAATGTTCTGTGTACCTTGTATTTTGTTAGTTATTCTAACATCAATCAACATAAAAGAATTTTACTTTGGATCAACCCCATTTTTATATTAGAAGTATCGAAAAAATTAAGATAAATTGTGAATGGTCCTAATTCGATGAACAGTGACTGTAATAGTTAGGAAATCGATTGGATTTCTATCAGACGATGACCAATTTTAATTTTCCTTTATTGCTATGTATAGATGCAGCCGAAAATAAAATATTTCGAAGTCCGTGAAATTTTGCGATGTGACAATGCCTTCTCTCCATAACGTGCCGAAAAAAGATGTCTCAAAAATCTCATCGTTTTTGGTAAATACACGAGATATGGAAGCTGTGTTTACTGGAAAACTAGCTGTCAAATTTTCTATATCTAATTCCCGAATTTTATTGAAGAATAAAATTATATAAATTAACTTAATAATAATAATGTTCAGTGCATTTTTGTTATTATTTTATTTATAAAACTTTGAAGCTCCTTTGCTCTCGATATTTTGTGGTTGTTGTCAGACGAGGTATTGAAAAACAACCTATTACATAACAATTCTTTAGAATATAAAAATTTTAAATATAAATATGGCGCAAACGCCATGTAGTGGCCGAAATTGGTAACTGAATTTTTTTTTTATAAAAGAACTTTGTTTTTCAAATATCATAATAACGGCAAATGATATGGAATTAGTGTCTTGGGTAAAAATTTATATTTTTAAATGCTCAATATCCTAGAAAAAGCAATGTACCGAAAAATCCTACTATAAGGACTAAAAAGGAAATTTTGTTATTTTCGAACTTTGATTACTTATCCGCCGCCATTTTCTATATGAGGGCATGATATATCGGTACTATTTCTTTTTTTATTACGTGTAGGAGACTTGTACCAAGTTTTCTAAATCAAATCGTCTTAACAAACGTCGGTAGTACGAAAAGACAAAAAGTATATTAAAATTCAATCAGGACACACCAATTCAAGAAATCAATTAGCATATTATTTACCAAACACCCTATATATAGATTTTCAGATCTCCACGACCTAAATGACTTTCAACTCGAGATGTACAAATCAACTTGGAAAATGTCACCATAGTTGTTTAAAATGAGCATAGGAAAATATTTCAAAAAACGTTTGATTACGGTAACAAATTGCACTAAAATTTAATATAAAGAAATCGATCATGTAAAATTTTGAATTAAAACAAGAACATATATTATCTTAATTCCTATAACTCCTGCTTTATTTTATATTATGTCTTCAGTCTTCTTGTAATGGGTGATATTAAAATTTTCAATGAAACTTGATGGAATTAGGTGCCAAGACTTTTCAACAGCTGTGCAAAATTCGTGAATATTGTGAATATGAGTTTTCTGAATTTCCCTATTTATTTATGTGGTCCCACAAAATTTCAATAGGATTCAAATTCGGACTTTGAACAGGACAGTTGTTGAAAAGTGTTTTGTTCTTGAAACCAGATTTTAATCTTCCGGGCCTTATGACATGTGCATTATCCTGTTGAAATATGTATTCGTTACTATTGTGAATATCTTCCAAAGCTGTTATCAAGCCTTCTTCCAAAATGTGTGTATAAATATCAGCATTTATTTTAACGCCCTGCTCACTGTTTTCTTTATCAGTAGTGTATGTTCTAAGCCTAGGGATATACGTTGCCGTATACTTCATCGTTATGTCACTTTTTGTTGATGAGAGACACTTGGGAGGAGCAAAATTTCCTTCTCCCCTCAACAACAAGTGCAGCGTGTTCGCCTACGCTCAGAATATAACAAGATGCCTCACATTACGTAAATAAGTATTTTTATTCGAGATCATAGATGTCGCTTTTCCATATTATATATTGTGGGGCTACACACGGTCAATGACACTTGTCAAGAAAATTGTATGAGCTTTTATGTCATACTATTTAATGTTACTTATCAAGTTCTGCTCAGTAGTATTTGTTTCTTTGCACGGATGTTTGAAATGGATATATTTCAGGATTATCTTTTTTTTTTTACTTTAAGAAAATTGTTTTCAGTCTCCACTTCTTAAGATGATTGTTTTGATTGTTCTATGTGTTCCGAAGATGTTAATAAAACTACCAAAACGGATCGACTCACATATATGCACGCTTCTACACAAAATGCACAATACTGATGAAAATCAGATCAGATCTGATTTCTTTCAAGTCTTTAATTTTACTTGAACTTTTATTGGATAGTTGTTTACACGGTCAAGTATCAGGAAATGAATCATTTCAAGTATCATATCAAGTATAATGGATCGTGAAATAATATTTTTTATTCAGTTTGCCGCTCTCGATGGGAGTACAAATCAGAACTTTTTACTTATATCTAGTAAAGTGTTAGGTCTTTTGGTCTAGAAATTGTATATACCTAGGTATGTAATACTAAGTGGCTCTAATTTAATACATAAAAAAAAAACAACTTTGATGTTACTATTACGTAACTCACCCTTTTAATTAGACCTGTAATGATCCGTTTGATAAATCCTTAGGCATAACCCAGAACAGAATATTTGGAGAGGTTGTAAATAAAAAATTATTACTACAGGAAAAATCAGCCTATAATGTGATTGTATTGGCTGTTTGGTGTTTTTATGGGTAAACCGTTCTGATATGTCCCAACGTTTCTGGCTGTCGCCTGCCAGATGGTGATTATGATTTATGTAATTGTCAATTTCGTTTATAATGATATCAATAAATTGTAAAATTTTTCGTGCCGAAACATGTCGCTAGCTCTTTCCAACGGAACATTTTTTTTTTTAGATTTCAAATCAATAAATAACAATAAGTCTACTGAATTTGGTCTTTAAATCAAACTCATTATTGGCAATATAATATTATTGCCGAATGGCATCAATACACATTGGTTATTTGATTTATGTACTACCTATACTAAATTATTGTTAAGTGCTTTTCTGCCAATGCCTACCTGTTCCAGTACTCAGTTGATTTAATATCTTTTCTTTTTCTTATTTCCTATATAATACATATGTGTTAGGTATGTATGTATGAATCCATTTTCTCAGATTCTTCCATAAGAATGTGTTATGGAAAATACTACCCATGATGAAGGTAATCATCTTGCAATTTGACTCCCATAATGAAACATACTGAGAATATAGATAAATTCTTAAAATTTTATTTAAAAATCAATGAAGATGCAAGCATAACTTTTAATTACTGCGAAATTATTTTCTAAGAGGAGCATATTGCTAAATGAAACTTTTCCCTGTATATGTAATAGATAATCTATTTTATGTTCAGAATATATGTTTCATTCACCTTAGCTAATATAAATTTGTACATTCATCCTACTACATACATGTGTGTATATACATATTATGTACATATGTATTCACTTGTATTTATGCAGCATGATGATAGATTCATCGCATTAAGGAATCAATTGACCCATGATGTTGGGTCGTTTTACAATCATTCCCCTCTGTTCCAAAATTGTTGACCTAATTCTAGCCGGAAAGGTCATTTCATTCATACAAACATGTGCCGTGCCGGTTGTGATGTAAGCAGAAGAGAAAAGATTTATTTTTTGGGTCAAATATTTTTTCAACACTAGCATCTTGTTCTCGTTGGCAAATTACTATACTAGTCGAGCACAGTATTCATCGATCTTATTCCATTTCTAAATAACATACATACATATGTAGCGATATGGAAATTTTTTCTTTTCAAAATTGCTGCGTAATTTGATTAAATTGTTTTTGGCACAAATAAGCGTAGTATTGAAAATTTATAGAGAAAATTTGTAGAGAGCTGATATTCAGTATATGGTGTTTTCATAGCAATAATAAATAAAATTTTAAAAATGGACTAAATCGGGCAACCCACCCCATATTGGTGTTGCCATATAAAATTTTTGGTTTTTTACGTATACTGTGAAAAGAGATCTATCCTATACGATTTTATTGTACTGAAAAATTCTTCAGAATATAAAATCCTATGAAATTGATTATAACCATTTTTACTGCCCGACGAACCGTTTTAGAAATATGTACATATATGCGAAAAACTACTTAAAAAATCCAACATGCACAGATAGGTGACCATATGAAATTACATGCGGGTATTCATGTAGACCTAGAGAGTATCATAGGAATTGGTTTTAGACCAATTCTAGCTTTTTTACTTGTATGTATTTATGTACTAGAAAGACTTCAATAACTCTCATGCTAGGCATATATATATATCACTTTGAGCTCTCTATACTCTCAAGAAAAGAAAAAAACTAATAGGTAATTGAAATTCTGTTTAAGGTATTATTTTGCTTTAGAGTCATGTAATACTTACATAGTTACTAGCATAGGTATATGATTTTTTTTTCGTTAGTTTTGAGTTTCGGAAAGCGGAAAGAAATTTATTTTGTTTATTTATTTGCACAATTAAGGCATAATATATATAATCTTTTATAAGCAGTAAATTATTCCATATATATATGTACAGGGTGTTCTATGGGTAGTGGACATCCAGTGAATAAATACATACGCCTCGCTGTGACATGCAAAACATTGTAAATCCCTTTGCTTTAGGAAATGAAATGTTAAGATAATTTTGCTTAATTTTTTAAAAATTACCCTATAACATGTGAATTATGTTGATGATATATAATTTATTAATTATAAAAAATCGTCACATAATCACATAATATTCTATAATGCTTTTTCTTCTCTTTCTCTCCGTTTCGAAGTTAAGAATAAATTTCAACCATAAAAAAAAAACTCTCCCTGAAAAAAAAAACAAGAAAAACTAGAAATTAATCAGTCGGGTGGTAATGCAGTGCTGCTTCTACAGTAAAACAGTAGACAATCTCTATTCACAATTTATATAATAAACGAAGACTCAATCCAGTTGAATTGAATTAATTAATAGCAATAAAATATTTATTTAAATTAAACTCATTTTAAATTATATCAAATTATTTATTTATTTATTTTTAAACCTACTTATATAGTTAGGAAATTAGTTTGCATTAAAATATTTTAATCTCTGCTTGTCAATGAATGTAATTTGTAGTCATAACACGAAAAAAAAAGTAAGAAACAAGAACGGAAAACATTTCATGATCGTTTTTTTTTGTTTTTTGCTACTATGACTAAATGTACTGTTCTTGTTATGCGCAATTTAGAATTATTTTGTTGGTGCTGTATGTATTTCAAAAGCAGTCGGAATCTATGTATGTATCAAACGTTCTTTGAATAGCACAGTGGTATCATAATTGCTTCAGCTTAATACATACAAACAAAAATACTTTATTTTCAGAATCTACTAAAATAAAGTCTCTTTTGTTCCAGGTAACGACTAGAACAAGAAAATTTACTAGCAAATCTTTATTTTAAGTATTGACCGAAGTAAAGTCGAATTAAAGCCACAAAGTCAAATAACCAATCACAGTCTAGTGAGATAGCTTAAATATATACAGGGTGTTTCAGATCAAGGTGCCTTCTGATATACTTATACAATGTGATTCCTCGATATACATAAGCTGATGAAGAAATCGTTCCACATACCCTTAATGCAGGTTTTACGACTATAAAAAGCGTGATATCATGTTTCTAAGAAAAATATCATCATAAATGGCATTTGAGTTACACAAGGTACTTACAACAATAGAAACTGATTATTAGTTGACAGCTTATAAAAGAAATAATCGAACAAAAAAACGTTTGGGTTAAAAAAAATAAATATTAAGGGATAACCAAAGCGCATACTCTGAATTTTGAAAAAAAAATATATATAAAATTTTCCAAAACTAAGTCAAAATTAAAAAAAAAAATGTTTGTATGATATTCGACTAAAAATCACCTCTACTTTCACTTGTTTCAGAATTGTAGTTCTTTCTAAGGGTGGCCTAAAAAACAAAAGTGTTAAAATGTTAAAGGCTCATTCAGAATTTGTTAGCTAATGTAATTTTAAACTTTTATGCAAAATTTATGTTTTTTTTTTTTTTTCTATTTTTGACTTTCAGGAGGAAAACTGTTCCAACATTTTCTGTGATAACTTTTTAAATTAACAATAATTTTTCTTGAATCGTTTTTTAAATTTAAGAGAACTTAATTATGAACTTATTACAGTGAAACTCGTTTCAGAAAATTAAATTCTTCTATCTTTCATAAATTTTTCAATACGAAAATTCGCACCCGGAACTTCATTTTTTTGACTTCACGTCAATTTTGTTGTAAGGAAAAGTGGCACGCTGATTGACTTTTTCTACTATAATCTAATCTACAATCGATTATCTTTCAGACCGACTACAATTCAAGGGGGCCATATAGTGTATAAACTGTTCTCAAAATGCGATTTTCGAAGGTGAAGCAGTTTAGCAAATCACAAAGATATGCCGATCCATAATATTCAGTCCCGGACAAATTATAGTATACGTATCCACGATTTTTAAGTTTTATCACTCATCTTTCTTCTGCCGATATATCTACTCCTAGCTAAATTTTTTTTTTTTATTTTTCCTTACAGAATATTTAATTTTCGTCCAATTTCTCAATTTCGAGAGAGCATTCAATTGAACTATGAAGCATTTGCCAGACCTGTAATCCCTATTTCCAAATATTGCTTCAGATATGCTTCTTCAAATATTTGACTCTTTCGTTGAAAAAATTCTTCATTACATGCTTACATCAATGACTGACCAGAAAAATGCGCGAAAAATCAAAACTGTATAGCTTCTCAATAATTGAATGTATTCCTCTAGCTGATCAGTAATTCACTACGTAAAAGCAAATATTGAAATAATAAGTATTGTATTTGCTTGCTGGTACAGAAAATTTTTCTCATATACATATTGACTATAAGCGAAACATTATTTTGTTAGTCACGTCTACTTCAACTGATAGCTAAATAAATAATGTGTGGTTATCAAGAACTCTCTTACATTTTCACATAAAAACTATAAGCGAAATCGAATTCAGTCGAATTTTTCAAATTTCACTTTTGTAAGCAACCCTCAAAACTTCAATTATACATCTATCATCGATGTAATTACATAAATATATACAGTTATTAATTTTTTCCTTATAAAAGCTGCTAAATAGAGAAAACTCCATCGATCGACAAGTTTTGCATTGTTTACCTTTGAAGTATTTATTTATTAATATATAGACTAGCGTACCTAGAATAACACATGCACACCATGCGAATTTTGCATCACATTAGTGAGGAAATGCGCATTTAAATTGCACTTTACGGATTATGTTGAAAACCATCGCATTTTCCAATCCCGTTTTGCATATTTACTGTAAAAGAGGATTTTAAGTACCTACGTTAGTTGATTGTAATTTAATAGCGACATGGAGCCTACACAAAAGTACTCACTCAACATTCCACCATCGATTTCATTGAATTTTTCTACAGTCTATGCATTTTTGCTACATATCTTGGTAAAATTGAAAATTTACAGTTTTGTTTCTACATTAGTGTATGTAACGTTGAGACAGATTTGAATTCGTTGCGCTTGTTGTTGCACAATGCACTGGTGCCAGATTAGCACATTTTAACACTCAGGTGACAATTTGAGGTTATATAGTGATTGCGACACCTTGAAAAGTAGAATTTAGTTCAAATTTTATTACGCCTGATTGTTTATGTATTTTGTAAATTTACTCTGATTGCGCATATGAAACCAAGTTTTACGAGACACTTTTTGAAGTTTTTCGCTGGATTTAGATGAAGAAAAGATACAAATGACGCAAAAATGGTTTTATTTTGACTACAGAGTGTGATAGTTAATTTTAACTAAAAATTTTTGGAATGACTCAAGTTTTTAAAGTTTAAATTTTGAAATTTTTACTTTATCGAGCCCTACAATGGGAAGCTCGAATCATTATCCATGTAAATCATCATTATAGAGAGTACATATGTTCAACTACATACATAGTTATAGTGTGCTTGATAACAAATGAAGAAAATTCTTTGATCTTCTCTTTGTTGCACATTTCCAGAGTTGTTCAATATTTTCATCACATTCTTCTACAATCTCACTTTCTACCTAATTTAATTTAATTAAAGAACTTTAATTTTTTTTTATCTCTTTTTGCACTTTTTTTCATCATGCTATATCGATTAATGAATGCGGAAAGATGTCACTAAATCCTCTTTCTTTTTAATTTTAATCGATTATTAAGATCTATAGTATGCTTTGAAATTTAATTATTAAATTAATAGTCCAGTCAGTAGGAGTATTTGCCCCACAAAAGGTGGGGTAGTTGTGATTTTTATATCTATGTTATTTCCTTCCGGGCCCCGATGAAAAATCCAGGTTTTCACCCCTGGGGGCACCCACGCGGTTCGCCATCTTGTATTAAAGGTACCAAAAATAATTCGTCAACGGTTGATCTTACGACAAAAATATAAAAATATAAATATGAAGAACACTAAATACCCTAAATTTTTTATAAGTCTAATGTGTAACGAGTTACAGTGGCGGAAACGTGAACATTCTTCCAAAAAATGTATGCATATAGTACAAAAAAAAATTTTTATACAAAAAATTTAGGGAATTTAGTCTTTTGCAAATTTTATATTTTCATATTTTTGTCGTATGATCAACCGTTGATCCTACCGTTGAGATATTATTTTGAAAAATCCAATTTTTGGTACCTTTAATCCAAGATGGCGAACCGTGCGGGCACCCTCCAAGGTTGAAAACTTGGATTTTTAATCGGTGCCCGGAACTAAATAACATATATATATATAAAATTCACAACTACCTCCCCTTTTGTAGGGCAAAGGCCTTATTTAGTACATATTGACTCAACTATAATGGATTGCATGGGCTTCGAAGTTTAAAAAAAGCATATATTTTTAAATTTTTTATCTAATATTACAACATGCCTAGAATATTTTCCCAAAGTTTCAAGTCAATCGGAGTAAAAGTCTAGGAGAGAGAGACTTTGGAATAAATCCTCATTAAGGTTAGAACGACACGCAAGTATATTGAGGCAGTCCCTTAGCTATTGTTTGTCTGTCTCTCTCGCTCGCTTCTCTTACTTTTTAAGGGTCACCTATTGTAAATATATTATTTTAATATTTCCTTGACATTGCAACTGTAGCCTGATCTTTGCTTCATGAAGCTGGAATCGACGATTTTATGTAAGTTAAAATTTTTTTTTTCGTTTTATTCGTACCTAGAACTTTTATCGGTTTTTTCTAAAAACACTATTTTTCAATTCGGTGGACACGATTTCTCAAAACGTAATGCACCGATCTTATCGAAATTTTGCACACTTCTTCAGGTTTTTCTTTTTTTTTCGATTACATGTAATTTTACAAGATTATACGTAGTATAAATTGTACCAAAAATTGTACTGTTTTGCATACAACACTGCCAAAAATTCAAATTTCAATTTCATTTTTAAATGCTTCGTTCATTTACGAGCAATATGACTAACAGAAAAAAAAATTTTGAATGAAAATTTTATAGAATATTCATTAAATGTTGCTCTTTTATATGCTTAAAATTTTGAATAAAATAATTTATTTATTATGTATAAAAAAAATAGAGAAAATATGTTTTTTTTTAACCCTTCGAAGCCCATATAAACCCTTAATATAAAAATTTTGAATAGGCTTATATAATAATGAAATTCATGCTTCCCAAAATCAGTTGATTTTTTATTAACTTTAAAGCTTTTCACTCTAAACTTGATCTTCAAAAATACTAGGTTCGATTAGGAAAACTAATTTCATAAACTTAAAGCAAACTTTAATGACTGAATTCGTAAAAATTTTTAAAAGTACCTATTATATATATTTTTGTACTGTCATCAAATAGTTTTTAAAAATTCATGTGTAATACTTGCTTTAAGGATAGCTTTAATAAAACTTAATTGAGGTTGACTATACAAATATTCTTAAAATTCGTTCAATTTTTTACATAGATACTACTGGTCAAAGAACATGTTTGTATTGCTCGCTAAATCTTCTATATTCGAAGGTAAATATTTATTGAACTGGGATGTGTGCAATGAAACATTAAGTTTCCGAAAATGTTTTTTTTTTATGTAACTATTAGTGCGCTATTTGTCATCCACATCAATACATATCATAGGTTTCTCTATGGGTATATTTTTACTATAAATGAAGTTTTTCTGACAGTAAAAGTACCTTCTGAAAATAAAGAATTAACTTCTACAAATTTTTTACAAACTTATCACTACTTTTAAGAAATGTTTATTTTGAAAGCTTTCTAATATTTCGACACATTGAACAGTGAAAATATCAGTGTAGGTATACTTGTAAATAATAGAAAAACGAAGAAAGAATGATATTGTCTATTTCATAAATCGCCCCACTTAAAGAGCAAAGAACCTGTTGGATTCTTTCTCAAATGAACACAGTTTATAATTTTTATTTTTTCCCCTTGAGAAATATTTCCCAACCCGTTGTTAAACAGACGCTCTCAATAATACATGATAGTCGCCAACCCAACGTCGTCGTAAAAATTGGGCAAGAAAGAAGTGTTCTTTTGATAAAGTTGATTATTAAATATATATAAATTGCTCTAATGTCTAACTATCGTTCAGGCCCTCCTCCAGTTACTTTGAGCTTGGATTTTTAGCTTCCCCAAGCTACATTTCTTAACAAAATCGGAATAACATTTTAGTTGAAGCGAAATATGTACTACAAGTTGCATTGCAATAGGACAGTTTACAAGCTGTTGCTTTTCCATAAGAAACAGTAAGCTACGTAGAAATTAGGATAGTGCATTTTTGTTTCATGGATTGGGAAGTATCTCCCGAAAGTTTAGTCGAAACGCAACAATTTACTTAGAAAAACAAGGTAGGTTTAAAATTTTGGGGGGTGGGAGATCTACAGGGTGCAAGGACCTTCCATTCGTAAATGAAAACAAAGTAAGTGGACTTGGGTTCCTATTTTGCATACACTAACATAAGTGAGTCCAAAGTTTTAATCATAAGGTCTTTCAAATCTATATATAGGAAACGGCTCCAGAATAAAAGTCTTTTTACTCTCATCGTGCATTACAAACATCATTGAATCAACACAGTTGACAGCTGTATTATTTATTGTAGATGTGACAAGCTATAGGTAATTTAGAATTTGAATTTCTCTTTTCGTTCAAGATGCATACCAGAGGCACGTAACACATAAAAACATTCAGACGTTTTCTTGTCTAATTCTAATATTTTCAAGTTAACTAATTACAAAAATTTAAATTTTTTTTTTTTAAAAATCCACTATAAAAAATAGGAAAAAAAATTTCCCTTCCAAATTTAATTAAATGTATAAGGAAAGAAAACTCATTAAGTGAATGGAAAAATTATTCCTAGGTTTTCTGCGGATTTTGAAGTAGTTTTTTTTTAGTTTTATTATTTTATTTTTTTCCTCTTTTCCTTTTTAGTCTTAAGGTATTCTCAAAAAATTTACTTTTCTAAGATTTTTTTTTTTTGCAAACTCGCGAAGCATTTTTTATATATATATAATTGAATTCATCCTCACAGAATATCATACACAATTTTTCGATCACATAATAATTCTAAAGAAAAATGGTCGAGGAAATTTCTAAGAAAGAATGATTACTTTTTTACACTCATAAACATCTTTTCTCAACTCGGCAGGAGAATGTCGTTGTTCTAGTACATTAAAATCATGAAGAAAAATTATCAAATAAATCCGTAAAAAAATTCAAGTAAATTTCTAATTTCTACCCTCATAAAAGTTTTGATCAACCCAGGCTTCGTAGTTGTGTGGAGCTCAAGTTTCCCAGTTTTTACTTGTTTTTTTTTTAATGTGTGTGCGATTGTATCTCATTTTGCTTTTCACTTTCTGTCCTTTGTTATCACCTAGTCCTACGAGATATTTTAGAGGTTTTCGGCTTCACACAAATTCTTTACAAATTTTATACCATATCCGTATTACTGTTTGTTATATGCTCGTAGCTCCAGATTGCGCTAAATATTTGTCATTTATAATTTTATCTTTTTTATACTAACTTATTCTGTTCTGTTCGTTGCAAATGATTACATACAGTTGAATCTTCTTGTTCATGTGGAACCACTTTTTTGTAATATTCATTATCTAAATGTACCCAAAATGTATCCCTTTCTGCGTTTTTTGCAATTTTTCTGGAACATAGCCAGTGAAAAAGCGCATTCCCTTAAAGATGATTCCTACTTTCTGATATTTATTGAACTTTTTCGCTAGATATGCTTAAGAAAAGGTGCAAAAAACGAAGAAAAAGCAGAAAGGCTTACATTTTGGATACAGAGCGTGATATGGAAAGCTTTTGGAATTCTTTAATCCAATATGAAAAAATTTAGGTTGATCTCTTGTTTTTTGATAAAAACAGTATAGTTAAATAAAAACAAAAACGGGTTGAAATTCCGAAATTTTATCTGTGTTGAGTCATAACTTCAAAACGGAGATGAGCACGGGAAAAATTTATAGACCATTGGAAACGTCCAAAGATTATCTATCTAACAAATTTTAAATAAACGGTTAGGACCCGCCTCCCATCCATACAATTTCTTGCTTATCTAACCATGACCTATCCATAGCCTTCGGGTCTCAGACCATACGGGATACCCTATATAACATATATAAAATTATAAACTTAATTTAAAAATACTGTTCCGGTACAACGAATATGCTTAAATTTATATTTATGTTGTTCAGTCAAAAGTACATATTTCCAAAAATGGATTTTTGAAGTTATGTACATATAAATTGAAAAAAATTCTCTGTCACTCCCAGCAGGAATTGGAAGCATCACAGTATGCAAGCGGAAGCTCTAATCAGAAGGCATGGCTTTTCGTTGGACACCTCATTTCGTTTTAACCTTACATGTCATTAGTAAGAAGTAATGGAAAACCTTTTCTATCGCTTCTTCCAAGCTACCATTGGAAGGCATGTCAATTTTTTCCGTTGAGTTCCCTTACACCAAGTTTCAATGCGACTAACATGGAAGCAATTGAGAAAAAGTACTTTGCTTCCACAAGGCTGCCATTGGAAGGCCTGACAATTTTTCCCGCGGTGTCTGTATTAGAACTATACTGTACTACACAACGATTAAAATGATGGATCCAAAATGCATAACTTCAACCAAAAAGTGAATATTAGTTCGGTTAAAAGCGCACGACTTCGTAAGTAGCGCAAAGTAAATTTTTGGAGATATGTACGTTTGACTAAACACCATAAGTAGATATATTTTGGTAAATGATATTATAATTAGTTTTAAATTACTTAATCCAAAAAGTGTTTAAAACGGAAAGAGCAACGAGCGTTGATTGAATATTGGTTATCTATTTTAAGTGCGTGTGGTTTTCTGAATCATTCTCTTGGATTTTCTATTTGTGGTAAAAGTTCTTATAATACGGAAAAGAAAAACTAGCGGAAATTGACTGTGAACAAATTTATAGCTATTAGCAGACCAAGTTATGTATGTCACTGGTAGCACGAATAAAATACCACACATATACATATATCTAAATGGATTTTGTGCAGAATTTTTTAGGTACTCAATGACATCCATTTCTGTATGCAGCCTCTGTATTGCACATGCAGCAGGATAGGATACAAACTATGAATCAAGGAAAAACAAGAATCCCTTCTCTAAAACACTATTAAAATAAACCTTAGTTATTTTCTGGGCATGTATGTAATATGGCCAATAACTATATCTAGTGGCCAATTACTGTACACATTATTCACATATACACATATAGTTTAGATTTTATCTCGACATCGATTCAATCCTTCAACTCTGCAGGGATGCGTGCATCAAACATGTACTAAAATTACTTATGTACATACCGATATATTAAAAGCTGAGTCCCCATTTTTACTCCACATTTATCTATCTATCTCTGTACCTGTAGAATTGAAGTGTTTAAAGAAAATTTTAATTACTCGTGTATTTCCGTTAATTTCTAGTCATATCGACATGCTCTAGTTCGTTTAAAGTAGGTACATCGTTTCGATATCCATTGTATGTGCCTGTGTCGACAAGTTATTAACATGTGTAGATTTAGCTCGCGCTTTACCAACAAAACAGCAAAACAATTTGTTAGTCGTGTACTGGCATGGCGTATTTCTACTCGTTTAACGAAATCATCTATCCGCTGAGTCACTCGACTGCATCCGCATGCGCATCAAGGCTAGTAGGTTTAATTCTCTTTTTTCATCTTGATTTTTCGTACATTTCTGAACAATCTGCAGACAAACATTATGTGTACATAGAGAGTTTCCGCTTCTCGTTTCGAATATGCTAACAGACTGACGGATTTTTACTGACTGTTTTTTTTTGTTTTTTTTGTCAAGAGGTTAATGATACTTCTCGCCTTGTAGGTAGAGTTTCCGTTGCATGCATCGTTATCAACAGAGTTACATATGTGCTATATTTGCATGGGTTGGTCTTATTATACAATTACAAAGTGAATTTCAACAAAAAAGTGAAAGGATTGGCTTTTAAATAATTAATTTCCAAATCAAGTATGGCAGATGAAGAGAGGGGTAGTAAGTAATTTTTTTTTTTTTTTTACTTACACATATTGAGTTGTTGTGTACATTATAAGAGTGTCTCCGTTATACGTAGATATTTTACATATGATGGTAGGGGGATAAACAAAACATGCTATGAAAGGGATGATATTAAAATTCATATAGCTCAAAACGTAGGAAGGGTTAAAGATGCTTCTTTGATATATACATGACCTAGATAAATAATTCTTGAGCTTTCCAATGGTCCATAGCTTTTTCTCCTCCTTCTCTTTGTTACGGCTTGTATATAAACTCAAAACTGTAACAACTCTTTTTCTCAAAACACGCGTCATCAACATAAGTTTTTTTTATATCGAATTTAATAAGTCCGAAGTCTTCAGTCTAAAATGCTCGCAAAATATAATCCTCAGGGTTTTTTGCCCTATTTCGTAAGCTATCAAACGAAAATTACTTAAAAACCACAGAAGGAAATTGCCTTCCCTTAGCATGTATTGAAATATTTCCTTTGATAAAGAAGCACAAAATACCTACATAAATGCTGCATTCAGGTACAGAATTCGATAATCTTATTCTACAGGCTTTGTATTTATTTGTAAAATAATATTTAAATGAGTAAAACTGAGTTAAATTTCACTCCACAAAATGGCGGCGAGCCTTGGCTTCCGTACTTGGGATCCTTCGATCTGTGTTGCATGTGTTTTTATTACCTATGGTTATTGAATTCTGAATTCAAATAGTTTTGAAAGACTGTGAATTAAAAGATCTTCAATTCGTAAATTCGGATTTGTTCACACTTGTTGCGGAATAGTTTCATTTCATTTCATAGAACATTAACCAAAATATATAAATTTTTGGTTTTTGGTATAGGTACTACCATATATGGAGAGGTCAAACAAACCAACTCTAGTTGATATTCAGTGTATTCTGGTGAAATAATATTTAGCGTGACGGCTGAACGACATAAAAGATTCCTACCAAAAATTCTATTACAGTAAAACCTATCTAAGCCGGAATACCTTGGGACTATAAAGAAATTCCAGTTTAGACAGGTTTCCGACTTTTAGAGGTTCCAAACAAAATTTATTTTAAAACATTTATTTAATAAGTAGGTACTTAATGGTAAATGTACATTGTATATAAAAGAAGAAAATGTAACAAAACCATAATTCAAGAATCTATGCCAAAACAAAAACATAACAAAATGAAAATACAAATATACATTAGGGTCGCATAGAAAATAATTTAACTTTTTTATGACGTAATAAAATCGCGAAAATTGGTTTGTTTCAAACTTTTATGAAGGATTACGCTATAAACTTCTTTTATAGATAAATAAGTATTCGGAAGAATCTTATTCCCGACGTTAATTGCATAATTGCGAACAGTTTCCAGAGCGCGTAATACTTCAGAAGCGGAAACAGACGAGTTTGTTGAAGCATAGATGGCATAAGAACTATAAGTCGCATAGCATACCGTAGAAAAGTATACATATTTTAAATGGCTAGTCCATTCTGGAATAGACCAGAACATGTTTCTGAGGCACCGAGAACAAATGTTGCTTTAACAGCAGTTTTGTATAAATTTGGTCGACTGCCTCAACATGGTAGGTGCGGGAAAATATGAATCACTCGACGTAACTATCATTTTTCTTTTCATGTCGCTGTACTGATTAAAGTACGGAATGATGCACAGGGACCAGGGACGTAAATGTTACTTCTTTCTTGTCTCGTTTTTGGAAATACTTTTTATTTTGCTGTATTTATTAGGATTTGATTTGATTTAAAAGAAACAACAACTTTATTAAATTATTTGCCCCTGAGCCTGAGAGTAATTTTTTGTAATGGTATTGCATGACGGTTTTGCACCAAACCAACTAAATATTCTCCTATCGAACTTAACAATTTTCCTAGAAATTTACAATTCGCCCTATCTTTGACATACCAATAATATACAAAGTCTAGACACGTAGAACAACAATATGCAACGCTTTTCGTGCACAAAGGGTAAGCCAGCCATTCCTCGCTCCATACAAAATCACCATTACCACGACCCGATGAAGGTAGGGCCACAATTTTTTCTTAGAAATTTACTGGAAATTTCTTTCTTTTGAATTTTCATGCATTGGCCGAGAGCTCTAATATAAAATCAATGATGCCGCGACCTGATGGAAGGAAGGCCGCAATTTTTTCCTAGAATTTATACGCACTTTTGGAGGGCGACAACAATTGCTATGAGCGTAGACGCGTAGCGAAGCAATAAGCAAAAAATATTCTAGTAAATTTCTAAGAAAAAATTGCGGCCTTCCCTACATCAGGTCGAGGCATTGTTAATTTTATATTGGAGCGAGGCACTACTCCGCATGTTATTAGTTTGTGGCTATGTCCTTTGCCGACGTCTTGTATGCATTTGCACAATAAAATGCTTCATTCTCGTACACAAACTTTGCGATACCTTTCCTTTACTTTTCTATTCGTAGATTATGCTCGTCTCAAGCGACCGATGCCATGCCAGCACAGCAGCATCTATTGAGTGAGGATCGCTGTGAGTGCGTTTACGCCCCACCTACCGCACCGAATATGTTGTGCTGTACATCATTCCTTTAGTTTGATCAGTACAGCAACATAAAAAGAGAAATGAAGATAGGTACGTCGAATGATTCATATTTTCCCGCATCTATCACGTTGAGGGAGTCGACCAAATGTATACGAAACTGATGTTAAAGGAACATTTGTTCTCAGCACCTCTGAAACATGTTGTGGTCTATTCCGGAATGGACCAGCGGTTTAAAATCTGTATACTTTTCTCTGGTACTGTATGCGATATCTAGTTCTTATGCCATCTATGGTTGAAGTTATGTAACCGATATCTTCCTCCGGTGAAATATTCATATGTTCATGTAAAGTTTCAATATTTTCGGTCTCAGTTGAATGTTTACATAATTGGTAACGTTGACATCTTCAATACCTGCCCTTACCATTAATTGGAAGAGTTTGGTGCAGCATTTCCACTATCTCTGGTTTCGACAGTATTAACTTGGAACCCACATTTTTTGAAACAGCTCGAAACACAGTTTGAAGGAATACTAGATATTGCGGCATGTATCTATAATGAATCGCATCAAGGTAAAATATTGTTTTTGATAGATCGTGAACGCTGCCACAGATTTCCATAAAAGATATTAAATGGCACAGAATCTGATTTCTGTAGTATAGCTTTCAAAGCATTTAATAACTTCTGCATCCAAAGTCTGATACGCACTATGGTTTGAAAAAACCAATGTTATGTGACTTAATCAAATTCTCGGATGAGATGTTGCGTTCTCCAGAAATAAGCAAATATGGCGGTCTTCTTTCTGCATTCTGCTGTTCGACACCAAAAGCCACTCTTCCATTATTGAAGATGTCATCAACGCTTTCTTGTTAGCTTTCCATAAAGCAGAAAGATTATTGATGCCCATATTCTTGAAACAGCGTGGTTTTAAAATATTACCAATCTACTAATAGCTTTTCAAAAGAACCGTCAGCAAAAGAACATAAAAAAACAATTAGCTTGCCATTTATACATTTTTCGCCTTTAAGCTTTAAAGTTTCATTTCTATTGGCAATATTTTTTAGATTGTAATTTTTTGTTAGCTCCTTTAGATTATCTTTCCACTCTTCAATCGTAGTATGTGATATAGTACATCATTAGTTTCTCCACAAACTTTAGTAGCAAAAGTCAATAAATTCCTTTGCGAAAACTCTTCAGCCAACCATTCGATGCATTAAAACCAGGAATATTTAAGAGGAGTCAGTACCAAGATTTGCAAGTTTCATACATTTTTCAACGCGAATTTCTGGCAAACTAAAGGATTTTCCAATAAGAGGTGTTCTTTTAATTAGCCCACTATTTCGGTAGATGTCACTTTTGGAGCTGTCATTTTTTGACATTTGACAAGTAGAAACTACGCCATTAATAAAAATGTAACGATACACGATTCAACAACGCATTGAAATTATTAAAATTCACTATAAAAATGGTGAAAATGTGACAGAGACGGCACCTTGTCGGACCGCAATACAGAAATTGGTAGAAAAATTCGAGCTGGGACAAGTTAGTGATGTGAAGAATAAAACCCGTGCACGTCGCTCAAGAACAGCCGAGAATATTGCTGCTGTAGCCGAAAGTGTTGAAGAAAACCCAGGTTTGTCCATTCCTCGTCGTTCTTTGCAATTAGGCATTCCACAAACGTCATTACACCGTATTTTGCATAAAGATTTGGGTCTTAAGGCTTAAAAAGTTCAGTTAACACAAGGACTCAAGCCGGCCGATCATCAACAACGTCGAGTCTTTGCTGATTGGGTCCTTGAAATGCATGAAAATGATCCGGAATTCCATCGAAAACTCATCTTGAGTGATGAGGTCCATATATGGCTTCGTCAACAAGCAAAATTGTCGCATCTGGGGCTCGGAAAACCCAAGAGTTATTGTTGAAGCCTCTCTATCCTCAACGTTTGACTGTTTGGTGCGGTTTATGGTCCCGCGGGGTCATTGGACCTTACTTTTTCGAAAATGAGGCTGGAGCAACAGTTACGGTGAATGGATTGCGCTATCGACAGATGATTAATGATTTTTTATGGCCGGAATTGGATGGTATTGATCTGGACAACGTTTACTTTCAACAAGACGTGCCATACAAGCAACGAAACCATTGATCTCTCGAATAGGAGATCACAATTGGCCACCAAGATCTTGTGACTTAACACCTTGCGACTTCTTCCTTTGGGACCACGTGAAAGAGAAGGTCTACGCCAACAGCCCAGTGTCGATTCAAGACCTCAAAGATGGAATTCGTGAGGCTATCGAGGACATAAGGCAGCCACTTTGCGATTTGGTTATGGAAAATTTCATGAAAAGGATATGGTTCTGTAGGCGTGGTCGTGGTCGTGGTGGTCATTTGGCTGTTGTTATTTTCCATTATTGACGGCATACCTTCCGATCATTTATCTCAAAAAATGGCATTTTTCTTTGAATATCAAAATAACACCTCTTATTGGAAAACCCTTTATTTGTACCAGAATAATGATTTATATCTTGAAGGTAATGAAGAAGTCTAGGAAATAACGTCGAGAAAAATAAAAAAAATTATTGCAATGGAGATATTATCTCGGAAAATTATAAAAAATGTTAAAAATTGATTTTTTTCAAATCGAATTCCTGTTAGTAGGTATTCTCATTTATTTAGATTGTGACTATTTTAGAAAGATAAAGCCTAAATCTAGCAAATAACGTCGAGTTTTTTCATTTTTAGTGGCGCTTTTTTTAATTATTTGACTCTAATAGTATTTGTCTTTTCTCTCGATATTTCACAGACGAGAAATTGCAATATTTCGTTGAAAGCTGTAGAAATATAAAGTAAAATAGCATATTTAACAATTATGGCAAAATAAAATTTAGGAGAGTTCATTCTCGTTAAAAAATGTCAATTTCTTTGAACTGCAAGTTTTCATTTCCGTCTTAAATTGTCGCATGTTTGGTTTCTACCTTTCACGCTAGATGTCTCTAATGTGACTTATGGTCTAAGTCTACGCTAATTTTATATGAATTTTCATACTTTCAGGACACAAACCTACGTATAGTAAGTTTTATTGCCTACAGGCTCGTTGTTATCTAAATTGAAATTTGTGCTGAGTACTGACTCCTCTTAAATTTACCAAAATTTCTCTGGCGTTTTCCTGTACGATTGAATGAAGACCGGTAAATTTTTAGAGTGTGCTAACACAAACCATTGATATGTCCTTATGTTCACTTCCTCATTTTCTGTAGTTTTTAAACGTCGTCGTACTTGCGAATTTTGGTTTTTTAGCCATTCTTCTTTGAACTGGAATTTCTTTTTCAAAATGTCGTAAATTTGAGTTTTGCCTACATTGGTGTTTCAACTGAAGTTGTTCCACGGATAAATTGTTGTATTCACTGTCCTCAATTACGCCTACATATTTTCCCCATTAGTGTTAATGTCTTCATTCTTCTCAGCGATTTTCAAATTTTTATTCGATTACTCTATCTGTTACTCTTTAATTTATTTTGAACGAAATTGAAAATATCTAGCGATCCAAGCCAAACTTCAATCTATAAGTCACAACTTCACGTTTGATTCAAACAGACACCACCTGTTTAAGACATTAACAGGCGGAATCTCACTCCAACGTACTTTCACGAAAACTAGTTACTTACTTAGCAGCAAAAACTGTGACTGATAGATTTTCCGGAATAACGAGGTCTCCGGCTTGTGCAGGTGCCTACTTAGACAGATTTCACTGTACATATAACCTTCTAGACCGTAATGCATTAAAATTATAAGTTTAATTTACTCGAAAGATACATCAACTCAGCTACATACATATTATCTTATCTTTACGAGATGAATATAATTGGAATATGATATAACCTCTGCTTCAACTCATATCACCTCACAAATATCAAATCCACACAAATGCCATCAAGTTCTTGCTTTATGTAGGTAATTTTTCTTCCACCATTGCCAAGCACAGCATTGTTAATTTTGGTGTCAACAGCTTTTAAGCGGCCTGATAACACTTCATTATTAAAATTTGATGAAAAATTAAAGCTGAAGAAGATCAACAACAAAGGAGGGCTAAGAACACTTCATTTTCCGATATAGAGTAAACAGACAAACATCCGGTTTATAAAGGGAACATTTCAGAATTAGAGCAAAACAATGATATCGTGTCGAGGCTTGTAGCAAGGGTCGCTTTAGCTGCCGTATCTTTCGATTTCGGAATTTTGTCTGTGGGCCTCCTGTGGTCCGTGGGCGATGTTCTTGTTGCTCATAATATAGAATATGTCTGCCCCTTGCTTTTAGCTCTAAATCGTTTTCATGTTTGCTTACAAGTAGGCAACTAGGCGCCTTGTTTCCAAAAGCAAGGACAAGGAGTGATTCTTTCGTTTTAAAGTATTAACATTTTGGCAATTCTCCAAGTTTACTAATCGCTTAACAAATTCTTCCTTAAAGGTTTTTCCAAGCCATATGAATACATTCACATACCTAAATTGACCTAGGGGACCTGGTTAAGAATTACGATTTAACTAAATAATGAATTCCACAAACTAAAACGAAAGTCACAGAACATGTTAGGGTGATCGAAATAAACCCAAGTTGGGGGGGGGGGGGGGGGGGTAAAGCACGTTCCGGTACTTGTATTCGTTAGGGAAGGCTCGTAAACAAGAGGATTCTTGAGACGTTCTATACGTGTTTCATGTAGAAAGTCATCTAGACAGGAATAAATTCAAATGCTTTAAGGACACAAACTAAAGCCTTGACGTCCTTCGTGGGCAATCAAAACCGTCTAGACTAGAACACATCTTATTCTAGACGCACGAACTGAGTTTATAGTAATATAACTGAATTATATCAACTCTCCCTTCACAAGCACACATTTGTTTGTTGTTTTGGTAAATAATGCATGGCAGTAACTAAACTTTATTGGTTCTACCTGCACAAATTATGTAAATAAATTCCGATTAAAAATATATCCAAAGCATAAATATTTGTTGCCATTTGCTATCGTTGTCATAACATTCGCTGCCGTGTAAATAATGCTTTTGCTGAATCTCGTCCATATTCGGAATGATGACACTTTGCAATTTACGTATCCGGGCATAGGTGCTACATATGTACCCCAGTTGCCTGGTGATATTGTTCCTTCTGCTGATGTGAGCACGTTCAGTATAATCAGAGTTCGTTTAAAACAATTTAAAAAGGCGCCACCACTTAGCCTTTATTGGCACGCGAAGCATTCAACATTTTTCAAAACAGAAAAACAAGAGTATGAGAGCGCAATATAATTTCCTTTCAGATAAGCGAAGTTGTGGTCGTGATAAAATAACTCATGTTATGCTGACACTATACTCTTGCTGTTTTTTTTTTTCTAAGAAGGTTGTTCACCTTGAAAGAGTTATATGTTGTAGTTTTTTTTTTTTTTTTTTTTTTAAGTAATTGAAGGTGAAAACGACTGATTTGGTTGGGTTAGATCAATAAAATCACATAAAGGTTAAATAATTCGAAAAATAATAAAAAATATGGTACATAAATGATTCAGGTTCTAGCAAATAGGAAAGTTGTATGGATGGAATGATGGGTAGATATACTCCCAAAAACGATTGTATGGAAAATTATTCTTGTCACATTATCTCTTATCGATCTCCTCAGTAGTAGCTAGTTTCGACCTAGTTTGGCTATTATTAAAACGCAAATATAGTACCTATACATACTTTGAAGTGACATCTTACACTTTTTATAGGGTGTATCGTTCAGTAGTTATAGAATGATTTTTATTATCATTGTAGATTACGGATGATCCTCTTTTTTTCATTTCACCACCTCGCAATTCCTCACTCCATATTGCAAAATATCTTGTCCTCCTATACCTAGTGATCTTCGTCCTTTTAGTATACTTGATTTACTTGCTAAAATAACAAAAGAATCACGTACAGACAAATCATCCCGACTCCCAAAGATCACATGTGATATCAATAATAGTAATAAGTACCTACAAATTGCTCTAGATTTCAGTAAGGCCTTTGATTTCGTGAGTCATCCTAAATTGGTTTCCAAACATTATACTAAGTATGACTTTTCTTTGCCTCCTATTGAGTTAATAGTCGTCTCACTTCCAAATTGCGGTGCTGACTTTCATTTCTGTTTCGATGTACTTCTTCATTGGCTTATCTCAAGGATCGGTCTTAGGCCATCTTCTTTTTCGATATAAATGACCGTAGTTCTATTCTTCTGTAGATTTGTATGCCAATGTTGTTCAACTGAATATTAAACGATCAATTGCACTGGTTGAAGCTTTATTGCTTACATCTGTAATGATTTACAGCACTAGTCGGTGGATTTTCGCAAGAAACTTACCATGATTTTTATTTTCCATCATTTTACTACAGAAGCTTTGTTTTTAGAAAACTGGACACGATTTGCCAAAGTTTTGTTACTATAACCTTTAAAATCGTCACACGTTATATTAACGGAACACTCTTGTTTTTGTGAAACACTCTTCATCTCTTAAGTCATTGTACATTCATCTCTTAAGTCATTGTACAGGGTGGGCCATGAATTTGTTAAGAGGAGTCAGTACCAAGATTTGCAAGTTTCATACATTTTTCAATGCAAATTTCTAGCAAACTATTTGTAGCAGAATAACGATTTATATCTTAAATTAAAGGTAATGAAGAAATCTAGTAAATAACGTCGAGAAAAATAAAAAAAATGCATTGGAATAGAGATATTAGCTCGGAAAATTGTAAAAAATGTTAAAAATTGATTTTTTTCAAATAAAATTCCTGTTAGTAGGTATTCTCATTTATTTAGATTGTGACTATTTTAGAGAGATAAAGCCTAGATCTAGCAAATAACGTCGAGTTTTTTCCTTTTTAGTGGCGCATTTTTTAATTGTTTAACTCTAATAGTACTTGTTTTTTCTCTCGATATTTCACCGACGAGAAATTGCAATATTTCGTTGAAAGTTTTAAAAATATAAAGCAAAATAGCATATTTAACAATTATGTGCAAAATAAAATTTAGGAGAGTTAATTCTCTTTAAAAATTTTCAATTTCTTTGAACTGCAAGTTTCCATTTTCGTCTTAAATTGTCGCATGTTGGGTTTCTGTCTTTTACACTAGATGTCTCTAATTTGACTTTTGGTCTAGGTCTAGGCTAATTTTATATGTATTTTCATACTTTCAGGACACAAACCTACGTATAGTAAGTTTTATTGCCTACAGGCTCGCTGGCATCTAAATTGAAATTTTTGCTGAGTACTGACTCCTCTTAACATTGAAAAATATTATAAAAAATAAACTATATGAATTGTTATAAAAATTATTTATTTACATGATTACTAATACACGGGAAACTACGTTTTAAACATAATTTATGCTTCCACCGTCTCGGCTTTGGCATTCTTTTAAAAATTTTCGAAGGCTCTTCGGCAAAGAGAGCGTGAGATTGCAGACAACTCTTTCTTAATCTTTGTGTACACACGATTCTTCAAATATGTCTATATAAATAAATCTGCTGGCGTCAAATTGGGACTCCTGGGGGGGCCACGGGATCTTGCCTCTCTTAAAAATCAGCTTTTTCAGAAACATTTCTTTAACAACCGGCAGGAAACGTTGGAGGTCTGGCAAGTGTAGTAGCTATCAAATTCCTTTAGCTATGGTGCCAGGAACTCCCGTAACATTCTTACACAGTCGTTAGAGTTAACAATGACCGTATGATCGCGAACTCTTTAAAAAAAATTGGGCCCAATGATTCCTCTAGCTGAAATTGCTGCCCATACAGTGCCTTAGGTGAATGTAGGGGGCCTTTAATGTTTATCTTTGGGATTTTCGCTGCTCCAATATCTGCAGTTCTGTTTATTAACGGGCCCCATTAAGGTGGAAATGGGCTTAATCGAAAAACAATATGTTGTCAAAGTTTCTGAAACAAGCCAATATTTTTTCGGCATACAACATGCGTAAATTTAAGTCATTCGGCTTTAGTTCCTGTATACTAACTGGATCTTGTATGGATATAATATCAAATCCAGTTTCAAAACACGGTTCAATGATGTGCGTGATATTCCTAATTGAGCCGAACGCTTGCGCGTCGATAAATTTTAATCGCGTCGAATGGAAGCGGAAACTTTTCACACGTTCTCTTCACTTCGAGAAGTCCTTGGGAGGCCGCTGGTTTGTTTCACATTTAGTATCGATCCCGTCTCTTCAAATTTCTTTACTGATTTATTTATTAAAACAGCACTCGCACACTGATATGATATGTAGGAATTGTTGTACCAATGCAAAAGAATAATCTAATTTAGTTTCTGTTTTCAATTTGCACATACAAATACTCGCATTGTGTGTATAGCATTAACTGTATATATATATATATTTAGTCTGCATTGTTATCGGTAGCCAACGGTACCCGTATCACCAGGTTTTGAATATTCAGCCTCAGCGACAAGAAAAATTAGAGAGATTTTAATCAGACTGTAATAAACGCTCGATCAGTAAAGTACGTGTTTCACTTTTTTAAAATCGCCCAATAATTATTCCTCTTATAATTATCAGAAGTGGGATCTGATCCGAAATAATTTTGATTTTTTTTTTACATTGTTGAGTTTTGGTATTTTGCATACAGATTTTGTGAATCTGGTAGTTTTTGCTTTATCGTGGTTCATTGTTGCGTGATTAAAAGAATAATAAGTTATTCAGCCGCGCACGTGTTAAGCTTGTTCGGGATTAAATTGTAGAACATAGGTGATCCAATTTAAAACCAAATAAAACAGATCTCAGTGATCAAGAAGATTTTGTATAAGTGCAAGTTTTTATATTGTGATCGTCTGATCTTTGTGTTTCTGACCATCTGAGAAAATGGAACCACGTGTTGAGACCTTTTTGCAAAACGCTACGGTTAACCAACTTAAAGAGAAGCTAAGTGAATTGCAGCTTTCTTCAACAGGAGTGAAAAATGAATTGAGATTGAGATTGGAAGAAACTGTTAGAAAGCTTACAACTAACCAAATCAACCAATATTTCCCAGTAAACCATGTGCTCCTTGCGACAGGTGGTGGAGATGAAGTTATGAGTCCTGAAAATACAGTGGAAAGTGGAAGCGATGAAGATTTGGATGCAGAAATTGTAAAGTTACGGCAGAAATTGCAGAAACAAAAGGAAATCGCTGATTTAAGAAAACAATTGTCCGAACTAACGGAAAATGTGGAGGCAAGTAACATTAAATCTGTGTTTCAATTTAAGGACGTCGAGGAATCATTAATAAATTTTTCCGGCGATGATAATCTGTGTATAAAAAAGTGGATAGAAACATTCGAGGAATCAGCAGAAATTCTGTCCTGGGATACAAGAATGCGTTTTGTATATGCCAAGCGGTTAATGATAGGTACCGCAAAAATGTTTCTGAGAACTGTGTCCGTTAGATCATGGTGTGAGTTAAAGAATGCACTTTTACGGGAATTTTCTCGAAATGTTACAACTGCAGATGTTCACAATGAATTGCGAAGTCGGAAAAAGAAAAAAGAAGAAACATTCCAACAGTACGTCTTTATCATGCAGGAAATTGCAGCATTATCAAGCGTGGACGATAGTGATTTGATTCAATATATTATAAATGGCATCCAGGACACACAAATTAATAAGATGCTGTTGTATGGAGCTGACTCGTTATCTGAGCTCAAAAATGCCCTTAGGAAATATGAAAAAATTAAATCTCATTCTTCAACGTTATATGATCAACAAAAACATCGTTCTTCAAATCATACTAGCAGTCAAAATAAAATTAAGTGTTTCAACTGCAACGAGTTCGGACATATGAGCAACCAATGTACTAAACCTAGGAGAATGAAGGGCTCTTGCTTCAAGTGTGGAAAATTTGGACATAATCAGCGTGAATGCTCGTCGAAAACACCTGCAACGCATATTCAAACTATTAGTGGGAATGACACAACACCAGTTCGTCGAGAAGTTGAAAATAATTATGAATTCGTATTAAATTCTAATCCCAATTTTGAATATTTTACTAGGTATACTTTTAAAAATACAGACGATTCTGAAACCTGTGACTGTTCACTGCTGACACTTTTGGATTCCGGCAGCTCTATAAGCCTTTTGCAACAACGTTTTGTTCCAGCATATTTTGTGACAAGGGTTAATTCAGAGGATTACCAATTTTGCGGAATAAACAACAGCTTATTGCAGATTGTAGGTACTATAAATTGTAAGGTTAGTTTAAATGAAGTATCTTGTAATTTGAATTTATTCGTGGTCAAGGATTCTAGTATGCAAATATCTGCTATTTTAGGTAGAGATTTTTTTAAAAAATGTGGTATAAGCTTTAAGTTAAATATAAATGAGCATGACAAAAATAACAATTTAAGTGACATAGGTCCTCACTACCATGCTCGACATTCAATAGATGATAATGATTTTAATAGAGAAATTTTAAATATTAACATTTTTGAAAACAATGATATTGATCGAGCGTTGAACATAAATATTAATGGCAAATTGCCCTATAAAATTAGACAAAAAGTTTGTGACATTGTATATGCAGCTCACAGTGTTAAATTCCAAGATAGTCCTGTCGCGAATGTTCATAATGATATCCAAATGCATATAAAGCTTACAAAAGATATTCCCTTTTATTGCACTCCTCGAAGATTACCTTACGCTCATAGGGTTGAGTTACAAAAAATTATTGACGATCTTTTAAATCGAAAAGTTATACGTGAAAGTAATTCGCCTTATGCTTCCCCTATCGTCTTAGTGCAAAGAAAAAACCGTGAACTAAGAATGTGTATCGATTATCGAGAATTAAACAAATATACTGTCCGCGATAATTATCCTTTGCCACTAATTGATGACCTGTTAGATAGACTACGAGATAAAAAATATTTTTCTATACTTGATTTACGTAGTGGGTTCCACCATGTTAAAGTTGCTCCCGAGTCTATAAAATATACATCCTTTGTAACACCACTGGGGCAATATGAATACGTTAGAATGCCTTTCGGGTTAAAAAATGCTCCATCTATCTTTCAGAAATACGTGCACAATATTTTTAAAGATCTAATAAGAGCCGATAAGCTGTTTTCTTATATGGATGATCTTTTGATTGCGAGTGAAACGTTAGAAGAGCATTTAGATATTTTGAATCAAGTCATTGAGTTAGTTGTGCGAAATTCGTTGGAACTGAGATTTGACAAGTGCAAATTTCTTTATGAAGAAATAAGTTATCTGGGATACATTGTGAATGTACAAGGAATACGTCCCAACCCAGAAAACTTACGGGCTGTAAGTGAATTTCCAGTTCCAAAGTGTGTGAAAGAGGTCCAAAGTTTTCTTGGTCTCTCATCTTACTTCCGGAGGTTCATCCGAGATTTTGCAATTTTCGCTAAGCCACTCTATGATTTGCTAAAAAAGGACAACTCGTTTCAGTTTGGTGAAGTTGAATTGAAATCTTTTATGACGTTGAAATCAAAACTGTTAGAATCACCGATCTTATCAATATATAGCCCTAGTAATGAGACAGAGCTGCATTGTGACGCAAGCAGCGTCGGTTTTGGTGCCATATTGCTGCAGCGGCAAAGTGACGGGAAATTTCATCCTGTTTTTTATTTCTCTAAAAGAGCATCGGATGTAGAGTCAAGATATCACAGCTATGAGCTGGAGACTCTCTCTATCATATATGCATTAAGAAGATTTAGAATATACCTCATAGGCGTCGAATTTAAAATCATAACCGATTGTCAGTCACTTACTCTAACACTAAAGAAAAAGTTGTTAAACCCGCGAATATCACGATGGGCATTAGAGCTCCAAAATTATGATTATAGAATCGAACATCGGTCTTCAAACAAAATGGGTCATGTTGATGCTCTTAGCAGATGCTCGGAAATTCTAATTGTTGAAGAGGGTACTTTTGAATTCGCACTCGCCGCAGCACAACGTCGCGATCCAATTATCTCGAAAATCGCGGCTGATCTAGAGAAAACGGAAAGTCAGATGTATGCAATGATTAATGGTCTTTTATATAGAAAAATTAACGATGAGGTAATGTTTTATGTTCCATAGCAAATGGAAAGGCAAGTAATTCAAACCCATCACGAGTCCTTGTGCCATCTAGGAGCTGCTAAGTGTTATGAATACCTTAAGAGATCTTATTGGTTTCCTAACATGAAGGCAAAGATTAAAACATTTATCGAAAGCTGCCTTAAGTGCGTGTACTATTCCCCAGAATCTGGTAAAGTAGAAGGCGTACTTCATAATATTCCCAAAGGCAATAAACCTTTCGACGTTTTACATATTGATCATTTTGGCCCTTTAGGACCAACCAAAACTAAGAAAACACAAATCCTTTTAGTTGTAGATGGATTCACGAAGTTTACCAAGCTATACCCGGTTGCCAGTACGAAAACTAAGGAAGTTATAGCCTGTTTGGAATCATATTTCGCTTCATACAGCAGGCCTAATAAAATAATTTCAGATCGCGGTACAGGTTTTATGTCGAAGGAATTCTCAGATTTCTTAACGGAAAATAACGTCCAGCACGTTAGAGTAGCTACTTGTTCGCCTCAGTCAAACGGTCAGGTAGAGCGCATAAACCGAGTGTTAACACCTATGCTAGCAAAGGAGACAGACGAAGAGTCAACGGGTAGTTGGAGTGAAAAGTTGACTAAGGTAGAATATGCTTTAAACAATACTGTAAATAGAAGTGTAGGCACTACACCTAGTATATTGCTGTTTGGTGTAAATCAAAAGGGGGTTCATAGCGATAAGATTATAGAATATCTAGAAAATTCCGAAAATAATGTGAGCATTCGTGACCTGGATAAGATAAGAAGCGATGCTGCAGATGCAATTATTAAGTCACAAATTTATAATAAATCCTACTATGACAAGAGGCATAAAACACCTCGGATATATAAGAAAGGCGACTATGTTCTAATAAAAAACGTAGTAACCACTCCAGGAATAAATAAGAAGTTGCTTCCCAAATATAGAGGTCCATATGAGATTGTGGAAGTACTGAGTAATGACAGATATGTTATTAAAGATATAGATGGCTTACAATTAACTAGAATACCCTATAAAGGAGTGTGCTCTCCTGCAAACATGAAGCCTTACGTAACTTTAGAGACCAAGGATGTCAAGCATTGTAGTGAAGAATTAGAATGAAATGTTTAAGAGCTGTAAATTAAATCTTCTTAAAATTATGATATTCACATTCGTATATAGAAAATATGATGTCTAAATAGTTGATAGGTTAATTAACCGATTCGAGAAGTATTGATAATATAAAAATGAAACATTTTCGATAGTATGTACATATATAACTAATATGTTTCTATATTTATGATAACTAAAAGAAGATAAGTAAAGATTTTGAAAGTATACCATAATAAAATGTTAAAGTAATTTTAATATCAAGAGATCTGTATATATTCGTAAATCTGATTTAGGTTCAACTATGTTATGTTCATACTTTAAGTGAATTTGGTAAGTCCAATATTATGTAGTCATGTATATGACGTTCGTTGATTGTTCTTGTTAGTCAAGATTCATGTAATATGTAGATTTTCATATAGTAATGTATTCATGATTATTAAGCTGCAGGCCTTAATTGTAATTCAGTTGCTGATGATACTATGTGTTAATTTTGTAAACTGTTGGCTATTGAAATTTTTGATCGTTTAAAATAATCGGGTCGATTATATATCAGGATGGCCGAATCTGTAGGAATTGTTGTACCAATGCAAAAGAATAATCTAATTTAGTTTCTGTTTTCAATTTGCACATACAAATACTCGCATTGTGTGTATAGCATTAACTGTATATATATATATATTTAGTCTGCATTGTTATCGGTAGCCAACGGTACCCGTATCACCAGGTTTTGAATATTCAGCCTCAGCGACAAGAAAAATTAGAGAGATTTTAATCAGACTGTAATAAACGCTCGATCAGTAAAGTACGTGTTTCACTTTTTTAAAATCGCCCAATAATTATTCCTCTTATAGATATGTCGTGTAAATCGTACCTAGTCAACGCGAAACAAGCGCTTCACAATAATGGGAAAACTGTTATTTAAATAAAATTGCTTTCCATAATAGGTGCGCTGTAGCTCCGTGAACCGTTCCATTATGACTAAATTTTCGAGAAACGCCCCGCACAGCTTGTATTTGCGCGGGAAATCAAATTTAAATATAAACTAATTCATGGCCCACCCTATATATTAAACCTTTTGCAACTTCTAAACATTGTTTGATCAACCCGCCACACTAACTAAGTTATAGCAGCGCCATAGATTTAAAATTTGCTACATTTCACCAAATTTTTGTATCCAATTAGAAAAGCCCAAAGTTACTATGGATGTTTACCTTTCAATTTTAAGATGCAAATCTAAAGGCGTTGCACGTAGATATGTTCTCGAGAATAAACCTTTTATAAATAAAAGAAGGATGTACGCAAGAATTTTTGCATTAGTCGAGGATGAATCTACAGAAAGGTTGGCGGTAAATCAAATTGGGTGATACTAACCGATGTGACGTGTCGAAAGAACGTTTGATCATGTGAAAATATATTGCTGGTTTCCTCGAATGTGGAACAAAGTTAAAAGATATATCGCCTCCTGTATCGAATGACCTTATTACAAAAGACCAGTTGATAAAACCAAAAGAGTACTGCATGCGGTACACGCAGATTATTTGAACCATTTCCTTAAAATAAAACCAAATATACTGATATGAATCAACTGATAACTTCACGCAAAGTATACAATTGCTCGTCTAGTTAAAAATACATAATGTATTTCAAACTTTCCATCTCTGATTAGAGTTATAATTAATCTGGGTACAGATTTTACGTCGAAAAGAATTAACAGATTTTGTGAAAATAATTGAATTCAACATGCTGCGACAGCATCACTTAATCTACATGCAAAAGATCAAAGGGAGAGATGCAATAGCATCAACGTACTTTCTATGATGGATCAACATAAAATATAATAGGAAATTAATTCTAAAGTGGGAAATACAATTCTATCGCTTCGATCCGATTCGTACCTGGAAAAATCATCTGTAAAGATTTGTTTATACTAAACGATGAATGAAAAGGCTTTTGTTGAGGAAATAAAAAAAAAAACATGAATTATACGACAAAAAAAGAATTTTCATGGATGAATGTAAAAAGTAAAGGCAAAACCTGGCAAAATTTCAAAGTCAAGAAATGGGTTGGATCGAATCAAATTGAAATGTCGGAACTGTGTTTGCACTTAACAGAAATAAGTCTAATAAACGAACACCATATAAATTACTTCATGGTTTCCAGTCTAAGAATCCTTTTGGTAGTAGAATCTTACTTGAGTTACATGAGGACGCCACTATCGAAAGTTATCTGGATTTACCTCATACATATACGAGAGATCTTTAATTATGAAAAAAACATAAATGCAGATTTTGTATTAATTTATATGGCATTTATTTCCACCGCAGAATTTAGAAAACTTGATCCAAAGTATAACGGTCCATACATAGTCACTAAGGTATTTGGCAACACGATCATTATCGATCGGTCTTAAAGATCATATTTATTGTAGAACAAACACAATGGAAGTTTGAATTGGTGACGCCTTGCTGAAAAAATGTGAACACACCGTGATCACTTCGCCATTTAAGCTGTGCTCTTTTGTGTTCGCACAACAAGTTAAAACAAAAGATACACAAAAGAACGCCTCATACATTTTCATAGAAGATTTATAAATGAAGAGAACAGTACAAATTGTGGAAATTTTATGTGGAACTCGATGAAAATAAATCACCACTTAAGGCAATAGAAGCTGGTGTCCCCCAAGGCTCCATTTTAGGCTCAACCCTCTTCAATCTCTACACTTCCGACCAACCTCTAAACGAAAACGGGACAACACTCTTATAAGCTGATAACTCCCTCACATATTCCAAAATTTGGCTATAAATAAAGTCAACCTACACCTTAACAAATTAGACTCCTACCACAGAAAGTGGGGGATCAAAATAAATGTCCAAAAATCTGAACTGATTTGCATTCGGAAACCTGGCATTGGGCGAAACCGCCAAGCTGCAAAATCTAAAGCCATTGAAGCCATCTACAACAGGTGAAAAATAAAATCCACACAAAGTGCGAAATACCTGGGCATCAAATTTCATGAAATTTTAAGATTCAATGATCATGCAAAAGCGACCATTAGTAAAGCCAATTTCGCATATAGCTGACTTAGTCCAATAATAAACTTGAAGGACGGCCTCTCTACTCAGATCAAACTTCTGTTGTACAAACAACTCATAAGACCTGTTATTACTTACTACTTCCCCATCTGGCATACTATTTCTCCCACCTATATGGAAAGACTCAGCAAGCTTGAAAGAAAGATTCTTCGAGCTTGCACGGGATTCCATAGACGAGCCAATGGAAAATTCTTTCCCAACAGAGTAGTTTATGAGGCAGCCAACATTACTCCAATCAAGGAGTTACTATTTGAACTGGCGAACAAGCAAGTTCAAAAAATACCAAACCACCCGAACCCACTGATAAACAACCTGCCGGACCTTCTCATACCGGCAAACTTTAACTACCTCTCACCCCTGCTCTTAACAAAGCCCGAGGCTAGAGACATCTACCAGCTAGATGATGGTAGAATAAGTTTCTACGACCATAAAGATGATTACTATCACGGGTAATCACATTTCAGCCACGTTTACTCGAAGAGTTTCTCTGAAGAAAACCAATGCCTTAAGAACCATTGATTACTAAACACTCCCAAAAATCCACATCCTATCCTCTCATATCTCCTTCCTCCGCCATCCTACTAACAACTAACTCCAAAAGGAGAACGAAATGAGGTACGACTGATAAGGCGCATCAGCTGTAATTCAAAAGACGACAACAAAACGGAAAGTTCGAAAGTCACAAACGACATCTGTCAACAAGACAAAAAAGAAGACATCAAACTGAACTGAGGGCTAAAGATGAGCCCCAACGATCAAATAAGGACAAATAGCGAGGGAAACTACGACAAATCCAATAGAAAATTCGGCGCAAAGCACACTTGACTTGACTTGACTCGACAAATTGTTCGCTTCAATCGACAGAACAATTTGTTCTCTCCAGTTTATAGGAGTTCTGGAACAAGGTACACAAAAGAACACAGCTTTAGTGATCACAAAAGATTTAAATGATGAGACCAAAATAAAAATAATACTTATCAATCGACAAGATGTTCTTTTAAATGTGTGGATGTTCTAAATTAATAACGTACACTCAAAAGAACACAGTTAGTATGTGCAAAAGTTATTTTACATCAATTTACCATTCGTATTTATAAATACTCGTGATAATAAATGTGGTAATTAAATTACTTTTATAAATACTTTTTTTTCAGATTTAATTATTTTACAATTATTTTCGATATTTGAATTACTTTTACTCATTGGCCGGGTAGGTACTATTGAAATAATAAATTCTTTGATCATTACTTGGTAATTGCAGTTACTCAGTGGCATCATAGATCCTTATTAGCCTTTTCCATATTTTTTAAGGAAATACCTTGAGAATGCAGTATCCACTGAGCATGGAAGGTATTAGTTTCAATTCCTTATTACTGTTTCCTCTAATAAAATTCGAATAAAATTGTCATACTTCCCTATTATACACTGTATTATTCGCTTAAACGGGGCTTTAGTCTGTTTTTCCATAGCCTAATATCCGGATATAAACTACAATGGATTCCTTATTATGTAGTTTCCGTGATCGAAGCTCTGTCTAAATCACGCTTTTAAATTGTTTATCATAGAATTATCGCTTCGATAACTCTTATAAAATATTCATAAACATTTTATTCAAATAATTATGACGTGAGTAACCATTTAAAATAAAATTGAGTAATTAATACAAAAAAAAAAACACACACACACACACACACATGCCAGTAATTTACTAGATAAAAATTTTTCTAACTACATATACATACATACAAAAGTATAATTCGCTCTACTGCATTTCTAGTATTGCGTGAATGAATACTGTTAGCTCAACCAAAATCGTGTTTCGCTGATGACCTGCTACAGTGAAAGGAAAAGTATTCAAGACTTTCCCATTTAATTCCACGAGGCATTTATAAGTATGTTAGAACTGCATCTAATCACATAAACATTGCATAAAAACTCCACAATGAATGAGCTGTTCAGGAAGAGTTAATTGCATGCATTTTATCATTTTTAATTCAAGTCATAAATTAATTTTTCCCTTATTCATTTCTTCGGTTATGTTGGTGTATATGTACATAATGTATATATGTGCATGTATATGAATGGGCAATGGCGCAGCAGATCTTTTCAAATGCACTCATCGGTTTCAGGTTTTCCTGCTATTGTTTTTATATTTCATTTTTTATGTCACATGTTGAATTAAAGGAAGTAAAATATTCATTTGCATTGTTATTAAATAGAAACTTGTTTTTCTTTTGCTTACAAATCACATCAAGTGTAAAGCACTTAATTTTTTTTCTATCTTTCTTGCACTCATCTTCGTCAAATATAAAGTTTACGTTAGATTGTGTCATTAAACTATAATAACAAACAAAAAAGTAAGACTTTAATAACCGTAACTAACTCTTTCAAAGAACATAGCAAACAAAACACGATTTTTTTTTATTAAAAATGTCAAAATTATTATTACCAGAAGAATTACTTAACTTCAGAAATATTATTACAAAACTGAGTCTAAAATGATTTTTTTTTCTTTCCAGATGATTTTAACGAGCATCCATTAAACGAGTTCTCGAGACACTCCATCATTAGACCACAAATACATCATGGACGACATAAAAGAGCCATCACTACGACACAGGAAGAGGTGAGAAACAGAAGCATTAATTAAATCTGACTGAATCATCATTCTAGATGAATTAAGACTGAATTTACCTGCGTCACATAGCAGATCTTCATCACTTCTGACATATGGGATGAATCATTTCCCTTGTAGGTACCTAGAGAATACCATGTCATACCTAAAGTGAATATTGAAAATGAACTTACATCTGTCAGTGCCAACTATGTAAAGTTATTACGAGGGTGGAATATGAAGCTGTGCATAATCTTTTGTTAGTCGATGTGATGCAAGTGAGTGTCAATCGATAAAGGGTTTCCTGTTGCACTGAACGGATGCTCTGCTAATATATAAGGAGTTAGAAATATGTTCATGATTTTGTTGAATATATATATAGACTTGGGTACTCATAGAAATTTTCTCAAGGGCGTGTAGGTATGGTAAGTATAACTAGAAAATATATATGTAGCTATAAAATGTTGGTATACCGAGGTAAAAATTGCACCCAAAAATTTTTCTTCTTGGGTAGGTACTCACGTCGGTATCCAACTTTTCTAGCCACGTAGCATGGTTCAGCCACAAATTCTGTATATTTGTGAAATTTCGTCGCATTAGGATTTGAAGATGATGTCTCTTAAATGGTGACCTCCAGAGTTGATGCACATTTCAGCCCTATTTATGACATTTTCCATAACTTGCCGTAACACTTCCTGCGATATGTTCCTTATTTCTTGATGAATGTTTTCTTTTAGGGCAGCAAGAGTCTGTGGCTTGTTCACGCACAAGAGTGATTTCAAATAACCACAAAGAAAGAAGTCTGGACAGGTCAGATCGGGTGATCTTGCAGGCCAAGGCAAATCGCCAAAACGACGGATAACTCGGCCTGGTCTTCGACAAAATAGGGTCCGATCACTCTTTCAGCACAGACGCCACACCACAAAGTAACTTTTAGTGGGTGTAAAGGTGTTTCTTGAATAATGCGCGTATATTCAGTGCCCCAGAAGCGAGTATTCTGCTTATTGACATGTCCCGAGAGGTGGAAATGCGCTTCGTCACTCATAACCAATTTAAAAAAAAAAAAAACCAACATCTTCAAGGTTGAGGTTTATAATGCGCTGGCTGTACGAGCTCGGTGGTCAGTATGCAGCAGCTGATGAGTCGTCTGAGTTTTATACGGAAACATCTTCAAGTCTTTGACCAAAATACGCTGCAGAGTCCGCCTGAAAATTCCCAATTGCGTGCCACGTCACCTCGTTGATGTTTCTGGACACTCTTCCACATCTTCGCGCACATCATCGATATTTTCGGCTGAACGGCCTGTTGCCAGACTTAGGTCTATCCAATGTTGCGCCAATTGCTTCGAGGCGTGTGGCAAAGCGTCGCATTGTACGACCAACTGGTGCCGAACGGCGAGGAAATCGTCGACGAAATTCATGTTGTATTTTTATCACTGATGAATTATTCCGTAAAAACATTGACACATTCCACGTTCTTGTATACGGTCCATGTTTATTTTTAGTAATTTTACATTTGTTTAGTACACAATTTTCAATATCAGAATGACAGGAGACGTCATATAAAAAAATATATAAGTAATTTCTATAGTGCCAGTACTTTTGCGCCACCCAGTATATATAGGGTATTACATAAAATTAGTTTACATGATTGAAGGGCAAAAATATAAATAAAGATCTCGAAAAATCTGGTAAATTGTGAAAGTTTGTTAAGCGGGGAACACAGTGCCAACTTTTCCAACCTCAACCTCAGTATAGCTTTTTAAGAACTTCAACCTTGTTGTAATGGTTGCTTACTCGGAAATGAGGCGTAAAGTCGGATCTGTCAGCCAAAGCTTACAGCTCACTTCATGGCAGCTTAGGGCAGGTTGCTTAGATACTTTAGCCAAAAGGAATACACACATCAAGTTTTGCAGGTACCGTACATCTCTTAACTTTGAAATGGCAATGAGTATCTGATGGTACTGATCCTCACCGTGTCATGCCCTAACCTCCCTTGGTATCAGCCGACTCTAAATCGGTCTGATGCTCTTATATGAAAGATCACCCAAAAGTGGAGCAGAGGGCTCGGAGAGAAGGAGTAAATGGAAACGCTTAGCCTTACACGCTCAATATCTTCACATTACCCAGTATAAATCGTTTGGTACTTTTTTAATCTCTAACACTTGCGATAATATTATATCAGAAAAAAATTTTGATGAATAAATGGAAAGTGAAGCTTTCCTGCATTCAATTTTTAAACTAAATCTAGTACACTTTTAATTCAAAAAGAGAAACCAACGAGAATTCATGATTATTATTGACACTAATAGGAAAAGTTACATGAAAAAAACGGAAACTGAGGCTTTCCTTTACGTACTACGTAAAAGATGCGATAGAAGAATTTTAAGATCTTTTATTTTTAACGATTCTAAACCAAATCATAAATACAAGAGGAAAAACAACCGCCTCGTCCGGGGTTTGAAACCAGGACCTTCCGCTTGCCGGGCGACTGCTCTTACCACTGAGCTAACGAGACAGATGATTTTCCCTCTTGCATTTCTTAATTTGTAATTAGCTTACTAGGTCACGTTTTGCTTTCAGCTGGCATTAACCAGTAACAATGAAAGCGCACAAATAAATTTGTAAATTCAATTCAATTCAAATTCTAACTGTCCCGGTTTCAAACCCCGGACGAGGCGGT
Source organism: Dioctria rufipes (assembly GCA_963924295.1). Lineage (NCBI taxonomy): Eukaryota > Metazoa > Arthropoda > Insecta > Diptera > Asilidae > Dioctria > Dioctria rufipes. The sequence continues at coordinate 269,030,096 of OZ002741.1, read as the reverse complement.
TGTTTTTTCCTCTTGTATTTATGATTTGATTTAGAATCGTTAAAATTAAAAGGTCTAAAAATTCTTTTATTCTCCAAAATTGATTCTGCAATGAAACCCTTGTAAAAACCTGAAAACAATTTTAACGAAAAAAAAAAAAAACACACAATCTGAGATAAAGGAGCCAAAATAATTATAATGATAATTCCCAAGGAATATGCATTGCAAAAGATACTTATTGTCGCTGGTTTTATGAAACCTGTGTTAATCTCTAGTCTCTCTAGTCTTGAATACGGGCATATCTTAACCTTCTAATGGTCGACGCTGACAATGCCAATTAAGGTTGTGTTTTGCCGGTATAGGATATATACAATCATTTTAGACGTTGCGAATACGATCTTAGGCCCGAATGGAATAACGAGTCCTATTACTACAAGGATATCTACATGTAAAGATACCAGTGGGAGTATACTCATGACATTATGATCATCTGCTATGAAGCCATACCAATTGGGTAGCCGATATTGCTAATTTGGTGTCATGCGGGCAGAGAGATTGTCTGAGTCTGCATAACTTAGGCGGGCATTCTTCTTTGAACAGAAGAGTATGTCTTTTTGTATGAATGGGCGCTTATTAATGTATGCTTAGATGTTTGGCTTTCGGTGTGGAGTTGTGCTAAATCAATCGGGTGCCGTGACCCAGAGACCGGCAGAGATTTTAGATAGGTCTCACTTCGACCAGTAAGTCCAATGTCAAGCCGTGAGAATAAGGCTTAATAGCTAGGTGCTCACGTAAAACCCCAAAAGATTTCTGTCAATGCTTTCATGTCTTGAAGTTGGTTGAAAGTGAAAAAACTAAGCGCTCTTCAACTATTGATATAACGTAGATCTGTACCTCGCTTAGACCTTTTCATAGATCTTTCGAGATCCAAGTTTTATGGTGCATTCTAATTCTACGAGTTTCTATCATTATCACGATTGTATTTCTTGGTGCAAGCTAACATTTATTACATAAATTTCAATGAAAAATTTGAATTTATTTCTAAAACAATGACCTTAAGTATACAAAAAGTAAACATGCAAGACCTAAAGTGTAAAACCTAATCATCATTTCCCTCTTAGCTATCTATAATCCCATAAAATATGCTGAATTACAGCTTAATCCCTCTACTTAGCAAAGTAGAATCATCGTTCAACCTTCCACTTTTCCCACACCCATTCAACCCCTGTTAATCCCGAGCGTGTCGTAAAAGTGAGACCTTCTCAGACTACTGGCTGCAAAAACTTCCATTCTCATTGATTTCCAAAGTAACCCTAGAATATATGAATGTACGAGTATGTATATGTATCTTGTGATAGACTAAAACGCCTTTCCACTTGACTTCTTACTTATGGCAATGACTCCATTCCCTAATTACCCGCCCATCCGCAATAATATAATATCATTCATCCAAATCCTCATCGTTATCTGTGGCATACAATAAAACCGCCAATTATTTATTCGTGAGTCACAAAGTCATCAACATCATCAGAGAAACAAGTCAAAAATTCACGTGAAACATGAAATAAATGCAAACAGCGTGTGATAGACCACTCAGGTGTCAGAGCTTTTAGAATACAGGTGCGGACTGCCAAAAGGTGATGAGCTACCTGTGGCGTCCTCTTTTCTTAATTACATACTTTTTCTACCGAAATTAATTCCTTAACAAAGCAATTAAGCATTTTGCACAGCTTCTCAGGTTTGGGAAAGTGGACATGTTGGTAAGCTTGTATGCCACAACCCTATCAACCAAAAATGACCTCATAAAATTTAAACCTTTTCTTCTTTTCTCATGTGAAAATTACCTAAAATCTCTTTAATTTTCAGAAAGGGCTTCATACTCCTCACATAACTCTTTCATACGAGCATGAAGGGAGGGCTGTTATTGCAGACTTGCAACTGAATGAACAACTTATCCCCCAAGGTCACTTTTTGCGGTACCATGACTCGGGGGGTAAAAGTGTGGTACGCAATTTGACAAAGACTGATGTAGATCTCTGCCATTATCAGGTGAGTTTTTTTTTTGTAGTTATTGGATTCCTTTTTTTTTATTATTAATTTTTGTTCTCTTACAATTTTAGGGCACAATTAGGGGTAATTTAGACTCAAGAGTTGCTGTTTCGACATGCAATGGTGTTAATGGCGTCGTATTTGACGGCACCGAAACTTATTATATTTATTCAGGACAAAATGGACAGCTTGATGGTGATCATTACTTATTTAGGTAAATTCGATTCTTAAAATTTTTTTAAATTCATTTTATGAAAATTTGTGTATGAGACCTACTGGTGAGCTTTTCCTGTTATAAAAAATTGAATTTCCAAAATAAATACTATGTAAACTCCCTAAAATGGAGGTCCATATGATAAAATTGTGTGGAAATTTTAAATTTTCCAAATGTTCAGATTAACATAAAAAGAAAAAGATTTGAATTATTTTGAAGATAGGTCACTTTGTAAGCCACTTCAACCTAATGATTTTGCTTCTGGCATAACAAAATAGATTTGAATGAAGGGCTTGTCAGAAAACTAATTCTCAGTTAGAAAACTAAAATAAGCCCTTCAGTAGCAATTACAAACATGTATGAAAAATTTCCTATTGGCAAAATTGGCGTACACTTAAATGTCTTTTTCTCTACAGGTCAAATTCTAGATTGAACCTACATCCAAAACACAATTTCAATTGTGTAGTTTAGTTTAGTTATAGTATTTAAGTATGCCTGTCTTTTGTATACTCAATTTTCGTTTAACATTTAATGGCGAAGGAAGCATTTGTTTTCAGCACTAAAACGTTTCTTTTGATACCAATGAAAAGAGATTTAGTAAGTAAAATATTTTATTTTCAATGCAAACTATATAATTTCCCACAATGCTGTATAGTTTTGAGAAAGAAATGAATTTTTTTTTAGATAAACGTTAAATTATGTACTGCACGCCGTGTATGAGGTTTAACACTTGCTTAAAAGTTGTGTTCAATGCAAGAATGCTCATCACAGTTCATTCTTATTATTATGTTTGTGGCCACGATATACCGGTTTATAAGGTATGACTTAAACAATGAATTACAATCCGTTGCCATATTAGCCGCCGTGCTTCTTTTTTTTTTGTACGCGAGAGGCGGGAAAGAGTAGATCAAGCAAAACAGAAAATATCCCGTAAAGAGAACAAGGTTTTTATATTTGATATTAATTTTTGACTAGCCGCGAAAACATTATTAAAAAATTATATTGAAACGTTGACACTTTAATTAATTTTATCCTAGTTAATACTTACCACACATTTTGAATAAAATATTGAGGACACAATGGGTGTTTACTTTAGCCTCGGAGTTAACTTCCAACTTTCGAGCAAGAAACTAATGGAATAGGCATGGTGTATAAAATGTATGTACAAGCGCGTAACCAAAAGTCGCTTTGTGTTCACACCTTAGAATATATAGTAAATATATATATATATATATATGTATAATTCGTGTACATGAGCGTAATTTTTTCAAGAGCAGGGCATCATACATAGGAGTAAATGAGATGCCGGGGGAGCTGTATTGTCAAATTGGAGCTTGTTTGTCAAATGCACTTTTGTTTTGTGAACAGGTTTACTCAATTTGAAATTCTTTTGTAAAATTTAACAAACGTAGGGAATCAGTTTTTCTTTTAAACTATTTATTTTGTTCAAAGTTTTATAGTGCTACTAGTGCCTGTTAAAACCTTCATAACAATGAAAAAACAGAAATGAAGTATTCGGTCAGTGCTTGCAAATATAAATCGAATTATAAACTAGGGAAATCGTATTTCAGGCAAGTGCATTATGTAAATATCTTTTTTCTTAATAGAAACAAAGATTTATATAAATTAAATATGTGAATTATTTCAAAATAAAGTAGAAAAAGAGCATTTTTACCACAGATGCCCTGGACAGAAACTTTGTTTACTTTTTAAAAATTTACAAGTTGCTTAGCATAGCGACGGCCTGTAAATACATGGACTTTCTGAACCCCAGAAAACATTGAGATGAAAAATCATCAGCGCGATAATTGGAGGATATCTTCCAGTTACCATCTTCGCAATAATTGGAGGATATCTTCCAGTTACCATCTTCGCAATATTTGAGCTGCTTCTAATTTCAGTTTTACCGTTTTTCCCCGAAACGAAAAGAGAATGATAACCAAAGCGAACTTTTCTTCTTAGTTTTGCCTGGAGAATGCATTGATTAAAAACCGGTTTATATTTTCTTTAATGAAGAAGATAAAGGAACGATACGTTATCTCAAAATTTCGGTCTGTTCGTTCTGGTTTAATAAGATTTCGGAGTAAATTATAGTATAGTTTCCTACATATACACTGGTTGTGCAAAAAACACACGCAGCACTCGAATTTTAAAAAATATATTTGATTTACTGGATATTTACATTTCAAGGTTCATCACGATTGTTCTTAATTTGATTACTTATCATGGAAATAACATTTTGCGACAACTTCAGAGTAATTATTTTTTCTTTTATTGTCAATATTGTATAAAAACAAAAATATGTAATTAAGCTACAATATATTCAAAGAGCAAATTTCTTGAAGTAATTCTTCTAAGTTACTTCAAAACTAATTATTAAGGTAAATATTTTTATTGGATACAATTTAATTTTATTATTTAATATCCAACCACGGGCCCTGATCACATCTATTCAGCGGTCTTTCATACTTCCTGCAAGATTTTTAATACCATCTTCAGAAATTCCATTCCAGACTTCTGAAATTGGACTCTGCAATTCCCTTTGTGTTTTTGGACGTTGTCTCCTAACACGTAGTTTTATAATAGACCACAAGATCAAAGACTGCACAACTAGCCGCATACTCCTCTCAGGAGTTTTGGTGGTCTAAACTAGAAATTTCGGATTTCATTACTTTTTTTTTACTTTGTCCTCTATTTGTTTCGCAAAACGGTGGTTAACATAACTTTAAAAAAAAAAAAAAAATAGTAAACTGTAGACTCGTCTCGTTAATTTGATCTATTGCACCCTATCAGCTATCTGTAGCCGTTAAAGAGTTATAACACACGAAGGTAAAAACTACCTGGCTGAGGGTCGACTCCTTAAAATAAAACAGCTTTTAACTTGAACTAAGCACTTTATTTATTCCTAGAACTGGTACAGTTTTTCTGGCAGCTGGTCGGACCATCTCTACTTTAAAGGTAGAATGAAAACAATGCATGAATAAAGAATACTCCGTGAGAATAAATTAGCCATACACACTGCCATGTACATTTCATACTAGCCCATGCATTCTAGCGGAGAAACCAATCAACCCACACCGCCGTGGTGTACACTGACACGATTAGGCAAAAAGGATTCTCCCGAGTGGAAGATTCATCATGTTAAACGCACCCTCATTAATCTACTTCTCGCGCTATGTCCTCACACCGCCGTGTCTCACACCGACGTGGGCATGGGACGAATAAACGCAAACAGGTGACTCACCACGGCGTACACCGGCATGAGCACCATGCTGCGTAGACCCTGTTACGCATGGTTCCTATTTACTACACATCACAGCATTCATTATATTAATTAAACTATTAAATTATATAACTAAATCTAAACAATCTTATGCTAGCACGCACTTTGTCTTTAAGAAGGAATACCAGTGAAAATTGAAAATTGACCTTCGGCTTGCACCCGATATCTCGAGAACAGGTGTGTCTTATTATTCCAAATAAATTTTAATGTTTATATAAAGGTCCAATCCGTGAGATAAGTGTAGAAAATTTCTCAAAATTAATCCAGAAATTATTATATAATTATCTGAAATTTGTAAAATTGTTAAAAACTGTCATCTCTTGCACCACTTTCCAGCTAAGCGAAAGTCATTTTTGACCCATTTTTGATATAAATCCAAAGATGTGCCATAAAAGGATGAGATAAGTTTTTTTCTTTTTCTTTTTTGCATCTTTTGGGCTAATATTTTACCTAAACAAAATATGACACTTTTAGATCAAAGTTTTAACAGCGTTCTAATGGAAATTAAAAGTTACAAAGTATCTAAAATTAAACATTGTAATGTTATTTACTCGATTTTGCATAAATATTGCAAGAAAACTTATGCTTACAGCGTAATAATAAAATAAAACAAGTAAAAAAGCTAGAATTGGTCTAAGACCAATTCTTAGGATACCCTAGATGAATGCCCGTATTAAATTTCGTATGGTCACCGATCTATTCAAGTTTGATTTTGAAGTTGTTTTTCTCACATATTTCTAGAACAGTTTGTCGCACAGAAAAAATTATTATAACCAATTTTATAGGATTTCGTATTCTACAGAAGTTTTTAGTACAATAAAAATGTCTTGGACTGATGGTTTTCAAAGTATACGTAAAAAACCGAAATTTTTATATGGCAACACCAAGAAGGAGTTGCCCGATTTAGTCCATTTTTGACATTTTATTTGCTAATGTAGTAAAAACATCATGTGCGAAATTTCAGCTCTCTACGTTGACGCGCTCTCAGGCAGTGTCCAAATATATAGCGGAAATCGAAATTTTTATATGGCAACCCCACGAAGGAGTTGCCCGATTGGGCTCATTTTCGAACTTAATTTTACTTTTTTTTTTTAAAGTCAGTGTACAAAATTTCAGCTCTCTAAGTATACGCGTTCTCGAGTTATCGTGCGCACAGACGGACGGACGGACGGACGGACGGACAGACGGACGGACAGACGGACGGACGGACACGCAAAAATCGAAATAACTTTTAATATTATGAATGGGTGTCCAATCTATTTTGCTCTACCATCATTATTTCGAGGTGTTACAAACGGAATGACAAACTTAGTATACCCCTATGATTTCATCTAGGGTATAACAATCGTCAATAAATGATACTATCATGGACACACTTGCTATGTTGTGTGGTATTAACATGGACACACTTGTTTTTTTGTATGCAAAAGTTTCGCTAGGTGGCGCGTGGCGCAGAAAGCTTACACAATGCACTTGAGTAGTGAATGGACGTATAGCTGCGAGCTACCCAAAGTACAAACACCAGCGTACTGAGATTGTTAACGAGATATATCTTATGAAATTGTAAGTAAACAGTATAACTATAGGATAATTTTCAGGTAGTGTGAACAGGAAAATTAACCTGAATGTGATGATGATGACTAGTGCTAAGCAGAATGAAAATTCTTCCAATTCACCATCTTTATATAGTCTGCGCTAGTAGTATCTGCATACAGCATACAGCACAGATAAGTTTTTTTCTCATGCTCAAACCATTATAGTAGTGGATAGGATAAAAATTTGATTTTTCTGTTCACTGGTATTCCCCCTTAATATCACACTACACAACTTCTGTACTTCACTTTAAACATATGCTTCTTTTCTCCGTTAATGTTCAACTGGGAATGAGTACCTGCACTGTTGTATTTTCGTGCACAGGCTCGTCATCCCCTTCTACTATATAACACCCTAGACTACTATCAAAAATAATATAACATAAAGATGTCGCATGACCATGCTTGGGTTGTACCCAGAAAATTGCTTTCTGGGATTTGTTAGCAAAATCCGTGTGACCGCTTCTCAGACATTAACAATGCCACTGCACATATCGCTCTCGGTTTTCAATTTCTCTGAGAATATTACTTTATTCTCTTTACAATATCTTGAAATAAGAAAAAATGCATTACTTGTATTGTTTCGCAGCCCCCGGAATCATAATACAAGGCATGAAGTCGCCGAAGATATGATTTTGGTGGGTGATATAATATGTATGAAGTATAGAATTATTGGATTAGGTAGACAATATGCATAATCAAGATTTGAATAAGACCTTGAATGGTCGCACAGGTATAGAACATCGGGACACAAAAGTAATTGTATGGCATTAGATTTAATCACGCGATTGAGAATCAAAAAATTTATAGCAGAACTGATGACTAATTATGACTGTCCTTGCCAATAGAACGTATCAGGACAAAATTATTAATTGTTAATTTTCGGTTTTTAGATAAAAAATAATAATTATTTTTAATTTTTATTTTTTACAATCGAGGATAATTACGAGTATTTTTGATTTTAATTTTTTTTTTATCAGATAAAAAATCATTTGCCGATTTATATTTTCTTGATCAGGGATAATAATTATTTTTGATTTTGATTTTTTTTTTTTTGGTCCAAAATAAAATAATAATTATTATCTTCGACTATGAATAGAATATATTAAAAAAAAAATTAAAAAAATATCTTTCATAAATAATTTGCACTAAAAAGTAAACCATTAATTTTTTTTTCAGTGATATAAAGAAGAAAAGTTTCATTGCAAAATAAGAAATTACAACCCAGATTAAATTTTAAAAGTTTGGGCATGAGTTACAGTTAGGCAATGGTGATTATAGTTATGGATGGCCAAACCTTTACGATTTAATCTGAGTTCTAGCATTTCTTATTTTGCAAAGAAATTTTTCCTGTTTATATCACTGAGAAACAAAAAATATTGTTTACTTTTTAGTGCAATTCATTTACGAAAGTTATTTATTTCAATTTTTTGTTGGTATATCTTTTATTTTCTACTTTACAGTCATTACATTTTCTCATACATACTCATAACGGTACATAATCTATGTGACAAATGCATATTAATTTGCATCTACATTTTCTTTTCGTTGTGGTAAGTAATTTAATTAAGATTACATCTGTCAACCCAAATATTAAATCAAAAAATGTTCCCGGGGTTTTGTGAAAACCGGTTAAAATATTGTCAGAGATATCCAATGTTTTTTTTATCATAACCAATGTTTGTTAGTGTAATTCCTATGCTGTTTGAACAGCACGTGCTTCTGTTTACATTCGTTTTGCTCTGAATAGATTAAGTGGGAGATACTCATGCTGGATTCTCTGATATTTTTAGGAAAAAAGAGAATTTTGTTTGAGAGAAATTTTACATCTCCTATCAGCACCTTCGCCAAGGCGAAATTTATCTTTTTCTTAAAAAATTGAGGTAGCGTGACCTGATGTACATTATTATGAATAGTTTGAAAGATATTGAAGGTTTTCAATAAGATTTTATCATTCGGGCAATCCTACGTTCTCTCAATTTTTGTTTTTATATCTCGTTGTCTCAGTCACACTACAATAATGCAAAGGCAAGTTCTTTTCCCCCATTCGTCCAAAAGACGAAGTATATATACACATACTAATCAACACACCACCCATCTGCATTTTGCCTTTTTTATGCAATTATGGCTCTTGCACCTACACTCCGCTGGATGCTAAAAGCTGTGTGCGCATGCATATATGGACTTGCAAAGAGATGAGAAAGGAAAACAATTCCAGAGAGCTGGCAAAGCTGAGAACAAACTGTTCAGTGGCGTTGGTATTTTTTTAAATAGGGGAATCTGGGTTCTACTAATAAAACTCGAGCACAATTTTCTTGGTCCAAATTTAGCACAGGCTAGCATAGGCTGTGCGATATCTTTATGTTATATTGGGCCCTATTCTGTCGGTAAAATTTTATCATTTTATGTTATGTTATGCCTTAAAATAAAATATTTCCCTAAAATCCTATTCTGTACCAGAAATTTTATTTTATTTTATGCATCGTAACATAAAATATTTCCTGTTATGGAGCATAACATAAAAGAACCTAAGCAGCACATTTTAAAGATATTTTGACACATTTTATGAAAATGACATGCGTCAATGAACATTCGTTGTGCGAAAATTGTTTTAATTACAAACTAAAATGTCCACCGCCATACATATAAATTACAATTTTGTTAGAAATTATAGAAATTCGTACCAGTGCAGTGTATGATAAAATATAAAAAGTTAATTATATTTGCCTAGGTTTTAGTTTTATGCAGAAGAGATCATACGATACGATATCTTCGCGATTCTTACGATCCATGTGAGTTGCCCAGCCTTAGGCTTCAAAAGTTCTTCCGGCTGGATAATTAATAAACTTTTTATATTGTGATTTGTAAAGTTATTTTGCAAATGTTTCGTTTTAAGAAAACAAATTCAAATACTTATAGAGTAACTATAGCCTCATACCGGAAACACATCTATTCCGTTCACTTTGAGTTAGGAATCTAAAATTGAACGGAAAGGACGTCTTTCTGCTGCTTTGCATTTCTACGGACATGGTTCGCATCAAACTCCAGTCAGGAGTTGTCATATTTTAGAACTTTTACACCCAAAGTATCTCAAGAGCTATTAACAAAGCAGCTGCTTTCATAAATGATTATTTAGTGGGTGATTTGATAGAGTATCACACAAATGTCAATTGACCAGCTGTTCAAAAAGTAATAGAAAACATGTGGAATGTACTAAATATTTTATGTTACGTGTTCATAAAAGAATTCATAAAATAATTTTATGGAACCACGACAGAATACGAATTTTTAAAATATTTTATTTTCATTTTATGAAGAAGGGATTTTTTCGCCATAAAATAACATAAAATATTATTTTATGAAAAATTACAGAATAGGGCCCATTATTTTTGCTACTATACTCTGGCTTAACCTTACCAATTGTGTGACAGTTATTAGCTCTTACCTATTCTCAAAGGTAATTTGTTCTCTTAGTGACTGAAAACATGTCATTTAAAAAAAAAATATCGGTTAATTTCGTTATGACCTGAATAGGTTGTGAGCTAATAGCTCCTTAACGCCTGCAGATAGCACATAAGGTGCATTAGGTCAAATTAAAGAGGAGAGTCTACAGTTTACAGTTTTTATATAAAAAAAAGTTATGTTAACCACCGTTTTGCGAAACAGATAGAGGGCAAAGTAAAAAAAAGGTAATGAAATCCGAAATATTTAGTTTAGATCACAAAAACTCCTGAGAGAAGTATGCGGCTGGTTGAGTAGTCTTTGTAAAAACCGTGAAGTTCTGCATACAATGAGCTCTTGACAGTGACCGTACACCGTGTACTTTTTCAGATTCAAGGTGTTTGGTGCAAACCTAGCATATTTTCTTAATCACCTATAAAGCTTAAGATTATTGAGTCATAAAAATTCCAATTAGAGATCCAGTCTAGATTTATAACGAAATTTATTCATATTTGCTTAAACATCAGTTTTAATTAAACCTCAAATGTCAATTACTGTCACACGTCTTTGCATCAAAGTGCAGAGTATTTCCTTGAGAAATCATCATAACTGCACAAGCCTTTAAGTTTTAATGGTATGCTGGATGTTTATGTACTGTTTACATTTATCCATTATCATGTCAACAGTCCTTCCTTTTCTAAGTGTATGTATGTAGATACATCTATAATGTAGATAAGCTAATTAACTTTCTGCATACTGTATGTAGAGCAAGGGACTCAAGGGAAATATGCAGGTGATGTCAACAGAATGTTCTCTATGCAAATATAGGCAGTCGCACTAACTACTAATTACCAGCTGTGTATTTTTATTTTGCTTTTATGGACTTAAAAAACCTAAAAAAGGAAGACATTTTGCAATATACTCCACTTTCTACCATCCACCCGGCCACCTGTAGTGATACTTACTTTACTTTCTGATATTTGCCTGAATTTTTATTTTTAATCGAATTCTCCTCTTAGTTGAACAACGTTGTGACAAAGCTTCAAAGAGAACTATTTGAAAGTTAGTATTTTCCGGCATTCTAATTCTATTAAATTTCACTTTTAGTCATCATTAAACAATTTATTGCATGAATAGCATGAAACTGAAAGTTAGTTTAACTTTGTTTAACCATTCCCGGCCGTTCAGTGACTTTCCTTTCTAGCTGTTGAGGTATGAGCTAATGAAATTCTTAACCGACGACAATACATGTTAAAATGAATTCCTTTTCGTTTCGATATGTATTTTGTTGGATCTCCCCACACTTCTTTTTCATTGCATTACAGTGTTCCGCTGTGATGTGAGTCAGCAAAAGTTCATAGAACGAAAGCTTTGAAGCTAAAATTGCTGTGGAATTCCTATTCTATGCCGTTTCTCCTTCGCATATCCATCCATTATTTCATAAGCGTCAAAGGAAATTTCCACTTTATTGATCCACTTTATGCGTGTAAGGATAACGGAACCCATTCTTATTCGTATATATGTACATGGTGACTTAAGTGCTTAAGTTTATAACACTCAATTCGATTGATTGTTGGTAGATAGAAATCAGGAAGCATTTTACTTACCCTTTGCCTCTGATTTACTTTCTTCCAGGCAAGATGACATACAGGGCAATGCAACATGTGGATACAATGGAAAATCAAGAGATATACAAAATGAATTCATACCAGATACGATGTCAGAGTTCAATAGAATTTTGAGGGTGAGTGAATCAATGATTTTACCATCTTTTTCTTAGTCAACAAAAATGTATTTTTTTTCCTTAGTATAAACGCTCTACAACTAATAGTAATGTTATTCGGGGACCATATAATGCAAATAAGCATTCATCCTTTGTGGAACTTGTTATTGTGGTTGATAACAAAGTATACAAATCATTTGGAGAGAATATGAAGAAAGTCCATAATCACTGCAAGGATATTGCGAATATTGTCAATGCGGTAAGATCGTATAATTTTTTGTTTTTACTTTTTATTTAGTTTCCACATATTTTTTTTTCTTTACAATTTCGCAGCTTTATGTTCCACTTAACATTTTTATTGCTTTGGTCGGTGTTGTTGTTTGGAATGATGCTAACGAAATTGAATTGACAAGTGATGGTGATCTTACGCTTAAAAATTTCTTACAATATAGACGAAAGGAATTAGTCAAAAATCATCCAAATGATAATGCTCAATTACTTACCAAAGAACAGTTTGATGGAGGAGTTGTAGGTAAGTAAATGCAATAGCGAAAATTGGCTGTCCGTATATGTATCCTTTCCTGATCATCTTTTCATTTATTCATCTTTAGATATGAACGTACATACCTATTTACGCAAAAATAAATATTAAAGCGGAGTACGAAAATGCCCCCCGAGAGCGGCTCTCGAAAGATCGCTCTAGAGAAGCTCTTTGCAAAATTACTGCTGCGGGTCGCGAGCCTGATTCAAAAAATTTTAACTTAAACGTTCTCATTCGCGAGTCTGCCCCAAAAGAAATTTACTTAAACGCTCTCGTTTATGAGCCCGAGTGGTTAAATCACGCTTTCTCATGAATGAGTCATTATACCGTTCTAGCTCACGAGCGAGCCATTATACCACTCCGGCTCGTCATCATAAAAATGATATTATATACAAGTTTTGGGTTATTTCACTGCTCTGACTGAAGTTTTACTTAAAATAATCAAATGCACTGTGTGACGAACAAAAATGAGCAATGGGAAGTGTAATCAAAAGAAGAAAATTGTTCATGCGCAAAGAGATTTCATCATTTGTGCGAGCAAATAATAGTTAGCAAGGCTCACAGCGTTATAACGACTCGGGCTCGCGAGTGAGAGCGTTTATGTAAATTAGTTTTTGGCACCTGCTTGTAAGTACGAGCGGCTACACAGCTCTTGCTCGGGAGTGAGAGCACTTTAGTAGCTGCGAGGCGCATCAGGAGTCGCTCGCGAGTGAGCACTTTCGTACCCTGTATTAAAAACAATAAAGTAACGATTTAAAATTAAAAACAGAATAAACTAAAAATAATGCAAAGATAATGTATAGTAATAGTTTTTGATTTATACTAGGCCTATCAAAGGCTCAAGCATTGAGGTCAATTGTGGGCCATACACATTGTATATTATCCGACTCCACTTCTTACCTCTCTGTTTGATGAAATGCGGATGTTCCCTGTGATGAATCCTAACTGAATTGTTAAATAAAAATGAGTCGCTCCAGAAGTAATTTTGAGGAAGATCTGGTGTATCACACAGGGAGTAGAAGTTTAGTTTTATTCTTATGCCTCATCTACAGTGCATAATAAAACGACATCGTTTTATTGAACAACACGAAAACATACGAGGCTTGGAGGAATTTTTAAGCTGCCACATTAAACAGCAGTTAGTTTACACATGCGATAATGTAAATTTTTATATTGATATTGATCTTATTAAATATCAAATATGTTGCTCACTAATTTATAAATAACCTTAAGAATAGTTTGCACTGCTTTCTGGTTATTGTTTCTTTATATCTAACTACATCGCATAATCTCGGATTTATGTCATTAAAAGTACGATAGAGAAGCGACAGTTTGGAGTTGGAACCAACAAGGAGTATGGAGGAGGTATTAAGCACTCTTTCAGATGAGAAAAACATTTAAATCGATTAAAGAGACCCATTCTTTACAATTTTGAAGATTTATGTGAACATAATTCATAACGATGGACCCAAATTCAACGATCTCTAGATCTGGCTAAAAGATAATTTTTTTTCATTTTTCAAAAGACTTTTACCCCAAGAAATCCACTAAAAGGAGAGAATTGTATTTACACATCTCACATTGTCTCTTCCAACAACTTTGAGTTTATCAAGGTTTTTTGTAGTGGCCGCACAATGCAAAAAGTTTGAGATTTGTGTCCAAAGCGACCACTTAAAAATATTTTTTAAGTCCCGGATTGCTGTGAGAAAAGAAAATATTTGTTCGTAGGTGGTGATGCAAGCTAACTATAATCCAACAAGAATGAAAATGTCTACTGCTTTTATAAATTTGATTGCTTATTGGAAATGATTCATGATTTCCAAAACATGTAGGCAGGTTTGAAAATTAAGACTTGGTGCCAAATGTGGTTGATTGATTGAAAAGGGATGGGATGGGATTAGGGTATCCACGTGGACCTATTGAATTAACTCACATATCTCTTTCAAATAAGTAGATTATGTCCAGAAACTTGCCAACCTCACATATATACCATTTGATAATCTGCTGTGAACCTTATTCGTGGACCCCGACCTATCTACCATATCCTTTGGACACTAGCTGAAATCGTTATTTAAGAATAAAAAATTCTATAATGCAGGGAGCTAAGCCAGCAGTTTTTGGACTGTGTATTAACAAACAATTCCGAAATGGTTGGAGCCAAACGTTTCCAAACTAGTTCAGAAGCCGTGTATCAACTGAAAGTAACTAAAATGTCCAAAATTAACTTCAAAAACCACCTTTATTTTATTTTATTTATGATAAGCAACTTAGGCTGTTAGGCCCATTTATATAAAGATTGTTACTTAAGCAAATAATATGATTGGCAGAGAGATAAAAAAATGCACAAAATGCACTACCTATAGTCACGCCGAGCTGTATGAGATAGGTGTATCAATGCACGAAATAGGGACATAAAACGAAAAGCATGAAATAATGAGATTAGATGAGCATTAGGTTACTGAAGAGCAAGACCAGCACGACCTGTTAAGACTTCCAGTTGCGAGACATTCAGAAAATAAAGAAGGCGCCATCTAAATGTCATCAAACTAAGCGAGGAGTGAGTGAAATTCAATCGGTTCCAGATAAGGATAACACGAACAAAGAAAGAGTTTTTCAGAACATTGGATGAATGACGAGGTATAACTAGATTATTAAGTGGGAAACATGGGGACCTAACAAACTCTAATCTGGAAAATAGGTATTGTGGCATATGGGGCTGAATTAATTTAAACAAAAATATGAGATTGTGGTATATAAGACACATGTCGAAGGTAGTATGAAAAAAATCCACTGTGTCAACACCCAGATCGCGCACCCACCCTGGAAGACCGTACACATATCTGATAATTGAATTAAAGGAAATTCGTAGTCTGTCAATGTTACCTGCGGAAGTTCCAGTATTTAGCTCTGCCCCATAGATGAAGTGGGAAAACAACAAGGCGTGGGTCAGCTTCTTCCTTATAAACGTCGGCAGATACATATTAATACTATAAAGTTTGCGAAGACCAAATTCTTAATCGAAAAGAGATTATTAAGTTATTAAGATCTTTAAAAACTCTTTCATCAGTTGTTGACGTTATGAAATTCGACTGCCTGAATGAAAACCAAATTGGTTTGGTCTTTATTTTGACACACTTAGTATAATTTAACAATAGCGTTGGTTTTCTATACATTCCGCCGAATTCTCTTTAACAAAAAAGTAGTTTTCCTAAGTTTTAGTTCGGGCCATAGTTGTCTTGATATTACGCACCTTATAAATTACCCCATCTATGATTGGCAAACTCAATAGTCGTAAAGTTCATTTATATTTTAACTAAATTCAAATTCGCCAGATCGTTTAGCACCCATATTTGAGACCTTTCTAGTAAATACATCGGTCATTCCAGGAGACTTCCAGGGGGAATGGGCTAAGTAGTCAACTCACAATTGAGCCGAGTGGCGTAAGTCGAAATTGAATAGTTTAGAGTAATTTGATTTTCTCACCTCGGCTTATAAAAAGTATGGACATTTTTTGATGAAAATGACAATGAAACACTGCAATCAGTATCTATAACTGTAAATTTTGACTTACTTCATGGTGGTGCTTCGCGGGTGATGGTTTAGAAGTAAAAATTTGGCCGTGAAAATTATTGACTTATGTTACTATAGCTCTCACCGGCCCAATTGTATGCCTCCTCGAACAGTTTATCATCAAAGTTGATCCAATAGGACTTTCATGGTATTTTTCAACGTGTATGTATACGTACCGTCAGGTTTTTTAAGAATTATCTAATTAAAAGATTGACGTTGTTTTTTATTAGAGTCATTTGTGGAAAGGATTGTATTTGGCTAAGACTGAGGGAAGTGCGCATTATCGAGCCTTCCCCGGTTCGCTCTAAAAATTTTCACCGACGCTCTCTCGCTAATGAGGTAGCTGGGGCGGCTGTCTACTTTCCTGAGCCTGATATTGGGATGGAGTACTCACTTGGTAGGCACATCACTGTCTTCCAAGCTGAAGTCTTCGCCATATCAATGGCAGCGAAGTTAGCCCTTGATATGCAAATCAAGGGAAGGATATTGCTATCCTTTTGGATAGCCAGGCAGCCTTGTTGGTTCTGGGTGGCCCTCGGATAACATCTAAGTTACTGGGGGATTGCAGGTCGTCTGTGGACAAGTTGTGTATCCACAACAAGGTGTCCCTTCAGTGGGTTCCTGGTCACATGGGGATAATGGGGAATGAAAGGGTTGACCTTTTAGTTAGGGCTGGCTCTGATTCTCCGTTCATCGGATTGGCACCCGCCGTAGGCGTTGCCACCTCGAGTATCGGGTCTCTCATCAAAGCGGATGTTCATAGAAAGCATCAGCAGGGATGGGCGAACCTGAGTCCTGTACAAAACTGTTTCTTGATGGGCCCAATGGGAATATCTCCGATTTTTTCATGGGGCTCGGAAGGAAAAAAATGTAGAACTGTGGTTGGCAGCATCACCGGCCACAGCTCACTTCACGCTCATCTAACAAGGATGGGAGTTGTTGACAGCCCTGAGTGTCTGTCCTACCCGGAGGGAGAACCCGAGACAACCAAACGCTGTGTGCGTGTCCGGCCTTCGCCCGGTGCAGGCTGGATACTCTAAGGTCTGCCCTTCTATCTGTGGATGAGCTGAAAAACCTGCCTCACCAAGACCTGATGCGGTTCATTAAGAGGACAAGAAAGTTTTGGTGAATGGCCTTCTAGCAGGACAGGACAATAATGGGCCGCTATTGCCTCCATGCTTGGATGGAATCTCCTGTCCCCTGTTTTCAAGAAAAAAAAAAAATCCATGCATTTTTTTGATATCTAAAAGCATTAACGGAGACGTTATATTGAAATAAGAAGTCTTCATTGCATTCCAGACCATGGAATTGCTGACCACGGCTGACTGCTTTCCATGACTTTCAGGTGGAACGAGTCCATATATGTAGCCGATCATACAGAAATATCTTCCAACATTTCACATTCCAAAGAAATTCTAGCTGAATTAACTTAACAAACTGTCCTATATCTAGGAAGGTATAGTCTTCCTATAATAAAAGGAAAACAGCTGCTATCCTTTACAGACACAACGGGTCATTGACTAGTCTAGTGGAATCCTTTTGATTCAAATTGCCGTAACTGTAAATATTTCAATGAAGAGAAGATAACTATAACTACCTATGTAAGTGCTCGGCACTTGCTAATATCAAACATCGTATCCTACATGATGTTTTCTTCGATTACTTTAAACAAATCTAAAAAGGCGCATAAAATGATTCTTAAACTCCAAAAGAAGTACTTAAGAATGATTATGCTCTCAGTTAGTAGAATTCTATAAGCCTGCGATATCTATCCACAACTGCTTGTAGAAAACATTTTGTAAGTAATATTTCTGATTGGAGCTGTTTCAACTTTTAAACTAACCAAGAGGATCAATTATTTCTAAATATAGGCTATTCTGTAATGAAAATATAAATTTGTCCATAATTCATGAAATTAATTAATGCTGATTTTTTTTTCTTTTTCTTATTTTTACTATACACAGGTAAAGCTCTTAAGGGTCCAATTTGCACTTTCGAATACTCTGGCGGAGTTTCAATGGAACATAGTCAAGTTGTAGGAATTGTTGCAACAACTGTCGCCCACGAAATGGGACACAATTTCGGAATGGAACATGATGATCCTGATTGTAAGTGTGTAGATGAAAAGTGCATTATGTCAGCGTCTAGTACATCAGTTATACCACGTCATTGGAGTTCATGCAGCATCGATCAATTAAATGTTGCTTTCTCGCGAGGCATGAACTACTGCCTGCGAAATAAACCAATGAAGCTGTTCGAATCACCTCATTGTGGAAATGGTTTTGTTGAAGCAGGGGAGCAATGTGATTGTGGATTGCCGAATATTTGCGAGAACACTTGTTGTGACCCAAATACATGTATGTTGCGAACAAATGCATCATGTGCGACAGGAGAATGTTGTGATCTATTAACCTGTCACCCTAAGACTGCTGGCACTGAATGCAGATCAACAGAAGGTGAATGTGATTTACCTGAATTTTGTACTGGTGAATCTGAGTATTGTCCGACCGATGTATTTAGACGAGACACTGAACCGTGTGATGGAGGTAATGCGTTCTGTTATCAAGGTACCTGCCGATCTCGATCTAGTCAGTGCAAAATACTTTGGGGTCCTTCTGGTGAGTCATCAGATCACTGTTATGAGAAAAACACTGAAGGAAGTCGGCATGGTAACTGTGGCTTTGATCGTTTAACTAACCAGTATTTGCAGTGTAAAACAGAAGATGTTCACTGTGGAATGTTACATTGTCGCCATTTAAATGAACGTCTAGAATTTGGTATGGAATCGGTAGCGGTATTATCGCACAGTTTTATGAGCCACGATGGTAGCATTATTCCATGTCGAACAGCGATTGTCGATTTAGGTCTCCAAGCTACAGATCCTGGACTAACACCAAATGGTGCTAAATGTGGCGAGGGAAGAATGTGTGTTAATCAACAATGTGTGAGTATCGAAAATCTTTCGGCAACAGGACAAGGGATTGATTGTCCTGAAAATTGCAATGATAATGGCATTTGTAATAGCTTAGGACATTGCCATTGCTTTATTGGATTCGCACCACCGTACTGCAGTAGTCCCGGACCTGGTGGTTCAGAAGACAGCGGTCCTGCAACGAATCCGAATAGTAAGAAATTTTTTATATTTTATACATAATTCTTAATGCATAATTTTTATTTTTATTTTAATAATTGCAGGTCGTATTGGTTTCACTCGTGCCATGTACATTTTCTTTTTGGGTGTTGTTCCAGCCGTTTCCTTGTTCTTGTTCTTTACCTACTATTGGAAGCAGAATCGTCCTTTGGCCACAAGGAAATCACCTTCTGTGTATGTAGAAACCACTGAACCTCTAAATAAACGAAAACTTCAAATTACTGACATCAAATTGCATTCTACCACTAATCCGCACGCACTTTGTAATAGCACTGAATTAATAATTGACAAAAATAGGTCTGTTTAAAATTTTTCTAATTTTCTTACTTGTTTTTAATGATTTCCTTAATTAGTATTATTATTTAGTAAATTTGTTCGTTCTTGTTTGTGATGTTCTGCTGCCTGTGGGATTTAAATGTTTTTGGTTAGTTTTTGCGAATTGATGGGTTGAAAAGAGTGTTGTGGCCGGTCTAATACTTAAATTATGTTTGCGTTTGATAATGTTTAGTTATAACTAGTATTTAACTTATTTGAATGGAATACGTATAATTCAGTCAAAATTAAGCATTTCTAATTTTAATAAAATTTTGATAGACCTACTTTAACTTATGTCTATACCAGTTTTTACCCTCCGCTTTGTTAGTTGCGCTTTGCCATTTTTTCTACTTGGTATTTTTTGACATTTTATGAATGACTAACACTTACACAAAAGATATTTTAGGTCATTGTTCTCAGAATATGTGTTCGGGATGTCTCCAGAAACTTTTATGACCCGTAAAGGGGTCACTTACTAGTTATATATACGAGAATAGATTTTTCGGATTATTCTAATCAGTGTTTGCTCTAACCCACCACTCCATCTTTTCAATCTAATAAATCAGGGAAGTTTCGCGTAAAATTCAGTGCTGGTAGCACAAGAAAAATCTTAACAGAGCGCAATTATTAAACGCACACAAAAATATCAACTTTGGAAGGTCAGTTTATTATTATTATTTCTGGTGGAGGGGGGGGGGCACCTTCCATCTAGTTACCGCGACCTATAAGATATTTTGTGACATTGCCCCTAAATTCCCTAGGGCACCCATTTTTATAAATCCTATGACATTTTTGGAGGGCCATTTTTTCGACATCTTCTGGCAGTGAAAATGCCTTTCCTAGCTGTCATAGCCTTATACAGCACAGAGCTTCACGTCACACAGGACATGTTTAGCGGTTTCCTCGTCTTCCATACAGAGGCGACAGGTTTCATCATCGACCATACCCATCTTTTTAAGATGATATCAATGTGGGTAGTGCTCAGTAAATAGGCCCGTTACGAGCCTTAACTCCTTTCTGCTTAGTGAGGAATGCTTTTGTCCTCTGTTGTGAATACTTTACAAACTTCATCGCTAGTCTCAGCCCGGGGTATTTTCCCAGTCTGCCTATTTAATTTTGTCCTCCCAAAACCTGATCTGAGCTGAGAGCTGACTTTTTGGGTTCCAAAGCTGCAAGGCGGTCCGCAATATCGTTCCCCTTAATGCCCTCATGTCCTGGCACACAAATCAGTGTCACCTTGTTTTCTTCGGCCAGTTGCTTCAAGACAGTAAGACAGTCCCAAACAAGCTTACCCGCAAAGGTAAACGCGTTTAACGTTTTAAGTGCTGCTTGGCTGTCTGTTATTATATATCTCCACGCATATTCTTTTGAATTTTTTCGCGAGCTCAGAGTTCTTTGGCGTGTATTTCTGCCTGAAAAATGGTTGGTGAAGACCCCAATACCTTTGCGAGATGGCGTTTCGGCCCGTATATGCTCACGCCTTCTCTACCTTCCATTTTGGACCCATCCGTGTACCATTTAATAGATTCTTTTCCAAAGGGCAGGCCTCCAGTATGCCATTGTTTACGGTCCCCAAAGATCACCTTAAATTGTGTTTTGAAGCTATGACGTTTCGGCATAGCGTTTGAAATTGGTTTGGCATCGAGTCCTCTAGGAATTCTTGGGAGGACTTTCAGGTGGCCAACCAAATTGTTTGTGCTCAGGAGATCTGCCCTCTGCAGTCTAATTGCATGGCCATCTGCCAAAGAAGCCTGCGCCATGTTCACGTTGCCACTGTGGCCTTCTTCAATTCTCTTTTTAAGTGGGAGTTTCAGTTTAGTCTGCTAGCCAGTGTGATGCCTAGATAGTTGACCTCCTTCGAGAATTCCACTATTGTTGCTTGTAAATAAAGCTTCATTTTGCTTTTGAAAGAAAGGAACAAAAATTGTCTTGATTGGCTCCAGGTCCCATTGTTTGGCACGAGTCGCGAACTATGTTTAGGGCACTTTGCATCAGATCAGAGATTGCCCGATCATGTTTGCCCCTGATTGTGATGACTAGGTCATCTGTATAGCCCTGATTATCACAGCCAGAGTTGGTCAGCTTCAGCAGTTTTCAAGCATAGCTTTTATCCATTTTATCAAATAAGTTTTTGGTAGCTGCATTCTCAATGGCTTTAAAGGAGGTATTGTCAAATGCTCCCTCGATGCCTAGGAATGCGCATAGCGCTGTCTCTTTGTCCTCCACCGCCTTTTCTAGTCCTAAGCCAAGACTAAGTCTCCTCCCTCTGCATAGGGCAAGCCTTAATATTGAACCTGATATGGTTATGGTTCGAAATTGAGGCCTCGCTGGAAGTCAGTTTTCAATAATTTTCCTTCGATATTGTGAAGATTGCCTTATATAAAAAAAGAATTTTCCATACAAATTTTTCACATTTTCTTTTTTTGTTTTGAGTAACATCTATTCCCAGCATTCCTGTGTTTGGGCGAGAATTATTTTCAAAGGGCAATACTATCTATTGCCCTCCCACTGTTCTATGCACGAAGACGGATTCAATATCCACATCTGTTCGAATACCGTTTATGGAAAATACGCCACGTTAACGTTGAACAATTGTGCTGATCTAAATCAGGTAACCTGACTCTCAAAGTGCAAACTTAAAACCGATACCAAATATTTAGGATTTTTTGTTTTTATTCTACACTGGATTGAAGGATAAACATGGATGAACGCAATAAAAAGGCGTCCATCGCTTTTTATGCCTACAAGAAAATGTTTGGTAAGATATAGGGCATGAGATCCCATATTTAATGCTGGTTGTAAGATCTATTTTGATCTTATTATGGTGGAGTGCTAAAAGATTCTTACCAAAATACGTATGTAAAGAACTGTTTGCTTGGGTCAGGTACACTGCGGATTTCTCCAATCTCTGAAATAGCAATAAAAGATGTGCGTCATGTATTGTCATCTTGTAAGTTTAAAATTTACTGAAGCCTAATTTTTTATAGTTTTTATACGGTGTCTGGAAGTTTGCATAATACTTATCTTAGCCTTTTAATTCCTTTTTTACACTTCTCATCTATTTTTTCCGTTAATACGATATAGATACGCTTATCGCTCATTTTTACTTTTTTCCTTTAAAATTAAGATGCGCATCACCACGTTTTACTGAGTTTTACCACACCTTTTGCTCCCCGAATATCAGAAAAGCTTTCATGACATAGTTTTAGTTGAAATATGAACAACAAAGCTGTGTATGTTTGACACACACGAGTCAACTAGTCGTTCTTTTTGCAGTAAAACCACCGCAAAATGGAATATGAATGACCTGCTTAGGATAGAGGGTCACCTGTCGATCATAGGACCTGTTCGTCTCACAAAGACCTTTGAACAGTCCAATCCATTGAGATATGGCTTGCTTAAGACTAAAATTAAGCTATTCAGGCTGCTAGGTAACCATAGCCGTGGTTACACCAAATACTGCAGATCAATCGTGAGAACTAAATATGGGAGGAAATAGATTACATTGCTTCACAACTTAATTTCATTAATGGATTCTCTACTATTCTTCTTAGTATGGAGGAGTGGGAAATAAACTGCATGGGCACAGAGCCGCATAGCTATGTTTTTATAAATGCATTAGGAATAAATTTTGGAAGTTGGACCTTGAGTATACTCAGTCAATCTTAATATTCAGGAATATTGTCGCTTACCGGTATGTGAGTATATAAAGATTGTAGCTATAAATGGGAGTTTTAAGTATATATATCATGTAACAAAGATATTAGAATTTGTATTGATAGTCCAGCTTCATCAAAGCACTTCATTTAAACACTTGTTAGGAAATTATTTGGTCTAGAGACTTGCGCAGTTTTATTAGCCATAAAGATAGTAGCAGTTGTAAAGGTCATGGAATCTTGTTACTGCAATGCAACCAATTTTTATATAGGTTCCAACAAGGTGTGGTATTGCAACGGACCATTCTGAGTTCGAAGTGCCGCCGTTCTAACCTAAACTAATACTAAGTCCCTTACTTGGTTAGGCGCGTTACAGTTTCTAATTGATTCTGGCAGAAAATTCCATAAAGAAATTCACTATTTAAACATATTTCTTTATCTTTAAAATGGATAGGAGTCCTTGACAAGATCAATTTTTTGCGGTAGCATATTAAACTGGGGTTTGTTTTAGGAGATTCTAAGAATGGTGAGGTATGACTGTGACGCCCAAGCATAAAAATGTATCGCACGCACGTCTTTAGCGAACGCCGTAATTTTGCCATCATCTTATTGAGAATGGCAATATCAATGAAGAAGAAATGAGGTGCTATGAAGGCTTTAGCCAATAGGTTGAATATTTTGGTGAAAATTATCAGTCACTGTATATAGAGTCCCACATACATACATGATGATGGGAATACCACTAAATATATGAAGACAATATATAATGTACACAAGATTCACAAATTTTTAGAAATCGAAAATGTCACAACACATATTCACAAAATGCACAATTATAGAGCCACAAATGTACAGATTGTCAAAAAGGAGTACAACTCTGAACTGGAGAATCTAGAAGAGATAGAAATTCCGGAAAATATTAAATTTTTGGAAGGAGTCCTTTTTATCTTAAACGACATTATATTGGTGACAGCGACGTCTTTGGCAGCACCTGGCAGAGCAATTTATATCCTCTCCTATACCACTTATATTGCATGCAATTCAAAATACCTCATTTTTTATGGGATGCCCTTATAACAGCTGTTATAGCCGTATGCTAAGGTAGAGTAGTGAAATTGACGCGTAAAGATTCCCACAAATTACTCACATCAATTCGCAATTTCTTAATATATTTTATCTTTTATTTGGTTGCGTGTTTTTCATTTTCATCTTTTTTGTATAAATTTGGTTGTGGATTATTAAATGAATTGTTCTAACTTCTTTCTATATTTACTTATTTGTAGCACTTGGTGTGGGGTTTTTAAATGTATGTAGATTTCGTTTTCTATCCTTTTAAAGCCTGCATAGAAATATATTTGCAACTGCATTAAATTTTTTTTTGCTTGTGGTTTGTATCTGGTTTCTAAATGACATTCAATAAATAAAAAAAAAAATTAACAAACATTTTAATGATTACCATACAATCTTACAGCTTAAAATCAGTGCTAAAATCAAGTCAATCCCGTGGACCACCAACATCACCACCTGGATTACCTACTTCAACTCCAAGTAGTACTGACGATATGAACTCGGCTTTGCTAAAATCACCATCAGACGACGCATCCATTGTTATCAATAACAGCATGTTTGGAAAGTTTAAAGGATTTACCTTACGGCCGTTACCAAATGCTGCAGGTGCTACAAATCTAGGCGCACCTAACGTGGCCTTTGTCCATCCGGTAGCTAAATCAACTGAAAATAATATGAAAGCAAATGGAGTATCATTACGATTGGCACCTCCAGTACCAAAGTACCCTGTTAGTGCGGAGAAAAATCAAAAAAATCAAACAGACCTAAAGCCGACTAAGATGAATGGAACTTTGTTCAGTAGTAAAAAATCTCCACCATCTTTGGGGTGGAATTTGGAAAATGCGTCTGATAAAAATGATGCGCCGGCCTTGCCACCACCGAATCCAGGATTCACTGCCCGTCCAATCATATCCAGTCCAGTACTAGAAGCTTCTACTTGTACAGCTAAGGAAGTAATAACGCCTATACAAGGTTCTGGAGGAGGTTCGATTCCGGTTCGACCTGCTCCGATTCTACCTCCTCTTCCTGCCGAACCAAAATCAAATTTACCGGGTCATTCGGATAAGAAACAAAAGGATGGAACAATTAAACGTATCGCATCATTTCTAAAAAAAGATGAAGTAGCTCCACAGCGCTATCCGATGAAAGTGAAACCAGTAATCGATCGTGAAAAGTTAAAAAATATCGAAATATCTGCACCAATTCCAGTTATCGATCAGTTATCTGATTCAGAACAATTGGATGACAATCAGCAAGTATCGCGTACACAAAGCATGAGGGATTCGAGCTTTACTGCTAAAAAGCCAAGTATTCAGAGTTTTGGGTCTATGCGTCAACCATCCGGTACTAATAGACCAAAAAGTATTGTTGGCAGCCGTCCTAAGAGTCCGCCACCACGCCCACCAGCACCTCCGGCTGTAAAGAATTTAAAATTGTCCAGCACACCTGGATATCAAATTCCACCAGAACCAAAGAAAGTTGAAAAAATTCAAAATGATTATGATGACTGTGAAGCTGTAGAAGCACCATTAGCTTATATAAGTGAAGAAAATTCACCGACCGGATCAGACAATATATATTCAGTGATTGATGAAAATCCTTCAAATGTCAATCTATGTCCCCCTGCCGTAAATATGATATCTGGTAGTAATGATAGCATGGGACTGCTGGGAGAAATAGTAAATGAGATTGAAAAGCGAAATGGTGACTCTATATATTCAGCATCAACACTTAAAAAGAAGAAGTCTAATGATGGGAATATAGCACCATATTCTATCACCTCGGAAATAACTGATTATTCCGAAGGTGACTATTTAAAATCGAATTCCAGTACCACTTCAAGTGGATACTTGAGACCATCAGCAATTAATGCTCCAGTGGCAAGAGTAGCTCCGACTAGAACTGAGCTAGCTCCAACAACAATTGCAGCTCCAATCATTACAAATAATACTACCACTACTACGACTCCTGGTTTTTCTAGCTTTAAACCAAAGACTACATCACAATCAACATCCAAGGGAGAATTAAAACCTTCTTCGCACACATCGGTAAGATCGTCGTCTCCAAGTGGTAAAAAAGTTGGTTTTTCGAGAACAACTCCACCAAGCCTTAGTGCACTCAATAAAACTAACACTACAGATTCTGTAAGGAAAAGAAGTCCATCACCAAGTGGAATTAATTCTAAATCAACAGCCGGTAGTGCAGTAAGGAATAAATCTTTTGTTAGTTCGAAAGCTGTGTCATCCATTTCAAGTGATAGTAAAAACATACCCAACAATTCAGATCTCTCTAAGAAACTTTCGGCAGGGAATGTGTCACAAAAACCGAAACCGGTCTCAAAACCATCTGTCAGCACCAAACCGGCATCATCAACGACCAACTCAGGTTTAAGTTCTTCTGAGCTCACTTCCAGATATGGTCGCCAAAACTCATTAAGTGATAGTAGTAAGCCATTAGTAGGTAGCAATGCTACCGCAAGCAAGCGAACTAAGTCAACGGAATCGACTGTGCCGACTCCCAAACTAGCTAGCAATAGCGTTAGTAGTTTAAGTAATAGCACTAATTCTAGTACTAATAAGTTTTTAAGTGCAGCTGCTCGGCCAAACCCCGGGAAACTTTCGAATGTCGCTTCGTTACAGCAAAAATTCGAAAGTAGTAACAAACCGTCAGCTGGTTCTAATAGTAGTTATTCTGGTAATTCACTCTCCACTACGAAAAAATGATAATTAAATGTTACTCATCTGTCGTTGTCCTCCGTTTTTATTGTTTCGTGTAAATTTTTGTACGTATTTAGTTAATATTGTTGCGTGCTATTTATTTACTTTTATTGTTCTTATTTTTCGTTTTTGTTGTTGCAAGTTATGCACGGAGAATCGTTTGTTGAAGATGCGTTTGACTTGTCACCCAAGTAAAACAGACATTTCTACAGACAAAGCTCCTAAATTCAAACGAACTGTTCTATACTCTTGTGATGTCTATTGAAAGGTTTGTTTTTAAAATAATGACATTTAACCCAAATTTTATTGCATTGTATATAACAATCAATGTAATGTAAATCTTATATTCATAGACTATATCATCATCATTACAGGTCACCTTGTTTCATTGTCTACATGACTCTAACGTAATTTAATTTATTCTAGGAACGCTATCTCGACTTTCTTAAACGTAATGTAATATAAAACACTTCAGAAGATTCATATTTTCTAGAAAACACCAACAAATAGTTGCTGATAACGAACGATACTCTCTCGAACCACTGCCTCTGTTTGTGGCGCTAATAAATGCAATCTTCGTCTTCTCAGCTTTTAACGTTAAACCCTTCGCTATGGTTCTCTTGCGAAGATCGATGTGGTTATTTAATCTAATCTAACTCGACTCAGATAGATGTCGTCCACATAATATGTTTTGATAATACTGGTCGAAACTCTACATACCAAGTTTTAATATTCGCTCTAACGATGTAAAAAAGGCTTACCTATGAAGAAATATGAAATAATATTGGCCTCAAAGTCTTCTCATAGTTTACAATATGAAATAATATTGACCTCAAAGTCTTCTCATAGTTTACAATCTCAGCCTAGAACACCATCGACTGTTTGAGAGTAATTTTCAGTAAATGCATGAAAGCAATAGAATGTTCTGGGAGTCTTAGTTGGCTTTATCTTTTTTTCTTGATTCCATTCTTATATTTGTTTGTATATTGGGAGGCAATCTGGCATGGCGTCAAATGTTACAGTAGTCTTAATTACTACTACTTACTGTTTTGGACTGCAATTTGTTGTATCTTTCGTCTTGTAATATCAATGATCACATTGAGTTAAACATCTGTGCGCTTTTCCGGTCCTGGCTGGATAAGCTTGGGTCTGCCATCATATCTGTGGATAAGTTAAAAAGCTCTTCTCACCTAGACCTGATACGCTTCATTAAGAGGATAGGAAGATTTCGTTGAAAAGTTTTTTTTTAGTAGATTACCACAATGGGCTACTTTGGACTCCGTGCTTGGTATATCTTTCATCCTCCTGTCTGGTATATGAGAAGGTTGGCAGCATCGAAGATTGTTGTAGAATCGAAATTAAATTAATTATGGAGATTGCTTGTGTTGTAATCCAAAGATCGTGGTACTATCAAAAGCGTCTAGCGGTGCTCATAACTTGGGAGAATCAATGTATTATTCCAGGGTAGGTGCCTCAGAGCGAAGCGCAGTTCCGCTGAACAGACTCGATGCGCTCGATGTGTGTACCGTAAAATGGAGACTAGACCTGGCTAGCGTATTCAAGGAGGGGTCTCACAAAGCAAGTGTACAAACGCAATGTTATAGTGGAATTCGAGAACTCTCGAGACCAACGTTTGATAAAGCCCAGCATAGAACTACTCTTTGATACCATGTAGTTTATGTGGGAGATAAAATTCAATGTATGGTCACATTTGACACCCAAGTCACAAACAGCACCATCGCGGCGGCAAATCGTGGAATCCGAGAGCACATAATCATAGGTGATTGGTTCTGATTAATGTGGAAAGTCATAACCTCACAATTTGTCGATATTGATAGCCAAATTATTGTTTTTGTACCAAAACTGAAAATTTGTGAAGGTCACCTTGTACCCGTTCACTATCGCTAAAAGATTTAATCTGAACTAAAATTTTAATGTCGTCAGCATAAATCAAGACTTTGCAGTGTTTCATAATAGATACAATGTCGTCAATAGATAGAAAAAAAAAGCGGGCTCAAGTGACTTTCTTGTGGTACGTCAGATGAACCCTTCAAGACCCTAGAGATGGAATGTCGAAATAAGACTTGATATGTTCTTTTATTTAAGTAAGACTTCGTCCATTTAAGAAAAGTTGGAGGAAACCCATACTTTTCCATTTTAAAGAGTATCACGGAGTGAGATAACTTGTCGAACGCTTTACTAAAGTCAGTATAAATACAATCTGTCTGATAGCCTTTGGCAAACCCGCCAATGGTATCCGAGACAAATTTCAACAAGCTAGTGGTTGTAGACCTGCCCGAAATAAACCTATGTTGGTTTGAAGAAAGCAAATTCTTGCAGGAAATTGATAGCTGAGAGTAAATGATAGATTCGAATAATTTAGGCATACAAGACAATTTTGCAATAGGCTAGTTAGAAATTTCACTTTTATTACCTTTTTTTTCCATAGCTGAGAGAAACAACCAGTATTAAGGGATTTTTGAAAAATAATTCTCAGTGGAGCTGCAAGGGCATGCCAACATGACTTATAGAAAGCTGGAGGGATGCCATCAGGACCCGTTGTGAAGTTATTTGGAAGCCCGTTAATATGATCGAGTATATCCTCTTGCGCAATTGTAGGGATAGTGAATGAAACATTATAAGAAGAAGTTATTAAGAAGTTGTTATTTCGAGGAATGAAATTTGACGAAGAAAATGCATTGTCAAAAAAATAAACAAGCATAATGCAAATTTCAGACGAGTCATTGGGGTAGTTGTCCGTTTTTTTCTTCATATTAATAACCTTAAAAAAGATGTGCTGGTCACGAAATAATTTCGCGCGCGTGGTTTGAATATACTCATCAAAAAGTGTAGAGGAAAGCTTTTTGAACTCATTATAGATTGTGAGAAAATTGTTGTGACTTATTATGTCTTTGGCCCTCATGTAACTTTTCCAGAATTTATTCTTTTTATTTTTAAGATGTTTAAGATCTTTATTGAACCATGACGGAGATGTTTTAGAGGACCACTGGCTGTAATTAAAATGGTTTTTGCCACGAGCCTCAGAATCTGTATGTCTATCTTTTCTAAAAACCTTGTAAGAATTGTTTAAAATTTCGGCATCACGAAGGCCATGATGCAGTCAAGTTTCAGTGAAAGCAACGATATCAAAACATTTTAGTTCTGACGAGGCTCGCTTAACAAGTTGGCAAAGTTGATAAGTAGGATCAGAGATTTAATTTAGTATAACTTCCTGGTTTCTCCAGATTGGGGCTAGATTGTTAATTACATTCTGAATTTCCGAACGTCGGAACTAATCTTGTAATTTCCATTGTCTTTGTTTTCTTTGATGAACTTACCATATTTCTTGGGTGTCGGGGTTTATATTCGGCACTCAGTTCGATTCGATGTCCTCTTTTCTCTTATTTTCCGATGGTTAGCTTCTTTTGGGGTGTTCCCTTATCGTTGTCGTCTTTTTCTTTGCAGCTACTGAACGATTTATAGCCATAATTTTTGTCATTCTCGCAAGAGTTTTTTTTAATACTAGGAGAGCAAGGAAGGCGAAAGGAATGGTTAGGTTTGTAGATTACGTAAATGCTTAGGAGCGGATGGCTCCTGGCCCCACTGGCTTCGTTCAGTCATGCTTTTTGAGTATTTATGGGCTTATCTGTGATTACCCTCGGTAGTAATCACCTTTGTGTTCACAGAAACTTATTCTACCTCTCCTGAAGATAGATTTTTCTAACTTTAGGCCTTGCCAAGAGCGAGGCTTATAGGTATTTATAGTCTACTGGTATGAAAAGATCCGGAAAGCTATTTATAATCAGTTAACGTAGTTAATGATTTTTGCAACTTGCTTTTCAGCAAGTTTGAATATATACTCCTTGATAGAAGTGATTATGGCTGCCTGGTAAAGTAGGTACTTTTGAGTTAGAATAGTA
Source organism: Dioctria rufipes (assembly GCA_963924295.1). NCBI lineage: Eukaryota > Metazoa > Arthropoda > Insecta > Diptera > Asilidae > Dioctria > Dioctria rufipes. Next base: position 268,998,877 of record OZ002741.1, on the reverse strand, counting down.
TTTACCATTGACAATTCTGTGGAGTCCAGTGGGATTTAAACGCTTACCGGTTTTGTCCGGTAGAAGATTTCCGACATTTATTACCTCTCACTTTTTGTGATATATTGATTTAGATCCCAGATTGATGATGATAAATTCTTTGAATACTTGTGTAAACTAAGATGAAGTCTTGAAAACCATATTCGCTCTAAAATAAATGATTGCTATAAAAATTCTCATTTAGCTTAAGGCATTATACCGCGCCTTTTATTTTGCACATCATAACTCGCAACAAAATTCAGAGTTCTTTTTTTTTATTACAATAACTAACATATAATGTAGTAACCTGCCATCACACCTTATTATTTTTGTGTTGCAAATCTTTTTATTTGCCGTCCTAACTGCCCTCTTAATTTGTAACCTCTCTACTGCTGTTTCACGTTCATATTTTAGTAGTATGTTATTGCGCATTTTAAATATTTTCATTTTAGAAAATATTGTATATAGTTATGAGTAATAATATATATAAAAGAAATTTCTATTGCAAGAATTAATGTAAAAATTGATTGTAAGTAAAAACAATTATAATTAAGAAGTAGTGAGAAACTTGGAGACTTCAAACAGAGGTATTTCGAACGATCTTTGACTCTCATGTCCGTAGTTGTATGTACAGTTCTTCGAGGAGTGATCAAAATGCTGAAATGCATAAAATATAAAAATAATTATTATAACGAAGCAAAAATACTGTAAATATTCAACCAAAGAAAAAAATGTTGAAGAAAAGTATATAAAAAATAAAAAAAAAAAAATATTAATTATATAATAAGCAAAAAGGAACTCGAAGAGGTAATTGTTGCTATTAACAATATCACTAAAATCCTATGTTTATAATAAATTGAACAAAAAACATAATTTGCTACGTAGTTTTATTTGGTTGCTTTAGCGAGGAGATCAAATTTTATACTAAAAAAATAAAGATTTGTATTATATATATCAAAGAGTAAAAATTTAAGGAACTAAGCTAAGTAACTTGGCAAACAAAAATAGCTTTAACCTGATCACTGATGTATTATATTCATGTAAATTACTGTCATACTGAAAATTTTAAGTATTTCTTACGTGTGAAGGTGGGCTCTATTGATGCTGTAGCTTTTCTGTTGAAAATATTTGATTTAACTAGAGCATAGAGATTTATATATTTTTTTTTTTTACAAAAAAGCCGCATAAATTTCAGTTCTCTAATGTCGAATTTGATTGAAATTTAAGTTCGCTCCGGATGCTCCGGAGGGATTCATAAATATTTGCTTGTGGTTATGTATTAGGTATGAGAAAAAAGTAAGTACCGTTTTCTAATAGATGGCGTAACTCGTATTGTATGCATAAAGGCTGAAACACAGTGCGAGCGTGAGCGCAGCCGGCGTTTGAGCTTTCCTGTAGAATACATGAGAAGAAGTTGGGCATGTTCCAATGGTGAAGTCGGCTGCGTCCACTGCGCTGGGGTTGCTCTAGTTTCTACTCTAGCGCAACTTTGAAACACAGTGCGAGCGCGAGCGCAGCCGGCGTTTGAGCTTTCCTGTAGAATACATGAGAAGAAGTTGGGCATGTTCCAATGGTGAAGTCGGCTGCGCCCACTGAACATGAAATTACTACCAGCAACAAATTTGGATATGATTTCACTGAAATGTGATTCTATTACGGAACTGTAACTCTATTTTTGAGTAAAAATGTTTCAATATATAAGGTAGCTGAGCTATAGTTGTAGTTGTTGCCCTTGAGTTAACTGAGGTGCTTTTGAGCCTTTGATGTGCTGGCCGATTTTGCTTATCAGCCAAACCATTAGCGGCATCCAAATTGCCACTCACTCTTGATTAAGATAGTTTAGGGTTTTCTTTGCAAATTCCTTAAGTAGGATGGTTTCCCTAATTTCCCCCGGCAGTCTGTTCCAACTTGTTATCCCTCGTGAGAAAATATCCCTACTGCCGAATTGTGTATTAACGCGCGGGTAAATCATTCGTTTGTTGTCCCTTGTGCTCCACAGGAACCGATCTCATACATAGCCAGGTAGGAGGCCCATTCTAGCCTTGTGTATGAATGATAGAGCGTTCACTTCAAACAAGCATTGCAGCGACCCCGGCATTAAGAGGTCTAGAAAAGGGCCAGCGTGTGCCCTTCGTCGAAGATTGAATACATATCTGGCACATGCTTTGAGCGTACGCAGTAGTTTTATTGTACCAGCTTGAGATACTGGGTATACTTTCGATATCCACATAAAGAAAGTGTGGTAAGATCAGGGCCGTAAACAGCCCAAGTCTCGTGGTTTCGTCAAAATGTGGTGATGCTGCATAGAGAGATCGCAAGCCGTGATACAACCGCGAGCACATCAAGTTTATATGTGCCTTCCATGTGAGGTTGGGATCCATGAGGAGGCCCAGATTTTTCACTGTTTTTGATACGAGAGGTATATCATGGCCCATTATGCTTATTGAGGTTATCTGTGACGATAGCTGAGAGCTTCTGTCTGGTCTTATTGCATATCCAATCGCTTGAGTTTTGGATGGATTCACCACCAGTCCATTTACGGTGACTGAACATGAAGAGTTTTGTACCAAATAATCGACATTTGCGGGGAATATTGTTATACTTCTATAATTTAAAGAAATCCGCTGCTTAAAGCCATCGTTTGGATACGGTGAACAAACTTTTTCGGATAGTATGTGCAGAAGATGGTTTAGATTGTTTAAAGATGGTGTTTTCGATGTTGACGACGCTGAACGCCAAGGAAAACCGAAAAAGTTAACTGATGAATAACTGGAAGAGTTACTTGACGAAGATTCATGCCAAACTCAAGAAGAATTTGCAGCAGCATTAACCGTTGACCGATCAACTGTGGAAAAGCGTTTGCAAGCAAGAAACAAAACAGTAGATATCTCATAAGCTAAGCGAAAGGCAAGAAGAAAATCGAAAAACCATTTGTGAAATGCTGCTGCAAATGCAATCAAAAATGGGTTTTTTACACAGGATTGTTACTGGGGATAAAAAGTGGATTCACTATGACAATCCGAAGCGTAAAAAATCTTGGGTTAAGCCTGGTGAACCGGGTCCATCGCAGTCAAAGCGGGATATTTATTATGACAATATGAAATATGAAAGGTGTTATTTATAATGAGTAGTTGAAACCGTTACTGGCGCTGCCTAAAGGTGGCAACTAATGTGTTTAACGCAAGTTATTGAATTAAAACGACCAGAATGGGACAATCGATACGATAAGATAATAGTTTTACGTACCATTGCAAGATCCCATATAGCTCAACCAGGTAAAACTACTTAGAAGCACTGAATTGGGAAGTGTTACAGCACCAGCGTACTCACCGGAAATTGCACCTTCCGATTATTATTTGTTCCGGTCGATGCAGTCAGCCCTTAGTGGAGAACGGTTTCATTCTTTTGAAAGTATCCAAATTTGACTCAATAATTGGATCGACTCGTAGGACGAGCAATTCTTTAGGAATGGAATCTGCAAGTTGGCGGAAAGATGGGCAAACGTCATAGCTTCCGATGAAGCATACTTTCAATGATGTTCAGAAAAGATATAATTTATAAATAAATATTTGCTTTTACAAAAAAAAAAAAAAACGGAACCTACTTTTTCTCATACCAATAAAAACTTAAATATTCTAAATTTTCTTGTTTCCATATTGAACCTGAGAAATTTCTCAGAACGAACTTAATGCTTTTTGGGTTGCATCCAGATGCAAACTATAAAGTTAAATTTTCGTCAAAAGGACAGTTTAACAGCACTAACGTTCTGGCTGGCATACAGAAAACGTGAAGTAAAAAATGGTAAATTTTATGCGGAAAATAACAACAAAATTACTAAAACGATTTCTCACATTTCCCGAATGTTGTCACAAGCAAGAACACTAGAGTTCTCGGTTTTTATATGGGAGACGTTCAGTCCTATGGTTACATAAGTGAACTAGTGGTGGGAAACAGTTTCTAGAAGCATTAAATTCTATGCTTTCTACATATAAAAATACTCCTAAAATCGAATATCAATATAAACCTGATAACGAGAATGAATATACTAGGAAATACTTCAAATTCCTATCAACTAATAATGCAACAATGCTGAGCAACGTAGACACGAAGTATGCTACCGGAATTTCGCAACATAGTAGTACAATAATTGATCACGTAGTAATTGCCCTTAATGTGGAAAGATGCTACTTTGGATTGAAACTCAAAGGCTGAATTCACACTAGACGCTTTAATTATGCTTCAGTCTTGATTAAAAAAAAAACACCACATAAATTTCTATTCCTCTATTTGAATTAATCAGCAGCTCTGATAAATCATTAAAGCATCCTTAAAACATCCGGTGCGAATGAAGTCAAAGACTGAATCATCGCATCATGATAACGACGTTTAGATAGGCTTTAATGAGGAGAGCAAAAATGTCAAGAAAAATAATAAAAGAATGCAGACTGAAATATTAAGAACCAAGTTAAAGTCTGCTGTTGATAATTTGATATGCTGATTGATATCATGCAAAAAGGGAAGCAGAAGGCCCCCAACAGATTAGAACTCTAGAAGATAACTGGATTAGATTACAGATAATAAGCAAAATAAAGTTAAGAAATAATGTATATAAGAAAATGAAAAGGGGAGGAAATAATCCGCAATTAACAAAACTAAAAGAGGATTAAGGAACGATATTACTTGAAATATAAGAAGAGAAAAAATTAATTATGTGGAACAAAAATACAAAAGCCGGGAAGCAACTTAAAAATCATGTGGAAAAACAATCAACGAGATAATAAGAAATATAATTCGGAAGGCAGAAAAGGCAGCATAGAAGAATTAAAAGTTGCTGATAATAACATCAGAGCTAAACAACAAATTGTCAATTACATGAACAAACACTTTGTGAATGATGGTCCTTCACTAGTAAATAAATGGAGGATAATTGCAATCCTTGTGAACCTACTAATTTGTCACGGCCAAATTGTGTAGACGGGGTATTAGTTGTGTTCTTTTGTGTACCTTGTTCTAGAACTCCCATATATTGGAGAGAACAAATTGTTCTGTTGATTGAAGCGAACTATTTGTACTGTTTGCTTCATTTATAAATCTTCTATGAAAATGTATGAGGCGTTCTTTTGTGTATCTTTTGTTCTGCCCTGTTCTGCGGACACAAAAGAACACAACTATTATCTCAGTTGAGAGAAGACACAGCACTGGGATTAAACAAAATAAGAGTAAAAGACTTGAAGATATAATCAATGAATCATTAACGAGGATAACAAATAATATATATATATAGAGCCAATCTTCACAGAAGGAAATAAAAAAGATCCAAATAACTACCGTCCCATAGCGCTGCTCAATATATTCAGTAAAATATATGAGAGGGATCCTTCATAAATAACCAACTCACAGCATTTATCCAAACCAATGGTGGATTTGATGACAGGCAATATGGATTCCAAAATCAAAGCAACACGGCAGCTATTATGACTAATTCTATTAAGCTCATTAATAATGAACTCGATGCTGGTACTTATGTTATTGAGGTATTCGTGGATTTGAAGAAGACATTTGATACTGGAGAGCGTAGTGTATTAATAGAAATATTAAGCGATTTGGGAAGTAGAGGAAAAGCAAACCAGTTATTAAGATGCAAGTTAGAGTGAGAGTGAGAATGAGGCTATGAATACTGGAGTCCTGCAGGGATCAGTCTTAGGCCTGCTCCTCTACTCTCTGTACATCCAAAATTCAATGGGAGCTGGGTTGGCTGCGGAATATTATAAATATGCTGACGGTATCCTGCTCATATACGCTGGGAATAATGAGAATGATTAAAAGAGAGAAATAAATGAGGATTTAATACGACACGCAAGATGGCTATATGAAAATAAACTTACAATAAATACATCGAAGACAATTTACATGATTTTTCATCAGAGAGGCAAGCAAAAGTTGGACATAGGACTGCAAGTGGATGGGGAATTTATTAAATGATTTGACTCAATAAAATATCTGGGAATGATAATGGAGCATAAATTGACTTGGAAACAACCCACTACGTATGCCAGGAAAAAAATGGCACCTCTTATTGTACTCATAAGGAGAAGAAACTTTTTAATCACCAGATGAGAATCATAATCTACAAATGCCATTATACTACCAATAATTACTTACAATATAATTAACTGGTCAAAATGTCGCAATAACTTACTGAACTTCATGCGTAGAACAATAAAGTCGACAAATTTTCTGAGCTCAAAACAACTAATTGAAGTGGAAAAAGCTAGAATAAGATAAGAAATAAGATGATAAAGTCGAACATGAACTTATGTAATAGAGCATGGAGGAACTACGGCACACAGGAACTACGCCAACATATACGTTTACCTTACACTGAACCAGACAGAAAACTAAAGTGTCTAAAACCTACATATGCATATATAATGGATTCCCTAATAAAGAATTTTACACATGAAACTGATTACTATGTAACGAAGATAATTAGTGACTAAAAAGAGAATAATTGGAAAATAGAAGAAATACTTTTTACTAATACCACTCCGTGGCTGTTTTTGAAGATGTTCAATTAGTTCATATACGAACAAGTAAAAAAGCTAGAATTGGTTTAAGACCAATTCTTATGATACCTTAGCTAGATGAATGCGCGTATGAAATTTCGTATGGTTACCCATTTGTGCAATTTTGATTTTTGAAGTAGTTTTTCGCATATATTTCTAGAACGGTTCGTCGGACAGAAAAAATGATTATAACCAATTTGAAGAAGTTTTTAATACAATAAAAATTGATCGTTTTCACAGTATATGTAAAAACCTAAATTTTTAAAGGTAGCATCAAGAAGGGGTTGCCAGATTTAGTCTATTTTAGATTTTTTTCTCGTTATTACTATAAAAACCCCATGTACCGAATTTCAGCTCTCTATGTTGTCGCGTTCTCAGGCAGTGTCTAAATATATAGTGGAAAACGCGTTCTCGAATTATCGTGCGGACAGATGGACGGACATGCAAAAATCAAAATAATTCTTACTATTATGTACGTGGGTGTCTAATCAATTTTGCTCTACCATCATTTTTTCGAGGTGTTACAAACGGAATAACAAACTCATTATTTCATTTAGGGTATAAAAATGAAAAATTTGAATAGAGAGATGGAGAGAGTGATGGAAAGGAGTGCTGATAAGTTAACCAGTCTCTATAATGCATTCTCTTGTATAAAAGATACTCAATATCTGCCCACCTTCCATAAGTACGATGATGGCTCTAGGGAAAGACTAAACGACGAGGCAGCACAGAGACAAGGTTGCTCTAATGGAAGACTCAGCAATTAGATCAATCGTCAAGGCACACCTTACCGGCTAAAATTCAGCGATGGACGTAGAAGGTCTTCGATCATAATAAGAGCAGTAGTACCAAAAGGAAATATGCTATTTGGATGAATTGTAAAATGCAATAACTTAGAGGGATGATTTCCGTCTTAAACGATTAGAAATAGAAGCCGTGTGATATCTGGCTGTTTTTAGAAATAAATACATCTAATTATCACGGCTTCTTTCAATAAATGCATTCTTTATGTCCCATGCCTTTTTAATTGTAGAGCTATGATCGATTCTAAAAATTGTGAGCTCGATTCTCGATGAGAAAAATAAATAATCAATTGAGATGCCTGAAACAATAAATGCTACAAATTTCTGCAAATTTTCTTGTTATACTTCTGCCTAAATTATTCCCTCCTAGATGTATTAATTTAGGCTGCTGGAATCTTTGAGGTGCGTCTTGAGTACTGTTAAACTGTGACACTGAGCATAACTGGGTCTGACCTGATCGAACTATCTACATATATTGGATTAATCAAAAGACAGGAAAGAAATTCAGGTATTTTGTGAATGTGGATAATGATAACGTTCTTTCACCTTTGTCTTTTCTTTTAGAGTCATGAAGAAAAATAGTCGGATTAATGGCCAATCAGTTTAATCGGTAGGTACTGACTATTTATATATTCTTTCCTAGCGAATATAACGTGGGATCTAAGACGTAAAATGGAATCAACATAAATCAACGCTGCAAGGGTGCTTTTCCAAAAAGCAAAACATTCTTTTAGCTCCACTAACATGCTCTAGATATGGGCCAAAATTATAAAGAAGTCAGAAATATGTACATGAAATTTGAGGGTTTCAATAAATCTTAAGTTGAAAGCTGTAGGAATTATTAAAAAAATAAAAGAAATGTATCCTGTGTCGTATATAATTTCTTGCGTCTCCTCAAGTCCATATTTTAATTGACTTTCTAAGGAGCAAGAAAATTAGCTCCAAATGGAGTTTAGATTTTATTGGGGCATTTCAAAAGCTCTGGGCAGAATACCGCTCCTTCCAGGCCGGAGAGTTTATTTATAATTAGATCGAATTCTGCACAAGAAAAATTTTTATTTTCAGAGTAACCTGTCCGAGTAGGAGCGATATTGCAAGCTCTGATACAATTCACTCTGATACAGTTCAGTGGAACAAATCAGATAGTTATAGTGTGTTTTACAAATGTTATATATTTTGCATTCTCAATTTTTAATTACCGATTAATTCGGCAGAGAAAACATTTTTCAGCAATTCATTTGGTAATTATTACAGGGAATTTGATGTCATAAAATATTTTTTCTTCAACGCAAACCAAATTTCTAACGATATTGTGTACATAGTTTTGAGAAATAATATAATTTTTAAATATTATCCAATTTTTGAGGTAAGAATACTCAACCCAGTCTTATGATTATGGTTGCTGTACGTATTTTGCGAAATTGACTGAGGTTTGAGAAAGCGTTCATGTCGGAAATTCAAATTTTAGTTCCAGATTTTTTTTTTTTGCGACTAAGGGTTTTGGATTGCAATTAAACTAAGCCAGGCATATGAATGCAATGAGATTGCTGACTACTATATAGTAAGAAAGGGGGCAGCATAGTAATCAGCGGAGTTGAAAAAGGTTCCTATTAAGAGAGTACTGAGTAGGCTTAGGTGGCTTTGCAAATCCAGGACAAACGAAGAAGTTCATCAACTTTCCAAGACTTCAAAAACTTTTCAACTGTAACCATTCACCGGCCTAATGATTGTCCAATGCAGACTTGTGTAAGTATGTAATTAGGAAAATTGACAAGGTCACACAATTTGCCAATTTTGCAATGAATGAGTGTGTAGGACTTCCTCAAGCAATCCTTGCATTAGGGATTTACGGGAAGCCAACCCCTTCGTGGTACATATTAATTTTCCTAAAAAGAAGCAATGATTGTTTAGGTCGAAATGCTCAGAAGCCATTTCCCCAGCCTCTATAAAAAATAGCTAATAATTGTAGCGATTACACAGTCTTCTTTTAATTTATTCTTCACTCTTTGTGGGCGTAACAAATCTATTTAAGCCAATCTGTATCCTTTTTTTAATTGTTACAAGTACACCATGTTCTTCTAATCACAAGATTAAGTAGTCCATATAAATTTTACGAAACACATGCTTTTTTCTAGATTTCTCTATGCTAGCCACTGGGAGACCCTATGAATTACTTCATCAAATAAAATTGTTTTATTGAATTACTGCGCCAGCTCAGAGAAATTTATCAAAGTTTTAAAACAACCTTCATAATTCAATTGCGTTCCCGAATACTGAAATGAGTTCGAATAGAATCGAGAAATATGTCAATAAATTGAGTGGAGAATCAAAATACTGCCCCAGTATTTTTCTTCTCTCCAGTATGGATTGGAAATCGACCTCTGCCAACAGGCTCCCTGTGGGTGTGATTTTCAAGACAGAATTTAATGTAAGAGTACATTTATACAACGTGAAATCAAAGTCTTTCGATCTGCTTGAGTGACTGAAAAAGGATAATGAAAGTGATTAGAAAGCACTTGAATGGATGAATTGAAATGAGGTTGAGAAACCTTAAAGATTCTCAAGAGCTTAGGCCATAACAATACAATACAACACAAAAATATTTTACTGAAAGTCCCTGGCTGAGGCCACGTCATTAAAACGGTGGGTACAAAGTCCATTGTTCACTTTACCAATTCATGCGCTATTGCTCATCAATCCCGAAAGGACGCTCTCACAAAATTTGGAATTTGCCCCCAATCCTTCCCGCTTTATGCAGTGCATCTATAGAGTATGAGCCAAAGAATCTGTAACGTCTGTCAGAGAGGGCCGTGATAGAGAAAGTGTCTCCATTTCGGATTCCTCTCGGCATCCTTTGCTTACAGAGTTGTTAACAAGTTCCATCCCGTGTAGGTAAGCCAAGTCCAGTAAGAATTGAAAATCTTCATTTATTTTCAATACCAGTAATATTGACTTGTAGGAGACTTATAAAAATTTAACAATAATTCATCGTAGCCTAGTTAAAAATTGATACAGTTCCGCAGGCATAGGACATTTCCAGTAGAAAGAGGGTCTCACCTAAACATTTGGGCATGACAAAACTACCCTCGTCATAGTTAACATAAAAAGGAAATCGCGCCACCATTTAAAGGCAATATTCGAATGTGTTCAAGCTCAATCTACTTCGACATTTTATGTAATTCCTGATTTGACGAAATATGGATCCATCATTATACTCTAGAAATGAAAAAGCAATCAAAACAGTGGATTTTTCCTGGCGTACATATGTATACTGCGAAAGGCAAAAACGTTTCCATTGTCAAGATCATGGCCAGAATTTTCTGGGCAATTTACATGGCATAATCTGTATCGAATACCTAAAAAAAAAAATACAATTCTCTTCCGCCACGACAATGCACCAGTTTATACGTCTGCAATGCTTTGCCCAAAATTGTCAAATAAAGCTACGAACTGCATCCTTCTCCTTACGTATCCTTTCCCTTTCTAAACATGAAGAAATGACTTAGTGCAAAGAATTTCATATCAAACGAGAAGGATTCAATAAGTCTACTTTTTTGAAAGCTTAAATGAATTGCAATTAAAGTTCTCAGGGTTGACTTGTTAAGTTCCAGTACCACTCATCTAACCAAAGACTAACTGTGCTTGAGCTTCAGCCAGCTTAAGCCGGAAGATTAGAAGAGAAGTATTTTATCGATTGTGGAGAAGGGACCGTTAAGATTAAGACTGCACCAAGCCGAGCGAGTTCGCCCGTCTTTTCATTTACCCTTAGCGAAATTCCTCCCTTCTCTAAAAAGTTCTCGTCTGGGTTGGGCTTTATAGAAGGTCTGCAATTAATTTAATTTTTGCCATTTGGTCAATCGATGGAATATAAATTAAATCGAGATGGCAGCTCAAGTTTGGACAACGCAATCTGTCTCCACATTATTTCGACTGAATATTTACGTGATATTAAATACTTCTAAAAAATATTTTATGGATGTAATTAATAGAATTTCTGAATTAATAATTGCAGTTATATGTGCTTAATTAAATAATAAAAATTTCGTGTTTTTCTACTTAATCGTACTGCCATCTATACTTTCAAAGAGGATCAATCGTCAGTGAATAATCGACCTTACCTAACTGGGTCGGAAACTTGAATATGAAGAAGAGGAACTAATTTGACATATCTCTTGACTGTTCTGCTGACCGAACCGGCGAAAATCTTTGTGTTTGTCAACAAGTTGAATTCAAAACAAACCTATTTGTAACACAGTAATGTAATAGCGATGATAAAATCAATAATTGGAAGTAATAGACGCTTTATAACTAATGGAAGTAATCCTTATTTCGTGACTACACCAATTTTCTATGTAAATGCCTGTAAGTGGAATTATATAACCTCAAATTTCTATTGTAAAGTTCACTTTAAATTTTATTTAGCCCCTCATATTGGACATCTTTACTCAGCGGTTATTGCGGATGCTGTAAACCGTTATCTAAAGTTGAGATCTCCTGAAATACAAACGAAATTTTCAACCGGCACTGATGAACATGGTACAAAAATTCAACAGGCTGCCAGTTCCAATAAAGTGGATGTCGGAGAATATTGCAACAAAATTGCTAGCAAATACAAAGAAATTTTCCAACTCGCTGGAGTTGAGTACACGGACTTTATACGTACAACTGACCAAAGGCACAAAATAACCGTGCAACACTTCTGGGTGAGTGATTTGTTTAAATAGAATAGTATAGAAAAATTATTTTCGAACATAAATCAAATCAAATCAGCATTTATTAATAAACCCCTGCACAAAGCAACGTATAACGCTGGGTACTACGACATTAGATAGTTAATAAGATAGCGTAATTATAAAAGTAGCAAAATAAACAATAAACATTGGTAGCAGAAATAATATAGATTCTAGATTGCTCTCAAGCTTATTTTTAAGGCGAGATATGGACTATTGCCCAACTATATTACTAGACGTTTTAGTTGGAGCGCCATGAACAATTACAGAGCTGTCCTCCCTAGGGTTCGCACGCAGTACGGCGAAAAAACTGTATTTCTGAATGGGGCCGTTTTATGGAAACGTATGTCTGCGGAGGCTAGATGCGCTGCGACACTGAATTCATTCAAGTCCGAAGCTCTGGAATTGCTGACGACAGCTATATGAAGGCCATCCGCCTTGCTGTCCTGTACATTTTTAACATTCTCTACAATTCTCACACCAGTTGCCTCACAGCTGTTATGGGTTTGGATATGTTTTCTGTTATCCATCATTCAGAAGCTTTGATTATCTATATAGAACTTTTTATTTTTAGTTCAACTATCTACACTCAACCCCATACTAATCAAATTATTCAAACTAATCTAATTCATCTAATTATAAACTCGCACTACATTTCTGATCTTGCTGTTAACTCTGACTATCTTATTCTCTTCTAATTCTAAGGACTCTCTATATTTTGCTTTTAAATCTAACTGGTGCACTGTGCACCTGATTATGCTATAATTTATTACGCTATATATTAGGCTCCTAGTTGTATTCTATTCCATTGTATTTCATTTTTGCTTTCTATGTATTTGTTACTATACTGTATATTAGGCTAATGTTTCCTGTATTCTCTTTTATCTTTTATGAGTTGTTTTGCTACAGTGTAAATCTACTATATAACTTTCTAAGATGTGCCCAGCGCTATGCGTGCCGTTGGCACGTGCACTCAAATAAATTTATGTTTATGTTATTAAAGAACCACAGCTTACGCTACGTTACAACGTTAGGTACTTCGAGTAAGTAATGAATAGCTGGAATTATAGATAAAATACAAGTTGTTTAGCAATCTAAACTAAAGTAATGAACAGACTCATTGCGGTAGAAGGTAATATTAGCTCTATAGATTAAGATAATGAAGACAGATAATAGAGAGTTTAAAGCAAAGCCTAAAATGCTGATTAACAAAAGATACAAGGTATAAAGTTACAACAATAACAATTATCATTAGACTAAAATATGTTAGTGAATCAATATAGAGGCAGTGAACAAACTCACTGCGACTGAAAGTTATATTGATACAAATGGAGTAAAACAATAAACAACATAGAGCCTAATTCAAACCCCAAAAGTAAGAAAAAAGAGTGATATGAAATAATATAAAATAAAATAAAATAAAACAAAACTAAAGTAAATGTAACTGTAAATATTGCAATACATTATGATATATGGAAAAAAATATACAGTAGATATGGCCAGTATCTAACATATCAACTGCATTACATTACTAACAAAAAATACTTAGGAACTAAATAAAGCTTAGGAACAGATTTGCATAGTTACAATGCAAGTTGGTAGGTCCAACCGGCAGGCGTGCCCAAGGAACATAATATATCTAGGTAAAATGAATGAGATCCAATTATTATAAGATCCAATTATGACAAAAGGATCAAAAATCAAAAACCAAAATGGGATTAATCGCCAAAGTACAGAGTGCGCCATCGATTTATGTAGAAATGTACATTAAGTACATTAAGAGTCCATGAAGTAATGCAATGACCCTGTTTAGATGGGTCCTTATGCTGCCTTGGCCTCACGAAAACTTGTCGGTAAGATGAGGGTTGAGGGCAGGAATGAAACATCACCTTACCTACAGATTTCGTGCGGCAGAAGCAGCATACTGACCTGCCTAAATTGAGTCAAAGCAAGTTTCTTGAATTGCTTGTGAGGACAAGTCCTCCTGACAGATTCCAGAACTGAGTTCCAGAGGCAAAATCCCTGACTAAATATGTCATTGGACCCAAATCGGGTGCGAGTTTATGAATAACAAACCTGGAGTCATTAAGATTGCTCCAATAGAGCGATAGACTTATGTATGCAAATAGAGAGCACCACCAAGAAGCTCTGAGTGGATATTAATTATTTCTGTCTATTGTTTGTTTACAGAATACGCTTAAAGCTAAAGGACATGTCTATTCAACCGAGTACAGTGGGTGGTATTGCGTATCTGATGAGGTTTTTTTGACTGAAAGCCAATTAAAAGAAACTCCTGACGGAAAGAAAGTTTCCGCAGAGTCAGGACACCATGTTGAGTGGACGGAAGAAGTCAATTACATGTTTCGACTTAGTGCACTGCAAAATGATATAATTAATTGGATTAATAGTGGGTAGGTGTACTTGTTTGTTATATATTTAGTTTATTTTTTTTATTTTTAATTGAGATTCTTTGCTTTCAGTGATAAAATAAAACCAAAAAAATTTGAAAAAATTCTCTTGAACTACTTGGAAGAAAGTCTTCCGGACGTATCAATATCAAGACCATCCGCAAGAGTCCATTGGGGTATTCCAGTACCTGATGATAGTACACAAAATATTTATGTATGGTTGGATGCACTTGTCAATTATCTTACTTGTACAGGATATCCAGAAGAAAAAGTAAGTAAATGTACTTATTCGCCAAGCCGCAATTGATATAAACAAGATTTTTATTTTTGACTCAAGTACAGGTATTATTGGCCACCTGCACTTCAGGTAATTGGTAAAGATATTCTCAAGTTTCATGGTATCTATTGGCCAGCATTCCTCATAGCTGTAGGTAAGTTTTCGAATGATTGCATCCAGTTTGAACGGTTTTAAAATTTGTTTTTTGGATTTTGCTTAGGTATAGAACCGCCAAAAAGATTAATGGTACATTCACATTGGACCGTAGATGGACAAAAAATGTCCAAGAGTAAATTTAACGTTGTGGATCCTATGGAACGTGCTAAAACATATACAATGGAAGGATTGAGATATTTTCTCTTGAGAGAAGGAGTCGCTCATAGTGATAGCAGTAAGTCGTTTTTACATTGTCATTAAATACTGTTGTTAAGATTAAGGACTGGTAAAACTTTAAGTCCTTATTATCCTTATTGGCCAGGTACATATTCCGTCAAATTTTTCAATAAGTCTAGCAAACAAAGAATATTCTAGATGCGAAAGCCTGTATCATACAGCCTTTTGTCATCGTAGATTTCCATGTAGAGCCCCAGTGAATTTTCTCAACAATTATTGCAGATCCTTCATCACCCGTTCGATACAATAGTGACATAACTCAAAATCTCCCAGTTTTACGTTTTAAAACTCAAATTTATGCAGATAAATTGAACTTGCCTACAGAGCGATCAGAACAGGTCTCATCAATAAGCTCAGTAAGATAACTTTACTGATGAGACCTCCCTGATCGCTGTATTGAATTTTTCTACATTAATTTAAGCTTTAAAACGTAAAACTTGGAAATTTTGAGTCGTGTCACTACTGTTTCGAACGAGTGATATGTTTTTTTAGCAATGTATCCAAGCTATATTTGTCTGCAAATTTATATGAGTCTCGAAAATGTCCTTTTCATGCTCATCTTAATATATAGTGTTGGATCCTTCGTTTAAACATGTTGTCTTTTATAGGGAGCATAAAATAAGATAAATAAACATTTTATTTCACAATTCTTGTAAGATTAAAAGTAAGATTATTAATTGTGATTTTAATGGCAACATTTTAAGTATAAGCTTAGTGGGCAGACTGTCATCATTCTGCCTTTGGAATCAGTAAAATTTAATCAATTACAAAATCACAGTCGGTTGGGTTCATTTCGTGCAGTCTATTTTCACTTCATTGTAAAAAAATTACTTGAACAAATCTATAAAATTACAACCAAGTAATATTGGACTGCCCATTGGTTGTATAACCACGTTGAAGGGCCTATTGAAGAATCATTATTCTATTTAAGATGACCTAGTGACCATTTGAATGCTGATAATTATTATTCTGATGTTTCTATTTCTCAATTTATTAAATTTTTTATTTTGTCTCTCAAAACTTATTTCTCCAATAATTTCTAACTTTTATATTATAATTTTCCTTTTATCTTTGATTGCGTGTTGCTTCTGCTATGAATCTGCATTTCACATAATTTATATATAATTTTAGTAAGACACATTTAAGTTTTGAATTTTTATTAACCAGACATTTTAGGCCTGACTCCCAGATAATATCATAAAACTGATATGATTTCAACAGCAATTCCACCACAGACATATGAATCTATGATATAACTCTCTTAGGACTTAACAAGCCAACCCTGAGAACTCTGGTGTCCATTCTCACTAGGCACTCTTTCTCAGGGGCCACCTTCACAGGATGAGACTTGTTGATGATCCTACATGCAGGGGTTGCGGAGAGGAGTCCGCAACAGTGACCCACTTTCATTGCTACTGCCCGGCACTCTCAGGAATACATTACAGAATTCTTGGATCACACCTCCTGGACGAGTTACACGATGCCGGCAAGGAGGGCTGGTGGTGAATATTGAAATTTATAGGAGCGTCCAGTTGGGACCTATGAGCAATTGCTCATTGGTCTGGAGGGTGAACAATGGGCCTTGACTTGCCCTACATTCTAGGGATACCTCGGGGTCCCAAACCTCTGTTTCAATCAATCAATCAATCAAATGATGTAACTGGTTTTAGTAACTCTACTCTCAACAAGAACGGAGACATTATTGCTATCTTTCTAAATTTTAAAAAAGGCCTTTGACACGGAAAATCATGCAATTTGCTTTCAAAAGCTAAATGTAATCGGGTTAAGCAACGGAGTGATGTCACTTTTTCGTTTTTATTTTTCCGGAGGAACCTAAGTCGTTAAAATGGATCGCACCTATAGTGACCAATTACCGGTGAGATGTGGGGTTCCCCATGAAACAGTTCTGTATCCAACTCTTATATATTAATAAGTTATGGAATTTGGAAAAAAATATTTAATCAAAAGTTATATTGTAGCATATGCGAATGACACAGTCCTCGTATTCGCAGCTCAAATTGAGATACAGTAACTTCCTTGAAAAATGAAGTATTGAGTATTTTTTACCGCTGGTTATGCATAAAAAACTTGAAACTTACTTTAACAGATTTGCAATTCAGATCGAACTGATTCCAAGTTGTCCTTCATCGCAGTTCTGGGATAGATTGGAGTGTTCAGTGTTCCGTGCTCGTTTATCTCTAATAAAATCAAAGTTTACTCGTGAGTTGATTTCAACTTCTCTAACATTGAATGGGGCGTGGCGTCTGTTAACAGTAGTTTCATTATCATGATACATGTTCATATTATAAAGCAACTATATCTACCTTATAAATATCAAATTCTGCGCTTCACCTGCATCTGTTTGTCTTCGCGGGAGAGCCAGATCACATAATTGGCTTACAATTCAGTTAATTTTAAGGTTGACCAGGTGGCGTCCATTCATATTATATGTTGACGAATAGTTGTGCTGTTCGTCATTTGGAAAGAAGAAGAAGAATTCAGATCGAACTTTCTGGAAACAATTGAGGTAAAGTCTCCGGTTAAAGGACGATTTACATTATGATTACATGCATTTTTTACAGAAATTGTGAGGGAGATAGTTAAATGAAATTTAAACGCTGTGTAAGCAATGGTTGCAATACCTTACACGTTTGCTCCCCTCTAGTTTTTATGGTATAAATACTGTCTAATTGGAAATTGTCAAGTTTTTAATCGTTTTTTCGTTGATATTGAAAGAAGTAGGTTTTTGAGAGTATATAGAAAAATGTCTCGCAAAATATCAGATGGTGCTGTAATTCCGTTATACATTTTGTACGATAACGAAATTTTTATTTATTATTTATTTTGTAGTAAACAAAAAATTCAGTAACTAATCTGCTGCATCAATCCACTTTGATTTACTCAAGTGCTCACATGAAAATAATTCCACTCCACTACCGAACTAACGCCGGTGAAGATAATTCCAGTCTTGCTCGTGTTCACATGGCGGATTATCTCACAGGCGGAATTTTTCTAGCAAATTATATAGGAAAAGGACCTGCTTGTGGACGGAAAACTACCTAAGAAATAACTTCAATACTTTATATAAAGAAATATTTAAAAACTTTCAATTTCGCAATATTTAATTACAAACTCAAAACTTACTTTTATTTATTTCAACAAATAATTTGTCTTGACAGATATGTATATGCCATAAAATTTATCAATATGGCAGCACAAGTAGTCGAAATTGACAAATTAGTGTTGCTAATAGCAATGTTTTAGTTTCAGTAACTATAAAAACTTGCTATGCTTGAGCTCTTTTCACGCACACATTGTCATTCATAAATAAATTTCCGTATACGATGTACTATCTCCCTCACAATTTCTGTAAAACTTGCATGCCATCATAATGTAAATCCTGCTTTACAGAGACTAAAATCTCCGAAATGTTTACACTGCAAGTGTATTCACAAAACTTGAAGTTTGGTCTGTAGAGATCTCCGCAGAATTTTGTTGTCAAGCAAGAGATTGTTAGAAAGAATTATCTCAAAAGTTATTAATATTTTTGTTTTGCGAAAAGTAGAAAATCTTAAAAAACATATCCTTGCTGTACAAATTTTACGGGATAAACATTTTTTTTCTCAAAAATAACCAGAACTCTATTGATGAAACAAATTTTCTGACCTAAATCCATTATGTTAATTATTAATTTTTTAATTAATTTCTTTGTAATAATTTGTCAAAGACACTCCACGTTATTCCTTTTACTTTCCGAGTAAACTACACTTAACTGACCAGAACACAAAAATAGTCTCCAGAAACCGGAGATGGAACTTGGAGACCTGTTTGTTTTAAAAAAATACACGACGGGAGACCGGAAACCAAAAAGATTTTAGAGACTAGGGGCCCTATTCTTGAATAACGAAGACAGATTCCGTATTCGTTATACTGTCAAAACCATTCGGAATCGTATTCTTGAAATCCGCATTCGTTATATACCGAACGCAAACCCTTCGTTATTTAACGAATGTGTTCAACCATTCGTTATGCCAAACGAAGAGTGAATCAGCTGCTACTTTACAATTGACAATGAGAGATAAAAGATGTGCCAAAATGTCAAATTCCCAAAGTACTAAAATAATTCAGTTTTTAGAGGAAAACCCGAAACTGAAATAGGAAAATATGATAACTCTTTCAGTTCAAAAGATGCAACGGAATTGGAAAAAGTTATCAGCAGAATTAAATTCTAAACCCGGAGCGCAAAAGGACTGGAAAAGTATTAATTTTTTTTATGATACATATTACATTCAAAACAAAGCTAATAGAAAATTTCCAGAGTTATCAGGAATTAAAATGTATGGTGAAAGGTTAATCTGCGGTGCCAAAAAATAATTTCATGTAACAGGCGGAGGTCCTCCTGAAAATTTTTTCCTATCCAGCGATGAATTAAGGGTGCAGGAACTGATTAACGATTGACGTAATTCATTTTCCATAGATTCTTCAACAATTCCAGACGCAAACAATAATGACAATTCACTAAAGCTAGCCATTTTTTACAAGTAATAATATACTAATTATAATTTATACAAAAATAATAAGCAAAACAAAAATATTATTTTAATTAAGTGACACAGCTGACTGTATTTAATTTGTAATTTGACAGAAATAATCTTACCACACTCGTTATGTTAACAAACTTTTTCACCACTTCGACTTTATAACGATGAGATTCAAGAATACGAACGGTGTATACGATTCGTTATCAACCATTCGTTATATAACGAATACGTTAAAACCATTCGTTATTCAAGAATAGGCCCCTAGGTCTCTTTAGAGATTTTTTGCGTCTCCGAACTGTCTCGGGAGGCCAAAGTCTCTCGCCATGTAGCTTCACCTTTATGTTAGTGCTAGCTAGAGCATAGTAGAGGAACGATGTATTTTGCATTAACGTAATCTACCTTACAGTATGGTATAATTGCATGTGTACATACACGTTATAAATCTTAAAGGGAAAATAGTTAAGATGTGCATATTAAAATCGAAATTCTACTCCAAAACTCTAGCATTAAGAGAGATTAAAGTAATGAATATTTTACTTCAGGTATATATTTTTGGTACACTTAAATTTGTTACCAGAAACTTAAAACATTTGTCCTTCACCCCGGACACAAGTTTTATTTTTTTTTTTTATTTTTATTTATACATATTACAATTTTTATCAGAAATACTGGATTGTTTTCAATTGCAATTACACTACTATTTTTATTTTATTTTTCCATCCCCTCTTCCAGGCAGCTAGTGCTAGTATAAGAAAGAGGTTGAAAATTTGTTTGCCTGAATGCAGAATTATTGTTTATTATGAAAATATCGTATTATGATTCTACTTATGATCAGCCATTACTAGTGCTTAGTTTATGGGTTTGTACCAGGACATTTAGGATATAACACCTACAATTTAATCTCAAATCACTAATAAGTCTAATATCATTTTTATGTTATTATATATTATTGTAATGTAATGCCTCACCAAAACCTAATGGGCTTCATTAAGAGAATAGGAAGGTTTTGGTGAATGGCCTTCTAGCAGGACAGCACAATGGGCCCATATGGTCTCCGTGCTTGGGTTAGGATTTCCTGTTATACAATTTTCGTCCACTACCACTACCGCTACTATTACCATCATTAGTGTTACGGCTATTATTTACAAATAAAACGAATCAAATTTAAATTATTGATGGTAAGAAAAAAAGAAATAGCCTTTATATGTTATTGTTGCTAATGTGATCCTTTACTTTTCTTGTAAAGATGTGAAGATTAGAAGAATTTTTGACCTCTATTGGTAGTCCATTATATAAAGGGTTTTCCAATAAGAGGTGTTATTTTGATATTCAAAGAAAAATGCCATTTTTTGAGATAAATGATCGGATCTTTATTTCATTATAAAGAGGAAGGGATGCCGTTAATAATGGAAAATAACATCAGCCAAATGACCACCACGACCACGCCTACAGGACCATATCCTTTTCATGAAATTTTCCATAACCAAATCGCAAAGTGGCTGAACTATGTCCTCGATAGCCTCACGAATTCTATCTTTGAGGTCTTGAATCGACGCTGGGCTGTTGCCGTAGACCTTCTCTTTCACGTGGCCCAAAGGAAGAAGTCGGGAGGTGTTAAGTCACAAGATCTCGGTAGCCAATTGTGATCACCTCTTCGAGAGATAACACGGTCCGGAAACTTTTCCCGTAAAAGATCAATGGTTTCGTTGCTTGTATGGCACGTAGCGCCGTCTTGTTGAAAGTAAACGTTATCCAGATCAATACCATCCAATTCCGGCCATAAAAAATCATTAATCATCTGTCGATAGCGCAATCCATTCACCGTAACTGTTGCTCCAGCCTCATTTTCGAAAAAGTAAGGTCCAATGACCCCGCGGGACCATAAACCGCACCAAACAGTCACACGTTGAGGATAGAGAGGCTTTTCAACAATAACTTTTGGGTTTTCCGAGCCCCAGATGCGACAATTTTGCTTGTTGACGAAGCCATCGAGGTGGAAATGGGCCTCATCACTCAAGATGAGTTTTCGATGGAATTCCGGATCATTTTCATGTATTTCAAGGACCCAATCAGCAAAGACTCGACGTTGTTGATGATCGGTCGGCTTGAGTTCTTGTGTTAACTGAACTTTATAAGCCTTAAGACCCAAATCTTTATGCAAAATACGGTGTAATGACGTTTGTGGAATGCCTAATTCCAAAGAACGACGAGGAATGGATAAACCTGGGTTTTCTTCAACACTTTCGGCTACAGCAGCAATATTCTCGGCTGTTCTTGAGCGACGTGCACGGGTTTTATTCTTCACATCACTAACTTATCCCGACAGCTCGAATTTTTCTATCAATTTCTGTATTGCGGTCCGACAAGGTGCTTCACAACGACCCAAAAATGTTCGAGTTTTACGAACCGAACTGCCACATTTTCACCATTTTTATAGTGAATTTTAATAATTTCAATGCGTTGTTGAATCGTGTATCGTTCCATTTTTACTAATGGCGTAGTTTCTAATTGTCAAATGTCAAAAAATGACAGCTCCAAATGTGACATCTACCGAAATAGCGGGCTAATTAAAATAACACCTCTTATTTGAGAACCCTTTATTATACCCTAGATGAAAATAAAAGTTAAAATGAAAGTCCAAAGTTGTGTATGGCCAAGAAGGGGTTGCCCGATCTAGTTCATTTTTGAAAGTATATTTACGATTTTTATGAAAACGCTGTGTACAAAATTTCAGTTCTCCACACGCTCTCAGGCAATGTGTAAATACATGTACAATAAAAAAAGAAATTTCTGTGAGGCAACCCGATTTGTTTCATTTTCGAACTTAAATTTAAAATTTTCTTAAAAACGCTCTCTAATTGAATGCGCTCTCGAGTTATCGTGAAGGCAGGCAGACAGACGAACGGACAGATGGGCATGCAAAAATCAAAATAACTTTCATTATTCTGCGTGGGTATCCAATCCATTTTGTCTCTAACATCATTTATTCTATGTGTTACAACCTGATGACAAACTTAGTATACTTTATGATTTCATCTAGGGTGTAAAAATACTTTCTGCGAATATAACTTCAGCAAATTAATTTGCAAAGAAAAGTTATGGCCCAAGCCTACATGCTTCACTTTTTACCGATGAGAGGCATTATTCGGGAGGAGGAAAATTTCGAGATACCAAGTTTCGAACGGGACTGGAGCACGGGCAGCATACCAATACTGTGGCAAGAAAATAGTTTCGGTCATTTTGAAATTGTGAAATTTTTAATGGGACGGTTGTGCAGTTCCTTACCTACGATTTGAGGTGATAATATAATAATTTAATTGTCATTACGTGCTATGAATTTGTGATACAGTTATTATTAATATCAAAAACTTCATTTAAACTCGGTTATCATATAAGGAACTACCGCGGAGCAAAATTATTGTGCTGGTACGTCTAGGCATAAGGGTAGGAAAATCCTACCGCTTCGTGCTGAAGCGTGTAGTTTGTCTGATAGTCTCCAACGTCTGCTCTCATAACGGTCCGAAAAGAGAGATTTCTAATATGTTACTGTACAATTTGCCATAAAGAATGGTATTTTGAAACTCCGCCATTTGTTTCCAAGTTGCACACAAGGAAATCATAGCTAACATTACAAATTGCTAATAATACGAAATTTTGAAAACCTTTGTTATTATAAAATAGCGGTTCTCTGCCTGCTGGAGGAATAATTTGCAACTGTTTCGCAGCGTTTACTCCAAAGCACAGGATTTTGGGGTGATGTACGGATTAGATTACGGAAATTTGTGGTACAAAATGTAAAATTAAAATAGGATCGAACACGTTGTAGCATAGACTCGCAAAACAGCTAAAAGACATTTTGTTATGTGGATTTAAAAATGCATGAAAGGGTTCCTTAGGGGTTGTGAATTGAGGACATTAAATCCTGTTAGCTGAGCGAATTTAGTTGCTCACCCCGTGACAGTTATCGGCAGGCTAGCATGCTTTCAAGCTAGCTTTGTGAAGAAAATTTGAGGAGGGGGGAGAGGGGATAAAAATGACAAAATTACACATGCCTCCCACACACAGCACCACAACAAAAAAATTCATGTCGACACAACTAAAGTTAAGATGAGGAAAGGATTGGGATTGGATGCCGGAGCCTAGAAGGAAATGGATAGTCAACGTTGAGTCAAAGATAACCTAATAAGAAGATAGCACACAGCCGAACAAAATTGGAAATTTTTGGTGTTTTTTAGACCCAAGCAAGTAATGTCATAACTTTCGTCTTTTCCATGAATCTGGGAGACAACGAACTAAAAAGAAAAATCGAACGTAGGATTACCTGAACGATAACATCTTATTGAATCCTTCAAAATCCCATCAAACTATTCATAATAATGTACATCGGGTTACACTAGCTCACTTTTTTAAGACAAAGATAAATTTCGCTTTGGCCAAGGTACTGAAAGAGATGTAAAATTCCTCTCAAATAAAATCCTCATTTTTCCTGAAAATATCAGAGAATCCAGCATGACTTTCTCCCACTTAATCTCTTCACAGCAAAACGAATGTAAAC
Source organism: Dioctria rufipes (assembly GCA_963924295.1). NCBI lineage: Eukaryota > Metazoa > Arthropoda > Insecta > Diptera > Asilidae > Dioctria > Dioctria rufipes. The sequence continues at coordinate 268,974,586 of OZ002741.1, read as the reverse complement.
AGAAGCACGTGCTGTTCAAATATCATAGGAATTACACAAAAAAACATTGGTTTTGCTATAAAAAACGTTGGATAATTCTCACAAAATTTCACAGAAAACCGGTTATCACAAAAGCACGGGAACATTTTATGAGAGTAAAACCTAAAAACTCCGCCCCTTCTCATTTATTTACGAAAATTAATCATTTGGCATTCTGTTTCGTTGCATGTAATCTGCGCTATCACATTTTTTATCTTTATTCATAAAAGTTTTAAAGATAGTTTAATTTTTTTTCTCCTTTCTTCTTTTTCTTTCCGTAAACATTTTAAATATAAAACAATCGGAAAACTCTTCTGTGTCCTAACTTGTCATTAAATTAACTTTGATTAAGTCAACCTCGCTGTCGGTTGTGATGGCGGTCCCCAGTATTGGGCGTGTCACATCCATCCCGTGGAAATTCTGGGCCATGATGTTTGAATACCTTACTTGCTTTCAAAACGCCACAACGAGCGGGGATTTAATGATTAACGCTTCATGATACAGCACTGAATTGTTGTGTAATAAAACATTTATTAACCATAGATGTCTAATCTAATTCGACATAATTCATGAAATTAAATTCCTAATAATCTACCTTCGAGCAAGTGGAATGATTGTGAATTGTAAACTGATTGTGATTGTAAACTATAATTATTTTGACTATTAGTATCTGTACATGGTAGAAATACGTTCTGCCCGAATTAATCGAGATCCAAACGGGTTTGTTTTTTTTCTTGGTTTTTAGAAATGGTTCAAGATTCAGCAGCCCTTACTCCTTTTCGAACGTTTATATTTATTTTTATACCAAGAAGAAATGTATAGTATAATAAGTTTGTCATTCCGTTTGTAATGCATAGAAATAATGCTAGTAGAGCAAAATGGGTTGCACACCCCTAATATTAAAAATTATTTTGATTTTTGCATGTCCGTCCGTCCGCCTGTGTGTCTGTTTTTCTGTCCTCATGATAACTAGAGAGCATGTTTACTCAGAGAGCTGAAATTTTGCACACGGGCCTTAAAAAAAAATTAAATGAAGTGCGAACATGAGACAAATCGGGTAACCCCATCGGTGGGGTTGCCATACAATAATTTTGTGTTTCACTGTACATATATTTGGACACTGCCTGAGAACGCCTTAAGGAGAGAACTGAAATTTTGTACACAGCGTTTTCATGAAAATAGTAAATACAATTTCAAAAATGGGGCAACCACTTTTGGTGTTTCCATATATAAATTTAAGTTTTTTACGTATACTGTGAAATCGATCAGTCCAAGACGTTTTTATTGTACCGAAAAGTTCTTCAGAATATGAAATTCCATGGTATATGGAGTAATAGTATGTTCCATCTGAGCACAACGTCACTAGTTTGGCAAATTTCCAAGAAAATGTATGGGAAAACATTTTTTTTCTTTTTTTTCCAACCTTTTACTGCACAATTAATCATTTTAAATGATTTCCTTTGCTTAACTTCTATTAAATATGCACTTACAAACTCAACTCGATTTATTCGCTTACGATTTCATAACAGCTGTAAAAATTTTGGGAACTGATGACACAACGAAAAAAGAAAAAGTGTTTCTCTCATACTGAGATGGAACATACTTTTCTTACTCTTTACACTAGTATGATGAAATCCTATGCAATTTGTCATAATATATTTTTACTGTGCGATGAACCGTTCTAGAAATAGATGCGAAAAACTACTTTAACAATCAAACTGGCACAGAGAGGTGACCATACGAAATTGCATACGGGCATTCATCTATGTAGGGTAGGTATCGTAAGAATTAGTATTAGACCAATTATAGCTTTTTGCCTTGTTAATATTTTCTTTATGGCTACCAGTGCTGTCACTACTGGAAATTTATATTTTCAAGGTACAATGAAATCTAATAATCGAACCGTAAAGGTCTGTTTATAGCCAGCTTTAGATGCCTCTTCCTTTTTTTACTCCTGTTGGTTATTTTTTCATCAACTTGATAATATTTGATTTTATTTTTAAACGAAATTGCTTCCAATTAATTTTTTTTTTCTCTTAATTAATACCCTGAATATGTTTGTCGGATATCAAGATTGAATCCCATCAGAGCCCTTATTATGAACGATAGAAATGTTTTTGTGAAAGACAAAAAAAAAAGCGATAAAAAGCGATTTCTTTTCGTGTTCCGTAATAAGGCAAATGGTTCGCGTTTTAATCTGATCTAAGCCTAAATAATTAATTAATATTTAACGTATCCAATGTTAAGTAAAAATAAAAAGAAAGATAATAAAAGAGATCATTATCCCGAAACTGTTTCAAAACAATTTTAATGAGGATACCTATTTTCAAGACTTTTTGCGTCGAATATTTAGCACATTTTATGTAATTTCAAGTTTCCTTCATAATTGGAAGAACACAAAAATCAGCGGAATATTTTTAAATAATTTTAAATTTAATTTGCTGTACTTAAACTCCGAAATTGCCCCCCCCCCTCTCTTATCCCTAACTCTGCAATAAATGTAAATTAGTTTTAACAAGACAGTCTCGCCGGGTGACAAAGTGATATAAGCCTTAGAGTTCAAAGGAAGCAAAATATAGTTACAAGCTCCTTGCAATTTTGAAGGAATTTAACTTATATTTATTCCTTCCTAAATCAACAGTTCCAATAGTATAAGTTTCTCACTTCAAAAGCTCCTTTGGTAGACCAAGTTTGCTGTGGTCGCCTCATAAAATGAAAGCTAAAGCATTAGGGCAAAAGCCCTTGTCATGTTATTTGTTCACTTTGAGGCAGAAACGTTTATAATTACAGTTAAAATGAAAATCAGAAATCGATTGTTCAATTTTGAATGATTTTGTTACATTCTAATCAAACCAGCCGGATAGTCTTCTCTATTTATGGATCAATGCTCTATCGGAATTTACAAATGTATGGGTGATCTGGTGAAGGGAATATTTTCAGAGTTTGACCGAATTGTGGATATTATGCAAACATTGATGTTTTACGACGTACATATTCACACATACTTGCATACACGTACAGAAAAAGTCCATAGAAGAGTAGTGATGGAAATTATTTTTCCCGTTTACTAAAAATTTTAATTCTGTAATGGTAATCCAGTATGCTGTGAAGTAATTACTTATCTTGTTTTAGTCCATGAAGAAACTGTGGACATTCCGAATCATTTCTTTCAGAAAATGAAATTACCGTTCCTATATATAGGATTTCGGAAGTTAAGATATGTAAAATATACAAAGGAAATCCGAGGCTGTATTAATCCTGGACTAACCAAATTGGATATCATTTCAATACTCAACTGTGTCTCATGTTTTACTTTATAATTTGCATAAGAAAATTTCGTCGTGGAATGTCTGGGTCATATATGTACATATATAGGTATTACATACATAAGTCTACAAAATAAACATTTTACGTTTGAATAAAATTGTCTACTCCTAGGTCATGACTGCTTGCTATTCAGCTTATCCCCAGTTTGCGAATGATTGACGTCAAAGTAAATTCGATACGAATCCAAATTGGAATGAAACTCGTTGGTTGGAGGAATTCAAGCTTTTTTATCTTCTTAAATGGATTAGGATGATAATAGGGAACGAAATTGGAATTTTGGTGTTGATTAAATAAACGACAAATCACAGAAGGGATTTTCTTATACGAGTTCGGCCAGCAGCTGAATTCGTTTTAGTCGATTTTTGATTAGAAATAGTTAATTCAATCATTATAGGTCACTTATACATACATATTAACTGTTTTCTGAGAGTTTGAGTAGATTAGTGCTGTAAAATTAGGATTGTTGAAATCTAAAGTAAAATTTTTTTTTTTTTATTATTACATATGGTATCGAGTAGACTTTTTAAAGTCGATTCTGATTTTTGTAAATTTATATTAATTTTTCGCCTTAATATCATTAATTATTTTATGTTGATTCCGGGAGGTATTCTTCTTTGACATATGATGACATTTTTGTCGGATAAGCATATGTCCACATATTGCAGTCTGGTTTAAGGTCTTCAACAAGCAATCGCCTCGCATTTGCAAGAAAGTATTGGACGAAAGTTGTGGTAATACATGTATATTTGCATTCTTTTCTCCTGGAATATTGATCAATTACAAGGATTTAAGCTTGTCCTCACATTGGTGGCTTTTATATAGTCCTAAAGAATGCATCTGATTCAACTAAAGAAAATTCCGCGCCTTGTATTTTACGACAAACTGAAATGTCATCGGCATCAACGGGCTTGTGTCTTGGAATGTACTTTAGAACATTTTGTTGTTCTCTCAGTGTTGCGCTCAAGAGACCCACACTAGCTTTTCTGGAAGATGAACGAATTCGTAGCGGTCTGACTATCTAACATTATTTTTACCTTTTAAATTTTTGCGAGCAAAGTTTTATGGCATGTGCATCAGACAGATATTCCTTCCAAGTTTGGATCTATTCGATTTTTGAATTTGTGAAAATTTGACTTTATTGACATGATATGTGATATTTTGGGAATCATCTCATTTCCACCTAGAACTTCCGTGATAATACTGTGATGTCATGACAAATTAAATAACCTATTTTTAGCTTTATCTTTGCTTGCTGTTGCTGTAGTGCCACTGAACTGATCAAACATCTTCTCTAAGCGTATGATATTCGAGATTTTTGCAAACTTCAGTCAAGGAACTTCTTTCATAAATTGTTATTATTCCGCAAGGGAAATCAATTTACCTTCTTTTAATTTCCATCTCGATCTTATTTTGGCCTTATATCCTAGACATACTGACTTACATGACTTAATTTTTAATTAAATAGAGTCAAATGTGCAGTATGTAACACAAATGAAGTCCATCAAGGACCCATTGGCAACATTTCGCTTAATTTTCAATGAACCAAATTTTACTCCATTTAGTGAAATTGCAGTAAAAGTGCCACCTACCGTCATTAAAATGAGCTGAATTTATTGGAAAGTGGAAGTTTTTCCAATAAAGTTATCAGTGACAGTCATCAGCTTATCATGAAAGAAATTTCTCTGCAGCTTTCTTCTCTTTTTAGTCTCTTTCAACAACAAAAATTGTCTTCTAATAAATGCTTTGCAACTACAGTAAATATTTGCAAATTTTCTTGATAGCATTTAATTAAATTATTGAACTCTGCCATGATCTTTACTCACATTGAGAAACTGTCAATGACATTTCAAATGAAATAATTTTCGTCCATAGTCTGTCACCTCTTCATTTCCTTGAAATGACTGAATTTCAAACTAAGTCATTGTGGACACAGTCTGTCTAGGGTATTATGCGTTTCCAAAGTACTTATTAGCGACTTATTAGGACTCGTCGTAAATATCTATTAATAATTTTTGAAGTCAGCTTACTATGAGTTTATGGGCTTGATTTTTACTCCTCGCAACCATACAGCAATACTATTTCGATAACTTAGGCAGTGGTCACACTGATGAAGTACGAAGTATGCAGTATGTGGCCCGCAGTATGTAGTACTTGCTGCATTGCGACTGAAATTGCGTTGTGCAATACATTTTATTTTAACACGATGAAAAGCGGTCACATTGACGAAGTAGCAGTAAAAATTGCGCAGTAGAAATCGCATGCAGCTGTCGGTGCTTGTTACATGCAGTATTTACTAGTGCAGTATGTACTGAGAAGTTGAAGCGATAAGTAACTTAAACAGAAAAGTCTTTCGATGTTTTTGCTTTTCGATTACTGCTTAAAAAACAAAAAGAAACAAGAATACAAATTATTTCGTCATTTTGCGATTTTTGCGACTATAGTAAAAGTATAAATGACAACTGCTTACGGCGTCTTATAAGCATACAAATGTTATGGCTTCTTCCTCCGACGTAGACATTTTTAATACTGGCGCTGACCTACTGCGTCAATTTAAACAACATCGCAACCTGAAGTAAATACTGAATACTGCGTGTTGCATATTGCATACTTTATACTTTATCAGTGTGACCGCCGCCATTACACTGAAGTTCGGTAACTGGTATAGCTGAGAAAAAACACATCCTCTGACTTGATTATATGAGAATAAATGTGTTCTTTTCTCTTGTACATCTGCGCGAAATTCGGAATTTATGCTACTGCGTTAAAAGAAGCAATCAGACTTTCTCAGTTTCTTGTTTATTTACATATTACGTGAAATTAGCTAGAGTTGTTCCGTATCTGTAATCTGTTTTGTTCATTCGGCCATATCAATAAAAGTAGTCTGCAATTGTGAATACCTCTCAGAATCCGAATATTTATTTATATACGTTGCACGTTCACTTGATGTTTTTTGAACACTGAAGATAACTCATTCTTAGAACGTTAAAGAAATTATTTTTTCACTTGTTGAGCTGTTCCTCTTCGACGGTTAGCACCTTGATCATCTTCGAGATAGTTTCATTCCTTCAGGAACATACGGCGGAAACGGTTGCTCTTCAGAATTTGTAATTCGTTCCAGGATCTTTGACACATTCATATGGTTTTTCTTCCTGTGGTTTTTGGTGTCCCGATACACTAGTTTTCTTGAGGATTCCAATCCAAAGATTGCTTGGCAATGTTGTTTACATGAGGTTGTATAGTGTGAGCTTCAATTCTATGTTCCCCTTTTGATCGATCCTATCGTAGGCCAAACGTTTCCACAGTTTTTCCTTTGAAACTGATTTGTCCAGAGAATTTTTTGGATGCTGCGTAGACACCTATTTACAATGGTCTACGACCAGTGGGCTATGACTTAGGTAAGTCTTAATTACAGATCTTTTTTGTATTTTGTATAATATTGCGTGCAGTGTATTCCTCTTCTTTGAGCGTAGAATTGCAATATTGTCACATTTATTAATTTACAATACAAGTACGCTATAATAACTCTCACCTTCTACTATTTTAAAAACTACACTAAATGAATAATTTTTTAAAGCAATGGGCCATTTTAGCCCAGTACGTTTGTTTTACAAAATTAAACGGTTAAAGTTAGGTGAGGAAAATTTAAAAGACCTAAAATGCGCAGAAAAACATTTTTTGAGAGAAATCCGTAACCGTATTTAAAAAATCTTAGATCACGTTTGCTAGCAGGATTCTTCTGTAAGATTCAGCAAAAAAAACAGAATCATGTATGTTGTGATTCTGTTCTTTGCTTACCTTGCCTTGCTGTGGCACCTGAAACATTGACCTAAGGTAAACATTTTCACGAATCTTCGAAAACGATGACATTTGTACCAAAATCAAATTTAGTTGTTGTGGTCGCTCGTAAGCTGACCCATCAGTCCTCGAAGGGTTGACGTAGGTTCTTGGAAGATCCTGTATATATTCATTAATTTAATTTAAAAAGTTTCTTAATTTTGTTTGCAATCAAAATCACTCTCTCCTCATTTCCTCACTTTCCTAACTAGAACAAATTTGCAAAGCAATACATTTTGATTGCTTTCGGGTTCATAAAAATAACCACTTTGGCTCCATTTATAAAAATTATGATTGATTGTGTGAGTTGTGCAGTGATGGAAGGAATGTATACGTCAATCACACACATGTTACCACCATTAAAAAGATTGATCACTCAGAAAATAAATAGATGTTGCGCTCATTTCTAAGTCCTTGTATTACACAATATTACAAGAAACTTAATAATTATATTTAATCAGACATTTCACCGATGAAATCTCTTCCAATTAACCATTTTCACTAGTTGATTTTAAATGTAGCTATAAAGTCAGTTACTATATAAAATGACGAAAACAGTTTTCTCGAAACTAGCAATCTACGGAAAAACTATAAAAGTTTAGGGATTTCTGTCGACTGCAAATCATATCCCTTTGAGTGAATTTAATTCCATTCAGTTTGTGGATAGAATTCGCCATCTCCAGTAAGTAATCAAGTAATTTAAATTTTTACCTTGATTCTTTTGCTGTGTTATTCGAGTATATATGTACACATTTTGCTCCCATTTTAACTCCATCGTAGTGAAAACCTTTAATTTTGCTTAATTTTCGTAAAATTTCTACCCTCATGAAGATAATTCGTCTTTCATTAGTCTTTCATTGGGTGGGAAGTAAATTTTCCCATGATAGCATGCATGAACAAATCGAATGTAGTCGAATTTTATAAATTGCACCTTTTTTCATTTGGATGTACATGACTTTAGCTGCTGTAGCATATTTTATTTCTTGTGGGTGTACTAATGGCGGGTACGAATGAGCTCTGTTAAGACACTTAAAGTAAATTTTTTATTTTAATCTATAGCAAAAAGGGATAGATTTGACTTTGAGTGATTTAGTTCCTTGAAGGAATAGAAAGTTCTTCTGTGTGTCAATGAATTTCTTAGCTTTGATGTATATTTCATAGTGGTTTGCGTTAAATTACTGCTTTCTTCTGAAACGATAATGTGAAGATATTAAGTTTGTAGGATAAAGAAGGAGAAGTAAAAGTATTAATAAAAGTTCATAGTTATTATCATTATGAAGCAAATATCAGTTTATGGTAATTTTCAGGCGGCTTGGATAAGTTTGTACGTCTTGCGACCATACAACAGTACTGTTTGGCACAATGGTGTTTAATAGATTTATTTGACGAAGATTACACTAGAATTATTTATATATCTGGCTCTTATGGGATAGTGTAATTCTTCGAATTCAGAAAAATCTAGGAACGTAATTGTCTGCTAAAACCGTGTACTGGCGTGTCTGATTGATCTATAGCTGGCTCTGTGAAAACTCTTCGCTATACCGAGCTCCTTACCTTTATTTCCAAGTCTTTTGTCAAAATCGTAATTTTCAATTACTGGATGCTGTTGTTGCAGGAAGAGCTATTTTGTGCCGTTCGCTGAGGCATTGCATGCTCTGTTATTGATGCTGCTGATTTCATTGATTTGATTTGGAGCTCATTTGTGTGGCCCAATAATTTCCACACAAAATATATATATTGTATTAGTCTATAGTATACCTTCTGGGTCACCATCGAATTACTTACTTGCTTCATAGATCGAAATATATATGCTTCCATCTGAATATCTTGTTATTTTCAGTGATTTCAATATTTCTTCTGATGAATGGGATTACAGGCCCGATGATAGTGTTTGATTCTTGTCTTTTTTTCGGCTCCTCCACAGTATTCTTCTTTAATGCAGTTTTCCCACGCCAAGAACGACACTTATGCATTTTTAGACTTGGCGTTTTCCATTGATTGCAGCGGCACCATAGTAGAGGAACATCTAAATGTCTCTGAGACAAGTCATAGTCCAGCACTTTACATCTTTTTTTGTTTTAAATCTAGGAATATCATCCTCACGAAAAGGTCAAGTGCGAGTCGTTTCGTACCATCGTGCAAAATTTAACACTATGCATACGCTAAAAAACACACTTCTTTTATGGGGCCTCCTTTAATTTTTAATTTAATTTAATTTTTATTATTTATTGTTATAGCGGCAATAGAATTACACAGTCTGTGAAAATTTCAACTGTCTACCTATTACGTTCATGAGATACAGCCCGGTGAGGGACGGACAGACATCGGAGGCTTAGTAGTAGGGTTCCCCGTTTTTGAACTTTGGGTATGGAACTCTAAAAAGACGATTTTTTGAATCTTAACAATTATTCCTTATACCTTGACTGGAGAGGCTTTCTCACTCAGGGAGATATTGACAAAGCAGTGCAACTTTTCTATGATTTCTCATACTATATGGCGATCAAAATTCGGATTTTCCCAACCGGACCACCAACAATTTCCAATTTTAAATGTATGAGATAAAAATTTTACGATTTTTTTTGTCCTGCAATGTATGCTACCCACGTACATATATAAATGGACTCCTCGTTGAACCAAAAATTTCAAACCAAAACAGTCTTGTAAAAAAACGCTTCCTGTGACTCATAATTAAAATTTAGCATTACAAATAGTCCCAGATACTTTTGTGGTTAATTCGGTAAATCCGACTGACATGCATATAAGTAAATTCCCAAATAATTTAAATGTAGCGCCAGTTTACGACAGTTGGTAGCATTGACAGTGTGAGCATACTCTCTGAAATCAAAACTGGTGCCATATACATGTCAGTGATGCTACCTGAATTAAAGGATTTTGAAGTCCCTCAAATCTGTCGATTTTTCGTCTGCTGAGTTATATATATAAAAAAAAAAAACAAGAAAAATAGTTATAATTGGTCTAAGGCCAAAAATATTATACCCTAGATGACAATAAAAGTGAAATAAAGTGAAACTCCAAAGTTATGTATGGCAACACCAAGAAGGAGTTGCCCGATTTAGTCTATATTTTAAATTGTATTTACTATTTTAATGAAAACGCTGTGTGCAAATTCTCTGTGTATGCATTCTTAGGAACTGTCCAAATATACAGAAAATGAAAATGAAATTTTTGTATGGCAACCTTACGACGGATTTACCCTATTTGCCCCATTTTCGAACTTAAATCTACATTCGTAACATTCGTAACACTAGTTTAAATATATAATATTATTCAATAAATGTAAGTACATATTCTACAATTTTAGACATATGTAAGGCCACGATGATGGAATACTTTGTTACAGTACTGTATGCCCTGAAGATGGCCCAATCAAGGGACCGATATATAGGCTATGGAAAGAAAAAATTAAAAGTTTTTAAAGGCGTAACATCCAGGTTCTTCATACCCTTTTAAATCTACATTTTTTAAAAAAGCTATGCGCTAAATATCATCTCTCTGAGTGAACACCTTCTGAGGTTATCGTGCGCACGGACGGACAGACAGACATGCAAAAATCAAACATTTTCAATTTTATGCGTGCATGTGCAATCCATTTTGCACTACCAGCATTATTTCTATGCGTTACAAACGGCGAATGATAAACTTTAGTATAAGGTAGGGTGTGCCTTATATCGTTCGATGACCTGATATCGCACAACGAGATTTATCAGCAAGCATAACCTGCCCCCCAATGGCATACATCAGCAGTTTCTCCAGGTGACCGATAAATAGATGTTGTTATGTTAAGAGTAGGGGCGACTAGTCCTCCAGGAACATGCGGACACCGCGACCAGAGTTGATCTATTGTGCGTATAAATAGATACAGAGAAGGTTATAAGTTTTCTACTGCGCTTGAGACTGTCAATTCACCAAAAAAGTATTTTTCATAAATAAAAATAAAGCGATTAAATTTACCCAGTGGTTGTATCGACAAATGTAAGTATTAATACAAATATTTTTACACATTATCGCCCACTTCTGTTTTGATCTTAAAGATGTCTGGATGATAACGTAAGTAATGGAAAGAGGTAGCTGCCCGTAGTACAGAAAAAGGCTTGTTACGTACGCCGAAGATGTCTGATGTGTGAACCTAAAGGATAAGATAATTACCAGTGAAGAAGATGTTCAAGGCCTAGCACATTTCTAAGCCTGAAAAAAAAGAGGGTGGGCTGTACTAAGAACATAAATTTTATTTATTAACTTTTTTCCATTTTATTTAAAATAAGTAAAAATGCGAAAGTTTGTTCATAAGTCGGTATAGATACTTTGTATTCTCATCAAGCATTCATCTAAGAAAGAGAAAATATTTTATATTACCATTTTAATTGAAGTATTGATTGGGTGCGATATTAGCCACAATTCATCATTTAGGGTTTAAAAATCATAATTTTGGATCTAATTATCATAGAGGCAAGGTCTGTAGCTTATTTTAAAGAGAAAAGTTTAATGTTTCCGGGAAAATTTATAAAAAAATGCCTTTTATAAGATAAAATATTTTCTTAGAGTATGCTTTATAGTTGGGGCTATTTTTTTATTCGTATTGCAGCTGTTTAATGCAGGCTCTTCAGATATTCTTTGAAATAACTGCGTCGTTTTTTCTCCATATTTGCGGAGACTTAATCTTACCTCCTTGGAATACTCTCTAATTGAGACGAAATAGCTTCAAAATCGAGCCGCAATAACTCCACCGAATTACGCAGGGTGTTCTGAACATTTAAATTTTGGCTTACTCCCTTCGGTAGGTCCAATTCTGAGTTTTTCGAAATTTCCCATTATGAAATTAAATATGCTGTGCACGAACCAATAACCTCAATATCCGCGGTGGGTGCGGGTGTAAGAGGCTGCGAAAGTGGTAAAAAAAATGTTTTTTAAGTATAATAGTACGCCGGCTGAAATTTTTTTTTATAAACAGTTGACATTATAGGAGTTGAAAAAAACATCGTCAGCTGCATCGTGGAGGGGGGATTATGCGTCAGCTGCTCACATGATCTTGTAAAAACAACATGTAATATAAAGTAATAGTAATAGCCTGAGAACTGTCGACGGAAAGAGCAATAGTAAATGAAATCTCGAAAATGGACTAAATCCGACAACCCCTTCTTGATGTTTTGATTTTTTACATATACTGTAAAGACAATCAGTCCTGGACGTGTTTTGTTGTACTGAAAAGCCCTTCAGAATAATAAATCCTATAATATTTGTTTTAATCATTTTTGCTGTGCGACGAACCGTTCTAGAAATATAAACGAAAAACAACTTTAAAAATCAAACAACTTTAAAAATCACTGATTAGTTGTACGAGATCAATTATCGATATCAAAATCAGCCGGCATACTTTGACTTTTCCGGGAGGTAGCTATTATGATAAATTAATGTAAAAATTAGTTACGACATTACGTCACATGACTCCTGCATGCTCAGAATTATTATATCCATCAGCACATTTACATGAATACTTTATTATTTGACTTGAAAGTAAGGTTTTTGGCTGTATTAATTTCAGTTACTTAAATTGAAATTTTCTTAAAATTTACCAAAAATCACAACTTGAATTGTCAACAAAATAATCTTCTTTTTGTTCCTCTTTACTATTTTCATAACTCGCAGACATGAAAAATGTTCAAGTATTGCAGTTGCATTTACATGAATTTTTTCAAGTAAATTGAACAAAAAATTTGTGATTTAAGTAATTGACTCAAGTATACTTGAAGTCAATACGCGTTTACATAATATTGTGGTAACAAGCCTTAATTTCAGCACACAATATTTTAAGTGTCGACACTTATATAAAGAATATTTTTATGTTTCTTTTTTATGTTTATTTTGGGGACTATTTCAGTCTGCTGTAGACGAGAAATAATCCACCTATAAGTTTTTCTTGGTTTATCCAAGTGCCGTATGGCGACTATGGGGAATAATCACTCAATTTGAAAATTGCAACGAGAAATTGTTGCTTTTGATAAAAAGTATTTATATGGGCAATTGGGTGACCCTATCATCGAACTTCTATCGTAGGCGATCAGAGATAACCATACTGATGAGACATCTCTGATCGCTGGGTCGAAAAGTTCGATTTCTCTGCATTCTCAATGCATTTTAGGAATTAATTGATATTATTTTCAATGAATTTCAGTCTACTGTAGACGAGAAATAATCCATCTATTTCGGAATGGCATTGTGCGAGAAACGAAAGGTCCCGTCTTGGTAGGCTGTGTGCTAAAAAGTGACTAGAATGAAAAAAACAAGCGAAAGACACTCTTCGCATAAAATTCATCTGGGAATTATTTTCCTAAAAAGTCTTCCCATGTTTTTTAAGTTAGTTTATTTAAACTCAAACGCATTATAAACCTTATAACCTTACCCAAGTTGTAGAATAATTTAACTTAAAGCTATTGATGTACCAACATTGTTAACTGAAAAATCCAATTGAATTAAAAAAGGAATATTAGAAACCGATTGGCTATTATTGCACATTCGCTTCAGCAATAATTACTGAGGCCGAACGGCACAAGCAACTAAAATATTGTTGGTAGCGTGGCCTTTGTGCATTATTCAAATATAATTCACAAGTCCTCTTTATTATACTCCACTGTTTACTATTTAATCAATTCACAAACAATTATCAATCAAATCTACTTTAATTATCTCTAGTAATGTACTTCAACTTATCGCAATCCAACTTTTTCTTCTATTTATTCGCTTTCACTTTTATTCACTGCACTGTCTAAGTACCTTCCTGAATATTCCGTTCTCGAAACATAGATACTTCAAACCTAAAGTATTTGATAGATGTCGCTTGCCCTTTCTGTGATACGAATTTCTGAAAGCTATTTATAAGTCCGTATTTAATTAGTCATTCCACGCGAAGTATGTAGATGTCGCCTATCCTTTTACTATTGCATGTAACAATATTTTGATTACTTGATCTCTACTTGAAGTATACTTGAAGCATTCGTGTAAACGTACTGGATGTTTGCTTGTTTGGTATGAATATACAAATGATTTCATCATATTGCAGTGATTAAATTCTTTATAAAATATAAAAACATGATCTAAAATTTAATTTAATTTAAGAATAGATTAAAGCTGATATAAATGTTATTCCCTTCATATAAAAATTCAACAATTTTGCAGTATTCTCATTAATTTTCAGTTATCCATAACTTTTCTAATAAAAACATTTCTTTCTTCCGAAACACTCCGCACAATGCAGAGTGCAGTAGAGTGGCGTAGCGTGGCAACTTGCATCCTTATTTTTCGCACGTACTAGTGGATATGGCCATCTCTGTATGAACGTAGAGCAGAGTTGAGTAGCATGAAAATGGGCGCTATATTCTATTTTCACGCTACCATTTCCGAACGCTAACAAGCTGGAATTTCGAGCTACTAGCATGTAGATGGCGCGGAAAAACATCCATACTTCTTTTTATTATAACTAACATGTTTGAATATTATTTTCTGTTCTATGAATGCTAATAAAAAACAAGGGATATTTTTTGCAATCATGATTTATAAACCAAAAAATGTACGTTAATTTTTGACTAGTTTCGAAGCAATCTGATGGTGCAATAGGTGTCTCCTTTTTTGAATTTATTGTTTTGACAAGGATAATTGCTTGCTTGTTTGTTGATTTAGCGTTATTATGGGGTTTTGTTATGTTAAAATCAAAGTTCATTGTTGTTATGGCGATTTGTTATATTAATGAATTTCACACTTCGCTGTATTGTGAACACCTTCGTTCCTGGACTTAAAGCTCATTCTGCTTCACTCTGCATTGTTACTAATTCACTAAATTAGACTAGTTGCTCTACATTAATTGTTCTAACCTTGAAATTGTATCGGTGGTATAATGGACAATAACATTTGCTTCTTTAGGTCTGAAGTTGAGCCCAACAATTTTGAGGGATTTTGCTAATGACCGATTAAACACAACAAAGCCATTGACATGACCTAATATGACTGATATTTTTTTCTGTAGATCTATTTAATCCCAGGAGGCCTTTAAGGAGTTAAGTTGAAAGAAAATTTTAAATAAAATTCAATATTACAAATCTTTTTATTGAAAAATATAAGCATGAGAGATATTATTTTCCGTATTGAGTAAAGTCAATAAATGCTCAGAAGCAAGATTTGTTTTGTCTAATGTAATTTAAAAATGTATCTCAGTCTTTGTATGATTGGCAAGATTCAAAGCATTTAAGTTTTGGTAGGCTAATGCATTTCTTTTACTATATTTTGTAACGTTATACCTAATATTAAATAGTTTTTAATGTTAAGTACCTAATGCGCAGATGTAGACTAAAATTACATAAAAAATACCTACACATCTACAACAATTATAAAATCTAATTTACTTCCTTCCTTTCATTGTTGGAATCTGGATCCTAATGTTTATCTATTCACCGTTGTTATTGACAAAAGTACATTTTAAAAGTTTTAGGGCTATTTTATAACCCATTTCGAAGCAAACTGTCGAAATATAATCCTGTCATGTGGAAATTTGGTTTGTTTACTTAGGTGAACATTTTTTCCCCTAACTTAAACATAGTTCCCTGATAAAAAGGGAGAACTTTTTTAAATGGTTCTTTTTTGATGTAGAGTTTTTAAATGCCTATGTAATTTCGAATCTTTCTATTATTACGGTATTTTCTGTAGATAAGTATTATTAACTAGTTTATGTATGTATTTACGTTTTGATTCAGTTTTCTTTAATCTATTGAGCATTGTTGAACTTACATCTAAGTCGAAAATTCTTACAATAAGAAGTTCTGGAAATAAAAATGAACAAGCCACTTATTGTGCCAAGCAAAAATTTAGTTCAGTAAGACATTACACTTCGTATTCATCTTCGTCATGTTAGAACACCTAGTGACATGATACAAAACGAGTTAAATTAGCTGTGCTTCAGTGAATGTATGTATGGAAGAAAAAACATAAGATTTAGCGAAATCAAGTTCTTAAATTTCTATTTTCTTTGCGAATTATTTTAATAAATTTATGATCTCAAATAGATTTTGCTTATTTTGATACTTCCTAAAGTTGACATTCCTTACTATTGATCAGAAATTAGTTGGGCACTCATCTAGGGTAGAAATTTATCATTCTACAGGCCCCGCTGGGATACCCCTCCGGGCTATATAAAATCGCAAAGCTATGGAAAAATTGTTTATTGTTTTTATTTTTATGTTCAGTAAAGCGAAGCGTGTTACCAACTATCATCCAAGTCAAGTGAAAAGTGTTTGCGCCTTCGATTTCTTCTCTGTTCTCCTTCTATGGATTTACTCGATAATTTCTCGCATTCTATGGTGCGGCTTATTTAGGGTGTTGGGGCTTATCTTTGACCCTGAGTTCAGTTTGATGTTTACTCTTGTCTTTGTTTAGATAACTGGTTTAGGGGTTATCCACTTCGCGTGATATTGAACAACTAGGAAAAATAAACATTTGTTCTTCATACAGCGGCTACGCCACATCAGCTGTAATCTATAATTTTCTAGTAAGAGTTTGTTAATTAATTTGGGAAGGAGTGAAACGGAGTAAGAATTGGATATATTTAGGGAGTTTTTAGGAAGTTTAAGACTGTAAGGTTCCTGTGTTGGCATTTCCTAGCTTTTGAGGGGTTTGTTTGCGATTACCATCTATTATAAGCCAATTTAGTGTCATAGAAACTAGAGATGTGTTGGTTCGGAACGAACGGGTCCATACAAGCAACGACCGGAACGGGTCCATAATTAGTGGAGCTGTCGATCACTCGTTTCTACGTTTAAACCAATTTATGCAAACAGAAAAAAAACTTGTTTAATTCTACTCATACGCCTGCGGGTATCAAATAAAATTTATTTATATAAATTTATCATTTAAAATATCTCTCTTGGCACAAAAGGTTAGTAACGAAGGGAGGAAAATGCAGAAAAAAATTAGATAAAAAAAAGGTAACAAGTGCTGCTTATACCTGTAGTTCCACACGAATCCATCTTCAGTCCATCGTACGTCACATAGACAGGGACAGCGATCACATCCTCGAGACTATGCTGAAAAGCAACTTTAAATCGAAAATTCCAGATAGGGCAGAACCATATATACAGATACCTCCAAAACGGAAGAGAACACCGGAGCAGGAGTTTTTTGCGAGAAGCCTCACATGGAAATTGCCATATACCTTAAAAGCTATGTCACGGTTTTTCAGGCGGAAGTCAAGGCCATCCTTGAAGCAGGAAGATATCTCCTTAACTCAGACTGTGAGAGCAAGGAGATTGCAATCTTTTCAGATAGCCAAGCGCTGTCAAGGCCTTGCCAAAACCTTCTATAATCTCCAAACTTGTATTGGAATGTAAAACCACCCTGAACTCCATTTCGCGGAAAAATAGGGTACTGGTACTTTGGGTACCAGGTCACAGCGACATTAGCGGGAATGAGAAGGCGGACGAATTTGCTCGTCTTGGTGCGATCTCGGAGGCATCCTCCTCCACAATCGGGATAGCATCAAAAAACCTTGTCTCTAATATGACGGCTTGGCCCGACTGCCAACAGAATCGCCTTTGATTAAATGACCCTTCAGATAGAACTCCATGTACCTAGAGTTGTGAAAATATTAAACTAAAATACACTTAAATTAACTTACCAGCTCAAACCCCGTTTTATTCTTTACGGACAGGAAAATACACCTTTGTGGAAAAATATACTTGTTGATGCTTATATAGTAGGAAACGAAATGTCCAATGTTATTTTTTTTTTATATTTTACAAAAATTATCAGTTTTTTGTCTCTCTTATAAAATTATACTTTTGCCATATAGGAGGTTTCATGAAAACAGCGACGGTATGTTTATTTTTATTTTTTTGTTTATAGAGATTTTCGCTTTCATTAATAAAAACAAATTCTAAAAGTTCTAGTTCTTCAGCACTTTATTGAGCTTTGTTTCCTTTTTTTTTAATTTGTGGAATGCAAATCAAACAATGTTTATCATGGATAAACTTATCTATCGTATATTAGTAATATTTCATAAAATAAACAAAAAAAGTATGCTCCTACTTTGAAAAAACACAAATTCTTTATTATTTTAAGTATTTTCATCACTTGTTATTTCGCGATAAAAAATAAAAATTTTCATTTAAATTTTACGCAGTTTATTGCATTGTTTGCAATTTTTCGAATTCGTGCGTAATTCATTTACAATATTGAGTATTAAAATTAAAAGGGTTGAAAATTACTTTTTGTTTTTTGTTTTTATATTATTAAGCCAAGCTCAGGGGATAGCGGACATGATGAGAGTGGCGGAGATGCCGATGTATGCCGATGTACTATGTGAACCTTCGCAGATTGTAAGCCTGACGAAAAACAGAAGATGGTAGAGTGTTCCACATTCGCACAGTTCAGGATAAGAAAGCATCTCGGAATTCCACTGTACGGCCGAAAGTATTTTAAAGGGTGAGAGGAGCTTGGAGCGCGAGTATTGCGTGCAGAAATTAATCTACAAGGGATCAGACTAGCTATTTTATCGGGGAACATTGGCGATGCGTGTAGCGATAAAGGAGCGAAAGACATCCAACATTGCAGCTGTGCTCGAATGAGTCGATATGACAAGTTATTACCGAATCGTCAATGAGCTTAAAGGCTCTCTTTTGGACAATATCCAATGAAGCTAAGGCTGTACTACCTAAAGATTAGGCACTTTATTGCCTACTTTAAAAGTAGTAAGGTTTTTTTTACAGTGTACATATACATAGTATACCTTTGAAACTCGTAGGAAAATACATATCTCTTGTGAAGGGTGTCATCGATATGCCCTTGATGTTCGAGAAAATTAATTTTAATTCGCGATTCGACATTTGAGATCTAAAAGTTTTGTTTATTTATTATTTCATCGCATCAAAAACACTTTGAGGGTCTATTTCCAAAATTCGTTGTACTTTCAATTTTAATTGATTTTCATATTAATAAATCTGAATTAAGAAATATTCTTAATAATTGTATAGTACAGTTCTAATGGGTTTTCCAATAAGAGGTGTTATTTTAATTAGCCCGCTATTTCGGTAGATGTCACTTTTGGAGCTGTCATTTTTTGACATTTGACAAGTAGAAACTACGCCATTAATAAAAATAAAGTTCAGTTAACACAAGAACTCAAGCCGGCCGATCATCAACAACGTCGAGTCTTTGCTGATTGGGTCCTTGAAATGCATGAAAATGATCCGGAATTCCATCGAAAACTCATCTTGAGTGATGAGGCCCATTTCCACCTCGATGGCTTCGTCAACAAGCAAAATTGTCGCATCTGGGGCTCGGAAAACCCAAGAGTTATTGTTGAAAAGCCTCTCTATCCTCAACGTGTGACTGTTTGGTGCGGTTTATGGTCCCGCGGGGTCATTGGACCTTACTTTTACGAAAATGAGGCTGGAGCAGCAGTTACGGTGAATGGATTGCGCTATCGACAGATGATTAATGATTTTTTATGGTCAGAATTGGATGGTATTGATCTGGAAAACGTTTACTTTCAACAAGACGGCGCTACGTGCCATACAAGCAACGAAACCATTGATCTTTTACGGGAAAAGTTTCCGGACCGTGTTATCTCTCGAAGAGGTGATCACAATTGGCCACCGAGATCTTGTGACTTAACACCTTACGACTTCTTCCTTTGGGGCCACGTGAAAGAGAAGGTCTACGCCAACAGCCCAGCGTCGATTCAAGACCTCAAAGATGGAATTCGTGAGGCTATCGAGGACATAGGGCAGCCACTTTGTGATTTGGTTATGGAAAATTTCATGAAAAGGATATGGTCCTGTAGGCGTGGTCGTGGTGGTCATTTGGCTGATGTTATTTTCCATTATTAACGGCATACCTTCCTCTTTATAATGAAATAAAGATCCGATCATTTATCTCAAAAAATGGCATTTTTCTTTGAATATCAAAATAACACCTCTTATTGGAAAACCCTGTATAACTTTTTTTATTTGAAATGTTATTGCGGTATAAATAATGCTTCTTTGTAGCTAGCATTTAGCGAGTAAATAAATAAATAAATGAAATCAATAAATAATAAAACCGCCATCTAGGCGTATCGAAAACATTTGACAAAAGAGAACTATTATCGAATTTCTATCAACGTCCGATGATGTTCCCAAATCCGATCCTTTGTTATTCCCTAAAACTTCACTCACCAATACGACGTAATGTAATGTCCGTAGAGGATGAACTAGTTCTGGAACTTATGAGTTCTCCATTTTACTCTAATAAATTGAATTAGTTCGTTGAAAACAGTAATGATATTTTCTGATTTTACTTATATCTACAAAATCTCATAATATAATTAAAGTATCTTTCATAAGTATCCCCCCAAAGCATTGTGAAGAAATAATAAATTGTATTTATCAACTTTCCTTAAAATTTCATCAAGCGATTTGTTTGAAAGTTCCTTCTAAAACCGTAAATTTCAATGTCATTTACTCGTAAAACAATTTCCAAAGAAATCTCCTTAAAAATTGTAAACTTTTTTGTTTGTTATAAACTTGGGCGTTGCATTACGCTCTTAACTTTTTGGGTGATATTGTCTTGGTGAACGGGATGCTTTCAACTATGCATAGAACAAAGGAAAATATCACACAAAAAAGTTTTAAAGAAATGAAAAAGAAATAAACGTTTCCCCGCAGGAGGGCTGGGAGTTGTTTAAATATTTCTCACGACATTTCCCATTTTCTTGTATGTGTTATGCTCATGTATGTATAGGACATTAGAAAATATGCATGTATGTATGCACAAGTTAAAACCTTAAGAAAAATAAGATAAAATGTATTTCTTAAAAGGTATATAGCGCCTGCAATTTCGATGCTTTTATCTTTTGAATGTACACCCCTTACCCACCCACCCTTACTAAAGTACCTCCTTGCCAATGAGTCCCTTCATTTGTTTCCTCTCTTCTTTCATAATCTGGTAAGTTAAAGAAATTGTAAAACTTCGATACAAACTTTACAAAGCAGTGTATAAAAAGTTATTGGAGGGGATTGACAAAGCTTAGTTTATGGTTTTCATGTGGATTTTCTTAAGCATAGAGAAGTTCATTAAATAAACACATTCGTATACATATTTTGATAAAAAAAAAAAAAAAATACAGAAATCTTATCGAACAAAATATGTTTGTTTAAAATCATGTTTTTTTTTTTTTAAAGAGAAATGTTAACCTATTTAGTAGAAAAGGAAACATCATATTTGACATGGTTTTAGTAGAATATACTCCCAATTTATAAGAACTTCAATTTGTTATTATCTTTTCTATTAACTGTACACTTATCGTATTGAGAATTATTAGAGATTTATTAATGTTAGGAGTCATTGTTCCATTTCAAATAGCAATATGTGTGACATGGCCATTACCAATTTTTTTTTTAATTTTACATGCTTTTAGGGTTTATGAAAAAAAACGAGTTAAAGGATTTCCTGTAAAATGCGTATTTCACGAGTTATGGAATTATTAAAATTTCGTAAGTGTTGTTCTGGGGGTGGATTATGATAAAATTAAAAAGACAAATGACAATGACAAAATGATTTCGAAGAAAGGGCAATGTCACTATATCATAATTTGGTTTGGAATTATGGCTGTTGACGGTGACATGACATAAATGTATCTTAAATTATAGCAGTGACAAATTGACAATTGCAATTGAATATATATCTGAAAAGAAAGTAATGGAACAAATTTCAATGTGAAAGTGTATGCAAATTTTGTAACAATTTATTTAATATCTACTAAGGTCTTATCAACAGCCAGTTGGACAAGATTTTCTGTTAGCCATGTCACAGACTTCTGTTTCCCTATGCGTAGAAGAAATTTGTCCGGTTATAACAATGTAATCGCACATGATTTGCTATTTAATAAGGAACTTACTTTTCATAAACATTACGACTACATAGCTGCCAAAGCTGGTAGAAACCTTGAGTTTCAACGTCGTAATTCTCAGGACTTTTCGGACCAATTTAGCTTTAAATCTTTGTACATTGCATTGGTGCGTTCTGTGCTAGAAGAATATTCATCATCAGTCTGGAATTCTAATATGCAACTTATGACTCCAGGGCCCTATTGCACCAACAACTTATCGGTTATCATTTAGCAATTTATTAAATTTTCTGACTAATTTCTGTTGCACCAAAGCGAAATTTGAAAAGCACTCAAAAGTGAGAAGTTCTCAACTTTTCAAATTACTGTTGCGCTAAACAGAAAATAAATAGGTGGTTAGTGTTCTATGGAAAAGTGATAAAGTTAGCAAATTATATGCTTTTTCTCAATTTCCGTTGCACCAAATTATTACGCTTATCATTTTGCAATAGAGAGTTTGATAATTTAAGTGACATAGTGCTAAGAAAAAATGCTCTTTTCGAATAGACTGTAAATGGGGCTAACTCGGTAGAAGTATGTCCGATCGAAAAACTGGATTCCACTGTTCGGTTCAGCTAATTACCAGCCACAATTTGAACAAGATTTGTTTTTTATTTTGGGTACTTTTAGGGTGGGGGTAGGAACCCCCGACGAAAGGGTGGCTCCAATCTGGCATGTTGCATAGCAAATTAAAGTTTCTGCCGAGTACTATCGGGTGGGTGCAGAGCTGTGCAAGTACCAAAGAAAAAGTACTTAAGTACAAGTACAAGTACCGAAGGCCTGAGTACTTCAGCGTAAGTACAAGTACCGCATGTATGAAAAGTACTTGTAACCAAGTACTAAGTCTATAAAAAGTACTGAGTACTTTTTGCAGTACTTTTTAAATTACTCTTTTAGAATCTTTGTACGTTGGCAGTAATATAATGAACTTTATCGAGTTCAGTTAATAGATATGAATAAATCAATACCTTTTGAAAACTATAGTTTGTATAGCAACTAGTGGCTACTATTTATAGTTTTTCATAGTTTTCGGTGCTGCAAGTAGAGTAAAACTTTCACCTCTCCTTGCTACACTCACAAAAACTATTAAAGGTCCGCCCAAGCTTCCATTATCGCCTCCAATAATGCATAACAATTCTAAGGAAATATTTCCAGTAAATTTCTAAGAAAAAATTGAGGCCTTCCCTATATCAGGTCGAGGCATCGTTGATTTTATATTGGAGCGATGCATTGCTTGGTTATGTCCACTGACGTATATAATATGGATGGACTGCTTACGTTTCTTCTTCACGTGGGCACAATTGCTTGTGTCAAAAAGAGTTCTTACGTCGGTGCCAACATTGAAAAAATCATTGGCGGGAAGTTGAAAAAGTGAGCACGCAGCTCGGGAAGTGATTTTAATAAAACTTTTAGAAATTCTTCTGCGTAATCACGCCATTTTAAAAAGGTCGTATTTTCTTTATTTTCAATTAATTCGGAAAACTATTTATCACACGCAAAAACTAATTAGATATCCGCTTAGGGGACAAAATGTAGATGCGATTTCATACTACAAACATGACACACAGTTTATATTAAAAAATTTCATATCATTTCTCCTGCAGTGGTCGACGACCAAATCGACCATTTTTCGGGTCATTTTTGAAAATTTCAAAATTTCTTGATACGGCAAAATCGATATTTCTCAGAAAGTATTAATTGCATTCCCATAATTTTTTTTTTTTTTAATATAGTCAGCATATGCAATAACACGTGGGTGGGTGGGGGGGGGGGGGGGGGGGAAGGTAAAATCGACAAAATTAATTTAATTTTAAATCAAATATTTTAGTAATGAAATTAACAAGGAGGGCTAAGTTTCGGTTGAAATTATTGACTGTAGACTGCTACCTAAAATCTTAAATTACATTACATTCAACGGCACCGTGCGGGTCTATTTCGCAACATTTAAGCCAGTTTCTTTGGAATAAAATTATTATCTAGATCTGTTATCTTTCATCTATAGAAGGCCGGAAGCCTTTATCTACATTAGTTTAGAAGCTGCTTGCAAAATTACATTGCAAGGTTTGCTAAATCACTTTCAATCTAATTAACTCCATGCATAGGTGTGTATATATTGGTGTGTTACTCTTTATCATTTTTCAATAGAGTTTGATAATTTAAGCAACATAGCGCTAAGTAAAAATTCTGTTTTCGAATTGACTGTTAACGTGATCGGTATTATCCTAATATAAAAATAAAAATAATAAAGAAATGTTTCGTTTTGAAAGATTTTTTAATGAAGAATCTGAGTATAGAGAACGTGTGCTGAAGGCCAGAATAAATTACACGCTGGACTCGGACAGATTAGAAAATTTCCGCTTAATACGCGTTCAAATAGAATATGTTCTATTAAAGTTTGGAGGTTATTTGCAACATAACAGCGGACGGAACAATTCTTTAAGTCCTTTGTAACAATTACTGACAACTCTACATTGGTTGGGTGTGTAGGGTTGTTCATCGGGTATCAAATACCATAATCAATGTGATGATGGGTGAAACAATTCGTTGGCCAGAAAGAAATCAAGGTTTGTCGCTACAATTTTATTCAAGTAGCTGAATACATCGATAGAACTATCATTAATGTAGATGCCCCCATATTGAATGAAGAGCACTTTATAAACCGACACGGAAAACACGCACTTAATGCAATGATGGTGTGTGGTTTATTTTTATCCAACTTATAGATTACTTACCAAAGTTCGACTTTTCCACAGCCCAAAAATGTGGTCACGCACGACCACTGTTCACTCTCGGCTATTCCTGACCATCCCAAGAGATTTTTCTCTTCTTAATACCTCTTTCCACACTTCTTCCTTCTCTACTTTAGTAACAGCATTATTTTAGAAAGAGCCCAATTACATTGTAGGAAAAAAAAGTTAAATGAAATAATTTAGAAAATTACAAAACAAATTTAACTTATTTTTTTCCTTCACCAATTGCATTTTCAGCTTGTTATCAGTCCTATCCATAATGAATAACTACTCACTATCATTAACTCGTAAAAATAATAATGAACAATAATTATTAAATTTTTAGCAAACGGTTTGTTCTTGTTATTGCTATTATTCAATATATACCGCATACTTATCAATGCATAAAACTTTGTAATTTTGTGAAAATCAATTTTAAATTTTGGTGTAACACTTATCATCTTTACTTAGCAAAAATTGATAAGTTTTCTCGATTGATCAAAAACAAATAAACTGAAAGCAAATGAGTTTTTTCGTATACTCTGAATAGGCTAATGAGCATGACTCATCAGTAAACTTGTTTTATGTCACCAAGTGACCGTAATAAAAGCCACTCAAATATACCCTAAAATGAATAATTTTTGTGGTATGAATCCAGCTTGAAAGATTATTGAATATTATTTTATGAAACTCTCTAGATACATCATTGAGTTACATATTGATGGAAAGGGAATCGTATAACCTACCAAATAATTAAAAAAAAAAAAAAGTTTATTAGAAATTTTGAGTAAATCGCTCCCAAAGTAAGAATTTTGTAAAACAAAAGACACAAATCCAACTTTGATATTTTTTTATTTCGAAAGTATCGATACTGAATGAATGGGCAATATGTGTTCTTAAAGTGAAAGATATTGTAAATTAAACAAAATTTATTTTAGTTCTCTACACCATTTCCTTCTTAAGATATCCATTAAAATTCAAAAGTCTACACTTTCCGGTACACAAAACTGTGTTGACAGCATAACTCGGAAACAATGCAATGTGAGGCAAAACTTTATAAGGATTTTTGTCTTAGCTCGGTCCCAGCTACCGAAGTTTAGCGTATGTAACCATACTTTTGCAACACCCTGTATATAGTCCCGTCAGAAGCAAAGCCAAATTTCATTCAACTTTAGTCTGCCGTGACCTGTAAGGTGTTGTAAGAATGATCTTTTTTCGTTTTGAGACGAAAGCCTGACGATAAGTGGAATGTTTGAATGGCCTTCGTGCAAACCCGAACCAGAATTTTGCCTTCGTTTCATCCAAAAAGCATCCACATACAGAGACAGCAAGTGCATGATGTCTGCAGAGATATTTCGGATAACCGCAACTGGGTCGAGTGCATTTGCATGCGGAACATTTTTAACAACAACGTCACTCAACGCGCTGATTGTTATCATTCGCAGCCTCAAGTGCCCTACATTTAACAGCCACGTCACACACAGTTTGTTGGAGAGGCTCGACATTAAGATCAACGATCTTCTCCTGGAGTGAATTGCATTTAAGTTTTAACTCAGTCACAGCTGACCAGAGGGAGTCCACCTCGACTCGTAATCCATTGATAGCCGCATTAATTTGATTAGTCAGAGCAGTTTGCAGCCTCTGTAACTTTTTATCAATAATGGTAGTAATGCTTTTGCTGATTCGTTCCTCCATCCATCGCGTCGAGCAAAGGATGGCACCAATACAGGAGCCGCTCGAGCCAGCATGCGTGCCATTAGAATTACTGCATAATCATATTGATGATGATGTGGGATTGCGAACAGTGTTTGTGTTGGACAGCTGGTTGGACTGGTTTTCGGCGGCGTTTCACCGGTGAATTCAATTTTCCTTCGTTCTCGAACCGTTCTTTCATCTTTTTAAATATGCTCAAAACAATTGCACGAGTCTGTCCTTTGACTGGTTTCCCTTTTCTTTTTTAAATACTCCATGATTCAGATATCAAATAATAATTTTAAATGTCCCTTTTCAGTTGCCCTAAAGAGTTCTGATTACTTTTTATTTACTAAGAATATTTTTTATAAATGCTAAAAAATTGTAGGTATTTTATTTTATTGATTAATGATTAATCAAAAACTTCAAACGAACTCCTTCAAAATCTATAACATGTGTAACACAGACTGCTTTATTTTCTCTTTCATTTCGGTCATTTTTTGTTGGCACGGGTGTGACAATTATTTGAATTCCAAGTTTCAATTTCGCTCTAAAATTCATATATTTCAAATTCAACAAATTCCAAATACATTCAAAATTATTACTTTTATTAGAAGCCTATCTATAACATCAAGTATTCCTCAAACTTGTATTTTTAAGGAAATAAAATCAAGCAATTTCTGTCTGCCCATCCATACCTTCATAAGAAAGCAAAGCAATCCCAAACATATATTATATTTACCTGTTACCGGCAGTACTCTTGTATGTACATAAGTGTCAGAAGAAATATTTCACATGCATGAGATTTTAAAAAATTAAGCAAACGAAAAAGTCCTGCAATTTTACAGTGTACTCATTTCATTTTCTCTTTGTTTGTTCGCAAATTTTACAGTGGGAGACGACTCGTACCTACTGGGCATCAAGGGCAATTATCAACTGTGTTGAAACGTACTCTAAAAGTACTTAAGTTCGATATAATACTTTGAATTTGTAATGTGAAGTGTAATTTTCAGTTCATTCTACGTAACATAACTGAATAAAAACACAAAACAAGTTGTGGAAAAATTCATTTTAATTTGTCGTAAATTCTGACATCAGACCAGAGGGGTGATTCTGATCTCTTTGTCGTAGCTTAGGCGTATATTTTTGTCACATATTTTGACACTTCACCTCAAATTTGTCGTACTTTTATATTCACCATATTCATTTTGATTTATCCTTTTCATCAACCATAAAATAAACTAAAATGAATTTGCAATGAATTAATGTCAGAATACACGCCTAAAAGTACGACAAATTAGTCAACTGCTTCCGAGGTTGTGACAAAAATTTTATATTGTTGTAAATTTATTTTCTACATCTAATTAGAGCAATACAAGTGCTTAAATTCAAAATAATATTTTGAATTTGTAAAGCGAAGTGTCATTTTCTGTTCATTCTATGTAATGCAAGGCTTCCTGAGCTGGATAAAAACACGAGAAAATCAGTAGAAAAGTTCATTTCATTTAGGCGTATATTTTGACATTAAAGTACGACAAAAGATCAGAATCACCCTCCAGGGGGGTGATTCTGATCTCTTTGTCGTAGCTTAGGCGTATATTTTTGTCACATATTTTGACACTTCACCTCAAATTTGTCATACTTTTATATTCACCATGTTCATTTTCATTTATCCTTTTCTTCAACCATAAAATAAACTAAAATGAATTTGCGATGAATTAATGTCAGAATACACGCCTAAAAGTACGACAAATTAGTCAACTGCTTCCGAGGTTGTGACAAAAATTTTAAATTGTTGTAAATTTATTTTCTACATCTAATTAGAGCAATACAAGTGCTTAAATTCGAAATAATATTTTGAATTTGTAAAGCGAAGTGTCATTTTCTGTTCATTCTATGTAATGCAAGGCTTGCTGACCTGGATAAAAACACGAGAAAATCAGTAGAAAAGTTCATTTCATTTAGGCGTATATTTTGACATTAAAGTACGACAAAAGATCAGAATCACCGTCCAGGTGGGTGATTCTGATCTTTTGTCGTACTTTAATGTCAGAATATACGACAAATTGAAATGAACTTTTCCACTGCTTTTTTTGTGTTATTATTCAACTCAGCAAGCCTTTAATTACGTAGAATGAATTGAGTATGACACTTCACATTACAATTTCAAAATAATATTTCGAACTTATGGCAGAAACAAATCCAGGCCTCGAGGCTTCCTCCAGGTGTTGTCAAAATTTTCAACACGGGTTTTTAAATGATTCAACACAAAACCAAGCCAGCAGCTAACCTCAAGGCCCAGCCGCAAAGCGCGCTTTGCTCAATGTTGCAAATTTTTGTCTCTCAGGCCTACTTCTATCAACAGATGTACTAACAAAATTGCAATGAAAGCACCGAGCCCGGTGGTATCATTTGGTTTTCATTTCTCTGAGGCAAGCCTTGAGGCGAGCTGCGAGGAAGCCAGAGAGAGGCCAGACCTGCGGCTTGATTGGATGTGTTTCTGCTTTAAGCACTTGTATTGCTGTAATTAGGTTTACCACAGTATAAAATTTTTGTCACCATCTCGATCCTACCGGCTGCGCCAATGTAACGTTCTCACGGTTGGTCTCACTTGTCACCGATGTGTATAGCACCAATTCAGTAACACAATCAGAAATTTTACATAAAAACTTTATTCAGTTATTGCTATTAACCTTTGTATATATCAAAATGTTATTATATACACATATAATTATGTATTTCTGTTATTTATAATTATTTATTAAATCTGCTGCACTGACTCACGCTTTTACTTATCTTAATATTAAATCAATTCAAACCTTGCTTCCAATCCCAACTCAACTCACTAACTCACCGCTAACTCAAACTCAACTCAGCTGCAAGTTTATTACCCATATCAAAAATTATTCTTATAAAAATAAACAAATTGCTACACATCGTCATCACCTCATTAATTCACCTTGCAATTAAACAAAAAATGAATTAATCATCATTTTCCATATTTCACTTTGAACCACTTCTGGTATCGATATGTTGTGACATTTGATCCGACTTACATTTTGCAAAGTTATTAATGCAGGTCAGATTTTTTATGTCACAACAAGTGAAATGGTGTTACATGGTTTTATGATGTTGTGATGATAACTATGTGAAGCAATACTTTTGTGGTGAAATGCCAAAATATGTGACTGAAATATACGCCTAAGCTACGACAAAGAGATCAGAATCACCTTCCTGCTATTATCGGATAGAAAAATTAAAAGCCGAGCTTGTTTTAAATTTTTACCGAAAAAGGGTAGCAATCTCTCATACTTGCTTTTCTAGTTTCAATACAATTATCGCTCATAATCGGTCATAATAACTACAGAAAACTTTTTTCGTAAAAAGTCATAGTAGTCCATTCAGTAGGGGTTTTTGCCCTACAAAAGGTGGAGTAGTTGTGATTTTTATATATGTTATTCAGTTCGGGGCCCCGATGAAAAATCCAAGTTTAGACCCTTGAGAGGGTCCACGCGGTCCGCGATCTTGGATTAAAGGTATCAAAAATTGTTTTTTTTTTTTCAAAAGAATTCCTCAACGGTTTATCCTACGACAAAAATGTAAAATATAAATTTGAAGAAGACTAGATTTCCACCATAATTCCTGAGGGGAGAAGAGTACGAGGCTGGTCGGGCAGTCGTTAGAAGGTCATGAAGTTCTGCATACAGTGAGCTCTGTGAGTGCCCATACACTCTGTACTTTTTCAAATACAGAGTATTTTGTGAAAGACTACCGAATTTCGTTAATTACCCTTTAACTTCGAAACGGTTGAGATGCCTTCTCCCTTGCCATACAATTTATTGTTTGACTAGGTGACTACTATCACCTCCTGTCCTATGGACCACCATGGACGAAACACCCTGTATAAATGGTACTATATGTATACATTTTTTTGGAAGAATGTTCACGTTTCCGCCGCTGTAACTCGTTACACATCAGACTGACAACAAGTGTTTTTACAAAAAATGAATGTAGCGAATTTAGTCTTCTTCAAATTTATATTTTAGATTTTTGTCGTAGGATCAACCGTTGAGAAAATATTTTATTGAGAAATTTTTTTTTTTTTTTGAAAGAACCAATTTTTGGTACTTTTAATCCAAGATGGATGACCGCGCGGAATCCCCCTAAGGGTCTAAACTTAGATTTTTTATCGGGGCCTAGAACTGAATAACATACATATATGAAAATCATAATTACCCTACCTTTTGTACGGCAAAGGCCTTATGACTGGACTATAAATACACTGACGCGATCCTGACAGAGGACTTACCCGTGAAATATTGTACAATTTGTTGTGAAACAAGAATATTATAAATATAATTTTCCGTCAAGTCGCTTTTGGAATGTACTTGACTTTCACTCGTACAATTGCAGCAATAAAAGACATTGGCCGAGAAGGGGAAAGCAGATTGCATTAATGACATCTTCAGAAAGTCGATCAGCTTAAAACAGTGATTTAAACGCAAGCGGCAGTTTTGTTCCATGATAATTTCTTTTTGTTCGAAAACTACCATTCTCTTTAAAATGCAGAGTCTCGAGGCAATATGAGTGCATGGTTGCAAGAATAATATTTTACAAAATATTTCCAAAAATTTTTAAGCCATACAAAATAAACAAATGAATGGAAGAAGCAAAGGTATTAATATTGGATAGGCATTATAGCCATATCCAAAATATAGAGCCTCTAAGGTCTAGGCACATGAAAGCGATGTGGTTATAAATTCTCTTCCGCTTCATTCAAAACATAGTCGGTATTTATCTCTTTGATAAACATATTTTTTTGACGCTGAATTCATATTTAGAAGATTTGGATGGGTTAGCAATGGAAGCAGCTGCTGTAGTTACTATGCGAAGTCTCTAAGGCCTTACCATCATTTACAGATGTTTCTCGTTATTTGTACTTGTGAGAGACTCTTCTAAAAATATCTCGTCACCATCACATCTTGGAAAATATCTCAATCGCCGAAAATAAGAAAATCTAAAGCTAGCAGCAGAAGAAGGAAGTTAAAGGTAACAATTTTAAGACCTTCCTCGTATAAGCAAGATTTAATAGCGAGAATGAAAAATATATAAAAAAAAAAAATAATTTTACCTATGTACAGTAAAATTGCGCAAAACCTTAAAAGCTCTAAGAAAAACCCACTCCTAAGAAGGATGCGATTGAAATGTCTGGTGAGTTCGTATATCCCCGGAAGACGAGGAAGCATTTTTGAATGTGCCTAAATCAAAGGAAACTGTCTGTAACTTTTGCAATGCAAACTGGATTAATTACTTCACTTCACACACACACATGCATATATGACATTAAATTACTATAGCCACAAAAAGTTTTCTTTCTATATGTGTATTTATGTACAACATCTACCAGAAAAATCGAAGCACATGGTGCACCTTCTTTTTATCGGAATTTTGGTTTGAAGAAAAAATAAATTGAAAAATATCAAGTTTGCTTTAAACTCGTATAATTACAAGAAACATCAAAACACTATTAATCGTGTAAATATTTTTCCACCGTCAACTTCACAGACGTTATGAAGGAAAGCATTTCTCTTTGAATTGCTTTTACAATGTGTAGGAAGCAATCAGTATAATATCCGGCTGCCACAAGTAAGGGTTAAAGAAACAAGAGGAAGAATTGAAGGACCTTTTAAATCTATCCAGAAAGTGGATTCTCTTGATGTTTGCTTTTGATCCACTACACCGTTTTCTCATTGTGTGCGATTAACTTTGGTTCGAATCGATTTATGATTTTACTCAAATAATTGCTACCCTTTTTGTGTGTGTTGGTGAAATTTTTTTACACTTAAAAGTCATTTGCTCAAATTGGAAAAGAAAATGTAAGTGAAATGGGGATTCTTGGGGTACTTATTGTATTAATATTTAATATCGTTTGGCGACTCATCTGGAAATTAAAAGGACATTATTCATTTTCCACTTCATACATTCTTGGACCAATTTATTTTTCGCCGACCAATAAAAAAAAAATATTATATTCTAGAATTTTGAGCAATTTTTACTATGTTTTTTGTGGTTGCGGGCGGCTGTCGTCAGTGTGTAATTCATCATAAACAAACAATTTTTTGTTTTTATGTGAAATGAATGAAGCATCAAGCGCTAAAGGTAGCTGCGAGACCTACTTGATAATTGGCCTATTCTGTTACATCGGACCACAACTTGTTTATTTGCTCACACGCTTGATAGTGTCTTGTTACAATCTCATATGTGTCCATATATCTATATATCTATTATGGTTGAATAATTGTGTATAATAATGTGTCTTGAGCCTGTTGAAGATGGATGGACTTGTAACGAAGTTACATATATTCTAGCTAGACATCAGCGAAAACGAATCGTCTAGCAGCAATTAGGCAGCAAAGTAAGCCAGCCGCCGAGAGAAGAGCACACTACTGGTCAGCAGCACAGTAGTGTCCCGTGCTAGGGGCGTGATAGTAGAAGCGAACATTCCACACCCGACGCCATCAGCCAGTCTGCCTATAAATAGCCGGCCGCCAGTAATGAAATCACTCCAGTTGATCACCGTGCGTTCAAGCATACACAAGTTGAAACCACAGTCACCGATCAAGCAACACATCAGTGGACTACCAGAAGACTGGCTATAAAAGTCAGTCAGCACCGATAGATTGGTCAGTTGCCTCCCAGCAAGTCGACCAGACACATCTCCCGTCCAGTCCTTCCTGTCCGCAAGTCGTGTTGGCTAGTTCAACGGCAGGCGCACGTTAATCGTATTGGCCCGAGAATTAGTAAGCGCACGCATACCGTCCCGTACCCCCGTGTAGGCTACTCTGCGATAAGCGCATGTTATCGTGTTGATCAGAAGAGTCCGTCCCCGTACCGTGTTAGCTACTCTGACGACGAAGCGCACGTTAATCGTTCTGGTCAGAAGAATAGTGAGCGCACGCATACATTCCATCCCCGTACCCCCGTGTTCGATATTCTGACGACAAGCGCACGTAATCGTGTTAGTAACAATAATACTGAGCGCATGCTCCGTCCAGTATCCCTCGTGTTGGCTACTCCAAGCGACAAGCGCACGTTAATCGTGTTGGTCTAAGCAATAGTAAGCGCACGCTCCTACCCCTCACCTACGCCGTGTAGTTATAAGTTAATATAAGTAAGTGAGTGAGTGTAGGCTAAGTAGTGTGTATTACGTAGAACTAGACACCGCCCGAACCGCAGAGCTAGAACAGCGCTCTGAACCTAGCAACATCGGGAAAACGGTCCTGGAAAATCTTCTGACTAACGACAGACTTCCCGAGAAGAACAGCACATCGAAATCCCACAGACTGTTGACGAAGAAGTACTGGCTGGTAATTTCTCTCTCTTTTTATACGCTAGGGCTGATGAAATTATAGGGTAAGAATATATTAAATATGTCATTCCGTTTGTCACGCATAGAAATAATGGTATAAATAATAATAAAAATAATGGCAGACACCCACGCTTAATACTAAAAATTATTTTGATTTTGCATGTCCGTCCGTTCGTCTGTCTGCCTGTCCGTCCATAGAAAAATTTCGGTTTTCACTATATATTTGAACACTGCTTGAGAACACGTTCAACACGTTTTCATAGAAATTGTAAATACACTTTCAAAAATGGACTTAATCGGGTAACACCTTCTAGATGTTGTCATACAAACATTTATGTTTTTTATTTACACTCTGAAAATTATCAGTTCTAGACGTTTTTAGTGTACTGAAAAATTCCTCAGAATATAAAATCCTACGAAATTTTAATCATTTTTTCTGTCCGACCAACCGTTCTGAAAATAGCGACGAAAAATCATTTCAACAGCTAAAGGTGCAGAGAGGAGTGACGATACAAAATTACATACGGGCATTCATCTAGGGTATTGTATCAATTGGATGGCGCGGCGGGAATAATAATTGTTATTCTAAATCGACAATAACTTTTATTTTTAAAGAGGTCTGATGAAAGGCTACCGCCTATAGTGTTAGAGGCAACGAAGCCTATGGAATGCTGCTACCGTAATATGACGATCCATAGTTAAGAAGACAATCTAAGCTATTTTGTTGACTTAGTATTTATAGTCTTTTTTAATTAACAATATTAATTTGAACATTATTTAAATAACGATACTTAAAAACTCAAATAACGAACTTCAGAGTTTTGGTTTAATAGTAAACAATTTTCACAACATCATGTTTTACCAAAATTTGATATTTTGCTTTGTTGGCTGTCAAAATGAATGATGTTCTTTGTCGGTAAAATTTCAAATCTTCATTGAACTCTAGTTTCACAAAACAATTTCAAATTCTATTAATTAATTAAAGAACAACTACAAGGAAAGATTTTGTTAGTTTTATTCCTATGTGTTGTTTGAGAAACAAATAAAGGAATGAATAAAAAAAACTAAATTAAGGTAAAAAAATGCAATTCAAAGGAAAATCAAAGAAAAATTTTTGTACACAAATTTATGACCATAAATCTGCAGCTTTTTGAATGATATATCTAGTTTTTCAGCAAACTTATGTTATGGATGTATTTCGAGTGATTGGTTTGGGACGTGAAGCCCAGACTGTCAGCATGAGCTGACAGATCACTCGGTGGACAGCGTTGACTGCAGGGCGGCACGCTAGCTCGCCTCGGCTATTGGCGGAGAGTGTGGCGAGGTTCTACGAAAACCTGCCGCTGTGCCACCAGCCATATACAAAAAATTCTTGCCTGTCAATCCAAAGGCTGTCGCACACAGCCAGTCCTGAAGGGACCTTTACACTACTTACCACTTACTTATTTGAAGGCGCAGATGTTCTGCCTTCACTGCCATTGCCCCAACCGCCCATATGACACTGAGGGCAGCAATTTGTTTTCAGTGTCCCTGTAGTTGACCTGAAAAGAGAGTAGTAGCGGATCTAGTCGACCATATCAACGAGAGGCCTCCAGGAGAGCGAGAGGTGAAAAATCAGAAGAAAATCTTCTGGGGTCGAAGATTCAGGGGCATATGAAGGTCATATCAGCTTTAGCTGTGTTGATGCTGTCCAAGTTGTTAACGCCATTAATGCTGTTAAGTCTGAGGCAGTCGGACCTGATCAAATATCGCCACGTTTTATTAAAATTATTTTGCCTTGGCTCGTTTCTCCCATCGCTCATTTTTTTAATGTGAGTTTGACATCCTCGCGATTTCCTAAAATTTGGAAAAGCGCAATTGTGCTTCCCCTTTGCTAAGGTCACATCTCCTGAGGGCCCAAGAGATTTTCGACCTATCAGTATTCTGTGTTTTTTGTCCAAGGCGCTTGAGAAGCTCCAGCACGAACAGATCATAATTTATTTGGAATCAAAGCAACTGCTCACCCCGTAGCAGTCAGGATTTAGAGCTGGACACAGCTGCAATTCTGCTTTATTGAAAGTAACTTCTGACATTCGTGGAGCTCTTGATAAGAATCACCTGACAGTCCTGACACTTCTGGATTTTTCTAAAGTATTCGACAGCGTCAACCATTCCAAGCTCCTCACCGTCTTTTTAGCCAAGTTCAGTTTTTCTTCATCCTCGGTGGCACTTATCAGAAGCTTTATTACTGGACGCTCTCAGCAAGTCAAAGTCAAAGATTTACTTTCAAGAAGCTTGCCTCTCACTTGTGGGGTACCTCAGGGTTCAATATTGAGCCCTTTCTTGTTCAGTATGTACATAAATGAGCTGCCCAATGTAGTAGAAGACTCAAAAATACACTTGTATGCGGATGACGCTCAGATATATTTGGATAAGCTAGTTGGCCTTATTGAGGATTGTGTCGAGAGAATCAACTCAGACTTGAAGAGAATCTTCGAGTGGTCCAAGAGGTATGACTTACTTTTAAATTCCAATAAATCAACTTACATGATTTAAAATCGCGAGAGGCTTGATTTCTCACAGTTTCCAACTGTAACTTTGAATTCCACCACTTTACCTTACGTTGCCTTTGCTCGAAATTTAGAAAATTATCCTCAACTCCTCTATGACTTGTTGTGACTGCATTAAAAATACATTAGGTACAATTTATGGAATACTTTGAAGGTTGTGGTTGTCTGCGGAGATTCTCTCTTCTGCTCTTCGTTCCAAGCTAGTGAAAACTCTTCTCTTGCCTTATTTCACAAGTGGAAGCATTTTCTTCCCACGCTTGGATTCGATCTGTAGGTGGAAACTGAATGTCGCTTTCAATGACTGCATCCGTTTTATTCATGGATTGAGAAGATACCATCACGTTTCTCTCTTCCGTAATTCTCTGCTGGGTATGTCTCTAGACGCTTATCTGATACTGATAATTTTGCTCTTTCTTCATAAGATCATCTACACCAGGCGCCCTAGCTATCTATTCTCCGATATCAGCTTTTTAAACACTGACAGGCACCTAATGCTGCTGGTTCCACGTTATCAACATCGAATTTAGGAACGCTCTCACATTGTTTTTTTTTTTAGCTTTAGTCTTTTTTTTTTATTTTGTTTTTTTTTGTTAGTTTAATATTAATATGAATTTAGTATTTGCTTTTGAAATTTACCAACTAAGTTTTGTATCATCAAAAGGTTGTAATATCTTAGATACTTTTAACTAATGATTTGAATTGAATTGAATTGAATATTATACGTAACTCCTAAATCTAAAATTTTCCATAAAATTCGCTTATCTAGTTATGTGGCAATGTACCCACATTACGTACACAAGATCTATCAAAAAAAAAAAAAAAAATACAAAAAAAAAATTGAAACTGGACTGTAGCTATTTCTCCGTAATCTACTAACGAGTTTTCCAATAAGAGGTGTTATTTTGATATTCAAAGAAAAA
This sequence comes from Dioctria rufipes, assembly GCA_963924295.1. Lineage (NCBI taxonomy): Eukaryota > Metazoa > Arthropoda > Insecta > Diptera > Asilidae > Dioctria > Dioctria rufipes. Next base: position 268,937,225 of record OZ002741.1, on the reverse strand, counting down.
TGCCATTTTTTGAGATAAATGATCGGATCTTTATTTCATTATAAAGAGGAAGGTATGCCGTTAATAATGGAAAATAACATCAGCCAAATGACCACCACGACCACGCCTACAGGACCATATCCTTTTCATGAAATTTTCCATAACCAAATCGCAAAGTGGCTGCCCTATGTCCTCGATAGCCTCACGAATTCCATCTTTGAGGTCTTGAATCGACGCTGGGCTGTTGGCGTAGACCTTCTCTTTCACGTGGCCCCAAAGGAAGAAGTCGCAAGGTGTTAAGTCACAAGATCTCGGTGGCCAATTGTGATCACCTCTTCGAGAGATAACACGGTCCGGAAACTTTTCCCGTAAAATATCAATGGTTTCGTTGCTTGTATGGCACGTAGCGCCGTCTTGGGACCATAAACCGCACCAAACAGTCACACGTGAGGATAGAGAGGCTTTTCAACAGAAACTCTTGGGTTTTCCGAGCCCCAGATGCGACAATTTTGCTTGTTGACGAAGCCATCGAGGTGGAAATGGGCCTCATCACTCAAGATGAGTTTTCGATGGAATTCCGGATCATTTTCATGCATTTCAAGGACCCAATCAGCAAAGACTCGACGTTGTTGATGATCGGCCGGCTTGAGTTCTTGTGTTAACTGAACTTTATAAGCCTTAAGACCCAAATCTTTATGCAAAATACGGTGTAATGACGTTTGTAGAATGTCTAATTCCAAAGAACGACGAGGAATGGACAAACCTGGGTTTTCTTCAACACTTTCGGCTACAGCAGCAATATTCTCGGCTGTTCTTGAGCGACGTGCACGGGTTTTATTCTTCACATCACTAACTTATCCCGACAGCTCGAATTTTTCTATCAATTTCTGTATTGCGGTCAAGGTGCTTCACGACGACCCAAAAATGTTCGAGTTTTACGAATCGTCTCTGCCACATTTTCCCCATATTTATAGTGAATTTTAATAATTTCAATGCGTTGTTAAATCGTGTATCGTTACATTTTTATTAATGGCGTAGTTTCTACTTGTCAAATGTCAAAAAATGACAGCTCCAAAAGTGACATCTACCGAAATAGCGGGCTAATTAAAATAACACCTCTTATTGGAAAACCCAATCTAGCTTCACACAGCAACACATATACTAAGACTGTTGTTACATATGAGTCTTCTCGGGGAAGACCGTCTGCTACCCTACAGGCTGTTCCTGATAGTTCGAGAGCTAGCAACGTCATGAAAAAAAGAACTTTAGTTTGGCTGATTCTTTGCTATTTCCGCTCTTTCACTATCTCAATAGGCATGCGGTACATCTGGCTGGTGAGACGCTTTGCGTTTACTTGTGCGCATTCCGTTCCACAGGTAAAAGAAGCAGTTTTCAAAATGATGTTAGTTCGATTTTTTGTTTTTTTCATCTGTTTTCATAAGCATCGGACAATATAAATTCACTATTCCCAGACAATTACCTCGTTGCTAGCACCGTGCCAGACGTTTTTTTTTTTCATTACAAAAAAATATATTTTATTACGGCTGTAATTTTTATACGAGCTAGTTTAATTATCGAAGTACATGAAATTAATTTACCAGGCGATAATTCGGTTGAATATCAATAACCAGATCGATTCGAGTGTGATAGGGAATGGGCCATCCCACACGAGTATTCTTGATGCAGTATGCAAGCCGGTTTTCTAGGGAAGAGGTAAAAGAAGCAAAGAAATATCTCTCTTGAGCAAACCTGCTTGCAGGGGAGTAAATGTAGCGGCTATACATAATTATGCAATGAAATGAATGTTAAATGGAAAATTTGGAAAAGCAAGTTCGTCCTCATAATTTCACTGCTCAACTGAAAAATCCTCAGTACAAGGAAGCATTAGTTAAATTTTTTATCAACCACTGGACTGATGATATGTCGTCTTATATTGGTGATAAAAAATATCACTTAAACTTCAACAAATGCTTCTTTTATCGGATTGAAAATAATAGAGTCATTAAATCAACGGAAGAGTCATTATCATGTGAAGAACATGAAGAAGCAGATTCGAGGATTATCTACCATATTTGCCAAATTGATATCGACGCTGAAGTTGTAATAAGATGCTCAGATTCTGTTATTCTCATTATACTCCTTGGTAACATGGACAATTTTAATGCTTCCTTAAAACTTTGGATCTACATGGACGTGGATAATCATGAACGCTACATCAACGTTAATGAACGGTACAAAACTCTGGGTCCTTCCGTCTGTATCTAGAGCTTTTCCAGGCTTCCACGCCATGAAGGTTGTGATTGCACTCCAGCTTTTTTTCGCAAAGGGAAATTGAGGCCATTCAAATTACTAGAAGAATCGGAAGATTATCAGCTTGCATTTTTCAAAATATTGCCACCGATGATGAAGAATTTCTGAAAAGTTGCCTTCGTCACCTTGGAAAATTTTATTTGTCATATATATGGAGTTCGACAGATTAACAATGTCAACGATGTCAGATTTGATTTATTTTCTAATACATACGTAAGAGTCAAAAAATGTCAATGAAAGTTTTCGGTAAAAATGCAGAAATTTCAATCCATCAAGCTTTCCACCGTGCAGAGCTGAATTATGGCAGCATTTAATGAGAGCCCAAAATGTGACCACATTTTGGAGAAATGCTCACTCTAAATCTCCTACATCTACAGAATCAATCAATGTAGTGAAAGTAAAATTTGTCATTTTTTATATTCCAATTAATTTCTTTTATTAATAGAAATCTATCCAAGTTCTAACTCAATAGCGGATCTGCATAATAGTGGATTTTTTCTTCCAGTATTTTATCAAGAATATCCTCAAATCTGAGTCAGATAACTCAATTTTGCCAAGAAGTTTTTCTGTAGCTCCTGAAATTCTCTACACAAAAAAGAATAGGACAAAATTGTGCTATCTCGCTGAGTTCATGAAATATTCTCAAAACATCATCGTGAGAAAAAAAAAACCACTTTACCATGCTCAAATTGGCATATCAAAAAACGAGGCGAACTAAAGTCAATTCTCGAAAACGTTGGTAGCTCTTATGACACTCTGGTTGAAACATGAAATATTTTCATTTAGGTTTGCATTTTTAGACTAAGATGTACGTAGCAAAATTTCTTTAACCTAATATTAAAATCCGATTCTTAGAATCGCGATGAACAAAAAGGTTCCTTAAGTTTATTCAAGAGCAATTCATATAATGAAAGTAAATTTAAGTGTTGGTTATCTGAACCACTGAGAGATACATACGGTCTAGTCGAGCAAATTTCAAAAAGGCGAAGGCGCCGCAAAATGGCCAAACCGTAGCAATAAATATGTGTACATATATTCGAACAAAAGTAGTATGAAAACTAATTGAACCATCACAAACAAACAAAATTTAACCACCTTACCAACGGATGGTGTTATAGAGACTTTTATACTTCTTTATAAATATTTAACAAAAAAAAAAAAAAAACAGTAGATCAAAAATCTGATTTACACCATATTCAATCCCTCGAAGGAGCTCCCTAGAGGTGGTTATTTCTTGGTTGTTGGCAAAGCTGCAAATTCAAAATTATTGATATTATTTTATTATAAGTTTCGGATACGGAGTGTCTCTCCCTTTTCAGCGACCACTACGGCTTTGATATAACCCTCTTGGCGCTTGAACGTCATTACTGTTGTTGGATATTTTAAATCAGGTTATACGAAAAGAAGCAGTTCAATTTACTCCTGTCGCAGCATACACCGAGGTACTAACTCATGCGATAAATTTCTTTTGTTTTAAATACCTTAGCTAAATATCTCATCAGAAGAGGTGCATGATATTCTTGACAAACTAAATTGTGATAAAAACCCAGGTCCTGATAGAATTCCAAACATTGTATATAAGAGATGCTCTAGTAGCTTAGCAAATCCCCTAAGTATGATATTTAACTTATCCATCACGCACAAAGTTTTTCCACCTAAACTTAAACGTGGATTTGTTACTGCAATTTTTAAATCAGGTGATCCTAGTTTCGTCACAAATTATCGTCCCATATCTATTTCTAATGCGCTGGCTTTAATCTTTGAAAGACTTGTGTACAATCAGCTTTTCTATCAAACTTTACCTTATATATGTGACCAGCAACATGGTTTCCTTCCTGGACGTTCTACAGTTACAAACTTAGCTTTATTTACCGACACCATCGCCTCTGCTCTTGATGAAAACAGGAATGTGGACTCCATCCACCCTGATTTTTCTAAGGCTTTTGATAGGATTCGTCACCAGCAATGTCTTTTAAAGATGTTGAAGATTGGTTTCAACATGGACACTGTTCTTTGGTTCCTGTCCTACCTGGAGGGAAGAAATAGTGTCGTGGTTTTTAATGGATCAAAATCTAACCTTTTTGAACAAAACTCTGGCGTTCCTCAGGGTACAATACTTGGTCCTTTCATCTTCCTTATTTACATAAATGATTTGCCTATTGATATTACCTCACCTTCCTTGCTTTATGCTGACGACGCTAAATTTTTTAGGGTAATTCATGATGCTGCAAACGATTGTAAATGCCTCCAAGATGATATTGTTAAGCTCGAAGGTGTAACGTCGGGTGTGCTAGTGTGCGGATAGCTCGGGAGTAGTCCAGGGTTGGGTTCCTCGACGTTTATGTTACTAATAATACACTTGGGTAATTTTATATATTTTCTTTTATTCACTGTTGCTTATTCCTAACAATTCTAGTTTAGCACTATGTCTTATCTTGTTAAACTTATGTATTCTAGGTTATAGTTCATTATTATTTCACTACTAATTCTAGTTTGCTATTCACTAACGTATTTCACGGTTATTATACTACATTTAGTTCACTATTGTCACTATAATCTATAATCCATCTGATATGTTCTTTCAATTTATGTAACGTCGGGTTACTTAGGATTGCACTTTAATACTCTTCCCACACTCCGTATACCCTAGTGAGTATATAACGAGGTCGGGTGCCTTAGTAGGAGTGTAAGTGCGGATATTCGTGCTTAGACCAGTACGAAGGCGTACGCATGTCATAAGCAGAAACAGCACGGGGCGAATATCGGGTAGTTGTGTGCGAATATTCTGACCTAGACCAATACGAAAATCGTACGCACGTCTTAGGCAGAAACAGCACGGGGAAGGATAGGCGGTAAACTTGTGTGCGGATATTCTGGCCCAGACCAATACGAAAATCGTACGCACGTCTTTGGGCAGAAACAACACGGGGACGGGTTGACGGGGAATTTGTGTGCGAATATTCTGTCCTAGACCAATACGAAAATCGTACGCACGTCGTAGGCAGAAACAGCACGGGGACGGATAACTGGTAGAATAGTGTGCGAATATTCTGTCCTAGGCCAATACGAAAATCGTACGCACGCCTTAGGCAGAACCAGCACGGATAGTCGGGAGGTCTTAACAGTCCGATTGCTGGGAAGCAACTGACTGATTTCAATCAATCAATCAATCAGAGTTCTTCACACGCGATTTACGAAACGAAACGAATTTTGACTGTCTTAAACCGAACCGATATCCCGGGATATTTGATAAAATACACGTACAGGCTTTAATTTTAGCCTAGGTTTCACTTTTGTCTTTGATACACTTTCACTTTAATTGTTCGAAAATTATTAACTCTAAGTTACGCGATGTCGAAAATTATTTACAGCTTGTTGCGCGACAGCAAGCTGTGTTCTTGTCATTATTGGATATTGGGATGTGTGGATTTAGAGGAATAGGAAAGTTGGATGGGAGTGGGAGGTTGTGGAATATTAGAGATTTCTCTAACTTGCTTTGTGTTGAGGACTGGCGTTTCTTCCAACATGGTGAGAAATATCCCGAAAGTCCAGGATGGTCCAGCGTTGATAAGTCCCACGATGATCGAGATGCCAGGATGGTGTCCTATCCACGGTTGTGGCTTCCTTTATTAGTGAAGAAAGTAAATCTTTCGCCCAGGTAATAAATGTTTCTCGTTTCCGAGTTAATAAGGTGGAGAGGTGATAAGTAGTTGAGGTTTTCAACTTGAAGTTGCGTTGAAAGCTGGCTAATGAGGGGGTTAGGATGTTGAGAGATCTTCTCAAGTTGTTTGACCGCGAGAGAAAGGAGATATTCCTCAATTGGAATGATGTTTGCACTTTCGTACAAGAAGGTGTTGGGAAAGTAGTGTCCGTCAGGTTTCCTGTACACACCTGTACAGGCCCTTAGGATCTTTCTTTCGAGGGCACTGATTTGCTTCATATAAGATGGCGAAATGGTGTGCCAGATGGGGAAGCAATAGCAGATAATTGGGCGGATAAGCTGTTTGTATATAAGCAGCTTTGTATCTTTCGGGAGACCGTTTCTCCTTCTGATAATAGGGTTGAGTAGGGAGTAAGCGTAGTTGGCTTTCTTCATGGTCAGCTTGGCGTGATTGTTGAATTTCAACAGATTATTGAAGGAGACACCAAGATATTTGGTGTTCTTTGAAGGCTGAAGCTTTTCATTATTGACTTCGATTTCAATGTTGTTGGCTCGAGTGGCTATATTGGGTCTTCCCCTTGTGGAGGGATTTCGGATGCAAATCATTTCAGATTTGTTCAGATTAATTTTGATGCCCCACTTTCTGTAGAATTCATCAAGTTTGAGAACATGCCGCTCAACTTTGATAGCAGCGAAATTGGATGACATGGAGTGGGCGTAGGTGAGGGAGTCGTCAGCATAAAGCAGTGTGGTGGAATTAGAGTCATTGGAAGGCTGATCGTGAGTGAAAAGATTGAAGAGAATTGGTCCGAGGACCGAACCTTGGGGGACACCAGCACTGACTGATGTTGCCTGAGATTTGGTGTTCTCGATTTCTATGTAGAAATTTCGAGATGAGAGAAAGCTATGTATAACCCGGGTGAGATAAGGCGGGAACTCGAGGTTTATAATTTTGAAAATTAGCCCGTTTGTCCAAACTGAGTCAAACGCTTTCTCTACATCAAGGAAGCAGCCTACTGTCTGCTCCCTTTTGTTGAGGGCGTTTGTGGAATCAGAGAGGAATTTGAGCAAAGCGTGAAAAGTGGAGTGCTGGGGCTTGAAGCCGAATTGGGTGTCCTGCCTGATATTTAGATCGAGGCAGGTATTTTCAATGTGTTGGCGGACTATTTTTTCGAAAAGTTTGCCCAGGTTGGACAGAAGAGAGATTGGCCGGAACTCGTTAAGGTTTTTCGAGTTTCCTTTTTTGGGAATTGGAACTATGCGAGCGGTTTTCCAGGCATCAGGAAAGTAAGAATTATTGAGGCAATTATTGAAGATAATTGTAAGAAATTCTATGGCGACAGGTGGGAGGTTTTTGATAACTTTGTTGGGAATGTTATCTGGGCCAGCGGACTTTTTGCCTCTGATAGACCTGATTAGGGCGAAAACGTGAGCAGGATTTGAGAATATGCTTAAATCATCCGGATTTAAGGACGTGTTTGTGGAGTTGAAGATTGTGGTGGAGGATCCCACTGCCTGGGCAGTGAAATCATCAACAGTCGAGTCTACAGTGGTCCTAAAATTTGCATCGCTTAGAGATGAGTTGTCTTTGAAAGTGGATTGGAAATATTCCGCGAAAGCGTTGCATTTTTCTTGGGGAAGGTTGTAAGCGTTGGTGCCGCTTAAAATGGTTTTGGGGAGTTTTGCTTTTCTGTTGCAAACCCTGTTTATGTCCTGAAAGCAGTGTGGACCAGGTTGAATGGAAGCCAGTTTCTTCCTAAACTCTTTATCGAGAAACATTTTCGTTTGTTCCTCAATAATTGTTGACAAGCAATTAATTTGCGACAACACAGTTCTGTAGGCTGGGTTGTGGCTATTAAGGGTTCGGTGAAAAATACGGTTAAGTACTTTTCGAAGTTTCTGCCTAAATTTATATAATTTTTGCAGTTGGGGCGGGAGATTTTTGTATTTGTAGTGTTTGCTCGGCACTACACTGGAAAAGAAGGCGACATTTCCTTCAATGGCGTTGTTGAGGAAGTCAATGTGGAAGTCAATTTCCAAGTTCGTGAGGTTCCGTTGCGAGTCAGGTAGATTTCCTGCGAGAAATTGGGAGAGCCTGTCTTGAAATTGTTGCCAGTCAACGTCTTTGAGTGAAGTTGAGGCTTGAGGGTCAGAAGTCAAGATATTTAACGGTGCGCTGGGAGTGATTGAGAGTTCAACAGCCAAGTGATCGGATTCAGCCATATGTGCTGTGCAGACGTAATTTGAGAATTGGGGTAGGAGATTAATTAGATTAGAGGTTGCGATATAGAAGTCGAGAGTTGACCCAGATCGCGGGAAGGTCGGAGTATCTTGCGAGACGACGACAAAATCATGGTTGGTATTAAAGAGGAGCCAGTCATGTACTGCCTTGCCAGACGGACTTACGACAGAATCATTCCACAACGGGTGCCTGGCGTTGAAATCTCCACCCAGCACCGTGTATGTGAAATTGTCCGAGATCTGAGCAATGCTGTTTAAATTATTCTTGATATCAGCTCCCGTGGCGTGACATCTATTGTATAGGGCGATTAAGAGAAGAGACTCGTTGTCTCGAAGTTTTAATTTGACAGCAGTGCATTCCATATTGGAAAGGTTACTAATTTTCACCTCTTCGAATTTGAGGTTTTCCTTAATGAGAAGGGCTGTGCCTAGGGTGGTCTCAGACTTGTCCTGGCGGACGAAGTTATAGTGCTCAAAAGCCAACTTATGTCTCTCAGTGAGGAGAGTTTCAGAGAGGAACATGAACGTGGGTTTATGCTCAATAAGGAATAGGTTTAGGGCTGCTCTTTTGCTGTGCTTTACCAGCGAATTGCAGTTAAGTGACATAATTTTCAGCTTACTTATTTGCCTAGACATAGTCCAAATGCAAATTGAAGGTAAGCTGCTTGTTTTTCCGAGATGGAAGAAAGCTTCCTGTATTTAGGAAGGAAATTATTGATTTTGCCCATAAGGGCGAAAAGGTCGCAGCCAAATAGAGACTTGGCTTCGTTGGTGCAGAAATCGTCAATTTCTGTCACTCTAGGTTTTCTAGGAGCTGTCTTGGGGGCAGACCTAGGTGCTGCTTGGGGTTTGGGAGCTGTGGGTTTAACGGAGTTATTATTGTTAAACGTGTTTTTTGATATTACCTGGGCAAAAGATTTACCTGGTTGCACATAGTTCCTTGTGGCTTCCTTCACGAATTCCTCACGCTGGCGACGCTCCTCGATCTTCTTGGCACGTTGTTGTACAACCTCCTTGTACTTGGAGCAACCTCTATAACTGGCTGGATGTCCTTCCGATTTACAGTTGATGCAGTATGGGGCACCTTCCTTCTGGTTTATTCGCTCACACTCTCCTGGCAAGTGGGCATTTTTGCACTTCACGCATTTGTAGTCGACTGCACAATTTCTTGCAACGTGGCCGAAAGCCTGGCAACGCTTGCACTGAGAGACTCCCGATGCGCGATATTTTTCCCAATAAATAACCTGGTTGAGTAAGCGATTAGTGGCCATGATGTATTTCGAATCGTAGTTTCCTCCAAAATTAACTACGAAGGAGTTTAATTCCTTGGTCCTGGGAGTTTTAAAATGACTAACTGAGTTTATGGCGAAACCACGCAGTTTTTGTTCTAATGCTGCCTTTACATCATCGGCTTGGTATGTGTGCTGAATACCTTTCAGCAGAAGTGTCGTTGTTCTGTCACATTTAGGCGTAAAAGTATAGCTTTGCACGCCGATGTCCTTGACAATATTGAAGAGAGTCCTATGGTCGTCTTGCGTTATTGGCTTGATGATGCACTTGGTGCCCTTTGACGTCTTTATGAAGAACTTTGGCCTCATCTGTAGCTTATCAAGCTCGCAATTGAATGCTCTGACATTCAAGTTCTGGCAGACGATAGGAGGAGGTCTCGCTGTCTTCACACTTGGCTTTTCAATTTGGGCCTCAGTTGCTTTGGGCTGGATTTCAAAGTCCTTCCGGTTTCCAAGGATTTGATAGTATCCACCAGTATTTTTCTCTCGGCTTGGTTCCTGCTTCGACCCCGCTGCTTTTCTTTTTGCTGGCGTTCCGGCTGATCGTGGCGATGACATTGGGCTTCTCTTAGCCTTCCGCTTTCCGTTTTCGACGATTGTGAAATTGTTTTTATCCTCTTCATCCTCAGACGAACCCGATTCTGATGAAGATGACCCGGCCGAGTCAGTACACATTGATTCCACATCGCTGGTTGTTACATCTGCATTCAAAGCTGGCGAAGTGTCTGTGCCGCTGAGCATGTTACTGGCTGATTCATCAATGGCAACTTCTGGGATAGCCATTTCATATTTAATGTAAAGTTTTCTTAGGCTGCTTTCAACTGCGGCCCTTAGAGCTGATTTTTCAGCTTCAAATTTGGATTTTTTGTTTTCCACAATATCAGTCATGTTGAATTACACTTAATCTTTAATTTTAATCTCGAAAATGTGTCCTTTATCACCGCACTTGTTCAGGTTTATATAAATGTTCACTGTCATACACAGCACTAAAGGGTGTCCTTATCACCACACTTTTGTTTTATTCACTTCACTAGTGTTTATTATGTTAGTGGCTTTGTGTTGTACATCAATCTTACTCTTTCGAAATATACCCATACCCAACACAAAGCACTAATCCCTTTAATTGTCCCACTACACTCACACACACAGATCTAATTCGCATGAAATGCCGTCGGCAAATATTTGAATTATTTTATGACCTCTCCGGAATTTTCACTGTCACATTGATGTTGTCGCTGTATCACACTGCTAATTGCTTGGCTGTTCAAACAGGACTGAATAATGATGTGATGACTGACTGATTTCTGGTGATCTGGCTCTACTTATACTTCCTCTGGTCTGGTCTGGTCTGGTCTACTCGAACGGACTGGGCTGGTTGATTTTGCGTCTTCTCTTATGCTGGGCTGGAGTTGACTGGACCTTATTTCCACTGGTCTCTGGCTAGTGCTGGTACTGGAGCTCTGCTCTGGTCGAGCTCACGATCAAGACTCGGTTTTGACTTTACTACTCGAGCTCTGGCTTGCTCGAGCTCTTGGTCGAGACTTCGACTTTATCTGATCTTCGGTAGTAGCTGGCACTGGGCTCTGCTCTGTTCGATCTCACGATCAAGACTGACTGCTGGCAGCGGCAGGCCCCTTTATATATGCGCGGTCAGCAGTAGTGCAGTGTGTAATAGACCTGGCGGCGCTAGCTTTGCCTATTCTCCCACTGCCGGTTGACTGGCTTCTTCGATCAGCATCTGTGTGGTACGCAGGCGCAGTGGCATTGAGTGTATGATACTCTGTCATGCCCTGGCCGCGTGATCGGCTCTGGTGTTGCTGGTGTATTTTAGTATGATTTATTTCTCATGAATACAGAAATAAATTATGTAGATAATAGGAATTTGGATAGGTTCTTGCATTATTGCATATAGATAGGGAAAATGGGATGGTAGTGTAGGTGACAGGCATGTGACTTCGTTACAAAGGTTGGAGTAAAGAAAACTATCTTGATCTTAATTTAGATAAATGTAAAAGTATAACCTTTTCTAGAAAGCGGGAAATAATCTTTTTGAACTATAAAATTAATAATACTTCTATTTCACGTGTAAATGAAATAAAAAATTTAGGAGTCACTTTTGATCACAAACTATTTTTCGCGTCTCATGTAAATCTTATTACTACTAAAGCTTATCGAGTGCTAGGTTTCATCTTTCGGGTGTGTGAATCCTTCAAGAGAAGTGCTGCTTACATTTGTCTTTTTACCTCATTAGTGAGATGCATTCTGGAATATGCTTGTCAAATTTGGAGCCCTTTTTACTCATGTTATAACAAGCAAGTTGAATCTGTCCAGAAAAAGTTTACCAGGATTCTTCTTTTCAAACTAGGCATTAATGAGATGGAGTACAATCAAAGATTATGTCTTTTTAACTTGCCATCTCTAGAACACCGTCGTATGCATCTCGACTGCTTATTTTTATATAACCTCCTAAATGGATTCGTGCTTTGCCCAGATTTGCTCTCCAAAATATGCATAAATATTAATACAAGATCCCAAAGACTCCATACTCTTCCTTTTAGAGTCCCCTTCTGTAGAACCAATATCCGCGTAAAGTCACCATTGGTAAGAATGCAGAAATTATTCAACTGTAAGTTTTGCAATATCGATGTCTTTTGTTCTAGCCCCCAGACTTTCAAAAGATCAGTTTTAGCTGAGATTGAGCAATTTCCCTTAATTTAATTTATATAAAATAGTTTTTCTGTATTTGCTTTGCCTTTTCCTTGCCTTTACTATCATTTTTCTATTTATTTTTTCATTATTAATTAATATTCATTTTCCTTTCTTTCTTGAAGTATTTTTTTTTTTTGTAATTTTTAGAATTTTAGTTTTAGTTTAATTTTTAATTCAATTTTTTGTACTTGGATTCTCTCTTTTGTAGTTTAGTTATAGTTTAGTTCATAACTTTAATCTTTACATTATAATTTTCTTTAATTTTTTTGGTCCTGGTTTTTCATATTGTAGACTTAGATTAAATTCTATCGTTCTTTTTTTTATATAATTTTTTCTTTAGTATGACTTACCGTAGTAACTTATAAGGTATTATTTTATTGGACTTTGTCTGTATAATATCTTTTGAACTTTCTTAAATAAATAAATCGAATCTACGCTGCTCTCATCTGTCACCTTGAGTGCTACCAATTAACAATTTGCAAAAATATACGGCTTAGTTTTAATTCTAACTACTGCAAATATCTGTCGCCTTGATGTCATCAAATGCCACTATGCATGAAGGGGAATCTTCTGTCACGTCTACTTGAGCATACAGTACGTGGAAGAAGGTTGGCCGCTTCACCAAGTAAACCGTGTACTCTTTTTATTGCTGACTGTGATTTTTCTTCAAAATAAATTTCCTTTCTTGTGTGACTAGCTTTAAACTTTTGATGTGTATTGAGATGCTGCAGTCGGGTCGTTATAAATTACTATCACCCATTTTTAATAATAAGGACGTTGGTCAAGCGGTTTTCACTAGCGCGTTACCGTTCCTATTAGAGGTTATATCCTGAGCTACACGTGTACAGAATGGTCTTGGATTTTCGGTGTACCTTTTAATTTATTTTTATTAATTTTTCCTGATGTTGATCGTCCTTTATAGGGTAATCGACTAGAGACTGTGGGGGCTGGCGCACAAAATTTCGTTTTTCTGTTGAGTGGCTGAACTCACTTTGATAGGGCTTCCGAACAAATTGGGGCTAATTGCAATCAACCTAACTTTTCTTTTCAAACCTTTGGTTGTGGACATAGTTAATGTACTTTACAAAAAAAAATTTCTCGTTCCCGCTTGTCATCGTCCCTCGAACTTTAAAAAAAAAAAAAAAAGCTTGCCTTGCCAGCCCGCCCAATCTTCTTCTTTTTTTCAATCGCGGTCTCCGTGCGTATTGCTCTCCGTTCATCGACAGTAGGCCGGCCGGGTATACATGATGCATCTAGTCTCAGTGTAGCATACTACTACATGCAGATCTGTAATAATTAGAAAAAAAAACGATCAGATTTCCAGTATGGAGCTATATGAGCTTCTAATTTTTTGTCAACCGTGTCGTATAAGAAGATAATATTTTCAATACGTTGACTATTTGGAGTTGATTATGTAAGCAGTTTTAAAAGTCACATATTAAAAAAATCAATATTTTACGAGATTTTCAATTAACTGCATTAGGTTATTGGCAATTCTTAATGAATAAATATTCTGCCATTCCTACATAAGAGTTCCATTATACATGGAATCTGTCTATGTATGTACATAGATTAATACGATTAAAATCTCGATAGGTAAAGCTTATTCCGGTGAAAGAGTTGGCACAACAATGCTTTAAAAAGCGGGGAGCTGACATTTGGATAACAATTTTTTTTTTGTATTTAATCTTAGTGAGAGTTGAAAATACCAATTCGCATAAGTACCTCGTGGCAAATGGTAAGAGCATCACAATAGCACGTTTTAAAAGCAGTGGATACTAATTTTTTATATGTAGCTAAAAATGTGCTAGTTCTTTTTCAGAAAATTTTAGTTTTGATGTTCGATCACTTTTTAGCTCTTTCTGCTTGTTTATTGGTAAGTGCCCAAGTGAAATAGTATCTGAGAGTGGATTTCATACCCAGTCCATAGGTTGCTGGTCACACTTGTGAAAATAAGAGTAATTTTTTTCTGCTAATAGCTCCAAGTGTTTCACTTTAAAAGCCTGCCCTTTTTTCTCTGGATCGGCAGCCATGACATTTGGGAATATTTCATTACTACCATTGGTAGCGAAGCTGATCCATAACACCAACTCATCGGGAAAACTTTCAATCTTGTCCGATGACGTTAAAATATTAGAATTCCTGCTTTGAATTTTTCTGTTGAGCTCATTTAAATTAGCGAATATGTCTGCCCCAGATATGCAAGTTTTGGTACTAATTTTTCTCCATTAAACAGAGAAGCAAAATATGAACCTTGGGCTTCTAAAAACGCAATGGGTCTAATTTTTTAGCTAGTAAATCTGACGTGAAGCATAGTTTTCTTGAGCGAAGCTACTGTCCCAAGTAACCTCGTTTTCAGTCCCTCATCTCCTCTTGATATACCCACTAGTTTACTTGCGCCAGTACGAAAACGAGTTCCACTCACTTTAACTGTTTAGCGAAGTGGAAACTGAGAAATGCTCATCGTTATTTACCTATCTCAATATTTTTTTCCATCTGACCTAATTTTATTGCTCATTATTAAAGCTCCGAATGTTCCTTTCAACAGAAGCAAATCACATCTCAATACCTGTAATATATTGAACATAGAAGGTGTATTATACTACCTTTAACAGGGAGGTATTCTGTGTTCAAGCCAAATGATAAAATTCCATTGGGAACCTATTACGAAGATTAAAAATATAAAAAAAGAAAACTCAACTGTTTATTTTTAGATAATTTTAATATTTAAAACTAATAAAACCAATAAAATATACTAAAAGAGGTGTCTTTCCTGGTCCTACGATCTAATGAATGCGGAAATGTAGTAAAATTATTTCTAATACGATTACAAACGTTTTGTATCATATTCCGTAGATTTGGTCTAGAACTTATAACTAAACTACAAATTACATCTCTTAAACAGCCCCACAAGGTCATCGAGGGCGGCACTGCATGAACTATTTATCGCGTATTATACTTTTCGTTAAAGTAACTTCTGACCTCAGTAGACTGATACAGCAGAGCGCCATCGTACATGAAGTATACATATCGCTTCTAAGACAACACCATACATTTATCTTACAACTTGTTTGATGATGTATTGCTAAAATGGCATGAGGATTCACTGAAACTCAGGTGTGTAAGTTATGAGTATTTATTACCTCATCTTCAGGTGAAAGTAGTCTCATCTATAAACAATATTTTTGACAACATTGTTGGCTCTTGATCCATCGGATAAATTGGAGACCTTTAGTTAAATCCCCTTCTTGTAAAGCTTGTACCTACATACTCGTACAATTTGAAAGTGGTACACTGAAAAAACAATTTCTTTGGTTTAAATAAAATTTATTTGTATGGAATAAAATACAACGAAATAAATATCGTATTTCTTTTAAAGAAAGGATTTATTTTCACTAAATAGACGTTTGTTTCTCATGCTTTATGATATTTATTTAGGATTTTTGTAATTAGTTTGTTGGAAATAATTGATTTGTTTGAATAGGCACAAATTTTATTTCGCAGAAATCGACTGTGGAATAGAAAATGATTGATACATTTGTATCAGCCAAATTAATATTCTTTGATTGAAATATTTTATTTATTTGGAAAAATTAAATATTATTTAGTAACAATAAATCACAATAAAGTATATTTGTTGCAAATAAATATATATTTCAATGAAATTAATTATATTTCAAACAAACATCATGATAACAACCAAATCGAGCTAGAATTTATACAAAATAAATATTATTTGGTAAGAATAAATCTTTATTTACCCTGGGAAGTACTTCCCGTAAATAAGTTGTGTATTTGGTATTCCGACGATTATCTGCTTCGTTCAAATGAATAAATAAGTAAATAATGTTTATGCACTTGTATACTATATTCGTACATATGGATATGTATATACATTGTTTAAATCTCGTGTAATTTATATTTACCTGAAGTTTTTAGTTAACTCCCTGAAACAACTTTTTCTTATTATTATAGAATTGAATTGAAAGTCAAAAGACCATTTTTCGGTAATACAAAAATATATTTATTACATTTCCATTTATTACATATTAGGGGTATTCACTCTTCAATGTATCAGTGTAACCCGATGTAAATATACAACAAGAATTTAGAACAAAGAGTAGCTTACTTCGAAATGTAATTATGAGAACAGGGTGATAAAATAGGCCCGTATGAACTCTCCCCGGCTCCGGAATGAAATCGAAAAAAATCCTCAAAATTCCTAGCATTCATAGTTATCCTATAAAAAAAGATGAAGATCCGATTAAACTATTTATGAAAATAATGGCTTAAATTAAGGAAATGCCGGTTTTTCATAGAAAGTTTTAACCGTTTGGGTTGTTTCCCAAGTTGTTATTTCTACTATTACTACTTAATTATACACTATTTCAGTATAATGTCAGCAGATAAAATGAAGCCTGCTTTGTTGGGAACGGTTATTTCTAATTAGTTTTCAGCTCAGGCTAATAGTTTAGGAGAAATGCTAATAATAGTAGAACAACCTCCTTTTACGGTTGCCGTGACAAAATGTGAAAATTTACAATTTACCTTTACGGAAAAACAGTGGTTCGGAGGAATTTTTTTTGTAAAGATGAAAAAGTTTCGTAATCGAAAATTTATGCCTATGATTGAAAAAAAAATTAGAAAAATAACTCATATGTAGTAATGGCGTATATGGAACCCAGATGGGGAAAAACACTGAACTTCGGGAGTAAAAGCTCAGTGTGGAAATATCTCGAATTGAAAATAAAAACCTTCTAATAGATAGAAAATTTTATTACCTTTAATATAGATGCAAGATTTTTTCTCTAGGTGCATCCCTTATGATGCAAGGTCCGACAAAGTAAAAAAGTGGTTTTCAGTTAAAACGTAATCAAGTTTTAGGGGGTGGAAAAAATATACTATGGAGTATACCGGATTGAAATTTAAAAAGCGACATTGATAGAGCTCAGCGGGGGCTTTAAATAGACGCCCCACATGTCATATTTGGGGTTTGAGGAGAGTGGGGATAACAACCCCGCACCCCAAAATACCCCCACTCGAAACTCTTTTTTCGATAAATTTAATCGCCTTGTCGAACTAAAGACGAGTATCAAGATAGTTTTTTGAACGGTCCTCCTCATCACGCAAGAAAGGTTCAAATTTTGAAAATAATTAAAGCTAATTTCTGAACTTCAAATACTATTATTAAGTAATTTAGGGCGGAAAAAGAAAATCGATCGCACCAATTTGTTTTTAGGTGATGTTTTATTAAGTTTTCCAGAAAGTTTCATGCTCTTTGATGCGCCATTACTGATGTTTTGGGCTCACAAATTTGCAATACCTTTTTTTGTGGGGGAAAACCATGATGCGGGTAGATGTAAATTGAACACCCTGCTAAATCAACCGAGTACCACCTAGAAAAAATACGAGTGCACCAGTCGATAGTCCTCAAAAGGATCTTTCATTTGGCACACTGGAAATTTTCCTAGGACACTCCCCTCCCCAGCTGCACCCGCTGACATTTGACGTTCAATCTCAGCACCTAAGTACAACTATACAACCCGGTTTACACTGCCAATTTGTGAATGTAAAAATACAAGACGCTTGTATTGCATTTTATATGCGTAAGCCTTGTATGACTTTACTGGGTTGTAATAAAATACATCTTTTACAACGATACACTGTTTGATACAACATTGCCCCTATTGTATTTAAATTTAATTTATTGGTTTTATCATATATCTCTGAACTTAATGGAGGAGTCTTGTGCAGAACCACGTGTTTTTTTAAAGATGAAAAATCTATGAAATAACGAGAACATTCAGTCTTCTCACAAGGATATTTATCAGAAAGTTTATGTAATATCTTAGTATAATTCAAGAAATTTTGTGAATCGAGAAAAGTCTTATTACAAAGCTTACACTTAAACATTTTGTAAACATATTTTGTTCAAAATATCCGATATGTTTGGAATATTTTTATCCCATTTGGTTTTTATATCAAAAAGACGCTGTTGTATTAAAAGCCAAATGTACTCACATTCTACGGGATATTGAACTTGTAAAAGGTGAAATGTCTTGAAGGAAATATCTATGGCTTTTAGTAGAGCAGGCACTAAATAAATAAAACTGTTAACAACTACGTACATTTTTTTCAATTTGGGTGGTGGACGGTCCTTGTATGATGATATATATGGCTGCACGGTGAGTCCTAGTTTAAATGTCCTTTTCTTTTGCATATCCGTCTCGATGTCACCTGGAATTTTGGAATAAACGACAATTCCCTCTATACTCTCAGCAATGCTGGGCTTCCAGAAACGCCTTCCTTTTTTTTACTATATTTTGCGCCTTGCAGGGGACAAGCGAAGTCAAGAGTAATGTCCATTATATACTGTTTAAAATCTAAAAGCACATATGTTTAACTAACAATATGATTAAGAAAACTTCTATTACCATTGCAAATGTTTGTTCCCTCCAAACAATCCAAGAGAACAGCATCGGAAGAACGCAGATCATTTCTTCTGAGTTTTGATATTTTGTTGAAGAATTCATCAAATTTATTGTATAAGATATTTTCTTTCTGCGGATAGGTTCTTGTAAAGTCTATATCAATCTATAATATAAAGGTAACTATATTACGTATTTTTTTACAATGAAAATAATAGTTTAACTCTTACCAATATATGACCTGTACTCGTTTTAAGGGCAGAATAGGTAAAAAAGATCTGAGCAATGTCTGTAGCCTTCTGAAAAAAAAAGCAATGCGAGCATTATACGAAAGCTCCCAATATTTCAAGACTTCATCCCACGGCTCAATATTATTTTGTAACCAAGTATTACTTTGCTCTTCTTCTGACGAAACTACAAGTTGTAACGTTTAAATAATCCTTAATAAAAACTGAAATTTAGAACATACCTAAAGTTGTGTCCTCGTTCTTGAGAAAATTCTTCAATATCTTCGTACCGCTGATCAGACTTTGGCCTTTCTTAGGAAAGTAAGCTTATTTCTGTACTTATCCACGAGCTTTTCTCTTGATATTCCCTTGTTATTTCGTGAATACGCTTTCGTACAGGTGGAACATAATGACTTTTCGTTGGGAAAGAGCTGTATAATTTTATCAGATAATTCTGAAAATACTTTATTTAATAATCTTCTAAGGTGACGATGCAGTAGCAGGAGGCGTAAGAAAAATATTTTCAACACTGTCTGCAAGAACATTCGGGCGATTAAAACTCAATAAGTTTTCACCTGCAGTGCTCACAGAAACACTTCGAAGAACATGGAACACAATCCTCTCGTGTCTCACTTATTCCACTTATGAATGCTACACACTGTTTGTCAATTTAATATATAAATCAAAAATATTACACCTAATCCAAGTATACCGTATTAAATTTTTGTTGAAAATTTCGCTATTAAACTAGGCAACAAAATGCTTACTTAAATAGCGTAAAATTGCGGTACGGTATGTACAGTACGTATTTTGATGTAAAACGAGTTCATATGTAATGTAATTTTACATATAATATGGAATATGTCTACATCTTGAGTATGTAAAATTACATATATGAAATGAATCGAATAAAGTATTTGATGTATTTTTATTTTATTACTCAATTTCGTATGTAGACCCATGTCGGAAATGTACAACCAAATTCTGCATTTTTTAATAGCATTCTGTAATGACGTTAAGAGCTCGGTGTGCATTTGTCAATTTGAGATGTAAATGTAATTCCCTTATATACTCCAGACTCCATGTAATTGAAACTTCTTCAGGTTTATGAGGATGTTCAGATAATAATTTTTATTATTATTTTTTACAGCTGATAATATGCCCATTTAAGAAATAGGCCTTAAATGGACATGTTATCAGCTATAAAACAATATGTGTCTATTATCTGAACATCCTCGTAAACCGGAAGAAGTTTCCATTACATAGAATCTGGAGTATATATGCGAATTACATTTACATCTCAAATTGACAAATGCACACCGAGCTCCTAACTTCATTACACAATATTAAATCACCCTTGTATAATTACTTAATTGAAATAAAAAGTCCAATTATTGAAATATTTTAGTTCATTTTTATTTTTATAAAAAAAAAAACGTAATAAAATGTTATTCATTGTATATACATTTATACATATTTCTATTTCAGAGAATAAAGAATTAAAAAATACACTATATTATCAGCACATTAGTTGATTTAACTAGTAACATAAATTCTGAAAGTTGGTAGAAAATAGATTGTATGAAATTTTGTATTTAACACAATTGTCTTCTTGACTTTTAAGATCTAGTCTACTACTTTAACAAAATATAAAATAATTCTCCATAAGGTAATCAGCACTGAAGATTATTAATAAGAGACTGAACTTCATTAAGGCTATTAATGTGCCTTTTACAGCCTCTTGTAACATTATGCTGAATATTAGCAAAATATTGTTTTAAAAATTCCGTAGTCAACGAAACTTAGCATCTTACTTAACATTAAATACATAATGCGCCGCAAATAGCTGCTGTAGAGAATCTACAATAGATTTTGGAGACGCATTAAGCATTTTTCCATGAACGAAGAGATAAAATGTCTTCGGAAGTGAATCCAATGTCAAGTCCACAATTGCGATCCATGGTGTTGGAACTTTCGGTGAAATGTTTGAGAGAAGCGTTCCAATCTATTAAACATAAATATACATTATAAAACAAATATCAACAAATTAGAAAATGCACACACTTAAATCTTGATGGTGGTAATCCTTGAATTTGACAAAAATTCTATTTGCGCAATTGGCGCACTTCATTATTGTTCGAATATCGCAATTACAACTAAAATTATCCGGAGGCGAATTACAACTTACCTCTAAAAATTTATAAAAGTATACTAATTACCACAAGCAACAATTCCGTAATTCGCTTTGCTCCAATCCAAACACTCTTAAAACTCTTAAACACTGCACTTAAAAAAACTATGCCATACAACTGAACCGGACCATATCTTCCGAAACAATGGAAATCTAAAACTGAGCGCAAAACACTACACGCATATGATAGGGCCTCGCTACGTACGCACCCACAAAGATGATAAATACGCAATAGCGTCGGACTATTTACCTTAAATACGTAATTCTCTATAATCTTTATGCAATATCATGTATACAAAATTGATCTGCATTTTTCTGGTGTGATATGCATTTGTGTTGAAAAATGCAGAACGTCGTAAATTTTTCAATTTATCTTCTGTAAAAATTCGTAGAACTTGTGTATTTGTGTTGAGAAAGACAAAGATTCATGGAAATGCGCACAACAGGAGAACAATGCTTTACATAATTGTTAGGAAAAATTGCATGTAATTGATTTTTACATATATTTTATGTAAAATTGCGGCAAAATTTTGAAGAAAGGAAAGCAGACTATGTAAAATTAAATTTTTGTTTCATTAAGTCAGTGCAAAATTGCTCAAATTTTCTTAATAATACGCAATTAGGCATAAAATCGTGTAAATTTACATAGAAGTTGAATAGTAACACAAATATTCTCAATATTGAATAGGAAATACATAAAGATGCATTAATACACATTTTATTTAAATGAAGTACGTCACATTAAATAGCAATTTTCAACAACTTATATGCACCATTTTTTACGGTGTACTTATATCTTTCGTCCTTAGCATAAAGACATCTGACATTTGAAATTAATTTTGAATCATGTTTTTTTTTTTTTTTTTTTTTTTTTTTTTTTTTTTTTTTTTTTAACCAAATTATAATTTAAGAGGAGTCAGTACCAAGATTTGCAAGTTTCATACATTTTTCAATGCAAATTTCTAGCAAACTATTTGTAGCAGAATAACGATTTATATCTTAAATTAAAGGTAATGAAGAAGTCTAGTAAATAACGTCGAGAAAAATAAAAAAAAATGCATTGGAATGGAGATATTAGCTCGGAAACTTGTAAAAAATGGTAAAAATTGATTTTTTTCAAATCAAATTCCTCTTAGTAGGTATTCTCATTTCTTTATATTGTGACCATTTTAGAGAGATAAAGCCTAGATCTAGCAAATAACGTCGAGTTTTTTCCTTTTTAGTGGCGCATTTTTTAATTGTTTAACTCTAATAGTACTTGTTTTTTCTCTCGATATTTCACCGACGAGAAATTGCAATATTTCGTTGAAAGTTTTAAAAATATAAAGCAAAATAGCATATTTAACAACTATGTGCAAAATAAAATTTAGGAGAGTTAATTCTCTTTAAAAATTTTCAATTTCTTTGAACTGCAAATTTCCATTTTCGTCTTAAATTGTCGCATGTTGGGTTTCTGTCTTTTACGCTAGATGTCTCTAATTTGACTTTTGGTCTAGGTCTAGGCTAATTTTATATGTATTTTCATACTTTCAGGACACAAACCTACGTATAGTAAGTTTTATTGCCTACAGGCTCGCTGGCATCTAAATTGAAATTTTTGCTGAGTACTGACTCCTCTTAAGACAGACACAGAATGAAATGAAAACTGACGAATTCAAAATAAATAAATATGAAATATTGGATCCTTATGAATTTTGAAACTTCAGACCAAAAGTTAATTAAAAAACACCAAGTTACGCTAAAAACAGAGGTTCAGACATGTACAAAATTTTACTTGGATCAGTTTTCTTCTGGATCATAAGCCTCTAACTCAATTTCTTTTAAAAACTCGTGAATATCAGTCATATTGCTACTAAGAAAAACTCGAACGATGAAGACTTCAAACCGACTGTGACTAAAAAACTTGTACACTATCGCTAATATGAAATTGTTATCAGTGTGCGAGAAATAAACGTTATTTGAAATAAACAAATGTTAACAGGAACATGGGCACAATGGAAATAACCTTTGTTTGCCCTGAATAACATTTATTTCTCTGAAATACTTGTAACAAATAAATGGACTAATTAGATCAAAACCAATGTGTTTATTTTCACTGAATAAACTGTCTTTTTTCGCTTAAAGAAATATTGAAGATGTTATTTTGGTAAAATAAATTGAGATGACGGTCAATAAACAAATTTCCTTAATTTTCGTGAAATCACGCTTATTTCTATCAAATTTAGCTGTTTCAAATAAGCGCTGTATTTATATGAAACAAATTGGTTTATTTTGGTAGAATTAAAAATATTGATGGCAAATTCGGCATATTTACGGCAAATATAGTATCTTCAAATAAATGCATTGCTTTGCGACAAATTGTGACAAAAGAAACTTTTTTTTTTTCAATGTAGGTACGGATAAAACTTATTCCATATGAAGAGTTTACCAAACCGTGAAAAAGGAATTGTAAAATTCTCGTTCTGTGCATTAATTTTCTGGTACTGTTACTTGTATTCTCGTCCACAGCAATCAATATCTAGCCACGACATTTATATCGTTCTTATTCCACTTCCTTATATACGTAAATCTATATATTTTCAAAGGCTCTTCGATTCGCAAGTCTATGATGAGGAAATGTGCGACAGTTTTTTGTTCATATTAAAGGAATTGCGTGATATAACGCAAGGCACCTTAACCAATTTATGTCCAGTGCAATTTATCTTAACACCTTTCCGCAGCCTCTGCATATAAAATCATCAACAAGTCTCATCCAGCAAAGGCGACCCCCTAAGAATAGACACTAGAGTTCTCAGGGTTGGCTTGTTAAGTCCCAAGAGCTTATTCGTTTGGTTTCAGTTGGGTTTTCCCCACAGTTCCTTTGTAGTTCTACCCAGGGATCCTCTAACCAGAGGTGACTGTGTTGGCGGTCTGCCCAAATTGAAATAATTGAGACAATATGTTTTGGTGCAATCCCGCTTATGGAAGCTGGTTCCTCTGAGGCTGCACCAATACGACTAAGCTCGTCCGCCCTTTCATTCCCACTAATATTGCTGTGCCCTGGCAAACACTGAACAATTACCCTGTTATTCCGAGAGAAGGGAATTCAAGATAGTTTTACACTCCATTACTAGTTTGGAGGTTATGATGGGTTTAGATAAAGTCTTGACAGCTGCTTGGCTGTCTGAGCAGATGGCTATCTCCTTCTTCTCAGTGTCTGAGATATGCAGATGCCTTCCCGCTTCAAGAATGGCTTGACTTCTGCCTGGAAAACCATGGCATGGCCTGCTCCAGTGTTTTCTTTGGATTTGGAGCCATCAGTGTAGATTATAATAGGGTTTGCCAATGGTTGAAGCACAGAATGAGACTCCCTTTCTCCCCTGGATGGAATTGTAGATTCAAAATTGCTTTTCAGCATGGTCTCGAGGAGGCGGTCACTATTCCTGTCGATGCTAGGTGCGATAGACTGCACGAATTCATAAATGGATTCATGTGGGGCTCTTGTTCCAGTGTGAAACCAGCCATGATTAAGATGCAGTCTTAGTGCTGCAGTTTACGTCCCGGGTGTATGTTGAGGATAACCTCTAGTGCCCGAGTGCTAGTTGACTTAAGAGCGCTGAGGAGGCACAGTATTCGAATCTCCTCCAATATCTTACGATGATTGGCGAATTCCATTGCTTTCCACCACACCACAGAACCGTAGGTTAATATGGGTCTGATGACGATAGTGTATATCCATAGAATCATCCGCGGTTTGAGTCCCTACTTTTTTCCTACGGTTACTCTGTCCTTTAGATCCAAACGTGTGGAACTAATCGAGGGTAGGTTTAATCTAGGGATATTCCTTTTCCTGGTAAATAAGCATAAGTCAGTTTTCCGTGGATTGATGTTCATATCCTTAGCCCAATGTATAACTAGCGGATCGCATTTTGCACCAGTCCACAAAGTTTGGACTCATAATTCCCGGTGACTAAGATCGTCAAATCGTCTGCGTAACATACTGTTTTGTACCCCATCCGGGTGAGAGATTGTCCATAATGAGCATCCATAAAAGGGGTGATAGGATACCACTTTGCGGGCTGCCCTGTGATTTCTTTTAACTCTGCTTGCCCCTCCCAGATCAGCAAAAGACAGTTTTATTATTCAACATGTGTGCAATACAATATTTTAAAGATCAGTTCACTCCATGTTTTGTTAGCATTTCAGTAAACTTCTTTAGAAGAACATTATTGAAGGCTCCCTCCATACATTGATGAAAACACCCAACGTCGATTGTTTAAAGAGGAAACCCTTTTCTATTGAGTGATTCACCTCCTGGAGGGCCGTCTCAACAGACTTTTCATTTAAATACGCGTGCTGATGTTGTGACAATCTGCTTCTGGGAATGGAGCACCTCAGTTTCCACTCGCAGATGCGTTCTAGAGTTTTGAGTAAGAAAGAAGTCAAGCTTATTGGTCTGTATGCCTTGGCAATTGAATAATCTACCCGACCTGCTTTGAGTATAAACAACACAACACGGACTTCTTGCCACAACTTCGGTATGGAGAGCACTTTGATGCATATCCTAAAGAGAAG
The DNA here is from genome assembly GCA_963924295.1 of Dioctria rufipes. Taxonomy (NCBI): domain Eukaryota; kingdom Metazoa; phylum Arthropoda; class Insecta; order Diptera; family Asilidae; genus Dioctria; species Dioctria rufipes. Next base: position 268,911,636 of record OZ002741.1, on the reverse strand, counting down.
GGTTAGATTGCTAATCAAAAAGTCACCCGAGTATTGAAGAAGCCTCGGAAAATGCCGTATAAATAGTTCGCTTCAATCGACAGAACAATTTGTTCTCTTCAGTATATCTGAGTTCTAGAACAAGGTACACAAAAGAACACAGCTATCCTTTGCCCGTTGCTCCAAGGAGATCGTTTGCGACCGACAGTGCTAAAGCTACCCACTGCCATGCAGCCGTCGGCACGATGACATTTACACCTTGGCTTGATAGGTTTTAGAAGGGGTTATGCTCCCCCGGAATCGGGATGAGGATACGAAATGTGCTGGGTATCCGATGGGAAAGGTGAGCAGTTAGCTATACATTGTACATTGTCCGGGATGAACTGACATGATGGGATTGTTATGTACACTGACAGGTCTTCGCTATTCATCCCACTCATGAAATTACTATGTACATACCGTACATGCATACATTCTAAAGTAATTGCATTGATCTAATACACAGTCTGAAAAGACTAGAAAATAATTGTATCCATACATAAAATTTAGTTTTATTAGATTGTTCAGAAAATACATAGGTTCTTCTGAAATCAAATCAAACATTATGAAAGATTTATTTTTTTCTCCGCCCAGTAAAATTTCCCATTCCATAAAAGTTATTATAAATATGAGAAACGTTGAACAAATTACCAACGATGAATAATCGAATTTTTCGTCAAAAGCTACAAGACTTTTTAATTCCCTTTGACACTACATAATTATACTACGCAACCCTGTTTAGAAAACGTGGCCTTTTTAACGCCATTCATATTTTACAATTCGTTGTACACACTCCAATTCCATAATGTCTACGTCGGCATTGATAATGTCGGGAAGCATCATCTTTCTCTCATACAATTTGAATAAATCGAATTTTAACTTTTAATAAAACGATAAAAGTCGCCCGTAGATGTCATTTTTAGAAGTCAATCAAATTATAGGACCTTTTCCAATTTCTTTACCTTTTTCTATGGCAGCAGATTCGATTTAAATTTAAGAAAGAAAAATTATCAATATTGGGTGATTCTCCAGCTGCTGCTGGTTGACATGATATAATAGAAGTGACGTGTTTTAAGTCGAAATGTATACGTATTGCCTTTAGGGATAGAATTGGGCATAGGATGAGAGAGAAAAGCAAACTTCTAAGAACGTATACATTACGAAACTATATTCGTTTTGAATTTGAATAAATGTATATGTGTGTACGTAAATTTTGGCATTTATAATATTGACTCAGTGAATGAATGATTTAATGGAAAATATGTTGGATGTGGAGGAGGAGGGGGCGGGCGAACATTTATTGTATGTCCCAGAGATTATGAAAGTAGCATAATGTCGGTGATACTGGATAACCACTAATGTCACTACCACGTAAGTTTTAGTTAAAGTTTTCATTTCACCAGGCATTAAAAATATTTTTATACCCTATAACAGGGGTGCCCAACCCAAAAAGTTTGGTGGGCAAAAAAATATTATTGAGCTTAGGTGGGTCACACATAAAAAATAAAAAGAAGAACTTATTCAAAATATTTTATTACTTTGTAGCTACTGTGACATTTTATTGTTTGATATTGATATCTTTTTCATATCAACTGGTAATTGAATTGACGCTCATTGCAGTTGAGTTGTTGTATTTTGATCGAGCAATCTGCTGCAATTCTTCGTTTTTACTACATTTAATTTTGAAAAGAACGATTCACAGCGATACGTAGTAGATACAAATGCTGCTATAATGCACATTGCTAGTCATTTTAATTTTGGAAATTTATCTTCTAGGATAAATTTCTGATGAAAATCAAGCTTATTCCCTTTGAAGATGCACTTTAACTCTACGCTTGATTGCAATTTTATTAGGTCCATTTGTAAAATTCTAGGCGCTGATTCCACCTCCAAGTTAAGAATATTTTGATATATTCCCTCATTCTTTTCCATATATAAAAATCTGGTATCGAATTGTTTGATTAATTTTGTAACTTCATTGGAATATTTAAAAAAATCTATACGGTCACTATTGAAGTTATTTAATAATTAGAAATGAATTGGAATTAATACCATTCTGAATTTCTGAATTAATTTATTTAATTTCATTGTTATATTTGTTAAAAAACATACATAAATCTAGAAGCCACTGATCATCGTAAAGTTCACATATATTTTTGACTATCAGAACCAGCTTAACACAAGCTCGCTGCATGGACACGTTTAATAAATAAACGGTTAACAATACATGCGTTTCATCATTTAGTCGGTGTTAGTACTAGTATGTTACACTAAACATAGAACGAATACCGGATAAAATGACATGCAACATAGAACAAGACAATTTAAAAAAGTTAAATAAAACAAAATTAAATATTAAATAGGCGTTTTTTTAAAACATGCTTAGGGACGTCAACAACAAAATTCTCAGCCATATTATTGACAGTAATACACATGCGATTAATAGGTTCATACATGCTAAAGTTAGACCTTGAGGAGTTAACATGCAACAGAGGTAGCCTTCTCAAATTGTGGCTACTATCACGGAAAGAGATTTTGTTTAGTAACAATAGAGAATCAATATTCGCGTTTAAGAGTTGATGCACAAATGTTACATCGGCAACCAAACGACGTTTCTCAAGCGAGTGCATATTCAAAAGCTTCAAGTGATCCTCATAAGGTGGAAGAATTAAAGAATTATTCCAGGGAAGATGTTTGAGAGCAAATCGTAGGAAGTTCCGCTGAACAGACTCGATACGGTCGATGTGTGTACCGTAAAATGGAGACCAGACATGGCTAGCATACTCAAGAAGTGGTCTCACCAAGCAAGTGTACAAACGCAATGTTATGGTAGGATTTGAAAACTCTTGGGACCAACGTTTTATAAAGCCCAGCATAGAACTACTCTTTGAAGCCATGTAGTTTATATGGGAGATAAAATTCAATCTGTGGTCACATTTGACACCCAAGTCACAGACAGAGTCCACACGGCGAATCGAGGAATCCGAGAACTCATAATCATAAGTGATTGGTGTCTGATTCCTATGGAAAGTCATAACCTCATATTTGTTGATATTGAGTACCAAATTATTGCTCTTACACCAATTGTAAAATTTTTGAAGGTCACCCTGTATCTGTTCACAATCGTTAACAGATTTAATCTGAGCGAAAAGCTTAACATCGTCAGCATAAATCAAAACCTTACAGTACCTCACAACGGAGACAATGTCGTCAATAGACAATAAAGAGCAACGGGCCCAAGTGACTCCCTTGTGGTACGCCAGACGAAGCCTTCAATACTCTAGAGATGGAATGGCGGAATAAGATTTGGTATGTTCTGTTATCTAAATAAGACTCCGTCCATTTTAGAAATATTGGGGGAAACCCATATTTTTCCATTTTAAACAGTATCACGGAGTGAGATAACTTGTCGAACACCTTACTAAAGTCTGTATAAATACAATCTGTCTGATAGCCTTTTGCAAACCCGCAAATGGTATCCGAGACAAATTCAAACAAATTAGTGGTTGTAGACCTCCCTGAAATAAACCCATGTTGGTTTGAAGAGAGCAAATTCTTACAGGAAGATGATAGTTGAGAGTAAATGATAGATTCGAATAATTTGGGCATGCAAGATAATTTTGCAATAGGTCTATAGTTAGAAATTTCATTTTTACTACCTTTTTTGTGGATATGTATGATAAAGGAGTTTTTCCATAGCTGCATGAAACAACCACTATCGAGCGATTTTTGGAAGATAATTCTCAGCGGAGCTACCAGGGCGAGGCAGCATGACATAAAATAGGCTGGAGGGATCCCATCAGGACCAGTTGTGAAGTCATTTGGAAGCTCATTAATATGATCGAGTATATCCTCTTCTGAAATTGAAGGGATAGTGAATGAAACGTTATGGGAATCGTTCATATGACTGAAGTCGCAATTTTGAGGATGAAAATTTGACGAGGCAAAGGCATTGTTAAAAAATGAAGCAAACATATCGCAAATTTCAGACGAATCATCACTAGCAGAATCCTTGTACCTCATGGTATTGGGGTAGTTGTCAGTTTTTTTCTTCATATTAATAAACTTAAAAATGATGCGTGGGTCACTAAATAATTTTGTACGCATCATTTGAACATACTCATCATAAAGTGTAGAAGAAGGTCTCTGAACTCATTATATGATGTGAGGAAGTTGTTGTGAGCTATAGTGTCCTTGTCCCTCATATAACTTTTCCACAGTTTATTCTTCCTATTTTTAAGACGTTTCAGTTCTTTATTGAACCATGGCGGTGATGTTTTATTCAACCGCTGACGCTCGCGGGGAATACAAGAAGAAAATAAATCGAAAAGAATTGCGTAAAACTTAGAAACATCTTCATCAACACTACTACAAGACAGAAATGTGTAGAAATCAATAGAGGTAAGTCTACTGGATAGTTCTGAAAAGTCAACCTTTCTTTCGTCACAATATGTGAGGTTTTCGGTTACATAGCAATGTGTAATTAGAAAAGGGGGGTGGTATTTGTCAAGAGTAGACATTATAACTGGGCTAGGTTCAACTAATAAGTTACCCGCGTCAGTAGAAAATACCAGGTCTAACTGCCTACCCATGTCATTCTTAACATTACTGATTTGGCTGAGACCAACAGATGAAATAGTGTCAAGGAAAAGTGATTCACTTGTTGTCAAGTTATTAAGTGGAAGATAGTCATCGTCATCATCATTAAGTACCCATTGTAGTTATATTGGGTAGGTTAAAATCACCAATAAGTAGTAATTCGTCAAGAGGTTCCATCTTACCATGGATAAAATTAGATGTTAAAATGAGTAGGTCATAAATATTTTGACCTTTGTCGTCGACGATATTTATGGAGTCTGGAGGAATATAGCAACAAAGTATGTATAAGTCATATTTTAAGAGAGACATCTTAAGAACTATAAGTGCAATGTCGAGAGTGTCGGAGAAACTGGGGAGCTGAACTTGGCTGCAATTTAAGTGGTTTTTACAGGCGATGAGTACGCCACCGCCACGAGCTTCAGAATCAGTATACCGATCTCTTCTAAAAATTTGATAAGAATTGTCAAAGATTTCAGCATCGCGAAAACCATGATGCAGCCAAGTTTCAGTGAAAGCAACTATATCAAAACAATTTGCAACAGAGGATTTAAAGATTTCTGCAGTTTTTGTCCGAATCCCCCTTACGTTTTGATAACAAAAGGGAGAGCGACTTGAGTTTTTTGAGATATCGCTGCTTATTTTAGCTGTACTTCTATTTTGGTGCCCAGAAGGTACGAACAATTTAGTAAAAGCTCCAGAGGGCCAAAATGTGGGATCCAATAACTTATCCTGCTCATCCGCGGACACAGTTAGAACAAAAGATGGTTTAGAGGATTTACTAATCTTTCGACAAGAAATACTATCTGTTGCAATATTCTTGGACTTCAAATACATCAATATGTCCTCGCACATCGTTTCTGGAGAGAAACGGGTGACAAAAACACTCGAAGGTTTAGGTACCGTTCTCAAAGAGGCACCAATCCCATTTCCTAGAGAGATGAAGTATTATTGCCACATTTTTCATAAAAGCTCGCATTTCTTATCTTAAGTTCTACAATCTTAATAAGCAGTTTCCCCGACTTAGCCAATGAATTTTTGTATAAGAAATTCAGAATCGAGTTAGCTAAGATATTCTTAAAATTGACGATACTTCAATGAATTGTTTTTAATTGAACCACTGACATATATATAAATGGACTGCCTGATTTCCTGTTTCATGTGGCACCAATTTTGATTTCAGAAAGTATACTCTCACTGTCAATGCTACCAACTGTCGTAAACTGGCATTATATTTAAATTATTTGGGAATTTATGTACTATATATGCATGTCAGTGGGATTTACCGAATTTACCACAAAAGTATTTGTGACTATTTGTATTGTTAAATTTTAATTATGAGTCGAAGGAAGTGTTTTTTACAAGGCTGGTTTGGTTGGAAATACTGTTGAACCTTAAGCAATATCGCGTTCCGAATCGTTACAGTTCAGCGGGAGAGTATGCTCTCACGGAAAGACACAGGAATATGAAAGTGGTGCCCTTTAACTCGTACACGAATTTGTCTGTCTGTATATTTATTTATATATTTCTTTTTTACTATTTTCGACACTCTCATAGACCCACTTTTCGTCATAACAGCGAGCTGAAATTTGGCACACAGGTTCATGTCGCGTGACAATTGAATCTATCCATGGAAAACCCGGAAAATCGGGAAAAATCATTTGAAAATTTGGTACAAATTTGATTAGTGATAAATCCGTTTCAGGAAAAATGCAGAGTTTTCCAATTTTTCCGAAAAAATTATCCGGAATTTTTCGACTTTTCCGGAAAAATTTCCGGTAAAAAAGTTTTCTAAATTATGCAGGATCAAGTTCCCTATCAACTGGCATCATTACTTTCTCTCCGACAATGGTGAAAACTTGCAGAAAAAATCGAGGAAAATTCATGTAAAACGCTTTTCCGGAGTTTTTCCGACCAAGGAAGCGTTTGAGCGTTTTGCAACCTAAGACAAAGTTGTAGAGCGAAATGAGTTGCATAAAGTTGTTTTTGTGGAAAACTCCATGGAAAACCCGCAAAAGCGGGAAAATCATCGGAAAAATTTTCATCGATATGATTAATGATAAATCTGTTTCAGGTAAAATCCAGAATTTTCCAATTTTTCTGGAAAATTTTCCGAAAATTTCCGGAATTTTTCCAATTTTTCCGGAAAATTATCCGACAAAAAAGTTTTATAAGCTATGCGGAATTATTTTTTTTCCGTCCTACTGGCATCAATAATTTCTCTTCAACAATCATGAAAACTTGCATGAAAAATCGAGGAAAATTCATGTAAATTTTTAAAAAAATTCATAGTAGTATGAAAAGTCTGTGGAAAACATGGAAAATCGGGAAAATTCATGTTATATGGGATCAAGTTGGAATACAGCTAAAAAGCGCTGTTTAAAACATAATTTGAATTTCAGAAAACCGTTGCAGTACTTCAACGATTTGATACGCGAATAAATTTTTGAAAAACCGGTAAATAAGTGTCTTTTCAGCCATCATAAAATTGTTTTAAAATATCTCCATGCAGCACGTAATAACAATTTATTTAACGCGAAAAAGGCAGAAAATAAAATAAGTAAAAAACGAATTTTCAAACAAAGCTGAGGCCAAGCCGCATGAAAACGTAGAAAATAAACTTTTCTTCACACACAGAGGTGGACTCAGATTTTATTCGCTGACAATCACCGATATATTTCAGTATGATCAATCAAAGGTAATAAGTGATTTGATTCATGAAGAGAAAGAATATTCAAGAGAAATGTCCCAATCAAAAAATCTGAGTCCACCTCTGTGTGTGAAGAAAAGTTTATTTTCTACTTTTTCATGCGGCTTGGCCTCAGTTTTGTTTGAAAACTCGTTTGTCGCAGGCCTGGGTGCGACCTCACCCTTCACCACTCATCTCCCTATCCTAGTATTTAGTTATATCGGGTGGTATTACACTATCGGTGTAAAGGCTTTTAGCATTTCACGAATTGACTAAAACTTTCAGACATATAATGTAAAAATTAGCTAAGTCAAAACCGTTACACTATTTGTCTACTCTCCATGAAGTGTCTAGACTTTTCGTGAAATGCTGAGTTACGTCAAATGTTTACGACATATATAATAAGTAAGGTAAGGATAGCTGGATTTTACTAATTCCTGTATTTTATTTACCCCTTCAGAATAGTAAACCATGTCATTAGCATTATTATTTTGATACAAGATAGGGGCATTTGTTAAAAAGCGGTTGAATGCAAACGCAGTTGAATATGCGTATATTACGCATGGTTGAGAAGCAAATAATCAAGTGTATTGGCCCAAACAAATCAAGTGTATCATCTTTGGGAAAAGATGCAAGTATAGTATTCCACAGCCTCGCTGGTTCCGATATAAATGTGTCCTAAAAAGGACTAACATTTGTAATCTTGATGAAGTGATTCAATGGGAGGAGTATTTCGTTAATGCCAGTGATACTGGTTGTATTATTACGTAATTTCAACTATGTATAGTATAAGGGATTTGGCTAAATGTGCCCATTGGTCCAATTTACCTTGAGGTTAACTTTTTGAGGAGTTCGGAATTTGAGGGCGAACATAATGGAATAGGGAATTATTTAGGGAATATTTACATTATTTTGCCTTGAACTTGGGAATAGATCCAACTACAAAGTCCATACGTTTCCTTAAATTTGATTTCAAAGTTACGTAAAATTCAGGTAACAAGTAAGGAAATTTGCTTCAAATTTAGGAAGTTTTCTTTATGATGTAAATTAAAAAGGAATTATTACGTTATTTTTTCCTCATAATTAATTACAAAGTTAAGATTACTTTGAAGGCGTAATTTAAGGAATTATAAAAGTAATGTTTCCATCCTAATTTACGTCAAAGAAGAGTGGCTTTTGAGGTTAAATTTTTAAGTCTAGTTTATGTAATTTTAAGCAAAATAGGTCGATCAGCCCTCGATGACAAAAGAATTCAACCTCCAATGTTACTTGGGGGGTGAGTAAACACTCAGTGCTCTAGCTACAACTAAGGACTGTCCTAGAAAGTAATGCACGTTTTTTTTTAGCCTACTGTAGGTAATGATTTTAGGGACCCCACTATAATAAAATTAATAGAAACCGTTAAATGACTCGTTTACTTTCTAAAATAAATGCAGTTTCGAAATGTCTTCCGAGCGAGAAGAAGTGCACCGTGAAATTTTGCGCATTTGGTTAGAAAATAAAGAACAATCATATTCATGGATCGCTAAAAAGGCTAAAAGTAACCGATGGGTTGTAAAAAGGACATTAGATCGCTTTCGTGAAAGTCAGACAATAGCAGAAAAAACAAAAAAACAACAAAAAAGGCCAGGACAAGTGACAAAAAAAAATTAGTGAAGTTTATTGAGAAAAACATAACAGTGTCAGTGCGTGATATTGCAAAAAAAATTAACACTTCTAAATCAAATGTCCAGCAAATTAAGAAAAGAAATAACATTAAAACTTACAAAAAACAGAAATGTACAAAAAGAACATTACACGTTCCAGAAAGTTGTATGATAAATTGTGTCAGTTGAGCGAAGGCTGTATTGTAATGGGCGATGAATCGTACTTTAAATATGATTTTAGTACTCTTTCTGGACCTCAATTTTATAATTCAAGAGATAAAGACAATGTTTCTGATGCTGACAAATTAATTTTTATAGAAAAATTCGGTTGCAAAGTTCTTGTTTGGCAGCCCATTTGTGAGTGTGGTCAACGCAGTCGGCCCTTTTTTTTTTAGGGGTGTATTAACACTGATATGCATGAAAAAAGGAATATTGCCGTTTCTCAGATTGCATAAGAAGTCTACACTATTTTGGCCAGACTTACCAACTTGTCACTATTCTGAAAAAACTTTGAGCTGATACCGAGAGAATAGAGTGAATTTTGTAAGGCATTAAATTCGCCCAACTTCGACCTATTGAGCGCTACTGGGCTTCGGTCAAAAATATCTTGAAAAAACAAGGCAAAAGTGCTACAACGCTGCAAATTTTTTCTAGTTTATGGAAACTAGCTAGTAGGAAAGTGAGTGATTCTACTGTGCAAATGCTGATGGCTCCAATTTTTCTTTTAACATTTTTTTTTATACAATATTACTAATAAATAAACATAACAAAAACACAACATTTTTTTTCTACACATTCGTATTGATCTAGTAAGGTTTTGAAAATCGTGCGTTACTTTCTAGGACAGTCCTTAGGTTCTACTCTAATGATAACGAGATGCATCAGCACTAGTAACAAAGAACTCCCTGGATCGTAATATATCTGACCCAGTAGGAGGATAAATAGCCCTTCTTTCTGCACAAGAACTCTAATGATCTAACTTAAATTCTCTATCGAACTACATTACTTTATTGGAAATATCTAATTACACTACAATTACAATAATTAACTAATTTAAAAACTATCACCCATTTTTTTATATAATTAACTCCACTAGTCGTACTATGACTATCTTTGAATAACACTTTGAATTAACGCTTATACACAAACCAAACTGATCCTAGAGCAGACAAGAATCGAAAGTTAAGTTGAAAACCCAATGAACGCGTCAGGCATCGCGTCGCTTTGACAGTTCAATAGAATATACGTGTTTAAGTTCGTTCTGTCCAAATGGCTTCCGGCGCTTGCCGGATTCGACGCGAAAGTAGAGCAATATTCTACTTCTAACACGCGGCAGATGCTTTGACAGTTCTTTTGATTGATTTTAAACTGTTTATTTGCTTGGTAAGCTGCAAATGCAAGAACTGCCACATCTAATAACTCTGACATATCCATTATTTCCCTTTTAAATAATAACTTAAGCTTCTCTATCACTTTTTCTTTTTGTAAATAAATCTTAAGAGTACTAACGCGACGCGTCCATTGGGCCTTGCTCAAATTCTACACGCATCTGCCGCGGAGATATGTCAAAGCGACGCGACGCCTACCGCGTTCATTGGGTTTTCACCATTATGTGTCGGTAGGCACAACCAATTTCTACCTTATTCTTTTATATCGGTACCGGTGTGCTCTGAAGGCTATGAACATCCTTGCAAATTTATTTGAAAAGCTTATTCTGGCTCATAAAAGACTCGGTTTGTGCATGCATTTTTCCCAGAAAGGCAAGAAGGAAACAAATCTGTTTATTGTAGCTTCCTTGTTCTAATGGGTTTCTTTCGGTTTTCTTACAATATTTTGTTGGTTGTTGTTGACACATGACAATATTGATAGTCTTTTTCACTTTTCAATACAATTCAGTTCAATTCAAGTCAATTAATTCATTAAATCGCATCTACACAATTCAGTTTCTTGCATATGCATATGCTACAATAATAAAATAATAATAGTAAACTATCTTTCCATTTTACTATTATTATTTTATTATTAAGGGGAAAAGTGTTCTACAATTTGATGGCTTGGACTAGAAATTGACGCTCAGAAACCCGCTTACTATAGTTTGGAATAATTAAATTCATTATCCTATGAGATCGTAAAAAACTGAGCTTTTGATACAAATTAGTTGCTTTACGATATTGAATCAAGTTACGTAAAAAAAGGATAATGCGAAAGTCCAAATATGTACGAAGTGTGCAACCAAAGATTGAAATCACATAAGGAGAAACATGCTCATATCGTCGAAGACCAAAACAATAACGAACCGCAGAGTTGAAAGCTACATTAAGTTTTCTCTGGGAAATTGAGTCAACTGCACAGAACAGCTTACAGCCGTAAATAAGTAGTGGTACTATAAGGGATTTAATTAAAAATATTCGAGTCTGAACTGGCATGTACGATGCAGATAAAGATAATTTACGTAGAGTTGCATATATCCTTGACACAACAGATTTAACATAATCCGACCAAGTTAAAGTTCGATTTAATGTTACACAAAAATCTCTCACCTCGTTGTTCGTACTGAGTAAAGGGCAGTTGGCTGTTTCAATTACGGTTTTATGTATAATTATGGCACTAGACTTAGAGAAGTGTTCAGAGCCAGTTTGTTTTCCACGACCCAATTATATACGTTTCTTAAATCAGCATTCAATAGCACTCAATAGCATCAACAATTTGATTCTACAACGCAGTATAATACCGGTAAGATCGTTGATGAAAATGGTAAATAGTGAAGATCCTAGAATTGATCGTTGGGGTCGCCACTAAATACTGACAGGAAATCATAAACTCTGCCGTCACAACAAGCCTGTTGTTACTGCTGGCCTGTGAGGTAACTGTTAATATGTTTACATGCTAGAATAGAGAAATCAAAATGTGTAATGAGTTTATTAACTAAGACGGCATGATCAACGCTATCAAATGCTTTAGAGAAATCTAATAGGCTTAGAATAGTTAAATTACTTGCCGCCATTGCTTCGCGATTGATAGCATGATAATTGACCACTACTTTTAATATAATGACACACACATGTGCATTATTGGTGCATTACTTTTTCGAGCACTTTAGAAATGAAAGGAAGTATTGAAATAGAACGATATTCATGGATACCTAATTTTTTAAGAACTGGAACGATTTTTTGCCAATTACCAGTTAATGGGAAATCTGGAAGATGAAATAATATTATGAAAGATATAAGTTAAGTGTGCAATTATGAAGTTAATTATGATTGTTTTAAACCTCGGGTGAATACCATCAATTCATATGGCATGGGATCTATTGGTCATTATTACTGTAAACATACTTCAATCTTCATTACATTTATGAATCAGTACCCAACAATTGGATCGTCCCGATGAAAAATTGTTAAAATATCTTCCATTTCTGCCGCCATAGATTCATTGGAGGTGGAATGATTTAATTCATTCAAATCTTTAGAAATAATAGACAATTTTGATTTACCCACCCCTTGATGTTTCTTAAATTCATCCATAGCTTCACATTCACAACTTCGATCTGTAAAAATTTGTTTTTGATCGATAGATTTTGCGATTTATTGAGCTACAACGAGTACATGAAAAATGTTTCAACATTCAAGAGCTCTATAGCGTTTCCACTTTCTATAGGCCAAATTATGCTGACAAATTAGATTTTTAATTCTCGATGTAAACCATGGACAGGTTGGATCAATACCCTAAGCCTTTTAAGCGGTAGAAATCTGTTAAAAAGATAGTTCAAATAAAGAACCAATATGATCAACTTGATCATTGATTGATACCAAGGAATATAATCGATTCCAGTCAATTGCGGATGCACCGGATCCACCGTTGCAGACAAACTTCAAAGCCCCACCAAGTTCGTTAAACGGGCCATGCTTTTCCCAACCACATTCTTGGTTTTCTCTGGATTTCTTATTAGTGAGTGAAGGAAATATTAAAAAAATTCCAATTTCCTTATGGAAAGTTCATAATCCTGGGCTACCGCAGGTCATAAAACTCATTTAATTTATTGCCTTTAGGGTAAGAAAAATAACTGCTCATGGGGGCTGGTGTGTTTGTAATAGGGGCAGTTATGAGTGGTGGATGACTTTACAATTCAATAGAGTGAAGATGGTTTAGCACATACTGAAGGTAAACTGAATAAATAGCCATAATTACTGAAGGACCAATTATTATCGAATCCTTTTACGGTAATTTAAAAACAAGTATAAAATATATAAACATTTTCTTTGAACGATTTCTTTTCGCAATTTTGTCGAAAATGGTTCATCATGATTTATAGAACTACAAAGTAAAATATGTATATTAAAAAGAAATATGGAGCATTTCCGCCATGGAGGTCCATAGTGCAAGAGGCGAGAGTATATATATACAAAAAATTGTATAGCTGCGCGGGGCATCTCAACCGTTTCGGAGTTACAGTGTTGATTAACATAAATTTTTTCACCTCTTTAATTTCCTATGTGCTATTGTAACTGTAATAGTTAATAGGTCTTAACCTATTCCGCTCAAAGAAAATGTCTTCCCTTAGTGACTGAAAACACATCGTTTAAAAAGAACTATCGTCTAATCTGATCAAATTAAAGAGGATTGTTTACAGTTTAGAGTTTTTATGAAAGAAGTTATATTAACAACCTTCAGGTCAAAATAAAAAAAAATTAAGGTGAGGTTTCTCATACATAGAGCTCTTAATGGTCACCATATACTCTGTACTTTTTAAGATAAAGGGTGTTATGTGAAACACTAGAACAATTTCTATTGCTATTAAAATTTTTTAAAAGTATAAGTGGAAATAAGAAAGAAAACTGATTACTTATATTACGAGGTTTGATAAAAAAATACGGTGAATGCTTTTATTACAAGAAAAGTAATAAGTTTACATTAAATTCGAATTATTCTCTATAAATGTAGATACTCTCCTTGGCTAACGATGCACTTATCCCAAAGTTGATTCCATGATTGGAAGCGTTTCTGGAAGGGTTCTTTCAAAAGGGTCTTCAGCTGCTCTGTCGTCGAAAAAGGTGACAAACGTTTTCCTTCTAATACAATTTTTATTTTTGTTAAGAGTGGTGGTTAATACTAGAAAAATCGCAGTAATAGAAAGATTCTTCTACCTACAGCATCCGATTGCCACCATATATGAAAAATATTAAATAACAGCTAACATATAAAATTATTAACAACTTTTGAACGGAATATTGAGAAAATTCTTTTTGTTGCGTAAAGGACTGTTAACGTATCACCTTCAACAAAGAAACAAATTATATCCTTGGTGTAAATATTTTACGGGATCAAGGTGGATGCACACTTACCGGCGCAGACAGGCATCGACCGGCACATACAACGACATAAAATGGAAAGGAAGCTTTAGTTAAGGCAGGTATCGCGAAATAACTATAGAAAAGTGATCCCAAGTTACTTCGCAACTAGACCAGCAACCGACAAATGCCGGTCTGGTTTCTAGCTACTGATAGCGGCCGGCAATGAAGTCCTTTTCGTGCCGGTATGTGCCAGTATCTGACGGTGCCGGTTCATGTCAATTAGCTAATTTGTTTTCATAGAAAAATATTTCGTCTGTCTGTACCGGTACGTGCTGCGCCGGTAAGTGTGCATCGACCTTAACACAACACAATTGTATGATTTTTTTTTTCATTTTTTTTTCCAAGAATTCAAGTTTAAACTCGATAATTGAAGCATTCGACGATAATTCTACCTTTAGAAAGGATGAAAGTTCCTCTTTATAACCATCGTTCAGTTTTGCTCCTCCGATATTTTCGGAAGGACTTACGAGCATTTACGTGACTACACTTACTTTATAAAACGAAATTTTTTCAAATTTGAGTGGGGAGGAGTGTGATCAGAGCATTCCAAGGAATCCGTTGGCATACTCCATCTTACTTATTTACTGAAAACTCTGCATACTTAGTGGTAATAGAAATAGAAAGTACAAAATACAAAGTAATACAGTGTATACAAAAACATAGCTATTACATTCATACATAGCTATGTATACATAAATATTCTCTTCAATAATATTCTTTTTAATAATTTCACAGAACACAACCAAACAAGTTTCAGAACCAGGAGACATAATTAAATCTCCGCTTACAAAATCTGTTCCATGAGCAAATATACGAATTCCACATGGGATAGGACAATGTTGATGTATGTATGTAGACTGTATGTTTGTAAACACATCAGCATGGGGTAATGTTCTCTATACCGCATGCACTCGTAATATATATAAATTATTGCCGTCTTATGTGACACTTTGAGCTTATTAGGCTTTACCAACTTCTGGAATTGTTTACTTGTAACCAAAGTGGGGCTACCACCCGTACGTAGATATTTTTCGAAATTAATTTCTCATAACATGCATCAGTTAAGGGTTGCAAAAAATCCCAATGTTTGATAGGTTGAATCGGATGCGAAAGAAAAATAATCTCAGAATATCTCGAATATTTTATTTTTGTAGGTTATCCCCGTAAGGGGATAAGGCTTCTGGTACTACCATAAAATAACATTTTCAGAAATACTGTGTGCAGAAAGTTATAGCAGGTACTTTGTATTTTTATAAGAAAAATATGTAATAAATATATTGGGATTGAGTCTCATGCTTACTAAGTACTCAATTGTACCTATTTATTGAATATATTAAATGTCTGCAACACAACAAATCTTGTAAAATATAAAAATAAATGTAATATTTCTAGAGAAGCAAATTATAACTGTATTTTGCTATGCCTTTCATCTGTAGTTATGTATAATTGGGTCCTGATCTTACTTTGATTTAACCAAGTTGACTTTTGTAAGGATTCTTGAAGAAATGTGTGATTATACGTCACGACAGTGAGGTTATAGTAAAAAAAAGTATACTTTGCGGTCTTTGTCTTCACTAATATCCCCACTGTCTCCCATGTCTCCCATCCTTAATATTAAAATTTCGACATACAACCTTTACACGTATCTACAGAGTGGCCCAAAAGTTTCTCCCCACAAACTTTTCGTTATAGAAAGCAAACCAACAAACATAATTTAGAAATTTAAATTTATTTGTGATGTTAATATAATACAGATTCTTATTCTTATTACTAATAATGCGTCTGTCTACCATTATCATCTGTACATTCGTTGTCCAAAACTATCACAT
The DNA here is from genome assembly GCA_963924295.1 of Dioctria rufipes. Lineage (NCBI taxonomy): Eukaryota > Metazoa > Arthropoda > Insecta > Diptera > Asilidae > Dioctria > Dioctria rufipes. The sequence goes on along the minus strand of OZ002741.1, from coordinate 268,895,507 downwards.
ACATTTTTTAGTTCGTCCTAAGTATATGTAGCTGCATTTTGCACCATTCCTGCTGTATTCTTCGACATCGGTTATCTACACAGTAAAAAATAATTTCCTAAAGTGAGTGGCAACAATTTGTGCCACAAATGTTAGGTATTTGTCGATAAAATTAGAAAAAATCCACCTTGGAAAACGTAGATTAAGTTTTTATCCCTAAAATGTAGGGAACATTCCCTAAATGTAGGGAATTTTATTAATTTTTTTATTTTTTCCCTAAAATGCTGGGAATAGGTGATGGCACCACATTCCATAGGTTATAAAACACCAACGTCATTTAAAAAACATAAAATTGAGCTGAAAAGCTCATTTCTTATGGCCCATACTACGAAGTAGTACGAAAGTTATGTCGGTGAGCTGGGCACGCTCAAACAACAATTTTTATTGGTCTACAATATTTAACAATTCTAAGTTACTTGCTAAGTACTAGAATATTACTTTATTTACCCTAATTTCTACCAAAAGTTATCCTAGTTAATTGAAACATGTTTTTCACTAATCCCTTTTGATCTATGCTACGAGTAAAATGGCCTACAAAAAAAAAAAAAAAAAAAAACTCGTGATACCTGACTTAGTCTAAAGGTTAAAGGAGGGTTGGTGAATCTTCTATCAAATTAAAGATGACAAATGCTAACTTAAGCTACCTGAAATTAATCCTAAGTATGTATTGTTATAACTTTTTCGTATAACAATAATAATTGAGTCACTTCTGACGCCAGTTTTTGTTATAACTTTTTCGTATAACAATAATAATTGAGTCACTTCTGACACCAGTTTTTGTTATAACTTTTTCGTATAACAATAATAATTGACAACAGTTTTTGTTATAACTTTTTCGTATAACAATAATAATTGAGTCACTTCTGACACCAGTTTTTGTTATAAATTTTTCGTATAACAATAATAATTGAGTCACTTCTGACACCAGTTTTTGTTATAACTTTTTCGTATAACAATAATAATTGAGTCACTTCTGACACCAGTTTTTGTTATAACTTTTTCGTATAACAATAATAATTGACACCAGTTTTTGTTATAACTTTTTCGAATAACAATAATAATTGAGTCACTTCTGACACCAGTTTTTGTTATAACTTTTTCGTATAACAATAATAATTGAGTCACTTCTGACACCAGTTTTTTTTATAACTTTTTCGTATAACAATAATAATTGAGTCACTTCTGACACCAGTTTTTGTTATAACTTTTTCGTATAACAATAATAATTGACAACAGTTTTTGTTATAACTTTTTCGTATAACAATAATAATTGAGTCACTTCTGACACCAGTTTTTGTTATAACTTTTTCGTGTAACAATAATAATTGAGTCACTTCTGACACCAGTTTTTGTTATAACTTTTTCGTATAACAATAATAATTGAGTCACTTCTGACACCAGTTTTTGTTATAACTTTTTCGTATAACAATAATAATTGAGTCACTTCTGACACCAGTTTTTGTTATAACTTTTTCGTATAACAATAATAATTGACAACAGCTTTTGTTATAACTTTTTCGTATAACAATAATAATTGAGTCACTTCTGACACCAGTTTTTGTTATAACTTTTTCGTATAACAATAATAATTGAGTCACTTCTGACACCAGTTTTTGTTATAACTTTTTCGTATAACAATAATAATTGACACCAGTTTTTGTTATAACTTTTTCGTATAACAATAATAATTGAGTCACTTCTCGAACCAGTTTTTGTTATAACTTTTTCGTATAACAATAATAATTGAGTCACTTCTGACACCAGTTTTAGTTAACCACTTTTTGATATTTCTAGTTAAATTAAAACTATTTGTAGGTTTACGATTTCAACTTTATTTCCTAATTTTTTTACACAAAAGAAAATTTTCCACAAATTTAAAAAGTTACACAATAATTAAAGTGAGTTTCGTAACATGTAAAGTTTTTAAAAAATTTGAATTTTCACAATGTTCAATGTTTTCACAATATTTGAATTTTCAAAACTTTCACATTATGTTCAAGCAAAATGCACTTTGGACTCCAACGCGTTTTATTAAGAACAAAACTCTAACTAGCTCAATAGCAAAAGTGAAAACTAAATGCCCTTATAATTTTTTATCAATTAAAGATTAAAATGGGACTCACAACTTGACTAGATTGATTGTCCAAGTGCAAAGTCCCTATTTTTATACAAATTTAACACGTAATTAGAAGGATCTAGAATACTGCAAGGGTAGGGGCTCTATCAAAAAGAGCATATCTGGAGGGATACATTAATTAGCGGGTTCCCAATTATGAAATCGAAACCCATATTTGATTGGGGAATTATCTCGTCATGAGATATAAAATATTATTCAATTGGTCAATAATTGACCAATGATATGTAACATTATACGCCCGTACCATGATTCATTCAAGGGACCATATCTCTTGTTTACACTTAGCGATGAATAAGCTCGTTGTCAAATAGCTATTCGCATAAACAAATGGGTATGCGCGCAAACAAATAACTATTCGCGTAAACAAATGCCACGGCGCGAATATTTATGTTTATGATATATTCAATATTGAATATCCATAGTTAAATTGGATATTCATGTTTATATTTATGAACTTAAATTTAAGATTTCCAAGTGTTCATGTTTATGCTTTTTATTCCAAGACTTTTGTTTATATTAATGCTTTTAAGTCAAGCGTTTAGGTTTATATGAAAGCTTTTAAGCTTCCAATATTAATTTCAAATATTATTGTAGCAATGGAAAAATGTTTATATTCACGCTAAATTGAAGTTTGATATTTATTGTTTATTGCATTTGGATATTCGCTTAATGGTATCATTATGAATCACTTAAGCATTTGAATGATTAGTTATTTGTTTATTAATTCATATGAATTTTAAAAGATTTAGATTTTGATTTTTGATTCTGAAGAAAGCTGTTTATGGAGATTTTCTATGGAAGTTTTAGATTATTTCACAAAGATCTTTAAGTGCGTCTTTGCACTTTGAAATGCGTTTTAGGTAAAATATTAAAATTAATTTTAAAGATTTTATGTCGTGAAAAATGCGAAAATGTATGAAATAAAGGGTTTTCCAATAAGAGGTGTTATTTTAATTAGCCCGCTATTTCGGTAGATGTCACTTTTGGAGCTGTCATTTTTTGACATTTGACAAGTAGAAACTACGCCATTAATAAAAATGTAACGATACACGATTCAACAACGCATTGAAATTATTAAAATTCACTATAAAAATGGTGAAAATGTGGCAGAGACGGTTCGTAAAACTCGAACATTTTTGGGTCGTCGTGAAGCACCTTGTCGGACCGCAATACAGAAATTGATAGAAAAATTCGAGCTGTCGGGAAAAGTTAGTGATGTGAAGAATAAAACCAGTTCACGTCGCTAAAGAACAGCCGAGAATATTGCTGCTGTAGCCGAAAGTTTTGAAGAAAACCCAGGTTTGTCCATTCCTCGTCGTTTTTTAAAATTAGGCATTCCACAAACGTCATTACACCGTATTTTGCATAAAAATTTGGGTCTTAAGGCTTATAAAGTTCAGTTAACACAAGAACTCAAGCCGGCCGATCATCAACAACGTCGAGTCTTTGCTGATTGGGTCCTTGAAATGTATGAAAATGATCCGGAATTCCATCGAAAACTCATCTTGAGTGATGAGGCCCCTTTCCACCTCGATGGCTTCGTCAACAAGCAAAATTGTCGCATCTGGGGCTCGGAAAACCCAAGAGTTATTGTTGAAAAGCCTCAACGTGTGACTGTTTGGTGCGGTTTATGGTCCCGCGGGGTCATTGGACCTTATTTTTTCGAAAATGAGGCTGGAGCAACAGTTACGGTGAATGGATTGCGCTATCGAAAGATGATTAATGATTTTCTATGGCCGGAATTGGATGGTATTGATCTGGACAACGTTTACTTTCAACAAGACGGCGCTACGTGCTATACAAGCAACGAAACCATTGATCTTTTACGGGAAAAGTTTCCGGACCGTGTTATCTCTTGATGAGGTGATCACAATTGGCCACCGAGTTCTTGTGACTTAACACCTTGCGAATTCTTCCTTTCGGGCCACGTGAAAGAGAAGGTCTACGCCAACAGCCCAGCGTCGATTCAATACCTCAAAGATGGAATTCGTGAGGCTATCGAGGACATAGGGCAGCCACTTTGCGATTTGGTTATGGAAAATTTCATGAAAAGGATATGGTCCTGTAGGCGTGGTCGTGGTAGTCATTTGGCTGATGTTATTTTCCATTATTAACGGCATACCTTCCTCTTTATAATGAAATAGAGATCCGATCATTTATCTCAAAAAATGGCATTTTTCTTTGAATATCAAAATAACACCTCTTATTGGAAAAACCTTTATAAAAAGTATATAACAGTATATAGGTACCCTGTCTAATGACTACGTTGAAATATAATTTATACTTATGAGATGAGAGTTGATTTTTACAGGTAAGTTCTAAAAACTCTGTTCATTGTGCTAAGTTGTAAATAAGATGTGGCAGATTTGGGTTGTCGGGTCTGTGGTAGGCACGCTCAAACAAAGTATTGATAAATATATAATATATGACTCGTTTTCAAAAACAATGTGTGAATTATATAAACGAAAATATATTTCCGTAAAAAATGTAGCATAATACATAATTTATTAAATATCAGCCATACAAAGGCAACGGCAAGAAATATTATCAGAAAATAAATAGGAAACTAGAAAAAATCTTAAAATTGTAAAAAGTTAGAAAAAAAAAATGATAAAATTATAAATTTAAAACTTAATTTAAAAATTTTGCGATATAATGGGATAAATAAAGTTTCAACCGCTAAATTATGTGCCCGCTCTGGAAATATCGTAGTTTATTACTTTCATGAGTAATCAAATCGATGCGGTTCTACTATATGAAGATAAATGCTTTGGGTTTTCTTCCTCCATAACTTATCCTTTTTGCTATATAATCTAAGAGTATGTCCAATCAGATGACAGACACTTCTAAGATATCTACTTCATTCTAAAATTTCCAAACTTATCTGGGATTTAAAGCAATAGTTTAGAATTACGCACCAAAAAAAAAAAATACGAAGGAACGACATTCCAGAATGAAAGCAACTAAAAAATGGAATGCCTTGGAGTGATGCGGATCGATCTTAATTATAAAAAAAATACGCTCTATATCATTACTTGGAATGGAATATTAATTCCATTGGTCATTCCCATTCTTAATTGAAAATCAAGGGAATTAAAAAAAAAATGTTAATTCCAAAGAATGGGTGGGATTAGAGTGAGAATAGATGATACAACGGTTGAATAAGTCCAGTTCGGAGTCAAAATTTTATGGTTCAGTCACAATTTTTTTGTTTTTTTTTTAAGATGATCGCTAACATTTAGTTCAATTCTCCGTAGAAGGAATATAGTTCTTCGCCTGTTTAATTTAACTAGTAGAGTAGATTATCGGCAGCCGTCACGACAAAGTATGTGGAATGCTCAATGAATTCAGCAACATTTGAGATATTAGAATATCTCTTTCTCTTAACCTATTCGTTGTCAAGGACGAGTATACTCGTCTTTGGCAGAGTGTTATGAATTGCCAAGACGAGTATTCTTGTCCTTCTTTCAATATTTTATAATAGGGCTCGGAAGTTGATGTAAAATTTAGAGAAATGACCATAAAAAATGCATTTAAAAAGTGGCAATAATAATTTAAAAAATGCAACTTTAAAAACTACTTTTGTATTTCGAAATTTAGATACATACAGTTTTTTTTTTACAAAAAAAACGAAAAATTAATTGTTTACACATAAATAAAAAAAAAACTGAAAACCGAATCCATTCCGGTCTAGAAAATAACAACGAAGTAAATCTGTAAAAATTTAAACGATCAGTACATGGAAATAATTAAAATGTTTAGCTGTGTATACCTACTTATGTTGAGACAATGAATGACGAGTGCCATTTTAAGATGTTCAAATGAAAATGAGCGTCGATTATCTGACAGCACATTTTTATACATTGAAAAAGATCTTTCCACGTCCACAGAAGTAATGGGAGCGTATTTGAAGTAAACAGAATCAGCAAATTGTAAATCCTCTGCATCACTATCTAAATCCCAAACAGTGGTCTCTCCAGTAAGCACTTGGGATATCTTGGCCAATGTCTTAAAACCCGAATTTTTATCTAAAACTATGAGAAGCTTCCCATATATAATTGCAGCAACATCTCCCGGATGTATTAGATGAATGGAATCAATAAGCTTTTCGTTTTTCCTTTCCAATTTATTAATAGCTTCTTATAAAAAGGAAAAATTTGATTTTATATACGCAAGATCAATTTGTATTTTGTTTTGTGAAATCATCTCTTGTGCAATTTGAATTGCCGCTGAATCTTCACAGTCAAAACTGGAAATTATATCTTTGAGAACGCAAAAATGTTCAGAATAATACATAGCAGCTATTAACCACGTTCCCCAGCGAGTTAATATGGGGTGTGGTGGAAGGGGTATACCTGGAGCCTTTAACTTTATTTGCTCTGTACGAGCGGGTGCCTATCTACTTCTGGGTAATTTCGTCGAACTTCTTCGGCAACTCGATGGAAACCATGTGCTAAGCAAGTAAGATGCACCATTTTAGAGTACAAGCCTTTTAAACTATTCGCTGCTTTTACCATATACGGAGCGACATCCGTCAAGAAGAGTAATACTTTGTTGTGCTTAACGGCATCTGGCCAGAGATGGAAAGTAGATTTTTCGAACAGCTTACATATGGTTGAGGAATTAGCTTTCTCCAATATTTCTGATGTCAAAAGAAACATTTTGCCTATCTCGTCAGGTTCTAATATCCCTACGATAACATTCGCTACATAGCGGTCATCAACATCCGTTGTTTCATCGATGGAAATCCAAATATTTTTTTCTTTTGCAATGTTCCTAATCTGGCTTATCACCTCATCATAGAAACGTGATAAGTACATTTTTCTTAACGTAGACTCGTCTGGAATAGCGTTGTTTGTATATTTTACCAGAAAGGCTCGAAACTTTGGAAGATTGACTTTATTTAAAGGAATATTAGCTGATAGTAATGCCTCGCATAGGTCCTTTGAATATGTTGAAATTTTTGCTTGAGGAACATTGTGAAAGTAAGCTTTGTTTTTTCGCATTTAAATTCTCCAAACCGCGCTTGTGTTTCTCTCGGCCAATGTGCCAATGTGCTGAAACTTTTGTCTCACAAAACTCACAAAATAATGTTCTACCATCAGTAGAAAATATTTCTTCACCAAATTCAGATACAAACTCTCCCAAATGGCTAGATTTTGTCTGCTTTTTTTTTTTTGGTTTAGTATAGTTTAGTTTAGTTGAGTTTATCGTGTTATTACTCGCGCACTAAAATTCAAATATACACTCGTTATTACACAATATAAATGGCACTGTGAAGTGTATCACACTCTTAACAATTTGCCGTACTAAACTAATGGTCGGGAATCCACTTTGCATTTACAGTATTGAGAACAATATGAATTCGACATAGTCTTATTTTTCCTAGAATTAAAAAAACTATGCAAACAGCAACTGCAATCAATCCCTCCTTCCAGGAAATAAAAATAGAATCGAGTTACAAATTAAACGTGTTGTCAGCCTATAAAATTTTATTTTAAAACATAAAATAAATACTAAATATTCAGTACAGTTGCATTAGAAAAAATAATATAAAAAGTAAAAAATGATCTAAAATAATGGAAAAATGACCTAAAAGTTGGAAAAAATGTTCAGATGGGAGAAAATGTACAATATGACAAAAAATTAAAAATAAAAGACATGTTTTTAGAATAGTAATACCATAAAATAAGTTTGTGTCATAAGTAGCATCACTTGGCGACACATAAAAAAAAGATGCGATTTCATCAACTTCCGGGCCCTAGTTATAACATACAAGCTTTTGAATTAGCAAATAATTTGTGGGCACAAACGTAAATATTAAAATGTAAACAAATTCAAAAAAATACTACAAATAAAATTTATTACAAAATTATACTTCAATTATTATTTAGAGAATGATCTTATACAAATATGAATGACTGCATCTTGGCTTTCGTTTAGCAAATGTTGTATAACATCTTTTCTGCTTTCGGTTGTTGACAATAAAATATGTATGCATTATGCACAGCCATTTCCATAATGTGTACGGATATTTTCTTATACCAACGAAGAGTTTTTCTCATAGCATTATAAAAGGAAAGCATTTGATCTGAATGACCTACACCTGCCATATCTTTTGTGTAATTCCTTACAATGTTGGGTTTGATGGAGAGTTGTCTATTTCGGTTAGCAACTTCAATCATTTCGGTTTTGTGCATATTTGATATGGTCAGTACGTCTCTTTTATCTCTAGACTCCAAACTACTATAAATAACAACTCATTCGGATCGCTTCCAGATGAACTCGACCTTCTTCAGTTTTTTTTAAAACCAATTCTTTCGGATTACGTTTACCATTGAATCGTTAAGTTCCATAAATATATGTCGAGCGCAATATTAACTCTTTTGCCAGCGATACGGAGTTGTAGAAATTGTCCATATACAAAACATGGCCAGTATCTAGAAAATCGTCCATAAGAGAAAGCACAACCGAAGTACCGCAATTCCGCTCGTCTGACGGAATTTCCGATTTTCCACAATAAATTTGTATTCGTACACAGTTAAAAAAACCGGTGTTATTTTGACACGGATTCAGTGTCGAATAAGGTCCCACCATTTCGATTAACTTCAGAATTATCCAATTGGATTTTAATAGAAAACTTAATAACTAAACATTAAAGGATGAAAAATTTGGGAATTCTCTTGGATAAATTTAAGATTTTATTGAAATTTTCAGTGTAATATTCATATTCACATTTATTTGAAAAAATTGTACGCAAGATATTTATTTTATACAGTACTTTCTTATAAATTAATAAACCAAAAAATAATTTCAAAATTAATAACTATTATAACTTATTCTACAGACTAAATTAATAAATTTAATTCAATTTAAAAGAAGAAGTCACATAAGCCAAGATAGGAGTAAAAAAAAAAGATATAAGAAAATTTAGCAAACGATAACAAAGAATTATTTAAATATAAAAAGTAAAAATAAAAAAAAATTAAAGAAAAAACAGAAAGGAATAATAAAAGACTAAAGATTATGTGACCGAAGTAACCTTGTAAAAGTACGCATGCTTTTCGCCCCCTGGATTTGTGTGGGTAAATTATTGCAAAGACGAATCAACTTAACAAGGAAAGAACCCTCCATGACTTGTTGAGAGAATCTGAGAAGGAGAATAAGAATTTTTCGGTGTCTTGCTGAACGCAGAAATTGTAAGCGATCATAAAGATATCCAGGTTTACGTGAGGTAATAAGGCCGAAGAGGAAGATCAACACTCTGCGATGCAAGTTTGTCTGCAATGTACAGCGTAACAAGCATGTTCTATAGGATGTGATGTAATAATAGTGTCGCAGTCCATGGATAAGCCGAAAATAGTCATTAAAGGATACATCCATTCTACGTTCACTTATAGCATCTAGTTTAAGGTAAATAAAGTTTCCAAAGCAGAAGTGAGGCAAGAGGAGAACCTTGACAAGTCTTTCTCGAGCGCGGAGTAGTCAGCTGACAACCGCAACATCCGCAGACCATCATAACTCTAAGGCTCTTAACCTTATCTAACAGAGGCGATACAAACTGGTGGAAGCTGCGCAGGGTCAAAGCCTGGGTTGAGTATTGGGATTGCAGAGCATTTAGCAGGGGTTAACCTTATATCATTATCTCGAACCCACTCAGATAAGTTTGCTAGATCCTCGTTAATGCACCCCAGTTCTCCATAAGGCCGATAGAGCTACTTTGGTAAATCTGCCCGTCAACTTTAGCGAATTGGATTTGCTGGTGTAGATCATTTATACAAAGAGAGAAAAGAAGAGGTCCAAGAATAGAACCTTGTGGAACACCTCTATACACTGATAATAGACCAGAAAACGCACCATCCAATTTTATTCGTTGCTTTCGATTTGACAGCAAGCTCATCACAAGCCTACAAACTGAACTAGAAAAATTTGAAAGTTTAGATATAAGTTTAAAATGGTTTACGCTATCATAGGCCTTGGAAAAGTTCAGCAATATCAGTATTGAAAACTCATCGTTATCAAGTTCCGCACGCAAATCGGAGGTAACGTATAATAAAACAGTTTCGAAACTGTGGAGGGAGCGAAAGTCCGACAGCCAAGGCGATATCATATGATTTTCCTCTAAGAAAGTATTCAATTAACAATACATGAGCTTTTCAATGACCTTTGCCGGAAAGCATAACACACTTACCGGGCGGTAATCAGAAACAGTGGTAGATGATTTGTTTTTGGCAATTGGGATGACAGTGGCCACTTTCCATGAGGATGGAAACGTGAATGTTGTAAGGTATGCATTGAATAGGAGCAGGATTGTAGTTTGGATGCTAGGAAAAATACTTTTCAGAAAGCGTGGAGGAAGCCGTCTGGTCCAACAGCATCAGACTTTATAGAAAAAATGCCCATGAACAATTCTTCACAATCAACGCATCTGAAAGAAAACGAGTTTGGTAACTCTGGTGCCGTAGAGTCTAGTAATGAGTGTGCCAAAGTTTCGACTGTGGCCCCTATCAATGATTGTGACCTCGCAGAAACTACGCTAGTAGTAAAATATTGATTTAGCTCATCAGGATGAAGTTTGCAGTTACTCCACAGAAGCTTTGAACCCAAGTTAATATCAAATTTGGATTGAAAGTATTCGCGCTTCGCTTTGCGGATAGCAGACGTTACCCTATTCCGTGTTCTTCGATACATATTCCGCATACATGTGTCACGTGATCGTCTATAAATAAGGTAAAAATACTCTCTCTCCTCTATCAGAGAGTGCATTTTTCTAGAGAACCATGGATTACTGGTGGATCTTAAGCATTTAGTTCTCACAGGTGCATATTTATCCAAACTGTAGTTCATAAAACCTTCAAAGATTGCCAGGCGATCATCAATTGGAGCGGATAAACGCGCAAATTCGGGACTAAATTTAATGCATTCCTCTGAGAGACTAGCATGATCAATATTGCTGTAATTTCTGTGCAAGAACACACGATTCGTGATACTGAAATCCATTTTGTAAGGTTAAGAATAGTATGTCATGATCAAATAGATATGGTAGGTGGGTCAATTTGAGAAAAAATTCTACGTTGTTTGTATCTGTCGTGAGGTATAGATCTAGCAATGAAGTTGTGTTACAAAAAGGTTGGGCTATCATTAAACACTTCGAGGTGAAAACTCCTCATACAATCCACAAAACAAAGCGTAGCAGAACTGCCTCGCAAGAAGTCACCTGCAAGACATACCTTATTATAAAGTCGCGAAAGTATGGTGCAAGATTCCTCAAACTCTTTCATATTATTGCAATCGAAGCTGTTTGGAGGACAATAAGCGGCTGCAAGCGCACATATCTCTGCCCCAGTATCAACCTCAATACAAATGAACTCCAAATTATGAGTGCTTAATGATGCTAAGATTTTAGTTTTAAAGCAGTGTTTTACATACAGGGTGTTTCCCACTAGGAGGTCAATAGAGCAGGAGGTAATAGTACTCACTTAGACAAACCAAAAATTGTATTGCAGGGGTGCATATCAACCGTTTCGGAGTTACATGGTGATTAAGAAAAAAAGCTAGTTTTTCACAAAGCACCCTGTATCTTAAAAACGACAGGGCGTACAGTCACAGTTAAGATCTAATTGTATGCAGAACACATTAAAGAGGAGAGTCTAGAGTTTACAGTTTTTATAAAAGAAAGTTATGTTAACGACCTTTTTGCAAAAATAATAGAGATTAAATTAAAAAAAAAAGGTAAGAAAATCCAAAATTTTTAGTTTAGACAACCATAATTCTTGAGGGGAGAAAGGTATGGGGATGGTTGAACAGTTTTTGGAAAGGCCATGAAGTTCTGCATACAATGAGCTCTTAACTATGACCGTATGCTCTGTGATACAGGGTGCTTTCTGAAACACTAGCTTTTTTTCTTAATCACCCTGTATCTCCTAAATGGTTGATATGCCCCTCCTAGTGGGAAATATCCTGTATATTGCAGCGCCACGTTCCTCACGATCGCTATGAAAGGGTTTATATCCAGAGATAGATACCAAGCTAGACGGGGTGGAGACATTAAACCAAGACTTAGGCCTGAAACACAATGGGAGCTTTTCAGCCAACTTTATGCCCAGCTTTCTGCTAAAGCTGACTGAAAGAGCCGAACTGAACACAACTGGCGCTTTTGACATTTGCAACTTTAACTTGTTTATGTTGAGAATATTTATTAAGCAACGACAGTTAATGCTTCCGATTTTCCAAAATTACGATAAATACATACTTTTTTGCATAGTTTTGAGATGTAAAAATTATATGTAAAAATAATACAGAGTTTTTTTTATGTCCCACAGAAACTGCTTATCTTTTACTAACTCTGTAAGTTTTCTTCCATTTTAACATTTTTGGTAGCAGTTTACTTCTTAAATGTGTCAACAGAAGCCATTCTCATGTAATATTTGACATTTGCACAGTTGGCAACATTAAAAAAATTGGCAGAAATTTGGAATTTGATCAAATCTCAAGCCAGCTTGAAGCTGGCAAAAAAGTTAAAGTTCAAATTGTGTTCTTCTACATTGATTTACATTGTCAATAAATCTCAAGCTGGCTGAAAAGCTCCAATTTTGTTTAAGGCCTTACCGCATAAATACCCGAGTCAACAAAAATTTCACGCATTTCATCCATCTTATTTCTAACATCTCTGGCGTTGAGCAAGCATAAATTAAAGCCAGTAGCTCGTTTACTACAGATTTTAATTAGGAATTTTACCTTGTTCGTTGTAATAAGTACCTCAATCATTAGTGTCCCAGGGCAAATTACAACGCATACAATTAGAAGATTCTCCGGACAGTAACCTAATTAAACTAGAAGAGAATAGGAGAAAAGATACACAATAAAAGATGAAAATAGCAGAATAAATCATAAATCCCTGTGAGAAATTTTGCACGATAGTATAGTTAAGGTCATACTCCAGCTTCTAGGTCATGCTCCAGCTTCTAGGTCATGCTCCAGCTTCACTAAGCAAGAATTCAGGTCATGTAAACTCAGCACTATTTAAGCTCTGACATCGTTCTCCTTCAGTTTGACATGGACAATACCGTTTTTAGTGTAGACAGAGTAAATTTCCATAAGCTTGCGAAACAGCACCATAAAGAGAACATTTTTAACGCTTTTCGGATTTAATAATAAGTTAATCTGGCGATTTTTAACTGTGTAGTGTCATACCCTGCGATTCACACAGTTCATATAATTTTACGCCAAATTTGTGTTTTTTATTTTTGATAAATTGCCGAAAGAAAGATCTTTGCCAGGATACTATACACATTCATCACGTTATTAAAATGTTTAACAAAAGTGGTTCGATTTTGTGTAGGGCTTACTATTTTCGTTGTTTGTGCTATATTTGAAAAATGCAGAAACCATAATAATATTTAAAATCGTCTTCGGCACTTATGAATTCTTCAAAATGGCAAATTATAAAAGTAGCTTTCATTCCAATAATGTTGGATGATAGCAAATTTATGGATCCCATGTGAAGAATCAATGCCCAGAATTTTCGCATTTCTCCGCGATTAGTGGCATTCCAATTATAAAACCTGGATGATTTCCTCACTATCAATTTTTGCTCTATTATTTCTGCAGTATATACTGATTAGTTTCATGAACCAATATATCGATAAATTCATCCGAAAGGAATATGTCAATTAGTTCGCCTGGAGTTCTTAAGAGTTTGACGAAAGATTCAAGCCGTGGTCCTTTCTACGAAATTCAAAAAAATCGAGGGTCTTTTTCCACTTCTGACAAATATTGTCACTTCTGGTATCTTCATTTATAGATTGCACATTGGTCAAAGTACTAGGAACTTCATCTTCACTTTCTGATTGTTCTTTATTCGTGGTCTTTTTTTTTGCAATAGGACATAGACTGTTGTGTGATACAGGCTCGAAATCACTATCATAATATTCTTCTTCTGAATCAAAATTACTGCCAGTTGATGCATGGTCGTATATTCTTTAAACTAAATTGCATTGTAAAAAGAATGTGGTGCTCCTTGGTCAGTGACCGCGGTTCATGAAATCGTCGCTGCTTCGCTGACGCTGCAGTGACCCAGAATGCAACCCAGTGTTGGGAACTTTTCAATCTCGAAAATCCCACATATTGACCAAATTTTTCCCACATTTCCCACAGTTCAAAAGCTGAAATTACTACAAAGATCCCACAATATATGTAAAGGGTCTTTCATTAAGAGTGATAGGATTTTAATTTTAAATAAAACAACAATGGTTTGACATATCAATTTAATTTTTGCTTTATTTTAAAGATTGGACAATGCAGTTATGATTGAAACAAGATGTCGTTCAAACGCCCACCGCGGTTTTGTTTACACTGACGCACCCGATCGCTCCAATTTTTTATCACCCTGTCCAACATTTGTGGCTGTATACCGGCGATTGCTTGACGAATATTTGCTTCCAAATGATCCAAAGTCTGTGGACTTGTGCTTTGACGTATCCCGAAAGGAAATAATCTAGGGGTGTCAAATCACAAGACCACGGCGGCCAATTCGCAAATCCTCGTCGTGAGATGATCCAATCGCCAAACTTATGTTTCAGCAAGTCGAGCGTAGCATTAGCTGTATGGCACGTAGCGCCGTCTTGTTGGAACCACATCTGTTCAATATCGATGTTCTCAGGTTCTGGTCATAGAAATTCGAGTAACATGGCTCTATAGCGGTCGTCATTGAAGGTTACGGTTGTTCCCTCCTCATTTCGGAAGAAATAAGGTCCGATGATGCCGCCATGCCATAAACCGTACCACACAGTGAGTTTTTCGGAATGCAACGGCATTTCATGTAACACTTGTGGGTTGTTCTCGCACCAATAACGGCAATTCTGCTTATTTACAAGGCCATTCATCCAAAAATGCGCCTCGTCTGAGAAGATGATTTTTTGGCCAAAATTGGGATCATCTTCCAAATGCTCAAGGGCCCAATCGACGCAATCCGTGATCATTTGGCTTCAGTACTTGAGTTAATACGACTTTGTAAGGATGTAGGCCCAAATCCTTACGCAAAATTCTCCAAGTTGACGTCTGAGAAAGCCCCAATTGTTGCGATCGTCGTGAAATCGACAAATTTGACTCATCGGTAATACTGGTCGCTGCAGCTGCGATATTCTCCTCACTTCGCACATTTCTTTGTCTTGTTGATGGCTTTTTGTCTTGTAAAGAGAACTCACGCTCAAAATTTTCCACAGTGTGGCGTATAGCCTGCGCAGAGTAACTGTGATGGCGACCCAATTCTCTGGTGAACAAACGTTGAGCACCCAAAACTGAGCTCGAACTTTGGTAATATTTTTTAATAACTTCTAAACGTTCGGGAAGCGTCAAACGCTGCATGATGAAACTGCAAACTATAACGAATATTTTGACACATGGAAGTACAAAAAAAAAATATCTCAGCAACCGAGAAATCTCTACACATTTTAATTGTATGTATTTTCTAATATATTTTGGTTTCATTTTTATTGATATATATTACTTACTGCACAAAACATGAGATTGAAAAAGACTTAAACTTAAATTCTAGTAGGTAAATAAGTTTGGATGCGTGGAGATGTAAGATGTAGAGATGTAATAAAAAAAAATTAACATAATAAAAAATATGTTTCCTAATTAAATAAGTAATTCATTGATATATTTGTAAATTAGTAATCTATTTGTATAAAATTTCTGCACTCATTAATTTTCGATGCCCAGTCGTAGAAACAAGACTTGTGCAATCAACACCATCTAAATCAAAATTGTATCTAATCGTACACATTGCAGACAAACATTTTTGATCCATCCGATTTCTTATTTTGGTTTTTATATCCGTCACTAAAGAAAATATTCTTTCCGCCTCAGGATTTGAATGTGGGAAAGTCAATGCTTATTTTGCCATCTATATTTTTTTTAATTCCGAAATTCTTTTCCAAAATTCTTCGACGTCCATATTTCTAAATTTTCCTTTTCCGCGGGTGATAAGGTAACGGACAAGTTTCGCAATTCAGTTTCTCTTCATGAATGCTACAACTCAGAACTCTGTTCGAAATTAACTTTAAATCATCACAATTTAGCCTTTTCGAAATATCCAAGGCACTCATAAGAGCTGTATTTGTTTAATAAATGGATCTGTTAAACGGAAATATTTTTGCTATTTCATCCATGGCCTCTATGTAGAATTTTCTACAGTTTTCAGTTACTTCAATCCTCTTTGGAAAAGCTCTGTTGAAAACACTATGAGTTCAAATACGTTTCTTCAGTAGTCATACAGTAATTAAGATACTGCTGATTTTTGAAAATATTATAGGATTTGTGTTAAAGTTTTCAAAATTATCTCTGACTTAAAATGTGAATTAAAACTTTTCTTCCTTGAAAAAGAGCTTTCTTGTTTTTTTAGATAATTCTAACAATGATGTTTGTAGGTATATTATTTCATATTTTTTTGTTTCACTCTACCACGCCCCCCCCCCCGCTTGGGGTAAGAAATTGTGTGATTTTACGATGAAACGTCATTTTCAAAAAATAATATCTCGCGAACGGAGTAACTTTCTGATTCACATGCCAAATGAAGCTTAATGCTTTATATTTTTCATAAAAAATATGGCAGCACCGAACGAAAAAATTTGTTTTGTTAATAATAGTATTTTTGTCAAAAAATAGGACTTCTAGCACTTTTTTTTACATTTTTATTTTGAAGTTAGAAGCCTTATCTATAAGAAATTGCGATGAAGAACGGCTTCGTTTTTAAGAGAAAAAAATATGGGTGAGCTGTACATTATTCCGAGAACAATATTCATCTCTGCATTTGTGTGGCCGTCGAAACCCTTCCTGGAATTATTACGATTCCGAAACTCGGAACACATGGAACACATTTTCTTTTATTCTAATGAAATGTACATGCAAAATCAGTTTTTCAATTGGAGGTAATCCTACAGAGTTAGTGCCGATCTAAGGTGCAAAAAAATCTAGTACTTCAGTTAGAATATAAAAAAAGAAAGTACTAAAAAAGTGCGTATAGCGAAAAAAGACAAAAATAACGAATGATGTCGTTTTAAAAACAAATCAAAAATATACTGCGCCCCCAGGGAGGTGGGTGTCAAAGTTTGTTCTGGTACGTTTTGGAAAATCTACTACAGATTCAAATTTCTTTTTCTGAGAAGAAGTTTGAACACCCACACCCCTATGGTCCGAGGTCAAATGTCTGAGTTATTATTGAAAAACTAAATATCCCTCTAATTTCCGCCACTACGCCCCCCCCCCCCTCCCCACCCAGTGACCCGATTAATATTATCTTTAGCCTAGGAGCGCAACTCTCATTTAAGACATCAATGAACTGTCCGCGACTCATTTCAAAATTTACCCCCTTCCTCCGTCGGGAGAGAAATACCCCACGCAAAACCGACTTGACCAAGAGATGCGCGGCGTCGAGACGACGAACATGCACACCAAATTTTGAGAAAAACCGTCCCCCCTCCCCCCCAAAAACAAAAAAACAAAAAAAAAAGAAGACTCCGTTCAATTTGCGAAATCTATCGAAAAATGCAAAAATAACTCACTCCAGGGACGTGTATGCTAAAAAAATTAACTCACTACTCAAAGGGTTAAGAAACAAAGGGATGACTTCATTTTCTTTGAGAATAGTTGATCTGTAATGTTTCTTTTCCTTGCCTTTCTTGTATCATTAGACACCAACAAAAAAGTGTTGAAGTGCTGTCCAATTTTCTAGTATTCTAGATACGCATGGCTATAAGGACCACCATCTCGTAGTGGCTGGTTTTAATATGTTTTTTTTTCATTTGAAAGTATTCATGTATTTCTTTAAGGACAGCAGCACTTTTAGGACTCACATTCACTTGGAAGTTCTTCGCAACAATGAGACGCCATAAGTTCCGCAGACTGATAAATGCATGGAAAAAGCAGAACTTCTGGTAATTGTGCCTTAAGTCGGTTGAAAAATGAATTATACGCTACAACCATTACTGCAGCGCCATCACTAGCAAAGCCAGTGATATTCTTTAATGGAATTTGCTCTTTTTCTAACATGTCTTTGGAATGTATACTAAATAAAACTTATGAAGTACAATCACTAGCATCCAATTGCAACAAATCAAAAATTTTTGTCTTTACAAGAAACTCTTCACTAATATAACGCACCAATATGCAAAGATTTTTTCGTTATTTATTTCAATTTATTTGATTAAGGCATTGTACAATGAACATGCGGGATCTTATAATTAGTCCAAGTTCAAAAGTATATACAAAATCAAAAGAAAAACAGAACTTAACATATTGAAATAATGAATACATGTGCAAAAAAAAAAAGAATCATTAATAAATAGTTGTACCTAAAACAAGGAGTATGTAAACCTATAACTAAACTTAAAACTGAAATAATAATTGCAATCATAAAGAAATAATCAATTGAGCTAGATGTAAATACACAATGTAAGTTAGAAATTAAATCAAGTAGAGTTAGATTTCATATATTCAAACAGTAGGTTTTTGAAGCAGTTGAATGCGAGGAATTTCTCAAAGAAATTGGTAAAATATTCCAAGCGTGGACGAAGAACTTAGATGTAACACAATCGGACCGAGGAATAATCAATGTTACAGTCCTGGTAGATCTAGCAAATTGTAAGCAGTCGTATAAATAATTAGGAGATTGATACTTAATGACCTTAGCCAAGAATAAGGTACACCGAAACCTAAGGTAAAGTGGAAAACTGCATCCGAAAATAGACGAGACGTATCGTGAAATATGATCGTACCGCCGAAGATTGTAAACATATCGCACTATTGAATTAAAAGCAATATTAAGTTTATAAAAGGTCTCCGAGTCAAGTTTACAGAAGACCTCACACCCATAGGTTACTATAAAAGCAAGTAAAGAGCGAGCTAGTAATAAGCGCGTTGAGAATTGAGCATATGAGGCAGATGACCACAGTATGCGGAGACCACCATATACTTTTTGAATTTCAATATCTCTATGGTTGTTCTACGTCAGGGTTCTATTAAATATTACCCCCAAGTTTCGAGCTGATTGAGCAAAGCGATAGTGGAACCTTTGAGTTCAACTACGGGAAAGCTGTTTAGATCAAGCAATATCTTATAAATAACTAAGCATTTAGATTTCTCTGGATTTAATTTAAGTTTGTTCAAAGCTGACCACCTATTTATTAATTCCAAATCCCCCAAACACCCCATCCTCAGCCAAACCAATAGGACGACAGATGTATAATTGTACATCATTGGCATAGAGATGTAAACGAGAATGTTGAGGGCAGCCAAATATATCATTAATGAACATAATGAACAGGATCGGTCCCAATATAGAGCCTTGTATAACACCCGAATTCAGTGTTTTGAATGAGGAGAACTTTTCAGTGGAAAAAAATGCCTGAAAGCGTCCACATAAATAGTCGGAAATCAATCGTATGGCATGCATGCTAAAATTAAAGTAGATTTGAGTGTGTTGACCGTTTTTTATTAATTTTTTTTTGTGGATTTGAATATTTTTGGGCTAGGCGGTCATGAGGAAAACACCTCTTTTATTTTGCGAGAATTTTATTATTTCTCCGACGTTTCGGCCGATGTCTCGAACCGTTCTCAAGGACGCAGTCTATTACAAACATTCGTTTATTATTGGAATAAAAAATAAAATTAAAAAACCAAGATCTACTTACGGATTGAAAACATTAGAAAACTATTAACAAAATAATTAATAAATAAAAACTATAGGAAACCATTGATTACAAAAAACACAATATAAATAAATGAATAGACAAATAACATAACACTGATGTTTAGGCAAAAACAAAGATACTATATACAGTGTTGTGGGAGGTTATCCAACCACTCGTCAAATTCAACTGATATTGAGTTGCTTTAACGTTTTCCAAAACTCTCCAAGTTAGCGCAGTAAATCGTATTGATATTATCTGTATCCGTTTTTTTGTTCATTGTATTTGGAGTTTTTTGAATGTATAGTGCTTCTATTAATAGTCTCTTCTTATAATGTTTTTCATAATGTAGAATAGAAGTATTTTCAAAATCTGGAGCATGGTTTGATAACGCACAGTGAGTCGTTAGAGCGGTTTTGTTATGGTTTCCGCCTTTTAAGTCGGATTTATGATTTGATATCCTATTCTTTAAGAATTGTCCTGTTGTTCCAACATAGCTCATCGGACAGTTCGTGTTATTATTGCCTTTGCACGGAATTTTGTATACAACATCAGAACGTAGTTCATTGGGAGTAGGATCTTTCAACTTGGTGAACAATTTTTTCAATGTTTTGAGCGGTTTGAAACCTAGTTTAGTTTGGTGATGCTGTGGTTTAAGGATTCTTTGAAAACTCTCAGAAAACCCCGGAATATATGTTGCACCTTTAAATTTTAACAAACCTCTCGATTCATTACTATTCCTACCCCCAACATTGTGTATGCGATGTTGAAACAACAGCCTCCCTATTACTGGTTTCGGAAAGCCATTCTCGCCCAATATATTACGAATCTTTTCTGTGTTCACTCTATAGAATTTCTTATGGCTAAGTTTTAGAACTCTGGCGATAAAGTTTTTGGCTGTGTTTATTTTCTGGTGCTCAGGATGACAAGATTTGTAGTGCAAAATCCTACCTGACGCCGTCGGTTTTTGGTACCAGTCCGTTATTATTGAATTATTTTCTCTTATGACTTTAACGTCTAAGTACGGTAGAGATCCCATACTCTCTTCTTCTACAGTGAACTGTAGTTTAGGGTGGTAACCATTAAGAGTCTCAAGTATAGCAGGCAGATGTTGATGTGGCAATATGGAGAAAAGGTCGTCCACATATTTGATTAAAATACGTGGCTTGATTTCCATTTTATCGATCGAGATCGTTAATAATTCCTCCATTATAATGTCCGCTAATATTGGGGATAGGGGGCTACCCATTGGTACACCGAACGTTTGTTTGTAAAATTTCTTATTGAAAACGAAATAGTTTGCTTCTGTTGTGCAGAAACTAAGCATCTCCAAAAACTTTTTCCGCGGTATGTCTGTGTGAGGACTAACTGAACTCCATTTACTTTCGATAATTTTAATAACTAAGTTGACGGGAATGTTAGTGAATAAAGAAATAACGTCAAAAGAGACCATTTTTTCCGTATGTTCAATCTTTATATTGTCTACTTTATCTTTAAATGCGGTGGAATCATATACATTAAATGCGGAGCTATCAGTTAAATTTTTCAAAATAGATGCTAGATATTTAGATAGTTGGTACACTGGGGAATCGATTGAGGATACGATTGGTCTGATTGGACAGCCTTCTTTGTGTATTTTTGGCAAACCGTAGATCTTGGGAGGAACTGCTTTATAAGTAGAGAGCTTGTATTTATCTGAATCAGAAATTATTTCGTGTGATTTAAGATATTTAATGTATTCATTATTTTTACTTTGAAATTTGTTTGTCGGATCTATTCTTATTGATCTGTATGTATTCCTATCTGAGAGAATCGATGTCATCTTATCTAAATAATCCTTTCTCCACATTACCACGGTCACACTGCCTTTGTCAGCTGTTGTGATCACAATTCTTTTTCTGTGTTTCGCCAAAAATTTTATCGTATCGTCATATAATTTTAAAATTAATTTGTGATTTTTGTCATAATTGTTTTTACTAGAAAAATCTGAGATTAAACTGCATAATTTCGCCCTGGCAATGTCACGGCTATTTTCGTCTTCAATTGATTGTAAACAAAGTTCACCATCGGCGATCGCTTGAAATAGCGGAAAATCTTTATCGTCATATGGGAGCGAGAATTTCTTTCCGAGCGATAACATCATTTGTGTATCAGCTGGGAATTCTATTGATGTGCGATTATCGAACCATGCTCCATTCGTAGTTAAACCTAAATTGTGTATAGCCTTTTGTTTGAGGTTATTGAACTTTTTTTCATGCGAAACTGAGAGCTTCTGCCTGAATCGGCTGAAGGCTGATTCTTGGCCATCAAAGAATGTTTTAGTGAGATGCATTGGAAAGCTTTGGAGAATATTACTCCGGTTATTTTTGACTGTTTTTTCTTGATTTTGTATTAAAGTGCTTTTTTCTTTTATTTTTAAATTTAATATTTTAAACTGAAAATTTTGAACGCACCTTTCTAACGATTTAGTGACTGTTGGACAACCTCTAAACAATTTTAATGTGTTTACTGTTGAATCAATGATAAATTTAGGAATAAGTCCGTAAGTGCGACATTTTAACAAAAAAGTTTGTGATTCTTTTAAATTCGCTAATTTACGTGAATTGATGCTGTACGATTTGAATAGATGACAGTTTTCGTTGCCATAGTGACATCTGATGTGTTCATAAGACTGCTGCATTGCGTTGCCGGTATTGGCCCACCGGAGTTTAAATTAGATTTGAGTGTGTTGACCGTTTTTTATTAATTTTTTTTGTGGATTTGAATATTTTTGGGCTAGGCGGTCATGAGGAAAACACCTCTTTTATTTTGCGAGAATTTTATTATTTCTCCGACGTTTCGGCCGATGTCTCGAACCGTTCTCAAGGACGCAGTCTATTACAAACATTCGTTTATTATTGGAATAAAAAATAAAATTAAAAAACCAAGATCTACTTACGGATTGAAAACATTAGAAAACTATTAACAAAATAATTAATAAATAAAAACTATAGGAAACCATTGATTACAAAAAACACAATATAAATAAATGAATAGACAAATAACATAACACTGATGTTTAGGCAAAAACAAAGATACTATATACAGTGTTGTGGGAGGTTATCCAACCACTCGTCAAATTCAACTGATATTGAGTTGCTTTAACGTTTTCCAAAACTCTCCAAGTTAGCGCAGTAAATCGTATTGATATTATCTGTATCCGTTTTTTTGTTCATTGTATTTGGAGTTTTTTGAATGTATAGTGCTTCTATTAATAGTCTCTTCTTATAATGTTTTTCATAATGTAGAATAGAAGTATTTTCAAAATCTGGAGCATGGTTTGATAACGCACAGTGAGTAGAGTAGATCTTGGTTTTTTAATTTTATTTTTTATTCCAATAATAAACGAATGTTTGTAATAGACTGCGTCCTTGAGAACGGTTCGAGACATCGGCCGAAACGTCGGAGAAATAATAAAATTCTCGCAAAATAAAAGAGGTGTTTTCCTCATGACCGCCTAGCCCAAAAATATTCAAATCCACAAATAAAATTAAAGTTGTTTATCAGTTTTAAACAAAGTGTTTTGTGATCTACTGAATCGAATGCTTTGGAAAAATCAAGAAAACCGACCGCCGAAAACATATCATTATCCAAACTTTCTCTTATCATTTATAATTTTCAGCAGTGCGGTAATACAATCATGCTTTGCTTTGAAACCAGACTGGCAGCTATGTAAAAGAGAGTTACTTAACAGAAAATTAGTAATTTGTGTACACATGATTTTCTCAATGATTTTAGATAAAAATGGAAGAATAGAAATTGAACGAAATTCAGACGAACTTTTAGGGATAAGAATTATTTTAGATAATTTGAAATGGTTAGGGAAGAAACGTGACATCATGAAGCAAGTGTTGACAATGTGAGCTAAAGGAGAAAGCAGGTTAGGCAATAATAGACGAACAAATCTGGGACTAATCAAGTCCAAACCAATGGAGCCCGACTTTAAAATTTTTTAAAGCTTCCAATACGTCTATTTCAGAATCTCTTTGGAATGAAAAGTTCGCATGCGATTGAGATGATGACAATGAAGAAAATGTCAAGTTGTATCCTGTGGAGAAAGGAGGTTGATCCGACAAAAAGATATCATTTAGGGTATCAGGATCAACTTCACAGCTTTTACTTTTAGTTGATTTTACACCGAAAAATTTAATATTTTTCCAAAGCTGCTTATTGGGAAGATCGGTGCGTAGTATCGATGAGTAATACCTATTTTTTGAGATGTAAATGGCATTTGTCACACGGTTGCGGAGAATCCGATATTCCTTCCAAAAATTGGAGGAGCGAAATTGCTTCCACATGAGGAAAGCTCTATTACGAGTATGAAACAAATTAAGGATTCTATATATGAAAACCAAGGACACTGAGAATTAATCAATCTTTTAGTTATAAGAGGAACACGCCTTTCATGTAAGTCTTTTAGGGTATCACACAATAACATTACCTGATCATCAACAGTAGCTTTAGAATGTACACTATTCCATGGGATAAAATCTGTTCATCCAACAACGCCTGGAGATCTTCACGCTCATAACAACGATAGGAATATGTGTGGGATATCCGCACTCTTTCGAGGCAAATATCATAAGTGAGCATTATTAGATCGTGATCCGAGATTCCTGGTAATGATGTTTGATTATTAAAGACTACCTTAGACATATTTGATGTAAAGAAAGCATTAATTAGTGTGGACGAAACAACACGGCGCAATGCAAGGGAGCCTAAAAGAGCATTAAATGAACAAGACTGACCTACTGGGTCCAAGAAATTGTAGTTGAAGTTACTTCCAATAATAATGTTTTCATAGCGTGGCACAACATCTAATAAAACCTTCTCAAGATTCGAATGATGACATGAAGGCGGTTTGTAAATACAACCAATCAAGCATTTAGTAGAGCCAGAACCAATCTCGCAGAAGATATATTCCGCTCCGGTATTAGAATTGTAACTACTAAGTAAAGTCTTGCATCTAATACTCTCCTTCACAAATATTGCTACCCGACCACCACGCCGGCCGCCCATGTCTATCACAACGAAACATTCTGTAATTCCGCAAATATAAAGTACTATCATCAATCTCTGGCTTGAGCCATGTCTCAGTGACGCAAATAACATCAATTAATGAATTGGAAAATATTTCGCGAATCTCGTCAATATTCGGTAGTAAACTTCTGGAATTAAAATGAACTATCCTAAGTCCATTGGCTTGATTACAGAAAATATTGATTAAAATTTTTGCGCAAACGCCCACGTCCAGACTGCCATAACTAGCCATTATCGAATAGTAATGAGGCTCTCACACTCAACTGTTTCATATAGACAAAAATTAACACGATAGTAAAAATTATAAAATCCAACTGAAAAACGTAACAATAATTAAACAAGCTTAACAGTAGCGAATCACTTTAAAGAATTCAAGAAATCAGAAACTATGAATTACAATAGAGAAAAAAAAATTTTTTTAATCCTTCATTGCTGTGATCCAAGGTCAAAGCAATTTATTCCAGCGAATATAAACCTTCAAGCGTCAAAATGCGTGAAGCCCTCTCCCCCTCCCTCTTCCACACAAACACATACCCGGATGACGTATATGCAGTTAAAAGCTTTTGTTCATTCTTCAACTTAATAGCTGCACGGAAGATGCGATAATTTTTCGTAGAGAGACTATCATTAACGTGAATAGCAGAAGACAAATCGTTCGAGCTGCCAATTCCAACATCCCACAATGGCAGTATTTTGCAGCCAGATGATAGTGATTTTAATTTACTCCTAACTGCTCCAAGCAGACTACTTTTATCACGTTCGCAATTGAATCGTAAAATTATCGCTGGTGCAGCTGACCCTTTCTCTGTTGGTGGGTTAAACTCAGTCAGATTAATTAACAGACTGACATAGTTTAGAAAAAATTTCGTTAAGCCTCTCCTCCGTCATAACAGCATCAAGAAGTTTTTCTTGACTTTCAGATTTATCTATAAATGAGTTTACCTGTTGCAAACGATTTTCCAGAAGATTCAATCTGTTATTCAGGCCATCATATTTTTCATTGATAAGAATTGTAAGGCGGGATTCCAAATCGATGATTACTTCCTTAAGATCGGCAACAACATCGTTGAGAGATAGCTCAAATTGTTTTTTAATTGCAGAAAGTTTCTGCTTAACGATGGTCTGTACAGTTTTTAATGTTGCTTGAACAACAGAAGGAGATGAAGAATTCTCTGATACAGATGCTGTGGCTGTTCCACGCTTGGTACGGTCGCTATTTCCCCTTTGCAATGTGCATTCATTATAATGTGTATGTGTAGTTGCAATTCAAAGAAGACACTGTGATGACAAGAGATTCCGATATACCGCAATTCGTGTATTGAGCTTTGTTAATAATAATTAACAAAATACCGTTCCAAACGAAAATATCTCAGTAGACAAAAATATAAAATGAGAAAAACCAATCACGCAGTTAGACTAATTAATTAAAATAATCTACAAAAGCGGAATAAAAACTTTAGCTTAGTCGTACTCGTTTGAACTCATAACTTATCAGTACTTTCATCAATAAGCACAGAAAAAAATGTTCTTCTTTAAAGACTTAATTAGCTTGACTTCTTCAACTTTGCTTATTACGTTTGCAATAATTTTCGAGATTTTTTTTCCTTGCTTAAAGATATATCTTTTATAATTTTTGAATCTGGTACAATTTTTTTCAAAACAGGAACCAAATGGTCGATTACATTCTACGCAAAAAATGCGGAAAGATGAATTTCGGCATTTTGTATTTGCACATTGTGTGAAGAACTCTTAAAAATTCTGGAAACTGATGGTACATTGCACATTGATTTTCGGGCTTCTATGTGTTTTGCCGACTTGCTATGTTTTTCCAGTTCACGTTTTCCACAAAAAATATTCACATTGCAATGCCGTACAGTGAAACTTAGAATTATCATCTTTTATCTCTCTAAGACAATCTTTAAACTCTGAAGCTTCGACTCAAGTTTGCTGAAATACTTTTCTTCTCTTTGTGAGTGGTTTTGAAGTAGCTGGAGAACTCATTATTCTATTAAAGATTGAAAGATTTAAAGATTATCGAAATATGTATTCGAAAATTCGAAGAAAAAAAAATCATTCTTACCGTAGATGTCATGTAACCAAAAAACTATTTTTATAAATTAAAATATATTTCAAATACAATCAATTATTACTGTCACTTCTCAAACAAAACTCTGTCCTGCAACCAGTGAGAGCTGCAACTGACTAATAAATTTTAAATCCCAATATCCCCAATATACTTAAAAATTAAGCGGAATTTCTTTTGTTCACTTATATAAAGGGTCCGCCAAATAACTTTTTTTTTTTGAAAATGCTATAAAAAAAAACTACTGAATATTTTCTCAAATTTCTTTTTTTATTTGAAAGTACAATCCTTCCGGTTAATAATGGAAAATAATTTCATTCAAATGGCGTCATACCAAGATCTTTATGCAAAATTCGTCTCAATGATGTCTCCGAAATGTTCAATTGTTGAGAACGACGGTGAATTGATGTTGATGGCGCTTCACGCACACTTTCTGCCACACAATCAATATTCTCGGGTGTACGCACTGTTTTTGGCTTTTCACGCTTTGGTTTATCGATGAGGATGCCAGTTTCTTTCATTTTTTTTCACAAGATAACGAACATACGGAGCTGACGGTGCTTCTCTTCTTCCAAAATCCGTACGCAATTTTCGCACACATTCTGCAACATTACCATGATTTTCAAAGTAATGTCGCAATATTTCCCAGCGTTGTTCAAGCGTATACACAACCATATTCGTTCAGCGGAATTATAAAAAACTAATTATCTGTCAAATCAGACATGAGCTAAGTGTTACCATTCACGAAATAAGCACTAGTTGAAAAAAAAAACGTTAGATGGCGAACCCAAAAAAAAACGTTAGATGGCAGACAGAGTTTTAGTTGGAAATTTCTGCGGTGTCAAAATATACAATACCAAGAATGTATAAGCAGAAGATCTCGCACCAGACTATCCTTCCACAAATCGATAAAACTCTTCTAAGAATTTCTAAAAATCCAACGGACCAACTCAGACCTTTCAGTATAAAACTCTTCGAGAAAAGTTTTGCTGTTGAATTTTCCCACAAATTCAACAACTGTAAAAATGTTTTCCCTTTTCCCACAGTGATGACTTAGAGGGCAGAAATTCCCACAAAATGGGATTTTTTCCACGA
The DNA here is from genome assembly GCA_963924295.1 of Dioctria rufipes. Lineage (NCBI taxonomy): Eukaryota > Metazoa > Arthropoda > Insecta > Diptera > Asilidae > Dioctria > Dioctria rufipes. The sequence goes on along the minus strand of OZ002741.1, from coordinate 268,867,384 downwards.
ATACCCAACACTGATGCAGCTTGTGGTATTTGGTATGGTTTCGCAACATTTACAGAAAGCTGTGTCTTGTTTTACTGCATATTTTTTATTTCATCCATCTGCGCGATATCTGATTTGTATTTCTACTTAAACGTTCGCAAATTCAAAAAAGGATGTCGAGTCCTGTTTTCTTTCCATTGCCAGGGACGACTATGCTCGTCTTTGATTTCATGCATGTAAATAATTATTTATGATAATCTATGTGCTGTTATCAAGAAATAAAAACTTCGGTAAACAATACCATTTAAAATATAAATGGCAATGGGAATAACTTCATATCATTTAGGCTTGTGCAGCGAATGTGTTAACATACTTAAACAGTGCCCCACATTTTGTCTCATCCTCATCATTCCCCCATGGCAGCGTATCTATTTACATGACTCCAATTATTCACTATCTGAGAAATGTGTAAAAATCTCCGAGCCTCCTTCAATTCTAAGTTGGATTCTGGTTGATTCAGATTTATTTCAGAATTATTTTGATTGATTCATTGTGGCATAAAGCTTAAAAAAAAAATGTCTATTCTACGAGTATTTTCTTGAATGTAAACATCTCTTACCCATGAAGTGGAATTCTTTGAAATTTCTTTCGGAATTTTTTTCATGTGTAACCTAAACGTAAAAGAGAAATCATCGCAATCGAAATCATCCAAAAATCTTCTTTCAAAACCGTAAGTATCTTCCTAGCTGGCTGTTCTCAATACAATCAAATCCACTTGCACTTTGGGCCATCCCATCACAAAAGGCAAACACAAAAGGTAGCCACAGAATGGAAATGGAGAATCAGCAGACAATTTGAATTCTTGTGAAGGGCTTTCGTTATCGATTTCGGGTGGGTTTACCGTATTTCACTTGGAAAATATAGGAAGATTAAAAAAATAATCCTCAAATTGTTGTTCCCGGGTAGACGAGTCGAGTAAGTCATTAATTGAGGGTAGGGCATGCTTATTGCTTTTTAAGATTTATTATTGATCTAAGTCAGAGATTCTTTGGAGAAGAGAAATTATTGTTTGCAATTGATTTTTATTGAACAGATCCAAGCATCTGTTTTTTTGTTTTTTTTTTTAGAAAGACTCATGGTGGAAGTAACCTTGACATTTATAAGACAATATTGAGGCTACAAAAAAGTAACAATTATTATTACTTAAAACTTGAGTGACATTGAAATCATATTACCTGATTTTTTGATCTTGATATTAGCTAAGATTTACGTAACTATGTAAACCATCACAGACCGGGTAGAACTGCAGAAAATTTTTTAATTCATTGCTATAAAAAAACAAAGAGATTCCTAAAAAACAACAAATATCTCTACATCATTAATGCAGACAGCTTTTTAGTATTCCGCCCTATGGGGAATCAAGCACGATTCAGGTTTAAAAATTTATACTGACTGAACCACGCTTCTGGTGACAATAATTCTAACTAATATCTCTGGGTTAAGATGTTTACTTTTTAAATATTCAACTATTTCAACAAAATTACGAATTATTTCCGCGTTTTCTTAAACGGCTTTCGCTCAAAGCGAAATGTTTTTTTTTAATGATAAGCCTTAGGACAGATACTCTTTCCTCTGCATATCATGAATATGGTTTTTGTAATAAATGACAAATTAATATGAATAATAATTAAACTTCTAAATTTAATACATATAATAATGGAATTTCTTTTAATTACATTTCATTTATTTATTAGATTTGGTGAAAATATCAATTTTACGTTTCTTTACCTCAATTTGTAATTTTGAAAAGTTGTTTAGAAGCGAAAAGATAAAGATACAAAAAAGTTTTAATCCCTGATAGCACAAAAGTACTGAAACTGTACTTCGGAAGGCCTGAACCGAAGCCTTCCAACTCCAGTGAAAAAGGATCGGCAGTCGGGAAAAAATTCAGGGATAAACACTAACACATATAACGACTGTCGCGTTTTTAAATGATTTATTTGCGTATGTAAGAGCAGGACAGATAGCGCTACCAAAACTGAAAAACGCGCACGTTCACTTTTATGATGTAGTCTTTGGGGGGTGTACTCGGTACTTCTAAATCAATGAAGAGAAGCATATTTCAGTAGTTTTGAACCAGTGAAGAGATGCATAATATTCAGGCATATTTTAGTAGTTTTGAAGTAGAGAAGAGAATTATACCATTCAAGCATAATTCAGGAGATAGATTTTTTCAAAAATAAAAAATCTCGTTTCTTATAATATATTTAATATATATAATACTATACTAATTAAATTTAGTAAGTTTAGAACCCTTTGTAACCACCCAGTTAGGTGCCAAGCTCGCACGTTACTCGGGCAGCTACTGAACAGAGGGTGCTGGAAAGTTCGCCGGGCACAGCATAGTGTTATTAATAGCCGGCTCGAGATCAGGGAAGGGGCAGGATATTGCCCAGTGAATCAACACATCTTGTCTTTTGTGCTATGCTGTATATAGGAGTAGAAAATTTGGAATAGGGGATCTCGGTGGATGTTCCTCACGTCTCACTTGAACCACAGATGTTTATGGCTTGCTCCTGTCCCAGCCGCCCTTGGCCAATCTGAAGCTAATGGGGGGGATTGATTCCTATTTGCCTAACCTACGTTATGATATCACTGAAAACGGGTGCATATGGGATTGACGAACAACCGGCAGGGAATTTTTCTTAATTAGAATTCATTTATTCTACAATTAATACAATGGGATATAACTGTGACTTACTTCTAATTGCAGTCAACTACATTTAAAATGGAAAACCAATCGATGATATGGGAGGCGTAAGGCATAAAAAAAACATAAAAGAAAACAATAATTCGCGAACCGTACTACTAACACTAACATTTTTCTTCAGTCACAAAAACAAAAAGACAAGCCAATTTGAAAATAGATTCAATTATACAAATTATCACCGGATCATTAATAATTATATTAATATTAATAAAGAAAATTTAAATGTGTACATCTAAAATGATAGAATGCCTGGTAATCAAAGGATGTACTATATGTATACCGAATACATAACTGTAGGTAATAGCCACTGTGTTAAAATATCTATAAAGAGGATTATCTACCTCCGCGATAAATATCGCACATGCATGTGTATGTGCGTAATAGTAAAAAAAATGTAAGGATATATATACAGGGTGTCCCGCAAGTCGACGTCAAGCCGGAATTGGGTGATAGACCAAATCATATCAGTTACCAGAAAAATATAAAAAACAAACTAAGTCATGTATTTTTTAAATTATAGGCATTTCTTTTGTTTTCGAGAAAATGTACACCCTGTGATGGTTTTTTAGATCCTGTTGCTACAAATTTTTACTTGCACACAGGCTTTTTTTTTTAAAAAAAAAGTTAATTTAGTTTCGAAAATTGGACCAATCGGGCAATTTCTTTGTAGGGTTGCCACACAAAATTTCGTTTTTCACTATATAAAGGGTTTTCCAATAAGAGGTGTTATTTTAATTAGCCCGCTATTTCGGTAGATGTCACTTTTGAAGCTGTCATTTTTTGAGATTTGACAAGTAGAAACTACGCCATTAATAAAACAGGAACGATACACGATTCAACAACGCATTGAAATTATTAAAATTCACTATAAAAATGGTGAAAATGTGGCAGAGACGGTTCGTAAAACTCGAACATTTTTGTGTCTTCGTGAAGCACCTTGTCGGACCGCAATACAGAAATTGGTAGAAAAATTCGAGCTGTCGGGACAAGTTAGTGATGTGAAGAATAAAACCCGTGCACGTCGCTCAAGAACAGCCGAGAATATTACTGCTGTAGCCGAAAGTGTTGAAGAAAACCCAGGTTTGTCCATTCCTCGTCGTTCTTTGGAATTAGGCATTCCACAAAGGTCATTACACCGTATTTTGCATAAAGATTTGGGTCTTAAGGCTTATAAAGTTCAGTTAACACAAGAACTCAAGCCGGCCGATCATCAACAACGTCGAGTCTTTGCAGATTGGGTCCTTGAAATTCATGAAAATGATCCGGAATTCCATCGAAAACTCATCTTGAGTGATGAGGCCCATTTCCACCTCGATGGCTTCGTCAACAAGCAAAATTGTCGCATCTGGGGCTCGGAAAACCCAAGAGTTATTGTTGAAAAGCCTCTCTATCCTCAACGTGTGACTGTTTGGTGCGTTTTATGGTCCCGCGGGGTCATTGGACCTTACTTTTTCGAAAATGAGGCTGGAGCAACAGTTACGGTGAATGGATTGCGCTATCGACAGATGATTAATGATTTTTTATGGCCGGAATTGGATGGTATTGATCTGGACAACGTTTACTTTCAACAAGACGGCGCTACGTGCCATACAAGCAACGAAACCATTGATCTTTTACGGGAAAAGTTTCCGGACCGTGTTATCTCTCGAAGATGTGATCACAATTGGCCACCGAGATCTTGTGACTTAACACCTTGCGACTTCTTCCTTTGGGGCCACGTGAAAGAGAAGGTCTACGCCAACAGCCCAGCGTCAATTCAAGACCTCAAAGATGGAATTTGTGAGGCTATCGAAGACATAGGGCAGCCATTTTGCGATTTGGTTATGGAAAATTTCATGAAAAAGATGTGGTCCTGTAGGCGTGGTGGTGGTGGTCATGTTATTTTCCATTATTAACGGCATACCTTCCTCTTTATAATGAAATAAAGATTCGATCATTTATCTCAAAAAATGGCATTTTTCTTTGAATATCAAAATAACACCTCTTATTGGAAAGCCCTTTATTAGGGCATTGCCTAAGAACGCGTCGACGTAGAAAGCTGAAATTTGGTACAAAGTGCTTTCATAGCCATGGTAAATACTAGTTCATAAATATAGACTAAATCGGGCAACCACTTCTTGGTGCTGCCATACAAAAACTTCGTTTTCACTGCGTTCTGCACTCATTTCTATAGTTGGATTATATTATCAACTTATGGCTTTCTAAAATAATTCCTTTAATTCAATACTGAACTATTACTCTTCTTCGAATCACACGGATAGTAATGAAACCATAACTCGTAACGAAATAAATTCTTGTTGATGCGCATAGGAAGTGATTGCTTTGAAAGCTGTTCCTTTTGATTTGGGTTTCGTCCCTCTTAAATTTGACAATGCTCCACCTGAATTCGATATTGATGCGTTTGAATTTAAAATTGTTTCCGTTGATGTAAATACATTACATCAAATAAAACCCGAAAAATATTTCATCCACAAACAAAATACAGGCACAAATCAACTCAAGACTTCATACCGAAAATCCTAATTCAGGCGGAAGTAAAAAAAACTTCAGAATCAAATTTGGCACCTTTTCATGAACGAATTATTAGAACCAAGGGGGGGGGGGGCAACGCTTTTATAAGAAGAAAACTTTTGAATTTCTGTCCAAAAATAAAAACCTGCTCATGTAGCTTTCTTCTACTTATCAGTTACTTGAACCCTTGTGTATTGAAAAGTATAGTGTGGCACAAGAGGGTCTTAAAGGGTAGCACCAGGAAAATTTTGTAATTTTTTATACTTTTTAAAAATGTTTAATTTGAAGTTTCCAAAATTTGTTATAAAATTGAATAAAATGGACGCTACTATGATAAATAACCACTAAAAAAGTGCATTTTAATGGATAAAATTAGACAAAATTATTCAATTTTACATACATGTGTTGCCACTTAACATAAGGTTTAGTAAACACCCTCCTATTTTCACTATAGACAAATATTATTTTTTTTATTGTTGTTGTTACACTTTTTACAGGCGAGAGGCATTCTACTGAAAGGAAATTGGTTCGGTCATTTTAAAGTTGTAAAATTTCTGATCAGCCGGCTTTACAGTTGTTTACCTACGATTTGAGGTGATAATATAATAATTTAATTATCATTGCGTTCTGTTAATTTGTAATAGTTATTGTTTAGATCAAATACTGTAACTTAATTGAACACGTACACAATTAATTTCAGTAATCATGTAATCATGTAATCTGAGCACGAGGGGAGGAATATCCTCCCGCATCGACCTGAAACATGTTGGGTAGGCCCCATGTTTCTGACTGGTACGTGAAGTGAAGGCTCGCTTGCGAGCGGCTCTCGTGAGACCGATCCGTTAAATAGCTCGGGCTCACGAGCGAGCCATTGTACCACTCCAGCTCTTCATCATTATCTATACAAGTTTTGGGTTTTTGCACTCTGTTACTCAATCGGTGTAATTTTAGAGTTAGGGATATATATGTATATAAAAAAAAAAGCTTTTACGAAAGCTGCCCAAATCAAATTTATGACATGTGTTAATTAGGTACGCGTAAGTAACAAAAACATTTTCCTTAATTCTTGGTAAATTATATATGTACTATATATTAGTATTTTTTTGTTTTAAATATTTTTTCATATGGAGATATTAATTCTTTGAGATAGTCTTTATCGTCCAAAATTCATAGCGGAATATTTTTCAGAGTTAAAAGTCCAATACAACACTTGATAAATTTATTTTTGTCCATGTTCACATTCAACTTGCAATTTCTTCGAATATTTTCAGAAACTGCTTTTGGATTTTTATTGTTATCAGACTTAGAACTATCACTTATTTCACCACCACTATCAGTAATATTAATTTTATGTACATTACTATAATGTCTCTTAATATTTGACTGTTTTTTTCCTGTTAAAATTCTATTACACTTCAAACATCTTGATTTATTTTCCTCTTCGTTGAACTCAATTATATTTTCCTAAAATTGAAGGCTTTTTCGGTGCCATTATTCACAAATTTAACAGCCTGATTAATTTTTAACTGAGACAGACTGCAGCAGACAGCACGAACCACAATACTTTGGCTTAAATCTAGATACAGAAATCACAAATAAATAATACGTTGCTCCTGTATGCTATCATTTTTTTTTGTTTTTTTTTTTTCACCTCCCTTAGATACATATAAAAAATACAGTTGACTTGGGTTACATTAAATTATGTAGTGTAGAGCCATGACCACGGTCAAGAAATGTAAACATAAATTGAAATGAAAAATAAATAAAAGCAAATAAAGTTTGCTCGACCTCAAGACGAATTTGCAACGCAAGCAAATTCTGCTATGCAAGCATAATTCTTCATTGATAAAATATTTATACCTGAAGTCATTGCTTTACATACATATCGATACATTTTGACTCATTCAGAAATTGTGTGATCAGAAATGCTGACACTACAATTTCTTATTATTAATTTTGTATATTGCAATTCTGCAATAATCCCCCCTTTAGAATTGTAAAGAAAAGTTGATTCCTTTGTAATCATTTTATATAAATAAGCTGCTACTATTCAATAAAAATTAGACTTAAACTGACTATCGAAAGGTGTCTTTTTATTTCTCAAAATTCAACATCGGCATACTCTGCCATCATGCTATTACAGCGGCATACTCTGCCTTAGCAAAATTCAAGATCGGCATACTCTGCCATCCCTCCATAATAGCGGCATACTCTGCCATACATTATAAAGCGGCATACTCTGCCTAAAATATTATAAAGCGGCATACTCTGCCACACAAATTACATTGGCATATTCTGCCTTAAATAATATAACAAGAGAGACATATTCTGCCGTCAAAAATAAGTTCGGCAGTCTTCTGCCTTTTCTTGATACAAGTCATGACATGTACAAAACATGGATAGATGCTTGCGTAAAAACCATAAAATTATTACAGTAGGTATAAATTTTTTCTTTAATAACAATTGTCCCAGTAGGTATAGCAGGTCTCAGAATTCCTTTTAATTGAATTAAATAATACGGAAATTTTAGGAAAATCAAGGTAGAAAACGAGTTTTTATTTATGTAGGTACAGGTATGCTTCTGTAATTTATATTTACCTTTTCCCTGTAGATATCCGTCGTAAAAAAATAAAAAACTACTTTTTCGGTACAGTTTCCGTATTGTAATTTATATATATTTTGAGCGTTGTTGTTTTAAATATATAAATTTATGTTTTTGGGCCAATAAAATTTCTCTGAAGAATAAATTCATAATATACAGACTTGGTATACTATGTACTTTTTATGTTTTATCTCTTGTGAACCCTAATATAAAAATATAAAAAAAAATCGTCTTTTATTATTGAAACAGGTCGGTAATTTTAATTCCTAAGAATGAGCAAGGGACAGTGTAAACAAAACAAGAAAATTGTTCATGAGCAAAGAAGAGCCAATAGAAGGAAGCTCGCAGCTCCCGCTTGCGAGCCCGAGCCGCTACACAGCTCTTGCTCGCTAGCGGGAGCCACTTGGAAAATAATGGCTCTGGCTCGCGAGCATTTTAGGAGTTGCGAGCCGCATCAGGAGGCGCTCGCGAGCGAGCATTTACGTACCCTGTAATACCCATGACCTGTGAACTTTGGGAAGCTTCAATGCGAAGGTAAAGTACATCATGTGTAACTTCGAGTAGATTTGTCATTTCTACACACTGTTAAAAACAAAATCATGCTCATATCAGTGCGTTTCCATGCATTAACAAATTTAGGGCATGTTTACAATTTGGCGATTGCACTTAATTGTAAACGCGCTTACTTGGGTCTGGGAGTCAGATTTGTCTGCAGATTCATAAGGGTGATTTGGAAATGGCTTAAATGTATTGCTAACCCTTTTAATTCAAATTTATTTAATATTACGAAACTTGTATACATATAAAATATAAAAATAATATCACAATTTTGTCTGATTAATAAATTTAAGACATTTATGGACGTTTTCCGTTGAATTTAGATTTCAACGAAGGGAGAGTGCATAACACGCGAAGGGCTCTGTGTTTTTGGTAATTGAATTGTAATTATTTTATCTGATGGCTTTTGCTTTCTAAAAATCGATATTTAAAAAACTGCTATTGATAAATGTGTATGAATTAAAATTTCGAAATTTCGATTTTTTATCAGCTCTAAGTTGGAAACGGAATAAAAAAAATATTATCGTGTATTGAATAGCACAGGTATATTCATGTAGGTATATAATGTAATTATAAATCATCATCATAGGGTGTATCCATCAGAGTTTTTAGGGTAATTCATAAAAAACGAAGAAAAAAAATGTATAACCCGCACATATTCCAAACCATTCGGATTTAGCCTCCCTACCATGTTTGCTAATCTCAGTATATAGCTGTTCACTAATTGTAAAACTCGTCTATATATATTAGAGGATGACATCTTTCTATCCGACTTCGGTCTTAGCGTGCAATCAATTTTATGATTTCCCTTTAACTTTAAACTGTGCAGACGTATGAATCTGAACAGTCTACCTAATGTTTTTCCTTCTTAAAAGCTAATTTTAACTAATTTCTATTGCATTACATTCTACTTTATTCCCTCGGCTTAAGCCATCTTTAAAAAAAAATTAATCAATATGACCTCGATGACTGATAGTCATGCTTTATACACCTTTCAATAGCGCCCCTTTTTTTATTTGATATGTGATTAAAAAAAACCTTGTAACGTACCATATTATACTCATCTCCCCATCGATGGGGGCTACAGAAAAGTACGGCATCATTTACGGCTGCTTTTTCTACCTGCTCGAATTATCCCAATCAAGCATTGAAATAATACATACACGTACCTACGTAAGTACTTAATTGCCTTTCCGAATTGAACTCTGAAATTGTAACCAATATCCTGGGAATTTTAAAACTCTTTCCGACTCACATGGAAAAAGTCATTGGTTTCATTTTAATCGGACGTAAAAGCTTTTCACTTTCGGAATGTTGAAATGTTATATATAATGGAATTTACTGTTAAATCTGTGAGAGAAATGGTAGTGATAAGTACCTCTCACCCATCATACTTTATAAAATTTTAGTCGGAATATAATATGTGTATATGACATACAGTCGCTGGTCAGCCTTTTGCTACCACCTGAAAATTGTTTAATTTGGAAGGAATTTACTTTAAAAAATGAAAGCGAAAACAAAATTGAATGGATTTTTTGTTTTATCTTTTATAAACGCAGTGCGCATTTTTAAAAATTGAATATTTTTATTATTAATATTTTGTTTATCTCCCTTTATTTTTATATCTGGATCACTATGCCAGAAATTTTTGATATTTTTAATGAATACTGCCTTGTTAGGGTTTTTCTGATTTTTTGCCATGGACTACAGGCTTTTCCATACCATTTCTATAGCTTTGAGATCCGGTGAGTTTCCCGGGAATGGAAGAACTGGGACCCGTTAATCTTCAAGTAATTTCTTTAACTTTTTCATAATTTTTTATTATCGATGAACCAAAACTGTTCTGTATTATTCCGTATAGATGTCATCGAGGGCAGAAATATATTAATTCTGTCGCATTGTGTCGTCTACAAAGTAGAGTGATCCTAGCCCCTGATCGCTTATTGAAGCTGTTTTTTTGTTTTTTTTAATTTAGTAAGATCTTCTTGCCTGAGTAATAACCAATATTTTGCCAGAATCTCAATAGAACGGTGTTTTAAAATACTTGGATCCTGTAAATTTGTACCGGCATTTTGTACAACTAATATTTATTTCCAATCTGGTAGTTCCATATTTTTCTGTCAACGTCGCAAAGTACATACACACAATCGCGCAAGTAATCGCATAGACAGCACCGTTCCCGTTTCACATAAAAAAGAACCGAGTAACATTTACCATGTTTACATGCAGAGTTGAAAGATTGAGTCGAGATTAAGTTGAGTTTTCGACTCGTGTTTTTGGGCACGCAGGATTGAGAGATTGAGTTGAGAATGGGTTCAAATATAGTTGAAGTGACAGTTCAACATAATATTTTATGTATGTTATTTTTTGTGATGGAGCTATAAAAGTTATAAATTTTGTTTAAATAAACAAAATAAACTCACAATAAATATAAAACGTCACAAAACTTTCGAGTAACGAGCAAACAAAATAAGTCCCAATTGTTAACTACCAACTCGACTACTCAATCCGCGTTTATAGGACACCATTTCGACTCGACTACGCCAGGAGTGGTCGAGTCGACTCAATTTCAACTCGAGCCGCGTAGGTAAACATGGAGTCGAACCCGAGTTGAACCATGGTTCAACCCTGAATGTAAACATTGTAATTGAGTGAGCCCGAAGTCTCCTATGTCAAAAGAAAGAAACTTGTAATTAGAATTAGTTTAGTGTTCAAAAGTATTAATTTTAGTTAATGTTGGATTTGAATTCAATATCGTAATAAATATCTCGATTAATACGTGAGGCGTTTGCCAATTTGTATAAACCCAACAAATTCCACGTTTCAAGGGCATTACATGATTCGAACATCCATTTTAATTGACTGACCCAATTATATCTGAATTTATTCATTCATAACAAATTTTGGGTAGTCTCTTGTTGTGCATTTCGAGAAGTTTGAGCAGACAGTAAAGTGCTCTTTGAAATACGTAACAAGAAAGTTTATGCGGGTCAGATTCCGATCGCACTATACATCCTGGCGTACGTCTAGTCAGTGAGAGGATTGACTTAAATAAGTCGGATTGTATTTTTTTCTAAATTATCAGGTGTCTTAAGGCTCATGTTTCTGAAGAGTATAATAATATGTGTATGACTAACGACTCGAAGAATTCCAAACCTGCCTGATGCGACATTGGCTTTTGAAATCATTTTATTAGTAGGAACTGAGAGCACGCTTGAAGAAGAGAATGGAATACCTGGCTATGTGTACCTATTCACATTTAAAATTTGTTCTCTTTTGTAATAAAATCCCCGAGTTGACCGTCTCCTACCCCTTATGAAAAACCAGTAGTTTTGATTTTTGAGTGTAAGCTTTTAAATCGTTGAGATCGCAATATTCTTCCAAGGCTTGCAGTAATCTTCGGATAGACATTGGAGATTCCGTTAATATGACCAATTCGTCTGTATATAGAAGACTTAGTATGTCGGTAGATGCATTGATACTAATCCCCTGAAACCCTTTTCTCCAAAGGAATTTCTCGATGTGGTTTATAAAAATTGAGAACAAAATTGAAGATGGAGATGGATCTTCTTATAACATCCCAACATTAACTTTAATGTTTCTTTTCTAGTACTATCCTGCTCGACTGATAACGAAAAAGAAGCTGTGCTATATAAATTCACTCCCTTGTTACAAAGTTTAGACCACAACTTATTATGATTGACAGAATCAAAAGCCTGGGCAAAATCTATGAATAGAGCGTAGCAGAATGGCCTATTCTTAATCCCTATTGCTCATAAGATAAAAATATTGTCAAAGTAGAGCTGGGCAAGTACCAAAGAAAAAGCACTTAAGTACAAGTACAAGTACCGAAGGCCTGAGTACTTCAACGTAAGTACAAGTACCGCATGTATGAAAGGTACTTGGTAGCAATATAATGAAGTTTATAGAGTTCAGTTATTAGATATTAAATAAATAAATACCTTTTGAACGCTATAATATGTATACTAACCAGTGGCTACTATTTATAGTTTTTTATAGCTTTCGGCTCTCCACATAGAGTAAAACTTTCACCTCTCGTTGCTACACTCATAAAAACTATTAGAAGTCCGCCCAAGCACCCCGTGTCGCCTCAAATAATGCATAAAAATTCTATGGAAAAAATGTCCAGTAAATTTCTAAGAAAAAATTTAGGCCTTCCTTACATCAAGTCGAGGAATCGTTTATTTGATATTGGAGCGAGGCATTGCGTGCTCATCCTTGATTATGTCATCAAGTGGAGGCATCGTCGATTTTATATTCTAGCGAGACGTTACTGGTTTTTGTTCTACTTGCCCAGTCTTGTTTGTATGGTATTAGGTTGTCTAAGGTTCTCTCTTGACGAGTGAGTGTGGCACATGCTTTCACAGTTCTTTGTGTGCTTTAAAAGTCAACAAAAAATAAGTTGCGCTAGAGATTGTCCTTGCTTTTCTACGAAGTGTAGATTATTTGTAGGTACTTAATAGACTCAGATATACTTAAGTAAAAAACTAAGTCTTAAGTACAAGTAAATAGAAGCAAGTACTTATGTTCAAGTACTAAATAGGGCATTTAAAAAGTATTGAGTAATAAGTCTTAAGTAACGAAAATGTACTTTAAATAGTACTTAAGTATTTTTTGACTTAAATATTACCCAGCTCTGTGTCCAAGTAACCTCTTTTTGGACGAAAACCCGATTGTGTCTCAGGGATAATACCAGAACTCTCTGCCCATGTAGAAAGACAGGTATGCAGTATCTGAATAAACGTCTTCAAAAGTGTATTTAGTAGTTTTGGGGGTTAGAGGTCTCACTTTTTTTAAAGAGCATACAAAGTTTCGCGTTGTCCCATTCTCTCGGGACGATTTCGTTTTCTAGTAGGGTATTATAGAAGTTACATAGAATTGGGATTTAATCAATTTAATATTTGCCTATTACATGTTATCATTATGTTATAAAAATGTGTATCTAATTTTATTGCATCCTTATCCAAATCCTACGGAATTGAATTAAATTGAACAAGTGAAAATCCAATTTTCCACTGTAATACAACTGTAGAACGTAAATACATATAATCCATGCCTTCATCTCTAGGTGAAATGATAAAGAATTTATCTGGGATTAATTACGGTTTTTTCGGAGTGTTATACATAGATACATATACATACATATGTCAATATGTCTAGGCATGTTGATTCTGAATCAAAAAGTTTAGAAAGCGAAACTTATTTGATTCTGATTTGGATATTATTGTTCAAGTATTATACGTTTCTTAACTGCTGGCACATTAAATCCCTTCTATGTCTGTTCTGATATGTATTCAGATTTACATGTCAATGTTTACGTTATCTATACTCTATGAACTTTTCCCAAAGTAACCGATATCCTAGAAGTTTTTGGAGCATTTAATTTGACATTATCCCTCTAGAAAATCTATTTTCGAAAAATTTATCTTTACTTTTACTTTTTTCTTTTTTTCTTTTTTACATTTTTAGTCTAAATAAATTAGAAGAGATTTGCTTTGAGGGTTGTACATATGGCAAATGAAGGACACGGTAACATAAAATACTGAATAATGTATGTAGGTTAGGTATAAGTCCATAAAAAATATAGCTTTATAAGAAATTACTACAAGCCTAGAAAGTACATGCAGGTATAGTAACACTTAGAAACCCTTGCTGAACCCTTTTTATAAAAAAACTTTTTCCACGGGTTGTTCGAATTAAAAATTATACTCGTATTATAAAATAATTCCAAATACAAAAACCAAAAAGTTGAATGCATTTTAAGCCACGAGAATGCCAGATTTATAATCTATAATGCTATCTTGGCAACACCCATAAGCTACTTTGGTTTCGAACCCTGTCAATATTTATTGGTTGTGAGAAAGTTTTGAGTATTTTTAACTCATAGCTCTTATATCAACGCAGCCACAGCGTTCAGCAACCAGAGTACCTGGTAAATATGTGTGGTCGCGATTAACTCGTAGACCACCGACCACTAGTCCGCAGGTCCATCGGCCTAGCGCCCGATCGCTCATCCCTCCAGTCCAGCTTCTGTCATATATGTTTCGGAATCGTTCAAAATATTTTTATTCGTTGCTTGTAACCAGGACCGTTTTTAGCCAAGCGGTGGTACATGGGGCCGGGGGGTGGGAGGTACGGAGGATGGCAAACTGTTCCACATTCGTACTGCTCTGCGTACGAAGGATTCGCAGAATTTACCGATACGGCCAAATTTGAGATTTCAGGTGTGTGTGTGAGGGTGAGCCGGGTTACATCTCGTGTGGTGAGCATAGGAAGAATTCTACAAGGGATCAGGCTAGAGATTTTGTAGGTCATAGAAATAACGATAAAAGAGAGATAGACATCCGGCATTACGCCAATGCTCTACAAAATCAATAGTTGCTATTGACAAGCCATCACTAATAAGCTGGAAGGCCTTCTCTTGGACTTTGTCTAACGCGGACAATGCATTGCGGCCAGCCCCTGCCCACATATGGTAATTATATTCTAATCTAGGCCTGATATGAGATTTGTAGATTTGCGCTAAATCTGATTGAGTAACATATTTTTTGCATCTTTGCAAGAAGCCCAGGCAGTTCATTGCGTTTTTGGCAATACCAAAAATGTGATCGGACCAACTAAGATTCTTGGATATTTCAATGCCTAAGATATTAAGAGATGGCGAGTTCAACATATCTTCTCCATCTACAGAAATGGGTTGAGCTGTTGTTGGGGTATGTTTGAGTGATAACAGATAACAAAGCATTAAACAAGACCCGATTTGCTCTGTTCCAAGCGAGTATTGTTAGTGAACTGAACATATGGCCTCGTTTGTCATCTATAACATTCTTACGGGAATCAGCTATAGAGTCGAATGAGTACACGAAATCAAGGGTGCTGTCATCTGTGCTGTCATCTGTAAAACTATCAATAGGATTGAAAGTGAGAGCTAGCATGTCATTAATAAAAGTGAGGAAGAGAGTAGGAGAGAGCACAGAACCTTGCGGTACACCGGCATGGATTATATATGGTCAGAAATAGCTCCGTCCAATATAACTTGAATTGAACGACGAGAGAGAAAACTACTAACTATTTTAAGAAAAGACGGTCTAGATCTAATGCCTGTACTTTAGCGAAAATAGCAGGATCTCAGACACTATCGAAGACTTTCGAGATAACTACTGTGATAATCTCAGATTCATTAAAATTATGGAGACATTGATTCCAACGCCCGGTAAGGAATGTTAGTAAATGTCCAGTAGAGCGGCCAGCACAAAAGCCGTATTGCCGATTGCTAATAAGGTGATTAGTTTCTAGATATTTCATCAATTGGGTATTGATGAGTGTTTCGAAAACATTCGAAAGAATCGAAGTAAGGGCAATTGGTCTATAATATAAGAGATCGCTTGAAATACCATCAGGCCCAAATAGAGTGTGGCTACATGAAAAAAATGCGGAATACGAGGCCCTGGGCCCATTCATAAAGATAGCAATGCTTGTAACAGACTATTATAGATAATACACATAAATGATGAATATGGCATCTTTTATCAGTATTATTCATTTTAGATGAATTTTGAATCATTTGGGTAGCCATCAGTTATGCCTCAAAGTAAAGTCACAATGCTGATTAGGATGATAAATCAAAAATTTTAAAGATGTTTTGCTGTGTTGTAGAGATATTACGGCACGTAGTTGAATCTGAATTTCGAATCTTCGGTTTTGTAATCTGTTTGTAAATCTCGATATTCGGCTGTGCTCAAACTCTCTACGTATTATTCAGATGTAAAAAAAAATATATGTTTCAAAAAAACTCTTAAAATAAATAACTTTTGTAAATAAAATAGACTAAAAAGTAAAAAATAATTTTTTTCTTTCTCAGTTTGGGCATGATCTGCAGTTAGACAATTGTGATTATAGTTATGGATGCCCAAACTTTTAAGATTTAATCTGAGTTGTAGCATTTCTTATTTTGCATTAAACTTTTCTTGTTTATATGACTGAGAAAGAAAAAAATTTTTTTTTTACTTTTTATTGCATTTTATTTAGAAAAGTTATTTAATTTAAAAGTTTTTTAATATATTTTATTTTCTTCTTTTTAGTCATACTCTCGAAATTTGACTCTCGAAAATCGACTCTCGAATCTCTTTCGTCACGAACGGCACTCTCAAAGGGTGGTAGTTACCACCCCAACACGTAAGAACATTTTACCTCATCGGAAAGCTCCCCACTCACCCATTCTAAATCAAAAAACCCCATGTAAATCCATCCACGTTTACTGCCCTAAAACTCTTCCGTCACGAACGGCACTGAGCTCAGACACAAACTTTCTGAGTCTGGGGTCTGTAAGTTGATAGAAAGTTATTAAAAATTAGAAGGAACCCAGATTTTGTGGGGGTTATTGGCACTCCAAATTTCCCGGATTTTTCAGGTTTAGTTTTCACGGATCTTCGGATTTGAAAATACGCGTTTGTTTGCATTTGTAATGGTTCATATAAAAACAAGCTCAATATGAGATTTTTATTCATTTTTTTTTATAAAAATCTTGGCATTTCCGTGGAAATCGCTCTTTAATCTGTTAAAATTCCACCGTGTTACGCATTCTTCACCCATAATAAGTAAGGATAATAAAGAAAATACATCAAGAAGGAAGAGTGGTATAAGACTCTACTTAACTCGATGAACGAAAAAAGAGCTTACCTGAAAATAACAGCAGAATCTCGTAATAAGGCATACACACATAACGTACACACTACATACATACATTTATTAATCCTGATGAAATTGTATAGAATATGCGAAAAATTTTCATTTCGCTTGGAGCGTATAGCAGTAATGATCGTACGACAAAATGGATTATAGTCGATGAATAAAATTGTAAGACTTCGATTTTTCTGTGTTCGCTTATTTGTCTGTCACCGCGATAATTCTAGAAGCATTCTCATTCACTTAGTAAGCCGAAATTATATACAGATTCTACATGGAACGTAATGGACAAAATTGTGTATTCAAATGTGATTTTATTTCATTAATAAAAGCTGGATTACTGCAGTTTGGATATAATCGACAATTTAGTTGCTATTTTAAAATCCTTTATTCCTCATTTGGCATTGGATTTAAGGGAACTTTATTTTGGCGGATCATAGGTGTAGCAGTAAACCGTTTCATATTTCACGATGCAACACAATTTTGGCTAATTGCTAAATGTACTGACTCAGATCTGAACGGAGATATGAATATAGATAAATTCCTCAATAAATTGCTCTGTGTGGAGCTCTCATTGTGAATATTGATTGTTTAAATTGCTATTTCTGTTTTTACACCTATTGCTAATTAATAGCTACGTTATATTGTTTAAAAATTATCACCATGTGCAACGAAGTAATGCATTATTCTACAAAAAGAAAAAAATAATAACAAAAACACTTTTTAAACTACATATACAAGTAAAAAGCGAAAATGAATGGCTGTAAAAGGCAAAACGTGTGGAAATTGTGTAAAGCAGAAAACTTGACTTGTTATCTAAAGTGATTTTGCGTTATTCGACAAAAGTTTTTTGTTTTTTTTTTATAAATACACGCGTCCTTTGGTCTAATTCCTGGCTTTTTGTGGTAACTTATCTTAAATATTACAAATTTTAAAAAGTTACCCTAGGCAATTGCATCAATTTGGCACTTATGTCCTTTATAATAATGAAAATGGTGAGTTTGCCAATTAATGTCTGGAATACATAAAGTAACAGAAGGCTATTTATATACAGGGTGATTTTGAATTGGTGGTTTTATGAAAAAGGAGATAGGTTGAAGTATTAGAAATAAAAACTAACACTTTAACTTATCTTCTGTTTCATTTAAGACCAACAATTCAAAATCACCGTGTATGTAAATATGCTACCCCTAACTCTGACAGGACGCAATTGCCCCCTCCCGTATGATTTTTTGTTTCTAACACTTCAACCTATATCCTGTTTCATTTTGCGTAGAAATTCATAAAATTAGGTGCGATTACCATCTTCAGTAGCATGTGTAGGATCAAATGAAAGGTAACACTCTGAGATTTCCAAATCTAGCAAGAAAATGTATTTTAAAAGAAAAATTGTTAAAATAAAAATCGGCTTCTTTTTATCCAATTTTTTGACTTTGACGTCCTATAACCAGCGACTTCAGAGGGTGGAGTGTTGGTTCGACATTCGATGGAAAGCCTGAACGGTTTATTAGATAGTCACTTTCATTTCGTAGGGTGTATAGCAACAGAGTTACAGGGTGTTAGGTAAAAAAGCACTCACTTATTCTGAAAAATTTAATTTAACCCTAATAAACAGTGTTTCAGAAATTCACGACTTAACTCTAGAAAGTAAGTTAAAAAAAAAAAACATTATTGCAATTAAATTGGCGTACAAATATTTCTTAGTTTAAATCCAAATCTTATTTGAGTGAAAAGAATTTTTATTTTTGTTTATATTAAGTGAAATTGAATGAGCTATAGAAATTGCAATTGGTTAAATTATTTCAAAAAGATATATGAAACGTAATCCAAGAATAAAATTGAAAGAACATTTCTTTAATCGTACACTATTCGTCATCTGCGGCCGGATTCTGTAACACAGAGAATTGTGGAATTCGGGAAATGAGAATTGTTTTGACAGTTAATTCTCCACTTGGAATTCTGTAACTCGGCGAATTTGTTTTGAAAATTCTCAAATTCTCTACTCCAGTTGTTAAAATTTCCCGGTCTTTTAGTTGTGAAAAAGTAAGAAGAAGAATTCTCAACTGATAGTTTTGTCTGTGTTCATTGTGATTTGGGAATATTTATGTACATGGCAATTTGCAAATTAAATCCAGAGAAAGGTATTAAAATCAACCAATTATGATTATACGAAGAGTGCGAAAAGTTATTAAAAAAAAAAAAAAAAAAATATTAATATCGCTTGTTAAGGACAAAAGCAGTTGGACATTTAAGAGATATTGAGAGGTTTAGTTGTTGAAATGAGTCCTGGCACGCTTAGGTTTATAGATTTTTTGGAAGAGTTACGCTCTTTAAGAATTGCTTAGAACTACAATCGACATTCAAATTAGTAATTAGGCCGCCCGCTGTCTTTATAAATTATGTAGAAAATTGCATGCCTTAAGGGGAAGAGGCTAACGTCGAGAGGCATGAAAAATGAATGAACTTTAGAATTTTTTTTTTACATAAAATAAATACTTTTGGAAATGCGTTTTAACGTATTTTATTCTTCAATTCCATTTTTATTTTTAAAAAAATATCCAAAATGGCGGCTCCAGCTCCAATCAAACAACCGTGGTCGTGCATGACGTGTTTTGGTCTGCGCGGGATGCTCCACAGCTCTGCCAGTTCATCCGAAACAAATTGGATTGAAAATTATTAACCTAGGTAAAATTTGGGGGGGGGGGGGGCTTACAGATTTTCGTTTAAAAAAAAAAAAACTGAATAATGCCAGCCGTTTGAAAAAGATTTTTTTTTTCAACGGACGAAAAAACTTTCTAAATCAATTTTTGACAAAAATCGCTTCCTGATGGCCCCGCAAATTAAATTTCCTTTCAATTGCGCAGAGTTTCATGTGAATCGGTTCAGCCGTTGAAGCTGTAGAGCGCCCAGCGAGCTAAAAAAATGTTGTTCCCAGAAAAACTAATACAAAGTTTAACGTCAAAAAAAATCTTTGACAGCTTACTTCAGCTATTCCAGCACCATACAGAGGCCGTTCTTCTTCCGTTCAAAAACTGATTGTGCTGAATCTGAAGGTTAAAACAGTTTCCCGAAATGTACGAGGGTACCTCAGGTAGCGAGAAAACGTCTCCTCAGAAAGCGCGCTCCAAACGCCTCAGAGTATCTGTTTTCCAACCGATGGACAGTTCTGCTCAACAGGCTGTGAATTCTAAAATATACTTTAGATATGAAAATATCTTTTTACCTACGTATGCTAAACACTTTAAGGATAATAATTATGTAAAAAAAAAAATGAATTTTTCATCGTCATGAACGGTAACCTCCCCTTAATGAGATAATTAAGGAAGTTCAACAAATTTATAATATCATTTCACGGGATAATGAAGAATTTGATGAAAATGAATCAGAATTATCAAACATCATTCTGACGATTTCGGCTGAGAAACAAGATAAAAGATAAAAAGGACTTTACGGAAACTCCAATCATGAACGAGATTATTGAGAGTGTCCCGGATAAAGGTTAAATGATATCTTTTTTTATCAAATGGAAATAATAATAACAAAGTTAATTAATTTACGGTTTAATGTTGGGAAGAACAAATGGATGCACACCTCAGAACCACTCCTACCGACAAGATATTAACAAAAAGCTGTGAAAAGTTTTCTAATTCTTTTCAAATTTAGGATGAGTATGTACATACTTTCTGAACAAAAAAAAAAAAGATATACAGACTCTACTCCAATGGAGGTGGAAGAAGATATTTCTGAGGAAAGCGACTCAAAACTCCAGGAGACCATATTAGTAACAAAAACCGTTTTTCATGGCGACGGTGTAGTGATTTACATGTTTCTATCGAATGGTCGCGTTGAAGAAAAATGCGGTAATCTTTATGTTTTTCGTATATCCTAAATTCTCGTTAATTTTTTTTTTAAATTTTAAATTAATTTATTAGCTATTTTCTATGGCCTATAAGAATCCATTTCTGATTGAATATATAAATAAATAAAATAAAATAATAAATTCATTTTACTTGGTGATTAAATTGGTTGCATCAGTATTTACATATTTCCTAGAAAATGCGAATCGTAATTAATGTATATTTTATTTATTTATATATTTATTCAATGTCACCTATATACATATTTGCACGTTTCTTTGTAATCAATAATGACAACTTAAAAAGTAGTTAATACTAATTGTAATTATTCTTATTCTTCAAACATTACTCCTTTACCTAAGTTGTGTTTCTAAACTTACTCAAGCCAATTACATTATATTTCCTAATTTATTGCCTTCTATACTTAAACTAGCGTCAGACTACGATTAGTAGGTATAAGAGGTGTTGTTTATTATTGTTTTCCTTTGTTAACTAATTCGTCCGATTATTAGCTTGCGTCACCATTTCCTGTTGAAGAGACGATCGCGGCTATCCTTTTCGTAAATTTTGCTAACGTATTGATGTTTTTGATGTCGTCACTTAGTTCATTGAATAGGGCAACAGCGCTGTTGACCAGGCTTTGCTTTCCTCTTTCAGTTCTGGTTGAAGCTATCCTCAAGTGATTACTTATTTTGGTATTATACAAATGAATGTCTGAGTTAGTGAGGTTTGTTATGTTTGTCGTTGTGAGTCCATGTAGTATTTTGAAAATGAATTTGAGCTTCTCCATATAAATTATTTGCTCGATGTTGAAGCGATTAGATATCTCATACTCTTTGCGTTGGTGTCCTCCAGTGTAATATTTGTGCAAGATTTTCAGCGCTTTACTTATTGTTCTTCTGATTTTTACTATGTTGCTATTCGACGTATGAGACCACGTTAAGATTCCATATCTGATCTTCGACAATATATGTGCTGAGTAGATAAAATTCACTGTATGGCTTGCCAGTTTACTACATTTTCTCAATGCTCCTACTAATGGTGTATTTTTGTCTTGGATTAGCTGTATATGTTTGTCCCAATTGAGTTTGCTGTCAATATTGAGCCCTAGATATTTGATGCTATCTGTCCTTTGCAGAGATAAGCCACCCACTTCTACATTTAGCTGCATTTCAGGTTTGTTTATTTGCTGGAATATTATATAATTGAGTTTTACTGGTATTAACAGTAAGTTTATTACCAGCTATCCAATCTTTAAATTTATTCAAATCTGAGTTCATTATTTCCTGTAGTTCGTCATCATTAGTGGCTTTATATAACAGATTAGTGTCGTCCGCAAATATTCTGTACTCTGCTTTCAGTTTCACAAATTGATTCCTATCAAAACCACCAGTCATAAGTAAAAACTGTTTAAGGCGCATGTCGTATCATTTTTTCGATTAATTTGCTGAAGACACTAGTCAATGCAATAGGTCTGTAATTTTCAGGATTGGTTCTTTGTCCACTTTTATATATTGGTATAGTTACAGTTTTTTTTTTGAGACAGTCCGGGTAATTTCCAGTTTCGAAAATTTGATTTATTAGATCCTTCAGTGGATCACTCACTAAATCTGATTTCATTTGAAGATCTTCCGCTGATATGCCATCTTCACCACGTGCTGAGTTTTCTTTTAAACCCTTGATCATACTTTCAACTTCAAGTAAAATGACTGGAGTTAAATACATAGAGAGTTCACTTATAGCATTTCTAGTGGGCTCAGTGAACGGCTAATTGCATTGTAGAAAATTTTTGCGTTTTCACTTGCTGTTACCTCATTTCTCCTTTTATAACATAATTTTTCAATAACTACATCATTCCTTTTCTTCTCATTCAATAATATCATTATATATAGCCTTCCATAATTTCCTGGAGTCACCTCCAGCCTTTTCTAGTTTGAAGTTAATGTGTCGTTGTTTTGTATTGCAATAAATCTTGTACTTTCTGATTATTTCTATATCGAATGGGTTTGCTTTTAGCTTTTTGTAAAACTTATTCCTGACTTTTCATTAGCTCAATTATTTCCAGTGTGATACAATTTTTGATGCGACTTCTAATTTTTGTTTTTTTTTATCACTAAACTTGCAGTCTTAGCTGTTTTTATGAATCCCATTAAAGACTTCATGCTCATGTTCTGCGAAGTTCGAATTTTTTCCTGAACCATTCTCCTAAATTTTTCCACTACAGTTTTTTTTTTGTGTGTATATCTCATTGGTTCCTGCAAGATTATACACGTTTTTATGCCTATCTGCAAAGCTCTGTGATCCGAGTACGGGATAACTTCAGTTTTGAATCCTATTTTAATGCTAGAGGCATCAAGGTTGGTTAATGCATGATCAATAATCGTTGCCGGATCAGGCGTTATTTGTATTGATTATGTTAATTATTTTATACTCATTCAAATGTACTATGTCCATGTAGTTTAGCACACATTGTTGATTACTAAGTATTTCACTTTTCCACTTTCCAATCGATGTACCTAACGTTCTAACGTATCGCAACCTGTGGTTCCTTAATAAATGCTTTTATATTCTATTCTATGATAATAATGATTCTTAGGAAAAAGAGATTCCCTTTAGGCACATTGTGGAACCCTATCTCCATCCAATTCATTTAAGTCTGAAATTTCAAAGCTGTAAACGCATATGTTTCTATAATTTCCAAAAGGTTTTAGTCACGCCAATTTGCGGAAATAGTCCATTAGCTGAGTTGACTTGACGTTTTGAACGTGGGTAGATGATGAAAATTGCGCGAGCGAGTTCTAGATAATAAATGTATAAATAGCCTTCGCAACTCAAACTTTTCACACACCTTATCAAAAAGGACGATGTTTGTACACTCAAAATGCAAGACGTGAAATTCTAATAAGCTCAGTCCTGCTAATGTCTTCAACTGTCAATATTGCTAGGCCCAATATCAGAAATTTTTGACTGCAGTTGATGACTCTGCTCAGACTTGCTTAATAGTAATTAGTATATAAAGCTGAACTAACAGAGC
Source organism: Dioctria rufipes (assembly GCA_963924295.1). Taxonomy (NCBI): domain Eukaryota; kingdom Metazoa; phylum Arthropoda; class Insecta; order Diptera; family Asilidae; genus Dioctria; species Dioctria rufipes. The sequence continues at coordinate 268,843,367 of OZ002741.1, read as the reverse complement.
ATTTGAGTTAAATGGCAGCGCAACCTCACAAAATATTACCGAAAAATTACATTCGTCCAATTTCCTAGATATAAGTGAGACTTTTGATGACATGTCATGAAATCCTTCAAGCCTGTTAAGTTGAGAAGATTATCCACCTAACTGAACTTGCACTCTATCGATAAAATACAATTATCTATTTTCGACTCCATGTACCTAACGTAATGTAGCGTCAGCTGAGGTTCCTTAATAAATGCTTTTCTAATCTATTCTCTTCTAAAAAATAAAAAAAAAAAAAAATAAACATTAACTTGAATCCCAAGCTGTCAGCTATCACCGTTAAAATATGGAATGACACGTTTGGAATTTACTAAAAACAGCGCTCTAGCGGTCGAAAGCTTTTGTCAATTCTCTCACGTTTTCCCTAATTCTCCAACGTCTAATTCTCAATCCATGTTCGTGAATTGGGAATGGAGTATTAGGGAATTTAATCGGAGAAAACGAATATTCTCATTTCCCAAATTCTCCGTGGTTACAGAATCCAGCCCCTGTCTCTATTTTCAACACATATTAATATTGCAAGCTTACTGCAAAGGTAACAAATACACCAAATTCGGGCCACTATGTAAACGCAATCAATTTTGGGCTAGGTTACCGTCCATGAAGATGAAAAATTCTATTTTTTGTTTTTTTTTACATAACTTTCAATCTTAAAGTGTTTAGAACATGTGGGTAAAAAGATATTTTCATATCTAAAGTATTTTAGAATTCGCTCGAAACGCGCTTCCTGGGGAGACTTTTCTCGCTACCGGCGAGCGTATACTAATAAAGCAATCTCTTAAACAGCTGCTCAATACACCCTTATTGACCAGTGTGTAAAAAACAACGTGCTTTCTCTTTGTCATGCTCAATTTCTTTAAATCGATACGAAATTTTTTCTTCCAAAATTTGGATTCATTTTTTATTTTATTTTTTCAAATTACGTCTGTTCTGATGGGTAATCTCTTTCTATTGAACAGCTGTGCAAGTGAATTCTCTTTAGGTATACGCTCGCAGCTCGCTACCTGCGGTACGCTTATAAATTTCGTAAAACTGGTAACCTTCAGATTCAGAACAATCAGTTCTTGGAGGAAGAAGAGCCTCTGTAAACCAACTTTTATTACCGAGTAAAACATAAAAACAAGTAAAAAAAGCTAGAATTGGTCTAAGACCAATTCTTATGATACCCTAGATGAATATCCGAATGTAATTTCGTATGGTCACTCATCTGCGAAGGTTTGCTTTTTGAAGTGGTTTTTCGCATATATTTCTAGAACGGTTCGTCGGACAGTGAAAATGATTATAACCAATTTCATACGATTTCTGAAGAACTTTTCAGTACAATAAAAACATCTGAGACTGATAATTTTCACAATATACGTCAAAATCCTAAATTTTTTTATGGTAAAACCAACATCACTTACTATTACTATGAAAACACCATGTACAAAATTTCAGCTTTCTACGTCGACGCCTTTTATGTGTTCAAATATATAGTGAAACACGAAATTTTTGTATGGCAACCCTACTAAGGAGTTGCGCAATTCGTTCCATTTTCGAACTCAAATTTGCATTTTGTTTTAAAAACTCTGCGTGAAAAATTTCAACTATGTATCTACGTCGACGCGTCGTCAGGCACTGTCCAAATATATAATAATAAAAAACGAAATTTTTGTATGGCAACCCTATGAAGGAGTTACCCGGTTTGTATCATTTTCGAACTTAAATTTACTTTTTTTTTAAGCCCAATTGCAAAATTTCAGCTCCCTAACTGTTAATATTATGCGTGGGTGTCTAACCCATTTTTCTCTACTGATGGCATTATTTCTGTGCGCTACAAATAGAATGACAAATTTAGTAAACCCTTTAAATTTCATTTAGGGTATAATAAATCGTCACTACCAAGGCAAGAACTGAACTTTTACTAATTACTACAATAATTTAGACTCTTGTCTTTTCTTGACCGGAAAAAGCTTAAGTTGTAACAAATATTCTTATCGTAACTTTCCCATGAGCTGCTTCAGGTAATGTCACGTTGGTCACGTTGTTTGAGGCATCTGTGGTATACATAACCCGCGCGGAATACTCTACAGATTCCACGGATGAGCCGATCCAAATGAATCTCTACGCAATTTTTCAAAAATTGATATAGAAATGGTGTTTTCGTCCGTAAAAAAAAAAAAGAAAAAAAAAAACAGGACGAAACAAATTGTGTTTTATTTTTTCCAAACGGCTAACGTTAATCAGAGGTTTGTATTGAAATCGAAAACCGATAAGGCCCCCCAAATTTCATCTACTTCAATAATTTTCAACCCTATTTGTTTTTCGGATGAACTGCCACAGCTATGGAACGCCCTGAGCAGACCAAAACACGCGGCGCACGTATGATGGAAGCTTGAGCCGCCATTTTGGAATTTACTCTCCATTGATAGAAGAATAAAATACCGAAAAAAAAAAAAAAAAACTGATTTATTTCAAAGACAAAAGAAAATCTAAAACAAAATTTTATTTTAAACACAATGATATTCTGGTTATAAAAACCGCTCATATCGATTTCGTAGTACAACTTTTGTATTTTCATCATTTACTGAAAATAATATTTTTTATAACAATTCAATTGTGTCATATTCTACTAATTCGTCCTAAGATGTTTTTTTTGTTTTTTTTTTCTTTTCAAAAGTATCTTCACATTCTTAAATTCATCCAATTTAATCTTAATTACCAAAGCATGCTCAGATAATTCTATTTATTTTTCCCATGCTGGAATCGAACTCTCAATTTTTAGAATCGGGCAAATAATTCTGTTGGCACAAGTCTTTTACACTTTTTCATCAAACACTTATGTAGCTGTTCCTAAATCTGACCTATGTGAATTATCTTCTATTATAAGTACATTTCCATTTTTTGACTTTTTAATTACATACATACATATATAGATCTTATTAGCTTTATTAAACTGAAAATGCCACTATCCATGAGCTTGAATTGCATCTTCAGATAAAGCCTTCTAGTCAAACATTTTGCTGTCATTCAGGCCAAAACAGTTAGCTGGCTTGAATTCGTAAAAATATTTTATGTACTATAATCCGCAGAACCGACGATACTTTAACGTTTCTTGAACTAGTTTTTTATTTGTTCAAATATAAGATCCGATGTCCAGAAACCGGAAAAACTATCTGCATCTCTTTTATCTAATATGATGCGAAACGCATAAGTGTTATCATTGTGATTTTATTTTGTGCTCCACATCCATTACAAATTATCTTCTACTTTACTTAATTTGTCAAGTTTGTCTGGCATAATTGACGAAATATGGCCGAGGACGATAATTTTCGTGCCAAGTGTAAAAGAAGAAAGAAAAACGTTTTCTTTAATGAGTTTGGCTCTTGATCACGGTACAGAGAATACAAGGTATTCTTTGTATGAGCTACGTTCCACCTTTAGTGGACGAACATACGTCATAGCACATGTGCCGACATTTAATAAGAATATCTTGTATTTTCTGTATCGTGCTCTTGACGACCCTTCAACACTTCCAAAGTTAAAGAAGCAAAATCACTGAATAAAAATATCAACGTTCAAAATTCTTTAACCAGAGGATTTCCACAAGCAAGATTGTGACGCTGCCGGATTTGTAACTTTTCCTGTTCGGCGTTTCAATAATAATTATGAATTTTAAATTTGGTGATTTCAATTCAAACTCCTAGGAACAAAAGTATTATTAATTGTTTTCTGTATAAATTCCCCAATCTTTCAAACGTCAATAGTGCACAAATCTCAAAATCAAATAGATTAAATAAAATTTTACTAATTTTCTATTTTCATCACACATCTATCATTCAAAATAAAAAAAAAATAATTCACATATAATAAATATATTTACGACACCATAACACGTACGTGGACTTCTGTTTTTCCTCAATTTTTGCAATTATCTTACAAGTGTTATGAAACTCATGAGACAATATTATGTGGTTCGTAGTAGTCTCGGAGGATGTACAAGGATTCAGGCCTAACAAAGTTTTATAAGCAGAGACTTATTTCCTAACTCATTCCTATTTTCGCAGTAATTCTTCGGTAAGTGAGTAATTTCCATTGGTGGGATACGAAAACACATATGTATATACCAGTAAATCGAATAAAGCTTTAATGGCCTCAATGAATCTAGATTTTTCTTTCTGGATGGCCATGTGGAATCTACCGCCAAATGGTTTTTGTCCCATGTAAAAGTCTCAATTCATGTGACTAAGTGTACTAAAAACATTTCTTTTAATAAAAGAGACTAAAATGAATGTAATCGGTTGTATTTACAAATTATCTTTTGTTGCATGTTCAATGTATGTATATATGTTTGTAGGGCCTTCACATTTTACGGTAAAATAAATCTGAGGATTTAAAGATTTGTTCTGCTCGGTTAATAGGTGTGAACCAAAGAAAAACTACACGAGTGTTTCTCCAGTCCATTATAGCTAACTTTTGTTCTGATATTGTTGAATTTGTTTTTCTTATCAATTTCTTTGTTAATTGTGAAAAATATATCTTTCTTTCAAGTTCGTCAACATAGTAAGTAAACGGTAAAATATAATTATTATTGTTGATCAAAATAAATAAATTTACATAGGTATATCTTCTCTATCGACTCAGTGACATACCTAAAGCTTTTTAGCCACCTGGGACGGTCTCCAATTTACCGCTCTTTCTAAGTAAATCAAAACTCATTATTAACAATTAGTGAAAATAAAAAAATTTATTTTTATCGTTTAAACAGATTGTGCACATAATAATAAAATGTAAGCGTGTTTATATAGTTATTGTTCTTGCTTTTTCATTAGAAAAGTCTTGAATGACATTGTCAAAATTTATATCATGTGATAGTTGTTTTTCTATGGAAACTATCGATAGATTCCCAATCTTATATCACTCCTTGTGGAACGAAAATAATTGTTTATTAATTTTAATTTGGAAAAGCTCCGTTCACAGCTAGCCACACTGATGGCTAATGTTAACTAAATTCTTAACAATATTACCATGTGTGGAACAGAGTTTTTCAACCTATATTTTTTGATAAATATTAGAAATTTAAGAGTATCTTGTCCGTTTTTTTTTTTCAATGCTTTGCTTGTTCGTCATTGTCAACAACTTTGGGTCCAATTTTGGTGGCATATCTCAATATTTCAGTAAAAACATGCTTTCACAAAAGTACGGGAACATTACATGAAAGTAAAATCTAAAAATTCCCCATCTCATTTATTTTCAAGGATCGTCATATTAGTCACCAAAATAACCTCCAAAATTAAACTGAATGAGTATATTTTGGTTACCCAGAAGACATCATTATAACATCAGACGGAAATAAAGTCTTCATATTAGCCACCAATTATTTATACAAAATGACCTTTAGTTGGCACATCGAAAGACAAAAACGCTTAATGAAAAAACTCACTTTTCCACCCTGGAATGATGAATATTTCCAATAGGACTTAAACTAAAAGGTAGGGAAATTCTTATGTTTTTATTATTCGGAAGAAATTATTAATTTTGTACGTTGTTCATCGAGAAAAGCATTCTTCAATGTTTTCGTTGAATTTTTGTTCACAAAAACATTGAAATAAAACGATGTATCCAAAATGCATAACTTCAAAAAAACTGAATATTATTTCGATTAAAAGCGCACAACTTCATAAGTAGTGCATAGTTCATTTTTGGAGATATGTACTTTTGACTAAAGACCATAGAATTGTTTCCCGTACTGCTGCTTGAACAAGACTAATGCAAGTCTTGAATGCCCAGCCTTCCACGAAGCTTCGAAAAATTGACAAGCAACGCCACTTTCAAATGCAGTCAAAAACTAACGAGAAATAGACAACGCGTGCCTATGCAATACACAAACTGACAACAAAATGACAGCAAAGCACTGTTATAACTAGGGTCTATAATTATCAGTCATCAAAAGACGAGAAATGGACAGCACGTGTCTATGCCATAGCAAAAATGACGACAAAAAGACGGCAAAAGTAAGATATCAAAAAGAGTTTAAAAACAATAGAAAAATTTCTAATATTAGGCTCTAGAGTGTAACCTAGGATTACGTCTGAAAGACGGAAAAACGCTGTTAAATCTAGGTTCTATTTTGAGTCATTAAATGACGTTCTTTCATATATTTCTGTATAATACATGTATTGTCGGTCATTTTGTGATCAAATTCCGATTACATTATTTAAACTTATACCAACTTGAACTCCTGAAAAACGTCATATATCGACTTAAAAAAGTGCCAGTCAAAACGAAGCCTATATTTGACGGAAACTAAACTCGATTGTCTTAAAATTTCAAATATTGACATAAAAAGGACGTCGCTGGAAAAAGGTCAATAATAAACGAAAATTTGATCAACATGGCTTAGTTTTGTAGACAACTTACGTCTAAATGACGTCGAAATGAGCAAGGAATTCATAATCTATTTTCAGTTAAAAAAAGACGTTCTATAGATCAGACAAGTCTTAAAATGTTTGCCACCCCCCCCCCCCCCTGTATTTGGTCGGGTATCTTTGTACGGGGACTACCATTATTTTGGTGAATTGGTATATAAAGATATAGCCCAAATTGTACGAAAAAGTATCGTCCCCCCGATCTTCTAGGTTAGAAGGCCTTTAGGATTAGGAAGCATTGAGCCATAGATAACAGGAAAACTGCAAAAAACGTTTTAATTTCTAATATATTTAACTCTTATAAGATCACTCTTGCGGTTGAATATAACATAAAGTAATGTATATAGGCTCCCCTGATTGGCTCCACACGTTTGGATTTAAAGGACAGGGTGAAATACCTAGGTATTATTCTAGACAAAAAGTTAAACTGGAAACCACACCTCGAAGACAGAGCAAACAAAGCTCTTAGAGTGTTCGCAATGTGCCGTAGAGCAGTAGGTGTGGTGGAAAGCAATGGACTTCGCCAACCATCGCAAGATGCTGGAGAAGATTCAAAGGCTGTGCCTTCTCATCGCAAGCGGCGCTTTTAAGTCAACTAGCACCCGGGCTCTGGAGGTTATCCTCAATATACACCCGGTGCAAATACATATCAAGCGGAGGGCGTCGACTACGGCGCTAAGGCTGCATCTTAACCTTGGCTGGCTTCATGGGGGAACAAGAGTCCCACATGAATCCATTTATGAGTTCGTGCAGTCTATCGCACCTGGCATTGACAGAGATAGCAACTACCTCCTCGAGACCATGCTGGAAAGCAATTTTGAATATAGAATTCCATCCAGGGCAGAATGGGAATCACATTCCGTGTTTAAACCATTGACAAACCCAATTATAATATATACTGATGGCTCTAAGTCCGATGAAGGCACCGGAGCGGGAGTTTTCTGTGAGGAGCCTGAAATTGAGTTCTCCATGTACCTTGAAAACCACTCCACGGTTTTCCAGGCAGAAGTCAAGGCTATCCTTGAAGCGGGAAGACACCTCCTTAACTCAGACACTGAGAATAAGGAGATAGCGATCTGCTCGGACAGCCAAGCAGCTGTCAAACCTTTGTCTAAACCCTTTATAACCTCGAAATTATTAATGGAGTGCAAAACCACCCTGAATTCCCTTTCTCGGAATAACAGGGTGATAGTGCAGTGGGTGCCGGGGTACAGCAACATCAGCGGGAATGAAAGGGCAGACGAACTTTCTCGTCTTGGTTAGAAGATCCCACGGGTAAGACAACAAAGAAACTGTGGGGTACACCAAACTTAAATCATACGAATAAACTCCTAAAACTCAACAAGCCAACCCTGAGAACTCTGGTGTCCATTCTCACTGGGCATTCCTCTCTCAGGGGCCACCTTCGCAGGATGAGACTTGTTGATGATCCTATATGCAGGGGTTGCGGAGAGGAGTCCGAAACAGTGACCCACTTTCTATATCACTGCCCGGCACTCTACGCTACAGAATTCTTGGTTCACATCTCTGGAAGAGTTGCATGATGCCGGCAAGGAGGGCTGGGAGCCAATACTGAAATTTATAAGAGCGTCCGGTTGGAACCTATGAGCGATCGCTCATGGGTCTGGAGGGTGAACAATGAGCCTTGTCTTGGCCTTCGTTCGGGGGACCTTGAAAAAAGTTCCAAACCTCTGCCTCAATCAATCAATCAATGTATATAGGTTAGGTTAGGTTATTAGAGTGGTGGCTATCGTAATAGCTTCTAGAATAGGTCACACTTAGACCTTCTATGGTCCGTGCATTGTGATGCCGCCTTATTGGGAACCTACCTGGAAATTTGTAAAATTTATGGGGTGCGTTGAAACTAACCAGAAGAGTTAATGAATCTTACGTACTCTTCCAACTCTCTTCGTCGTCTATACAGCTTCTGCAGAAATCGTTGTATAGAGCTTACATGCGCTCTCCAAGTTAAGCAGTGTACTGCGATAACTGCAATCATATTGCGCACATAATTCCGGTTCCTCCTCAGCAGAGATTCAGTCTTCCCAAGTCATATTTAAAGCTAAAGCCGTTTTGAAATCGCGCATGTGGTTAGTTCTTCCCATCTGCGATTTGCCAGCTTACAATCTTGTACATCTAGAAGCCTCTTCACTGATTCTAGGGGCTGACCTATGGATTCTTCCGCTAGACATATATTGTAGCGTTTAAAACATATTATGAAATATAGAGCTAAGTAAAGGGGGAAACAGATGACATATTTACTAATGTTCCAGAAAAATGAGGAACAATTCATTAATTTTTCAGTAATCACAGGAAAAGTTGGACTAGATTTTTCTACTATATGGGAGCTACGACCTAGTTGTAACATTTCTCAAACTTCTTCTTTTATTCTTTTCTTTTATATTTTCCCTGTATATCGCTCCTCCGCTTATATATATTGACAGATTTTTACTTTTTTTTAATTCTTTGTTCATGTTATTTTTGTAGAGCGTTTTTTCCGGAGTGTCTGTTAAAATAGTCTTTCTTGTGCGTCGGCCGCGTGCAGTTGACTTACAAGGTGGAGCCTTTGGAAGACGCCTCAATTTCGAAAGAGAAAAATCTGTGGATCTATTCGCTATATAAGCCTCAAGGCTCGAGAGTTGATTGTCAACTGAGGAAAGTCTTTCGGGATGCTGATATTCAATTTAGATACAACAGACTGCAATAGTTCTGGGTTTTCAAGATTCAATGATAGATCAGGGACCGGATCGGCTCGGAAATATTCAGGTCCGTTCTGAAGCGGAAAAGTTAGGAAAAATTGGCGTTCAGCTCCGGAGCGATTTGCTGGAGCTAGTTTTTCTAACTGCTCCGCTCCCGAACGGAACACAGGTGGAGCAATAAGCTGCTCCACTCCGGCATTCTGAGTGTATCTGAAATCATATAATTGTTCGATATGTTTGATCCCGAACCAATGATCTACCCATGTCTGAGCCCAATCATACTAACCTTAAGGGAAAACGCAGAAAGGGATTTAAATTGAAATTTTAATTTCCTATTTTTAGGAGTGTTGCCCCATAAACTGGCGAGATTGTGTTTCTAGACACCCTGAAGGTCTTCCGCAATTTATTCGACTGGACTATACTAAGCAACTTTATATGAGATATTCTCGCCTTGTCGTCAATAAGCTTGAAGTTTCTTTTTGGTCATGTTATAAAAGTACTAGTGTTGCACGACCTACTCCTGTCAAGATATGGGAATTGTATTTCATTTTTAGTCTGACGTTGGACTTGAAGAGGAGGTGGCAACATACAAAATAATACAAACAGGTGTAGTGCGTGCATAAATTTTCACTTAAAACTCATTGCATATAAACTCTGTAAATTACAAAACATACTAGAGCTATACATACATATTCGAGCATAAAAGAAGTAAATAAAATTCTGGTTCAAACCCAACAAAATTAAAAATAATTCCATGCAAAAGTGTATTTGCTCAAAATACACATTTTGATATGTTTAGAACATAACTTTTTTTCTGAGTTAATATGGTAACACTGTAGATAATAGCGAGATTACTCACTCTGTGGCTAAGCAATAATAAATTGTTGTAAATCCCTATAGCCCAAAAAACAGAAGTTTTAAAATGTCGAAATGGTCCTTCAGAGTTTGTTAGCTAATATAATTTTGAACTTCAATGCAAAATTTCAGTAAAATTCATTAATGTTTAGAGGTCGCTCAAATAGAAAATATTAACTTTTGGCTGCTTTGGACTTTCAGGAAAATTGTTTCAACATTTTCTGTCATTACTTTTTAGTTTGACAATATTTTTTCTTGATTCCTCTTTTAAATTGAACAGAACCTAGTTATGAACTTATTGCAGTGAAAGTCGTTTTAGAAAATTAAGTTATTCTAGTTTTTATGATTTTTTTCCAAACGGAAATTCAGTCTAGGAACTCCAATTTTTTGACTTCGCGTAAATTTTTTTTGTAAGGAAAAGTGGAACGCTGATATACTTTTCTACTATATAATCTAATCTACAATCTATTATCTTTCTAGCGACTATAACTTAAGGGGTCATGTACTGTATCAAATGTTCTCAAAATACGATTTTCGAAGGTGAAGCACTTTTGAAACTTACAAAAATATCCCGGTCCATAAAAGTAAGACTTTGTCACTGTAGCAAAATGATTTATACAAAAAAAAAAAAGTTACAATTGGTCTATCAAGAATTTTATACCCTAGACGAGCTTAAAGGTTAAATAAAGTGAAAACCAAAGGTTATGTATGGCAACACCAAGAACGGTTTGCCCGATTTAGTTCATTTTTAAAATTTTATTTACTATTTTTATGAAAACGCTGTCTACAAAATTTCAGCTTTCTAGGTTAACGCGTTCTCACTCAGGCAGTGTGCAAATAAATACTGAAAAACCAAAGTTTTGTATGGCAACACTAAAAAGGAGTTTCACGCTTTAGTTCATTTTTGTAATTTTATTTACTATTGATATGAAAACAGTATGTATTAAATTTCAGCTCTTTACGTCAACGTGTTCTCGGACAGTGGACAAATATATTGTGAAAAATTTTCGTATGGTAACGCTACGACAGAGTTGCCCGATTTGTCTCATTTTCGAACTTAAATTTATATAGCCTGTTGGCAAAATTTTAGCTCTCTAAGTCGTTCTTGAGTTATCGTGCGGACGGACGGGTAGACAGACATGCAAAAATCAAAATAACTTTTAATATGCGTGGGCGTGCAATCCAATAATTGCAAAAGAAAATGTCATTGGTACAAACTCGTTACTTCTATGGGTCGGCACATCTTTGTAATTTGACAAAATGCTTAATCTTTGAAAATCGTATCTTGAGAACATTTGATACACTATATAACCCCTTAAAGTTATAGTCGGTAGAAAACTGATTTAATTGTGGATTATGTTATGGTAGAAAATGTATACCCGCATGACACTTTTCCTTACAAAAAAATTGACGCGAAGTCAAAAAAATATGATTTCCCGGACCGATTTTCCGTTTTGAAAAAATTAATAAAAAATAGAAGATTTTCACTGCAATAAGTTCATAACTAAGTTCACTTAAATTTAAAAGAGGAATAAAGAAAAAAATATTGTCAAATTAAAAAGTTATATCAGAAAATGTTTAAACAGTTTTCCTGAATGTCCAAAGCAGCCAAAAATTACTATTTTAGATTTGAGCGACCTGTAAATAATAATGAATTTTAAGAGCTTATAGTCAGTATAGTTTCATTCGAGTCTCCCACGACATATAATAGCTAACATTAATGTATTACACCATAGTGCACTTCATAAATCATCAAATGCATAATGACACATAAGATGAATCGAAAAAAGTAAACAATGCTTGGTTCAGGCACTTCTATAAAGTATTAATCCTCAATATAAATAAAATCATCATAATTGATGAACAAGCAAACATGATTTGGAAATATTATGATTTGTTATTGATTGGAAATTCCTTATGTAAGTTAATTTGTAAGTTATAATCCCCACTAACTTTCTCTGATATTCTTATAGATTCTAATCTAAATTTTGTATAAATAAGCGAACTGCAGATCTTTAATCTACTTGATATTCTTCTTTCAATCCCTGCTCTAACTTCTGCATCCATTGGTGCAATTTTCTCTTACATTGGCGCGCTTTCGTGCCCAGAATTATAAAAGCAACAATGGTCAAGATAGAATAATTATCAACATTACAAAAGATTAATGAAAATAATTCTAAAACCTATCTTCTCTTGTCATATTTCACATTCTATATATAAGTTAATGCTGAAGCATCAAGTATCAAGCGAATTACATACAACCAATCTGAAAATGTCTTTTTAACTTGAAATTATTTTGAACTCGTTCATAAAGTGAAAGTTTTATTGCTTTTTCATTGCCGCATAAACCAGAAATTTATAAGGAAATTACATATGGAAAAGGAAATAAAGTTTATTCCCAATAAAAAAAAAAAAAAAAAGTAAAAAGTAAAATTACTTCCATGCTTATAGGTACGTTAAAAATGTCACACCTTAAAAGCCTCGTTTCTTACCTGTTCCCTCCTCCTTGATTTATGTATAGAGCTGTTGGCGGAAATGATGAATGTGACAGGAATTTTTCAAGGATCAGTTCGACTGTAAAATTCGATTGTTAAATTTCAAACAGTAAAATTATCATATTCAACGTCGTCGCCGTCGAGTCGCTGTGATGGTGTCAGAATTTTGTATACAAAATCTTTTTATGAATAATTGAAAATGTTCTAGCAACATACTATGTATGTATGTATGTATGTCTATATTTGATCCAAAAAAGAAAAAAAAATGAAGGGGTGATATTTACTACTTTACTCAAAATGTAAATATTTACATAAAGTCCAATTCTGGGCCTTTTGCAACATCCGGGGCGGAAACCCCGATGGCTAAGCAAAAAATTATTTTCAGTTCAGGAAACTTGGATCATCTCATTTTGCGGAATTGCGATTTTACGGTCGGTGAGCTTTTTAAATATTTTGATTGCGGTGCAATTTTCTCTCGGTCGCGTAACAGGAGAGATATGATTTCCTGGAAATTTGTGTGGTTGTTCAGATTTAATAAAACTGGAAATTTTTTAAAAGAATCACAGATAAAATTTTCAATAGACGCTTTTTATCGCATCGTAAAGTTTAATTTTTGTATAAAAGCGGATTTTTATTATTACATAATAATACATAACATGTATTACAATCTAAAATTAAAACTGTGTACACATACACACCTATGTATGTGTAAATTAAACCGCAAGTAGGATAGTTACTTTTTTTTTTTTTTCAAATCTCGAGGAGCGTCAAAGTAAAGAGTGCAAATATATCTTGAGATTCCCAAGGGTACGTCCACAACGTGGTGAGACATTGTGAAGATACATCTCGAGATGTAGTGTTTGTTCAGTTTTTTGGTAAATCGCGAAGTGAGAGGATAAATTATGTCATCAGATTCTGAAGAAGAAATTTTGTGTTTGTTACCTAATGTAACTACATTGCATTTTCCACATTACTGTACTTTTCGCTGTTTTACTTGGCACTGGATAAATACGAGACGTCTGCAATTTGGCGAATTTCATCATCTATATAAAGATTTACGGACTGATCCTGATAGATTCTTCCAGTATATGAGAATGAGTAAAGAGCCCTTCAATTATATTAAAGAAAAAACCTATAAGAATATGTCAGCTATCAAAATTAGCGCGTTGCAACTCGCGAAAAAATGAAAAATTTCATTCTCGAACGAGATACCTTGAGATGTCTCGCCAAATCGCTCGTTGCCACAGCGTTGCTATGAACACGCTGATAGTACAGCGTACAATCATTTTATTTCTTCACCTCTTGATATAGCCTCGCCTCGTTGTGCACGTACACAGCAAAAAATTATTCCCTAAAGTGAGTAGCAACAATTTGTGCCACAAAGGTAAGGTATATGTCGATAAGATTAGGGAAAGCTCCACCTTGGAAATCGTAGATTAGGTTTTTATCCCTAAAATGTAGGTAGGTTTTTCTCCCTCAAGTGTAGGGAATTTTTGTTTTTTCTCCCTAAAATGTAGGGAATTTAAATTTTTTTTTTTATTTTTTCCCTAAAATGTAGGGAATTTTAATTTTTGTTTGTTTTTTTTTCCCTAAAATGTAGGGAATAGGTGATGGCACCACACTCCACCATAGGTTATAGAACACCACCCCGTTTAAAAAACATAAGAATGAGCTGAATAGCAGTGTTGCCACAAGAGGTAGGAATAAAAGTAGCAAACTCAACGGAAAAAGTAGCAAAAACTAGCAATATTAAAGAAAATACAATATAAGTCAATAATTCTCTTTACATTACCTGGCCTAAAATAAAAGCATTCATTGCAACATTTATTTAAAATAAAATAAGTTGAATTATAGTATTTATATCGAACATCTTCGAAATCATCTTGTATTTCGTCGGTCGTAGACGTAGATGGCTCAGTTTGGTTTTCAGATTCCCTGGCTATGCGTAGTTTTGTCACATATCTACAACACATTTATGAAGACAAAAAAAAAAAATACGTTATTCAGCTTATATGCTTATCCATGCTCCACAATATTTAAATATTTGTCCTCGAGCCGAGAGTAAAAAACGTACACCGGCAAAATGCTTTGACACTTGACTTAAATCTTTATATCTTCTTCTTGTCTAAATTGTATAAGCAAAAGCAAATACAGTAAGAAATGTGGTGGGTGGTGGTGGCATCAACTTGTCGAATACCATTCACAATCACAAATTCACAGTCTAAGCTAGGGCGTACACGCTTCAAGTTCGGGTGAGAGGCATTCGGCACAAGACCAGCAAAATCTTTCCGCATCGAGATGAAGTGTGTACGCTGGCCCTAAAGAAAATTGTTAAGTCAAATTCTTTAGATCACTGAAAACATGAACTTCATCGAAAATTTAATTCGAACTTCCTCTACTTTGAGTATTTAATAAATTCCATTGTCTGTATTTATGTAAAAGTAGCATTTTAGACAGAATAATAGAATAAAAGTATCAAAGTAGCATTTTCGGAATGACATAAAAAAAAGTATCATTTTTGCTACAATTGTAGCAAAGTGGCATCCCTGCTGAATAGCTCATTTCTTATGGCCCATACTACTAAGTATCTAGTACGGAAGTTATGCTGTTGCGCTGGGCACACTCAAACAAGATATTGAAAAACAATATATGACTTGTTTTCGAAAACAATGTGTGAATTATATAAACGAAAATATATTTCCGTAAAAAATGTAGCATAATACCTAATTTATTGAATGTTTTCATCCTTATATCCAAGAGAGCTTAACATTTCGGGAATTTTACTTACTTTATAGGTTTTCTGGTTCCAAATATATAAATTCGTTGAATGTTCCATTTATTTGGGAAAATTAAGCTGATTTTCCCTTTATATCAGAGAAAATTACATTTACTTTTAAGGCAGTGCTGTCGTTTGTACTACGATCGGAGTATTTGTATTCCGACAACTAATAGCGTACTGCGGTACTACTCATTTTATAGAAGTACTCCGTCTTTGGTAGTAAGGAGACTATTTAATTTTTTTGAACTCCTGTATTTGTTAGCAAACCTAGTTTATTCAAAAGTTTTTATTCACTTAGGATTGAGTAACTATGCATGGTACATATAGTACAAGTTGAACTTGAAATGATGGTGTGGTAGTGGTAGTACGTTGTAATATACCAAGTTCAATCATATCAGAACAATTATCTTATTGAGAAGAAGGAGAGAATAAAGTAATTTCAAATGTGAAATGTCATTCGTTTCGCTGGCTTGGCTTGTGTAATATTTTGCTATTGTATTGGCTGTCGCGACGTAGTTGTTCAAATGTAAACGCTCTCTCGAAGAACATAGAATTATGGAATTTAATTTAAAACTTTAATTTTAATCGCTCCTTTTCTTTCTCACAAAATTTAAGTTTGCCTTAAGATTGAGTTCAAATCC
Organism: Dioctria rufipes; assembly: GCA_963924295.1. Classification (NCBI taxonomy): domain Eukaryota; kingdom Metazoa; phylum Arthropoda; class Insecta; order Diptera; family Asilidae; genus Dioctria; species Dioctria rufipes. The sequence continues at coordinate 268,827,452 of OZ002741.1, read as the reverse complement.
AAGTCCGCTGAACATTTTTTATGGAAATGGAGGAATTAATTCATAAAAAACTATTTCAAGAGCAAGAGCTACAAGAAATAACCAAACAATGCCGTAATTTGTATATTATCTAATAGAAATATTAGATCGTATAAATTTTAAGGACCCAGTACTAAAAGCAATTATAGAAATGTTCAAATTTCTTTAACTCCAAGCTTAATACCTTTAATCACACTTTTCCCAAATCTTTTGATCAAAATCATATCTATGCGTTAGATGGAAAATAGCGTCTTGTGTAAATACAGACATTTTTACCAAAGTTACTGTTATTTGAAGAATACTGGAACCCAATTTTTAATTTAAAAATACTCTAGGTGAAAAAATATTTCCCAATTTAGTAAAACTTGTTAGTTGCCTTATGTGCCTTCCACATGCTCCACAAGTGCGGAAAGAAGTTTTTCGCCCGTCAATCTTATTAAAACTAAAACCAAAAACTCTCCTGACGTATAAACTGTAAATAATGGTTGTAGCAAAAAAATAAAATAAATAATGATTTTATAAGAAAAAACAAGCACAAAACCTAGAATTGGTCTTAGAACAATTCTTACGATACTTTAGTTTAGATGAATGCCTGTGTAATTTCGTACGGTATGCAAGTTTGATTGTTGAAGTGTTTTTTCACATCTATTTCTAGAATGGTTCGTCGGATAGTAAAAATGATTATGTGTATCCAATTTTAAAGGATTTTATATTCTGAAGAGCTTTTCAGCACGATAAAAATGTTTTCACAATATATGTAAAAAACTACAATGTTCGTATGAGAAGATCAAGAAAGGGTTCCCCGATTTAGCCTATCTATAATGTTGTATTTACTATTTTTATGAAAACGCTGTGTACAAAATATCAGCTCTCTCCGCTAACGCGTTCTCGGACAGTGTCCAAATATATAGTGAAAAACGAAATTTTTGTATAGCAAACCTACGAAGTAGTTACCCGATTTGCCCAATTTGGAATTTAAATCTTTTTTTTTAAATAGGCCATTTGGAAAATAAAAAACTCGAAAGCGCAGTTTCCATGAGAATAGACCGGCAGACAGACAGACGGACAGAAGAAAATGCAAAAACCAAAATAATTTTTAATATTATGAGCGCGTAGTATCTGACCCATTTTGCTCTACCAGAATTAGTTCTGTGCGTTACAAAAGAATGACCAACTTAGTATGCCCTCTGGTAAGTATTTCATATTCTAGGGTTGAAAAACGTGCCACAACATTGATAACGGGATGTCCGTAATAATAGTAAATAAGTAGCGGGCAGCATGCAAAAATAGTAATGCCAACCAAGATTTTTTTATTGTACAAACTTTGTCATTTATGTACTTGAAGAAATCTAGAATGTCTCAAATGAGAACATTGGGGCGAATTAAATTCGACGCAGACGCTCGTTGTGCTGTTTGTAAAAAAACATATACATATCTACAACGTTTCAACTATACATTAATTGAGGTCTATATGCTGTTCTCCGTTGAAGAGCTCTATTCTCCATGTCCAAAAGAATGTCTTCATCAGATCGTGACCAAATTTTTAATTTGAATTTGTTTAGAAATATCGGAAATATGAGGTAACATGCATAAAAAAAAATCAGACGAACGGATAGCCTCCTCTTCTCGAAGTCGGTTAAAAAAGGAGATCAATGATTGTAATAACTTTTACTGGATTCTTGAATATCTCATAAAAAAAAGGAACTCGAGAAATTAAAATATTCTTCAGCTATGAATCATTAAATACGTTCGACGAAATAGGCAAGAAAAGTCCGTATTTCACCACTAACATTTTTTTTTTAGAGTTTTATCATTTTCAGTTTAATATGTATTGTTTTGTTTTTGTTATTTTCTATCATAGTTTTTTTATGCGAGTGTTTTTGTTTATTTTCCGAAAAAAGACACAAAGATATTTCTTTACGTGGTACTTTGAGGGCTACATAGCTTCGCCACTGATAATAAAACAAATAAATTTTAATAAAATTTTAATTTGAAAATTATTTACATTAAGAAAAATTATAAAATTTTCATTTAATATGATCGGTTTTAATTAGTCGTGTACTCCGTATTTTCCAAAAGTACTCCGCTTTGGCGGCAAACGATACTACTCTTGAACATTTCCAAACGATAGCACTGTTTTAGGGAAAAACGTGTCTTAAATTTAGGGAATAGTCCTATTATTTTTTACAGTGTACCCTAAGAAAAGCAGGATGAATCTAGGACGGTTTGAAAAAGTTATCTCATCAGGCCAAAGGGCATCAATCTCAGATCTAAGAGAAGCAGGCTAGTTACTTCTAGCGACATCCCTCTTACATACCTAACCTAACCTAAAAGGAAACGCATATAATTTCGTAAGATTTACAATATTCAATTTTGGTTTTAGTAAGCATATTTTTCTTTTTTGGATTTTCGCATTTTTATTTGCCAGAATTTGTTTGATTATCTCCTGCAATTCTCTAATAAAGGAAATACGGGGAGTTTCTATGAACATACAGGACCTTATTAATAATTTTGAACAATTAGAAGTGCTAGCCGAAAACGAAGCGTTTGAAATCATTATCTTTGCTGAAACACATCTAAATAAAGTTATAGGCGATATGAACTGGAAATATATGGATATGACATTCTAAGAGGTGATAGTATTTCAAAACGTACCGGAGGTGTGGCAATCTATTTCAAAAAGAGATGGAATGGTGGAAGTTTTGAAGAAAGTAGAAATAAACAAAAATATGTGGTGGCGATAAACGATTGCAAAAGTAACGTTTGTTGTGCTATATAAATATGTAACCACAAGCCAGTAAGAGAGTAGAGATATAACCTTGCTACATTAATGGAAGAGTTGGATGAAATGCAAGAAGATTTTATGTTGATTGGTGTTGGCTTCAATATAAATTGGCTTGAAAATGAAACATAGAGAGAAGAACTGAAATAGACATTTCAAGACTATGCATGCAAACAGTGGATGGATCAACCAACTAGAATTACTCAGAATACGCGAACATTAATTGATTATGTAGTTTCGACCACAGTAACCAAGTCTATGGGCGTTCATCAGATATTCTTAGGAAATTTTCTTGTCCGAATAATGAGATCCATGGAATATTCCTAAGAATGTCAAAAGAATTTTATGGAATGTCACTGGGCAAAGGCAAAAGTTACACTGCCCCAATGAAGTATGCCGTTATTATTCTACAGAATTTCTTCAGAAATCATAAGAACAATTTCTTTGGAAATTTAGCGGATATCTTCCATGGATACTCTCCGGAAATAGTGCAGATTCATTCTGAAGAATATCCATAGCATGTCCAGATTTTGAAAAAGTTGATAAAATAAAATGGACAACAATTTTGTCCGGTAGGTAGTTGTTCGCTGTTTTTCCAAGAAAGGAAAGACTCCCACTATTGCTGATATTCTCCGAAACCGAAAGGTTTCAACGGATATTTTCGAATACTTAGATCTAGACGATTTTACTATTCTTGCCTTTTGACTCAGTACATCATAATTAGCTCCTTTACAAAATTTTGAATTACTTAAATTTTTCATCTTCAGCCATTAAGCTGATCAGAGGTTTTCTTACCTGTAGCCAACGAGCAGTAAAAGTTCAAGACTCTATATCGAACTTTCGAGACTCCACTTGTGGAGTACCCGAAGGATAAATCCTAGGTCCTCTCCTATTTCGTCTCTATATCAATGATTTGCTTAAGGTAATTAAGAACATCAATATTCATCTATATGCTGATGATGGGCAGATTTACTTGAGCAGACCATTCGAGTTGCAAGAAGATTGTGTACCTCGTGTAAATGAAGACTTAACAAGAATTTATGACTGGTCGATAGCTAATAAACTACTACTGAATCCTAGCAAGTCTGTGTGTATGCCGCTCTATAGAAACAACCTTGAGGCGTCAGAGCTACCACGGGTTATTTTAAACAACTTTGTCTTGCCCTTCTCTAGCTCTGTAAAAAATTTAGGTGTACATAGTCCTGTACACACAATTTACATGCTGCAGTCATGTTACCAATATGTGAGGCAAGGTATATGGCTTCTTAAGGCAGTTGAGACTCAGTGGAAATATATTATCAACAGATTTGCGACTGAAACTGGTACGTAGTATTTCCCAAGTTAGACTTATCCTGCCGACTGTACTAGATATATGTATTTATAATATAACACGCAGCGCCCATATCTCAATGCAAGTTAATTCAGCCCTTAGACACTCTCTTGAGACCCATCTTGCTCATTCTGACTTGTATTTTCTTTATAAACTAATTCATAAAATGAGACCACAATATCTTTACAACAAGCTGCAATTCTTACGCTCTCACTACACGTAAGTGGAATAGTTTGCCCTCTAATATTCGTATTAGGAACTCTGGCGGAGATTATCTTGAATTTTTAAGCTTTCTGAAGCTTTATTAGGTACATTTCATGGCTGTTCTTAATCTTTATTTAGTCCATTTCCTTCTTTGTCTTTTTCAAGAATCTACTTGATTTTTTTCTCCAATTTTTTCAATTTAGTACATTTAATTTAATTTGCTCAATATACTAATTTTGCCTTGTTTTTTTAATTAAAAGAAAATTTTTGTATCACGAGCCTAACCCGTAGATCTGTATTAGGTTTATAATCTTTATACAGTTGACCAAAATAAAGTATTATTGTATTGTATAGAGATTTCTTTGGACAACGTGAAGATCTTAATTTATATTTTTTCTGCAGTATGTCCGAACTTTCTACATAAGTTTTCATATACGGAATTCTTGTGAAAAGAAATTGACAAATGAAAGAACAGTTTTAAATATTGTCCGAAATTTTCCACTGCTTTTCCATTTCTTATCTCATAGAATATTTCTGTGGAAATACGCTATATTTTCCTAGGAAGGGCCAAATAGGACAAGTAAAACTTCAGATATAGTAAATTCATCGTTCAGTGTCGGAGTTTTTTGGATAAATATTGGATAGTATAGTTTGGAAAATGTGAGGACATCGGAACTGTGGTTACTAGGGTAATGATGAGCTTCGTAAAATGAAACATTACAAAATGAAAACATATAGGAAAGCAACTCTGTTGGAAGAAGAGAGTCTTTGGGAGCGGTAAAAGCAAATTCGTAATATAGGTATACAATATTAAATTAAAAAGAAACATCAAATAGAAAATCGTGAGCACCGATGACCCAAAATCAATAAGGAAAAATCACTAGTATTTAAGCAAGATAAAACAGAAATAAAGGAAGTTAGATTCAGGAATGAGATATTTTAAAATAAAATAAAAATAGTGGAGGAGTTCAATAACCTTTTTATCAGCATATAGAACATTTCACAGAACGGAATCACACCCCCACATATAGATGTCTGTTTCATGACTTGGGACGTATTCTGGAGAATTTTTCTACAATAAAATAAGATTTTATTAGAATATCAGTCGGGACTTAGATCTGGCCATTCATGCGAATCTACTTTAACTGGGTTGATAATGGAAAGAAATTGATAAGGGAGACATGTTCAGGCATTTTAAAGATTTTTTGTTTTGATAAATGTTTTATTAGTTTATGTTCAGTATAAATATCCTTAAAAGGATCAGCAAAGAAATCTAATATTTTAGCTATTTCACACTTTTTATTTTCGTTAACTTCTAATAGTATTTGATCTTTAATAGCACTAAAAATACCGCAAAACATGTCAGTAAAATCAGTGAAGACTTCTTCAATTAGTTGGTTGGTTATTTTACTATTACTATGAAGCTTCGTTAGAAAAATCGTAACTGCTTTATTTATTTGGACTTGTATTTTTTCTATTGATTGAAAGCCTTCTGAAGAAATTAAATTATTATCTCATTTATTGCTATTATGCTCATCACTATTAAAACATGTTTCTTGAACGAACTAATCATTTTCACTGGTGTCCATTTTAACATTAGTTTCTTCAAATGTAGTATGTGCATATAAAAGATGTTTCTTCAATGATTTGAAATTCTAAAAAGTTTGTGGGCTATTATTTTGGGCACAGATAAATTCGCTATATGGTTTCAACATGTGAAAATTCTTAAAATGTACAAAAAGGATATTTACATTCGAAAAATATTTAAAGCATTTATAACATTTATACATTTTGCAGTTTTTTACAGTTTTACTTATTTAAGCGGCAAAGTAAACTTGATACACTTGGAGAAATATTTTCCATATCAATGTGAAAAAAATAAATTTGAATAAATTGCCAAACTAATTTGCATTTTTCTTGAAATTTCAGATTAAATACGTGGAGAAAATTATTGAATTTGTAACGTATTCCATCATAAACAGTAAAGAATTCATTAATATTGTCAGAGGTATTTACAAAAAAAAAATCGTAGGTTGAAAGGTAATACCATAATCAGCGTAATTATCCTTTTTAGAATCGATTTTTGTTTGGTAATCGTTAACTGATTTCAGCTCCACTGCAAAGGCATTTTGGCTATCTGAAATGCTAAATTTCCATATTTTTTTTTTTGTAGATTTTCTCTTTGCTCTGTCGAAAGGTGGCAGTATTGCGTGTAGTAGATTTATGATACTTAAGTCTTTGCAATCTACATAGAATAATAACAGTAACAATACAAATTACCATAAATAAAAAAATTACTTTTATCCGTTATATCATCTAATTTATCAAGAATTAGTAAAGATTTTTTGTCCTTAACTTGTTCCCGAAATACGTGGACAATACTCCTTACAAAACTTAGGCCACTTCTCTAACAAATTGCAGTCTTTATCAAGATATACAAATTTGAAATCAATCTGTGAAAAGTCCAGAATTATAATTTGACAGAATTAAAATTTAGGATATTCTTCCAAGTCTAGCTCCATTAGAATGCATGTATGCGGGCCAATAATTCAAAATATAAGATATGTTCCGTTCCTTGCTAAAAACGCTGTTTTTTCGAATATGTGTAGTTCCTTACCACTTTGTCTCCACAACAGACAAAGGCCCATATCTGATCTACGTCAAAATATTCTTCTACACAATCTTAAAGGGAATGATAAAATATTTCAGTAAAATTCTGCAAACAAAAAATAAATATAAAAATGTCTTACTTTCTGATAAATCTTCATTGGCTTCAATGTTTTTTTTTTTCTTTTTTTTTTCTGTTGGAAAAAGTCAACTTTTCCTTAGTTTGGATACGCAGTTTTTGTAAGTGGAATATAGCCGTCCAGAAGGGTATTTTCCTGTTTTGCCATAATATGTTTCCTAAAATTGTATTTCTATTATTTAAAATTCAAAAGGAAGTAATGTTAGTAGAGTTAAGTTACCTTACGTTCTTTATTGAATTTTGTGCATATTTGACTATGTCCTTAATTAATATCTCTCACACCGTTCTCCGTCGATTGTAAAATAAGTTTTCCAGAATGTTCTAAGTAGTAGGCAAGATCCTTAAAATAAAAATAATTAAATAGAGAAATTAATATATGTAATATACATACAAAATCTTTTAACCTTGGCGGTAATTCAGTGCAGAGCGATGAAGTTGTAGGTGAAGACACTGAGGTTATTGTAGAAGAAGCGGAAGATTGGGATGTTGATACACAATTATAAATTTTTTGCAACCAAGCTTCCACGGGATTGCTTCCATATTCCAAACTTTTAGTATATCAGTTTGATTTACATTAATTAATGGAAATTAAGACAATTTTATTAAATTTACATTAGCAACTCGCCACTTGCATAATTTTTCTCGGAATTGTATTAAATTTCCCAACTCGTTCTGTGCGAAAATTCTATCTAGATCTTTTTCTGTTATCAAATGAAATAAATTGCAATCTATCCCTTTCTCTATAAAATATTTAAATAAGTATATATAATTTATTATGTGTGAAAAATATATGTAGAGAAATATAGCGATGTTCTTGCGAAAAATTAATTTAATATCATCAGCAAAAAAAAAATTACTTATAAAAATTTTAACCTTTCAATTTGCTGTAAAGGCACGTTAAATTCCATTCTTCTAAAATCGCTCTGTATCAGATGGTCATTAAGGGTTCCCAAATTAATGAAACTTGCGACGAAACTGTGATCTTCCATTTTATAACGGGGTAAAGTAGGGTGAAGTAGTGGCAGCAACGGTGCACAAATGTGCTCACTTGTTTTTAAAAAATCAGTCTATACTGATCGCTACTAGTATAATATATATAATAATTTATTCACTTACCTCACAGTAGCATTGCACTCCACACACAAAACACGCATAATATATGTTCAGCCACACTTGAAAATAAAAAACAAGATATAAGATCCGTATGCATAAAGGTCAACGATACTAATCATATACCTGGACCTGGTCAACGATACTAATCATATACCTGGACCACGCAAAAGGCTGAAATAAAGAAAAAACAGACGAGCCTGTAGATATTTTAATAAAAAAAATGAATAAAAACAAACAACATTGAACTTTGAACTACCTAAACATCACCTTTATACTTTATGCTACCTAATTTCTACATTTAATCGCCTTCCCGTGAGCTGCTCAGGTAAAAATCGCAAGCAAGATCACCTGTTGACAGCCACCGCGAAGTGGGTGATTAATTACAGAAATCGGTAAATTATAGCAATTTGTCCCAATTTCACACACAAAAAGCACGTCAAAGGTGTCAGTGGACATGTTAAATTGCTATTAGTTGCAATTTAGCCATGAAATTCAATGTAAATAAAGAAATACATGTCCACTTGACATAACCACAATTTTTGACCTTTGCGATAATTTTCTACTAATTAAGCAGTTTATCACAGGAAAAAACATAAACTCACAAGAACACAATACACCAATCACATTTAACACATACTCATCTGGAATTTACACCTGAAACATACGAAAATCGCGACGTAAACAACCCGCGTAAACGAATACACTAAAACCGCGAGTTGACATTTCTCCAATTTCTGTCAACATATGACACACGAAATTGGGGTGTTTTTTCCCGAGGAATACACTGGGGGTAATAAAAACTAGTAAAAACACCCCCAGTAAAAGATATTAGATAAATAATAATTTATCATATATCCCATTGGAGAAAAAGAGAAAAACGGAAGGAAAGAGATCGGTAGCATTTCAAGCTCCATACTCCGAAAGAGCCATAAATACCACCAGAATCAGTTTGCTCAAGCAATATTAATGAATGAATTTGCACACTATTTTCAGCAGGAAGAAATTAACTAAATTTACAAAACGATGTAAGGGAGAATGCTTCAGGTAAATTCCATCATAAATTTACAATGATCATTCTCTGAGGTAATGAAATTTACATTTTTGTCACAAATTAACACTGTGGAACATAAAATCAATATGGCGGAACTGCCTATAAAAGAGTGCTGCTCCTAAGCATCAATCTCTTTTTCGTTCGACAAGCATACAATCAACAAGTAGTAGTGAGCAATAGTGGAAATTTCTTTGAAGTGCAAACGAATCTTACAATTCTGAGTGGTGTTATTCAAAAATTATTCTTTGGTATAAATATCGACTGGACAAAGTGAATGGTGAGCGAGTTTAGTGTTTTTGGTGCAATTTACATTTTTAAATATTGTGATAAAATTTTTAATAATTTCTACGCCAAACAATTTACATCGAGACACAAGATCCCAAGAAGGGCATCGTGTCTCAACATGTGATTGCAGCAAACGAAGGGGAGTTTTTTTTGATTTGTCGTAAAAACCGGAATTAAAAAATCATTGTTTTTTCCTAAGCGTGTATATATATATTTTTTTTTCTTTGTAATTTATAATATTATATTATATATATATATTTTTTTTTTGGTAAAAATTTCTAGTACAGTTTGTAGTTTACAGATAATTGGTAGACGTTGCAGTAAATGCATGATTAAAACCTAGATTATTGTAGTTTATACTGTAGTCGTAATCATTTTGTCCTTTTGACGCAATAAAGAACAAAGGTGAAGTAACGCTCGCATTTATTTCTTACTGTACCAGCATTCCTTTCAATTTCCGCTACACATACCGCTATAGTCATTTCGATATTTGAATCTTGAAAATTGATTTTTTGTTGAATTGATTCCCTTTGTCGGAACAATATATTTAGAAAATTTAATTATTTTTTCACAAGTACCAGAAGAACGGTATAAAGCTTGACTTGGAGCAATTCTTTAATTTCTTTACTTGAATAAAGTCGGCGTCCAAATGAAAATAAATGTAAGCAGTTGAAAACTAATTTACTAAATTAACCGTTTGATTTTATCCCAACAGCAAAAAACCTATGTCATTCATTTATTGAAATTAAGAAAATTATTCCTGAAATTTAATAAACGTTTGCTAAATTCTATTTATTTGTATGATGTTTATTGAGTTCTAGCAAATAATGATTGATTCTAACATTTAAGTTTAAATTTTTACCATATTTTCACACAGAAAGGTATATTTAATAAATTATTGATTAAATTCAGAAAACTTTTTCTAAATTGTATTCGAGAAGAATTTGATAGTTTTTGTAAATTAGAATAAATTTTGAAAACTTCATCTTTTCGATGCTAGACAACAATTTTTACTATTAAGAAAATTTTGATTAAATTGATCATTTTTTGAATTGATTTTAACAAAAAGGGTATTCACTGTGTTTAATAAATCGAAGATTTAATGTTAGTAAAAAATTGTTGTTTGGCATTTTGGACGATTCACGTGCAGTTTTCTTTTATTTTTGATATACTAAGTACGGCAAACTCGGGTGATATGGGACTCTTTCAGTTTCTCACATATTCCATTCATCAATTCAATCATGTAAGTGTCCCATTAGAATTCGCATACTGCGTGCAGTAGTTTGTTCTTGTTGTAACAATACTAAGAAAATAAGAAATGTTTTTTTTCTGTAAAATTGTTTTGCTTTCTGTAAGCTTTCGTATACCTCAATAAGTATGTGACAGCAACTACGTGGCGGCTATATCAAAATAAAAGGGAAAATTCGGTTAGAGCTATTGTTACTTGAAAATAAAATATTGAGTGTCATGGGTGAAATGGCATTATCAAATTTGGGTTATATGGCACCAATTTTAACCATATAAACATTTTCTTGGAATATTGCTTGCTTACAGTTTCACTTCATGGTTTCTTTGGTTACTTTTATTAAAAATATCTTTTTATGCGTAATACTTTGTTAGAAATTAGGGCTGTTGATATTCGAAGCATCGAAGCTTCGAAAGAATATTCGAGGGACGAAGTTTCGAAGCTTCGGCCTTCGAACGTAAGAAATTCGAAGCTTCGGAGCTACCATGCGAACGTAATTCAAAATTTGTAATGCTAATTTGACCCACTTCCCGTTGAACCATTGAGCTAAAACTTGGCACACTTATTGATATTTTATGACACTATACTTAAACATTTTTATATAATATTGTCATTATGGCCCGACTTGACTTAAAATCAGTATCTTCGCATTATCGAGGTCGCGTATAACAAATATTTGGTCAAAATTTAGAATTTAAAGATGGCGACGCAAAGTTGTATGAAATTTTTTTTTTCATTTATTGCTCAGTTTGACTTATAATTGATATATGGGATTTATTGAGTTGCAAATTGTACTAAAGGAAAAATAAGTTTTGTTTAAGTATTCGATCTAAGAGGATATGAAATCGTCTAGGGCTTGGAAGTTGAGCCCTTCGAAGCAAGAACGGTTTACCAATGACCGAAGTATGATGAAGAATTCGAGTTATTTCGCAGTTATTTGTCCCCGATATATCAACCTTTGGGGCAATCCACGGGCACGTTCAACAAAATTAATAAATAATTTAAGAAAACTGTTAACTTTTTTTCCAAATTTACAATTGTTTAATGGATGAATTTATTTGAAAAATAATTAAATTGGGGCTCTAAAATTTAAATAAAATGTTTAAACTTAATTCAAAAGTACCACTTACATTCTGATAGAATCTGTTGGGTATTACGTGTTTGATTCAAAATTTGTAATCGGGGTGTAGGGCTTCTCCCGGTTTGTGAATAACCCTTGGGCCACTGGTTCCTGAAGCGAACTCAGGGAAAGCTTCGCAATCGGAATGGGATCAACTTTACATAGAATTACCTTATGTGTCTCCCTTGCTCAGAAGTCGTCATTTTTAGATACGCGATTTAAGGAACTCAGGGCGGAATTCTCAGATTATATAAAGAGCGCTATCACGATTCAAATAAAAGAAAAAAACAGATTCTCCTCTTCAAGCACTACCGAATTTTAGATCTCATTTAAAAGTGCCGTGAATTTTCTTTTCAAGAAACTTCATGATGAATATGCGCTCCCAACGCAAGCTTGTAACTCGAGCACTACCTCGCTGAGCCTTAAATTGAAATTAATATGGACCCTTTTCAGTGGTGGAAGTCTCGGGAAAAGAAGCTCTCCTGTAGCGTCAGAAGGAGTATTTCCTACAGGGGGCGCTATATCGTATCCCAATAAGAGTAACTGTTTGTCGTCGGAAAATATATTGGCAAATATCCTTTAATTTCAAAATAGTGGTTTCTTAAACAAATTATAAGTCCTTTCTTTTTGTGTTATTTTTTGTTTTAATGTTAAGAACTAATTTGTTGTTGTGTTCTGATCGATATATTTAACGACCAAAATTTTTGTTATTGGACTTTATGAATTGCAGTTTTTATTCCCTCTAGCTCTTTTTTAAATTATGCGTGATACGTATATCCAATTTTTACAACCTCCTTGCTGATATACTTCATGTTTTCGATATGCGTTCAATGCTTTGGTGATCTAATTCATTTTTATTTATATGAGCACAAATATATCTACCATGATCTGATACGATGCCAGTGGGTAGGGTCACGACCTATTATTCCAAGACCCCCTTAACCCCTCCTCAACTGGCATTCGTGTAAGGCAACTTATCCACTATCACCGTGGTGCATATCATATCAACTGAGCTTGTTTTTAGAAAAAAAAAATTATATATTGTACATGTTCTTCTGTCAAATTAAAAAATAAAAACTTAACTTTAACTTTAATACTAAAGAACAGACACCAGGAAAACGTCGGTCCGAATACATCTAAGCTTCGAACCGTCTGCTTCGAATTCTATCAACAGCCCTAATAGAAATGTCTACCATATAAAAAAGAAAGGAAAACTCAAATCGAGCTACTTGGACAGAAGGATCTTTAATGGATGCAATCGAGTATATTATTAACAAAACAAATTCTTTTAATGAGGCTTCTAAAGTATACAAAGAACTTTCAAGAAAGATTTTAAGATACCTGCGTTGAGTTCATCATTTTGTTTTGGGAGAGGAAAACGACAACATTCTTGTAGAACACATTAAAAAGTTACAAGTTCATGAATTTGCTGCGACGAGACGTGCAGACTATGACATGGCTTTTTGTACTGACTGAGAGATGCAAAATAAGGAACAGGTTCAACCATATTAAAAGAAAAAAAAAAGAACAACCTATAATTGAATGGCTTAGTGTATTTATGAAACGTCACCTTAATTTATCTGTCCGTAAATCTGAAAGAGTTCCTCAGTCACGTGCTGAAAACATGAATCAGGTAGAAGTATTCGGCTATTTCAAGCTTTTGGAAGCCATTCTATTAGAAAATGTTCTAATGAATAAACCTGGGCACATTTATAACATCGATGAGACTGGCTGCTAGCTTAACAATCGACCTGGACATGTCGGGATCCAAAAAAGTTTGGTGCCATAACATCGAGTGGAAAAGAGGAAACTGTCAATGTTACTGCATGCTGCGATGCTGAAGGAAATTTTCCTACTACTGCTTGTATCGTCTCCAAATGTAAAAATAAGAAAGCAGAGTTTGAGGATGGTATTGTGTATATGGAAGACAAATCTGCCCATGTAGAGTCGAGTTTTTTTTTTACTTGGTTAAAAGACTTTTATCCCATAAAACCTCAAGGAAAAGTAATAGCATTACTTACCACCTCGCACAACGCAGTTTCTTCATCCTTTGGATGGATCATTCTTTAAATCTTTTAAAGTAAACATGTAATTTATTTATAAAAACAAATTTTACAAGTAAAATGAACTGTCTGTTTGCTATATAGGACAAATCAGTAACTGCAAGCAATGGAATTTCAGAATTTTTTAGCAACTGGTATTCTTCCTTTTAATCCTGATGTTATTCCTGATTATGCTTTCATAAAGCTCAACGGACAAATATCAACAGCAGGTGAAAATTCGAGCATGAAGCATGGACATTTCCAGTGAAGTGCCTGTCGTGTCCCAATGTAATCGACAATAGAAAATATTAATTAACCACGATCACTAAAACTCTTCAATAAAAACCACACTCGAAATTCTTTAATACAGGTAAACTGACCTATCTTAGCAATTGAAGAACGCGAATTACTTCAAACAATTATTCAGACTTCTGAACTGACCTAACTTAATACTCTGTAATCTGACTGGAACCGAAACTTTGCGAGCGCGATGACTGATATTTTAACGGGCGCTCGCCAAACCAGTCAATGGTCTTTTATGCCTCCATATTCGGAAGTTGGTAAGCTTTGCTCATAACGCGGATATGTAAACAAACGACACAACCTTGTTGTTTGCTCTACCGGTTACAGCACTTTGGTCGCTTAGTAGTAAACAATTGATTTACATAATAATTACAATGCGAGGTTAATTGTTATCGTAATAATCGATTGCTCCACTAAACGCTGAACGCAGCCAGCTGTTGAGCTAATCAGCGAAATAACCGACAGTTGTAGAACAATACAATGCGAGGTTACTGTTTAGCAATTGCTAATTATTTCATTAAAATGCGCCCTTAGTTGCTGGAAGAATCTTCCGCCGGTTGAAATCAATGATCCCATTCCTGGACCCAGCAATATTACTTCAGCTGTGATTCCTGATTATTTCACCAGTTCCATCAACTTCACAGAATGTAACAAGTAAAAAAGCTAGAATTTTTCTAAGACCCTATGCAAGTTTGATTTTTGAAGTGGTTTTTCGCATATATTTCTAGAACGGTTCGTCGGACAGAAAAAAATTATTATAACTCATTTTATAGGATTTCGTATTCTGAAGAAGTTTTTAGTACAATAAAAATGTCGAGGACTGATCGTTTTCACAGTATATGGAAAGACCCTAAATTTGTATATGGCAACACCAAGAAGGGGTTGCCCGAATAAGTCCCTTTTTGAAATTTTATTTGTTATTACTATAAAAATACTATGTACCAAATTTCAGCTCTCTATATTGACGCGTTCTCAGGCAGTGTCCAAATATATAGTGGCAAACGAAATTTTTGTATGGCAACGCCACGAAGGAGCTGCCCGATTTGTCTCATCTTCGAACTTAATTTTACTTTGTTTTTAAATTCCGTGTACAAAATATCAGCTTTCTAAGTGAACGCGTGCTTGCGTACTGACAGACGGACGGACAGAAATGCAAAAATCAAAATAACTTTTAATATTATGCGTGGGTGTCGAATCCATTTTGCTCTACCATCATTATTTCGACGTGTTACAAACGGAATGGCAAACTTAGGATACCATATGATTTCTTCTAGGGTATAAAAACGAACACACTCGAAACTAGACACAACGTAAAAACCAGTTTTTCTATCGAGTATGTATCATCGTGTGTCACCGGACTTAGAGAACGTGATTCAGCAAAAACTTAGAACAATGAAGAGTGAAAAGGTTAATCAAATGAAATCAAAAGAAGGAAAGATTAAAAAGAGGAAGTAGAAGAAGACGATTTTTACAGTAATCGATGACACTTAATCAGAAAGAGAAAGCGAAGTTGTTCAATTGGACGATGATCTAATTGTCCGGAGGATTTTGAAGCAAATATTTGCGCTCGTTATGGACAATTAGCAAAAAAAGGCGAATGGATACAGCACCTACATTTAATGCAGTCTCAGTAATTGTGAGCACTGGCAACAGCCTGAAATATTTCTTACGTCTTCTAAAAAATCCAAGACATTGAGATGGTTCTGTGGCAACAGAAAGATGTGATATTGATATTTTTATTAAATTCATAATATACAGGTACTATTTGGTATGTAGGGGTACTATTTGCTTGAAACCCCCTCAAGAGAAGATTTCTTAACTTTTGTAACATGCTACCTGTTTCCAAAGGTGACCAAATGAAACAAACAAGAAGCGGGAGTGTCCATGATCCAATTTTAGATTTTGAAAGAGGGGCGCTTCTCACCTTCGTCATCAGGTATCATATGACAAGAGGTAAGAAATCTTCTCATAAATGCTACAATGAAATATTACCCATATATTAGACATTCGTATCGTAATAGTTTCCGAAGAAATAGAACCTCTATATTATGAATTTAGTAAAAATGTCAAATGACGGCTATCAATTGACCCCAGCTTAACTTATTGAAAATATTAATGCCTATTACGCTCAATGCCAGTGTATCGAAAATCATGCTCCATCAAAAGAAATGGGAACGGTAAAATGATGATCTTCTTTTAAAGCGATGAGGCAGCTTTGGATTTTGCCGCGTTGCATTCGACGCGATTGGCTCAACCCCATGTAAGATTCTATTGATCTATTCATGCAATCTCGATTGACACATGCTGCATTAACTCTGGACTCCGCGAGACTGTCAAAGAATTAAGCGAAATCAAGGGTACTGTCATTACCGGAACTATCGATGGGATTGAAAGTAACGGAAAGCAGATCACTAACGAAAATTAAGAATATAGACAGAGATATAACAGAGCCTTGAGGCACACCGGAATTTATATGGTGAGGTTCAGATGTAACGTAATTCAGCCCGTATAACGTGAACATAAAAAACTTTCAATCCATAACAAGAGTGGAGGGAAAAGACCAAGTGCTTTGAGTTTGGATAATAGAGCAAGATGCAACAGAATATTAATGCAAATTAAGAAGATAGACGGAGATATGACAGAGCCTTGGGGCACACCAGCATTTATAGGGTGAAGTTCAGATGGTACGCCATTAAATACAGCCCGCATTAGGCAATTAAATAAAATTCTTTAATGTACTATATAATAGGAAAAGGGAGGAGAGACCAAGTGCCTTGAGTTTGGCTAATAAAGCAGAATGCCAGATTCTTTCAAAGGCCTTTGATATATCTAGGCCAACAATTTTAGCTTAACCAAAATTGAAGACTACGATTCTAACATTCCGTAAGAAAACTCAGTAAGTGTCCAGATGAGCCTCCAGATCGGAAGACGTTCTGTCTACTCTGTTTTATATATATATATATTTGCGGAATCTCGAGTTAAGGAGGGTTGGGGAATTACGAGGTAAGGAGTTTTCATTAAAGACGTTCTGGTTTTGTTAATGAATTATTTATTATTATTAATAGAATTGAAAAAATCGGTAATTTTTGATTGTTTCTTCTGAGTATAATTTTTTTTATTGAAAAAACATTCAATGTTGTTTAAGGACATTTGAACCTTATCAGGCACGTCCGTTTTTGTTTCGATTGCATATTGCAAAGTTTTGATGGCTTCCTCTAAGTGATGTTTCATTGGTACAATCACGTTATTTTCTCACTTTCCGGTATTTCGTCATCAGAATCTTCATAATTTGTGGATTTAAGAGCATCCTCCTCAAGAAAAGGACTTGTTAACACGTCTTCATCAACTTCAACATAATCTGTCCAGTTGGATTTGCCTGCACTATAGTCGTTTTCAATCCGAATTTTCCATGATTCTTTTAATTCGTCCTCTACGTTACGCTCTACAAATGTAATGTAATGTAATGAGCTTTAAAACCACATTTACGAAAGCAATTTCTTATAGTCGAGGATCCAACGTCTTGAGTCCATAGTTTGGATACCTGTCTTACACAATCTAGCAAAGTTAACGAAAAATTTTCTTTTTCAGTTTCTCAGTGATTCAAAATTTTTCCTAAAATGCGTCGGTGGTAATATTGTTTCAAAGTTTGAATAATCCCCATATCCATCGGCTGCACTTTGTTAGTCATATTAGGGTGGAAAATATAGCAGTTTTTTTGCTTTCAGTTTACAAGCAATTTCCTTAGGATGAGCTGGGCAATTGTCTATTAAAAACAATACCCGTCGTTTTTCTTTTAAAAAATTTTTGTCAATTTTGAGCAACCATTCGCTGAAAAGATTTCCGGTCATTCAAGCCCGTTTATTTGCAGCATATTCAACCGGTAGTGTTTTGATATGACGGAAACAACGAGGTTTGGCACTCTTCCCAATTACGAATAATTTTAATTTCTCAGAGCCACTCATATTCGCTCCAACTAAACAGGTCACTCTTTCAATGTTAATGTTCGATTTGGTAAACACTTGTAAAAAAAGTCCTGTTTTGTCTACATTGAAAATATCATTCGGTGTTCGAACCAAATCGGTTCGAATATATTTTTGTTTTTATCGATTACTTTTAAAAGGAAAACATCCTGAAACAAAGCATCGAATTTTAGGAAAATTAAATCTAATTTCATTAATCTTAATCAAAAAACAGGTACACAACCTAACAAAGCCATGTATTTGTCATCTACATAACACTTTGCACAAATACAATACAACAATATAGCCTCATTAAGCAGATCAAATTAAAATTCTTATCATATGATTGAAGCAATTAGATTCGTGCTAAAAACAATTGCTGAAAAAAGAACATATGCAAAAATGCCATGCTAAAATTGAGTTCTTAAAGCAAGACAAATTCAATCTAATTACAAATGTTCCCAAAAATATCTAACCAAAGCATGTGTTGTCATGTAGCATACAATGCATGGCACAAATACAATCAGATCAAGTAGATCAATTTTCAACACTGTCATCATTATATGTACTATCGAACGGGAATTTCTTCTCTACGTGATAGAGATAATATTTTTTGCAAATATACAGAATTCAATTTAACACAGCAGCATGGGTTGCTTTAAATTTCTTGTTACTATGCAGTTTTGTTCGTTGCTATGCATATTTTATCTCTAGTACCGTAAAATTACAGACGCACGGGAAATTCTTGTGATCATGCGCCTCTGCTACTCCGTCATTGGTGTCGTGTGCAAGCAAGGGCTATATAAACAGCAATTTAACTTGACTCGATCTCTTTTTCAGTTTGGCAGTGCAGTGAGTGACTTGATAATTTTTTAGTGGTATTTCCTAGTGTTGTGAATTTTTATTAACAGTCTAACACTTTGCTTGGTTGACAATTAAAATAAATTTTTCTTATTCTGGGTTGCGACTAGATTAGGAGATTTATTTGAATAGCGACTAAAATAAAAATTCTTATTACGGGTAACGACTGTAATAAGAAATTTACTAACACTAAACACTTTATTGTGGGTAACGACTACAATAAAGATTCTTGTTACGGGTAACGACTGTATCAAGAAAATTACTAATAAAACACTTTATTGTGGGTAACGACTACAATAAAGAGTTTATTGTGGGTAACGACTACAATAAAGACTTTATTGTGGGTAACGACTACAATAAAGACTTTATTGTGGGTAACGACTACAATAAAGATTCTTGTTACGGGTAACGACTATAACAAGAAAATTACTAACGAACACTTTATTGTGGGGAACGACTGCAATAAAGATTCTCTGTTGGTTTCGACTGCAGTAAGAATTACTCACGTCACTTTATTCTGGGTATCGACCAGAATAAAAAATATCCCAATCCCAACCTCAGTTAAAATTATTAAAATCAAGTCAATCAATTGCCAAACATAGATCAGGTGAGTACAAAGTTATTTGCAACAGAATTACTACATTTATTATATATTTTGTATTTCTCATTTATTGAATATTGATAAATTAAACTATTTGTATCTAAGATTTATTGAGTATTAAAGGTCTAGTTTAACAGTGAATTGTAGAATTTGTAGACAAACGAATACAACCACTAACTTTATACCAGTGGCATCAATTTTATCACATTATACATTCTACATTCTTTGCATGTACGCTCTGACTACGGGCAGTACATTCGGGTTGTAATTCGACAGAAGCGGTCACAGTTTTGCATTTATCCATTGTTCGCTGAGTAATTCATCTACTGCGGCACTTTCTTCACAAAGCGCTTTTCCGACTAAATCGTGTCTCAATTTAAATCTATAGAGCCAGCCTTCACTAGCTTTGAAGTCCTGATAATTTTTCTTCCTAGAAAATTCCAGTGCTTTTTGTTTTATTAAAGGCCCCCTTACAGGTAAATTGTTTGCACGAATAACAGTAAACCATTCATATACAGCCACATCAATGTCATCGTACATGAAAGCTTTATCTCGTTTCAAGCATCCACTAATTGCAATAGATTGGTACTTTTTTCGCAGTTCTTCTCTTTTGATCCATATTGTTGACCATGTACTAGGCGGTAGGCTAAATTTTCCTCCTCCTTTCTCAATTTCATCCATCAACTTTATTTTTATTTGTAGATCTAAAATTTTAAGTTCTCTTTTGGCCATGTCTCTCTAAAAATTTGTAGGTTTATTAGTTATGAAGAAAAAACTTTTGATTTTGTTAATTTTTTACCAGTTCAATAATAAATAAGCAGAAAAAATTGTATACAATTCGAGCACTTCACCAACGCACTTTCGCTGAATAACTACGTTCGTCGAATGCAGATCCAAAAATATAGACTCGCAACAAAACTATATTTCTAAGTAGAATTGAAAATGCATAAAGCAAATAGAATAAAAAGTTTCTAAAAAAAATTAAGGCACAGCAAACTGTCCAAACAAGTAGAAAGGGTTTATCTCAATTTATTCTAAGAGCGAATAGTAAAAAAAAAAAACCCCCAAAAATTTCTGAAAATAAGCTGGACTTAGGGAGGTTTTCGATATAAGGAAATTCGAGTTAGGAGAAGGGTTTTCTATGAAAAATCCAAGGGAGTGCCAAAATAAGTGCAAAAATTTCGACTTAAAGAGAAATTCGAGTAAGAGGCAGTTCGACTTAAAGAGGTTTGACTGTATATGAACGTTGCCTCAAACTGTACAAATGTGAGTGAAATAATCTACTATCTACTGTTCTCCCCTATCTTGTATGGCATCGGTACCACTATCATCATATCCCAATATTTCGTCTTACATTCCCTTTCTGGCCAAAGATGTGCAAATCTAATTCAATGTTAACATAGGCTCTCATCCAAATCTTAACTTCATTATAAAACAAAAAACAGATTGCTCCTGACATAATTCAATGACCAGTTTCATTTACTCTTTCCATATGTACCTTCTCTATATTCACCACAATGAACTACGACTGCTTGATAGTTACATATATTCATGAAACTAGTTTCCACATTTCACTTACCACTGACTAAATTGAATATCTTCAGAACTACACAGAATCCACTTCAATCCTAATTACCTCTTATAGACGTAAAGTGAATTACTATGCACTCACTTGGGTCTAGTCCTGAGTTTGGTGCCATATGAACAAAATTTACCATAGACGAAATTTTGAGTGCGATTGCAGTTGATTAGACGAACACTCAACATACCAAACCACCCTCTCTTGTAAACTTCCATGCAACTAGTTTCATATGAGAAAGAGTGAGGACGGATGTGCTTGACGGTCTGGTTGGGTGCAATATTCTCAAAAGATATTGTTTGGCTTTGTATACAATATTTTGAAGGAATTGCTTACAGACATCACATAGATCCCTGAAGTAATCTTGATCTCAGCAGAAATGGAAATATCTATCTGTGTATGTCTTCAAGAATC
This sequence comes from Dioctria rufipes, assembly GCA_963924295.1. NCBI lineage: Eukaryota > Metazoa > Arthropoda > Insecta > Diptera > Asilidae > Dioctria > Dioctria rufipes. The sequence goes on along the minus strand of OZ002741.1, from coordinate 268,805,798 downwards.
CTTTTGGGTATTATCATTTCTGCAGCCTGAAATATCCATAATTATATATGTAAGTCTATAAGTCTAACTAAAAGTATTCTAAAAGTACTTCTTTTGCTGATATTTCAAATTTATTGAATCTTGAATCGGTCTGCAGGAAATGACATTTTCAAATTGAAAATTGTCGAAATTGATGACATGCTTAATAAATATTGGAGAGGATATTAAGGAAAGTTTTTCTTGAAGTCTATCTGAAGTGGTACAATAGAGAAATTTTCCGCTGTCTCGTTGTGAAATAACTTTAACTTTGGATCTTACGAAACGAAATCGTCTGTTGCATGTAACTTCTATCGAAACGATGGACGTTCGACGGTTCTCACATTTTCCTTAATAAAATTGTTATTTTATAATTGTTTTAATTGTCTTATATATATATATATATAAAAAAATAATATCACAGGTATTTCCGAAGATATTTAAATTATCATATCAACGGGATGAGACTGATGGAGCTATTATTTTTTTTAGCTACATTGTTACATTTTTTCGTTCATGAGTTAGTTTTTGCAGAAATCCTCAGTGTCGTTCTTGCTACTACTCTGAACATTATTTTCTTAGATTAGCTGAGTCCTATTGAGCGCTCGTGGTTCCATCACTTTGCCTGTTTTTTCCACCAAAAGTAAGTTTGATTTAGCTTTATGAGCATTTGTGGGTTTTTTTTTTAATTGAATGAGCACATTTAAATTGTGCCCTTACTTCCGGGTTTCAATTCCTACGGACTGAAGAGGCCTTTGGTTTGAGTAAAAATAATCGATTTTACAGTATGCCAAAATGCAGAAGAAGTTGTATTAAAGCGGTCTTAACTGGCGAGGCCTGGAGAAAGTGCTAAAAATTGACAGGCGTAATGAAACTCACAGGATAGTACTGAGGAGACTCTTTCTTAACGGACAAGTAGCATGTCTGAAAATACATAATGTCCTGATTCTTTACCTAAACAAACTGTACCGTCTGAGCAAAAGGGGCTCAATTATAAAGATAACTTGTACTTGAATCCAAAAGTAGGCCATCTAAAATATGTGTAGAAAAACTGGAGCCCGAATAATTTCAAAAAGAAGCTATACTAGAACTACATATAAATCGTATCTTTACTAAAAAAAAATTATCTGAACTTTCCTATACTGTATTGGTAATTTTTCCGTGGACTATAATAAATTGGGAGTCTGTAATAAAGTTTTGCCCTCACTGCAGCGCTGTAACATAAAAAGACGAGAGATATTGTAAATCCATAGAGAAAAAATGTTCATGGAAGAAAGTCGACTAAGTAGGGCTTTACCATTTTGCCAACGCAAATGATTCTCATAAACAAAAACAACTTGCTAACTGGGAGCCTCCGTAACCCAAAATTATTCAGAAATTTTACACTTCCTCTCAGCTACAAATCCAACTTGAAGGCATGGATAACTAGAGATATATTCCACGTATGGTTTCACCAATTTTTCGTAATAGAGGTAACATTTTAGTTTTTTACTTTTACTGCAAACTAGAAAGTTTAGAAATTACCATTTAAAGGTTTCGGCTTACTTACGAGAAAATAATAATTTACCCGTTAAAGCTCTTTTACTTCTGAATACTGCATCAAATCAACCTGCCATGGAACACACTTTATAACTTATGATTGCCATAATAAATTTACTAAAAATTGGTTACAAAAAGCACTTGTTGGCGAAAATTATATCACGAATAAAAAGAACTGCAGTAATCAGTCCAAGTCTCTCCTGGGATGTCATCCTCTTCAACTGAAAAATGTTGAAACATTTTTTTTTTCCAAAGGAATGGTTATTTGCTGATTAAGACCATCTTCCCTTATCCATATTATGATCTGGAATTTGCCGAATTGAAAGGAAAGGTGAGGAAATCCGAGATATGTTCAAATTAATCGAAAGGGCATTGATTTGCAGAAAACAGATATAATATCATGGTTACAATAACATGTCGAGGCCGATGTAGACAACAGTTGGAATAGAATAGAATAGAATTAACATTTATTGAATGTACACAAGACATTATGTCTTATAATGTACATTAATAAAAAGGATAAAGTAAGTATATAGGCATAAAACAAAATAAAAAAGAGCAAAAGAGATGGCATTATTAAAAAATCTATATCGTAAATACCTAAACTAAGGTATATAAAGCAAGTAAACAAACTAAAACTAACAACTAACAAAAAATAAATGCGTAAGCTCAGCACGATAAAAAAGATAAAAAAGTTCAAAGAAGTTTAAAATACAATTCGCGAGCGTAAGCTAAAGGAATTAATTAAAAATAAATAAAAATATAAAGAAACCAAACTTAAATAAAAAATTAAATTAAAAATTCAAACCAGCTAAGAAAGAAGAAGAAAAAGAGAAAAAAATTACATTATTTAACATGGGCAGTGTAACTCCGTTCAAAAGTATAGGTGGGATATCAATTTCATTGGATGAGGTGTTATAGACTGTTGTGCAATGTGACTTTCCGGGATTTAGCAGCAAGCGATTATAATTGGTCCAGGCACAGATTCGGTCCAAATCGGAGTTAATTCGTGCAATGCAATCTTTGAGGAGACCAATAGGTCTACTTAGATACAGCTGTACATCGTCAGCATATAGATGAATTTTCACATCACGCACAGCTTTCGGCAGATCGTTGATAAATAAGCTGAAGAGCAGAGGACCCAGAATTGATCCTTGAGGAACCCCTCGAAAAAGCGGCCGCCCAGGGGAAAGAGAATCGTTCACTTTGACTTGTTGACGACGATGTGATAGAAAGCTCCTGATCAGGGAGACTGCTGGGGAACTGAAATTAAAGGAAGATGACAGCTTCTGAAGAAGAATGCGATGGTCCACGCAATCAAAGGCTTTCGTAAAATCCAACAGAACCAAGGCTGTGAACTTGTCACGGTCCAAAGCCAGTCTTATGTCTGAAGATACTTTTAACACTGCAGTTTCACAGCTATGGGAAGAGCGGAAGCCCGATTGCCAGCATGTTAATAGGTTGCTGGATTCCACATATTGCAGTATTTGTCTGTACATGAGCTTTTCTAGTACTTTCGGTAAAAAACACAACAAACTTGTTGGCCTATAGTCAGCATATGATTGTGGAGAGGACTTCTTGGGCAGCGGCAGACAGTTGCTACTTTCCACTCACAAGGGAACGTAGATGACATTAAGCAAGTGTTAATGATATGCAGAACATATTTACCAATGTACGGTAATAGCATTTTGATGAACCTGGGTGACATGCTATCTGGACCGATTGCGTCAGACTTAATGGTACTGATGGCCACGATAAGTTCATTTAAGTCAGTCCCACGGAAAGAGAATGCGTTAGAGGTATCAAGGGTAACATATTCTTCTAATATATCGTCAAGAGAGTTGGGTTGACTAGTTATCGTAGGTATGTTACCAGTAGCAATGAAAAATTCATTTAATTCATCGGGACTTAGACCACAGTCATCGCTCAAGCCTTTACCATATACACCCGCCAGCTTTAAATTGCGCCATAATGTTCGGGGAGGAAGACTCGGATTGAACTTAGAAATATAATATTGACGTTTAGCACATGTAATAGCCAGGTTAGTATTATTTCGAGCAATCTTGTATAGCCGGTGCGCTTCAACGGTCCTAAGGCGCCTATAACGATGATACAAATACTCACGTTTAGAGATAAGAGATCTAATCCGTTCCGAAAACCACGGGCAGCCATTGGCTGTTACGCATTTCGTTTTGACAGCAACATACTTTTCGAACAAATAGGAAACTAGTTAGTTAAATGTAGACACTTGGTGGTTTACTGAGACAGAGTCAAATATCGTGTCCCAACACAAGGATGTACATTCATCAATTAGAGAGCATTAGCGTCGATGTTATTGTAATCGCGGTAGGAATAAGAGCGATGCTGGATACTCGGATCTAGAGAGAATTCATAGCTCATAAATAAAATATCATTTTCCAAAGTGCTAGGCGGATCAATTTGGTCCTGCGATAAAACCTTGCCACAGTTGGCTACGAGAAGCAAATCGAGAATCGAAGGATTGGTGGCACTAAAGTACGTGGGAAATGAGTTCACTATATGCAGGTGCACAGAAAATAGAAGATGAGAGAGTTGGTTGACTAAATTATCATGCCGCCTCAAATTGACATTGACATCCCCTCCCACAATCACATTCTCATATCGTTGCCCTATATGTGACATCGCATTCTCAAACTCAGAAGCATTAGTACAATCAAAGCTGTTGGGAGGACAATATACCGACGACACAGCGCACTTCTAATTTCTAGAGCCTATATCAACGCTAATGAACTCCATTGGCTGTACCTGTGAAGAGGCAATCACCTTAGCCTTCAGAAAGTCTCTGACAAAGATCGCAACCCCACCACCTGGTCGACCTTTGCGGTCGTTACGGATCACGGTGTAGCCTGGAATAGATATTAGTGATGAAGGGATTACGTCGTTCAACCATGTCTCACATACCAGAATCACATGCACTTTTAAGTCAGAGAACATGTAACGCAATTCGTCAATTTTATTCCTAATACTTCGCGCGTTTACTGTACAGACATTCAGACCTACAGACCGATTACATAAAATTCCGAGTAGTGCTCTCACCTTATCCATACATGAGAAGCTATCCATTATCAAGCATAAAGCGGGCACCACCAATGCATTCAATAAAACTAGCTCGATCCATAGCAATGCATATAAGGAAGCTAATAAATAGATAAACAAACCAAACAAGAATATTTGAAAAAAATTAGCATTTTAAATTCAAGTAAACCTAAGATATAATAATATAATGCAAGAAATTAAAGTAGTTTAGTTAAAATAATAAATTCAGAGATTCAAGATCAGTATTAATGTGCTTTAAATCTAAATTAGTAATTAAGCCAATAAATTCAAAATAAGAATCAATCTTAAAATCATTTCAGTATTGAATCCTCAGCATAAAAAAAAGGACTTCGACAATCATTAGCATTTCAGTTTGAACAAGAATTGTGTAGTTGCTCCAAGTTGATTACTTTCAGCTTCCGGTCTTCTTGGCTTCGCTTAACATATAGGAACATATATTTCCCAGTTTGCGGAGCTTGATAGCCTCCCGGAGGAGAAATAAATAATGCGGCGATAGACTATCGCTGATAAACACAGGCGAGTCCGAGGAGAAGCCATCCAGCTTCGACAATAGGAGACTCTTTAGTCTGCGGTAAGCTGACAAAAAAGCTTTTTGCTCTGCATGGCAAGATAAGCGTACGATGATCGGAGCTCCGGTCAGCGTCAGTTGCGATGAAGGCAACTTCGCTTTTAGGCGAAAAGCATCTGTATAAGGAGAGACCACATGTCCAATAACTGCAGCAATGTTTTTGACAACGAACGAAATAAGACCGCTCTAGAATGGACCTATGGAAACGTGGAATGAGCAGATTGTTGTTTCGAGAAGTATTTAAAAACTGCAATTGATCATAGAGATGACGTGGGGTCCTAGAGTGCGTCATCCCAGCAGATGGGATCTCAAGTGTTGGACGTAATCAAAGCGTCAAAATCCGAAAATAAAATGGATACAGTCGTTAAAAGCGATGTTGAGCCTATGAGAGCATGAGCTATCGAGCTTGGAATATATTAAGCTACCAAAATTAAAATGAGGAAGAGGAAGTGCTTTGACTAGTCTCGTACGCATATCTCTCGATAAGATATCAGCTGACAACCAGAGCTAACGAAGGCCCCCATATATTTTCCTCAGTATGAGGTTAATGTGGTCACAACAACTCATAGTAGATTTGATTATTACCCCCAGATTTTTGACCCGCTGCACTAGGGAGAAAGAGAGTGGAACCATTTAGTATAACCCCAGAAAAGTCATCCATGTTGGAAATAGCGTTGTTATAATGGACTATTTATTTAGACTTGCCAGGATTCAACAAGAGTTGATTTCTCATTGACTAATGGTATATTCCATTAAGGTCATCATTTATGCGTACTAGGTAATCCTCCCATCAGTTGAATTGGTCTACTGAGATAAAGCTGCACATCGTCAGCATACAAGTGAGTTTTCACTTCTTCAACAATATTAGGAAGGTCATTTATAAAAATACTGAATAATAGAGGTTCCAATATAGAACCTTGTGGAACTTCACACAGGACGGGTAGAAGGCTAGAGGTAACATTATTCACTTTAACTTGCTGACATCTGTCCCATAAAAAACTATAGAGCAATTCGATAGCTGAAGACGAAAAACCAAAATGAGCAGATAACTTGGACAGCAGAATTTGATGATTTTCGCTCTCAAATTCTTTTTAAAAATCGAGCAACACAAGGACGCCTACGTGATTATTGTCTAGATCTCATTAGTTACCTTTAGCAGGGCAGTTTCACAGCTATGCTGGGAGCGAAAACCGGTTTGCCATTCCCTGTTAGTAGTTTGTTTGCACCCAAATGTTCGAGCATTTATGATTGCATCAACCTTTCCAGAACTTAGGAAAAGAAACAAAGGATACTGATGGGACGGACATCGCTCAAATTCTATGGTGAATATAGACCAGGTTCTGGATTCTGATCAGAAAAAAATGATAAATGACAATGACTTCGTGACTTTTTTCCGAAAATGCGATTCTTAAACCATGACTTCATCCATAAAAAGTGGTATTTATCGTTAAAATATGACTTATTTTTGAAATGCCGATTCCCAAAAAAAAAGGGGTAACATCACAAATGACTTTTTCATGACAATTTTTGCAACCGAAGTCACTTAGTCCTTGGTGCTGTGACTTTTGTCATATTCAAGTGGTAAATATTGTCCTAGCATCAAGTAATATTAAAGATGTCAAATATAAAAATAATATTATTATATTATTATTGGACCTTAACCATATTGCATTTTTTGAAGGTTAAAATTTTGCTACTCCCCTGATCCTGTTCAAATGATGAAAAAAAGGGGTATGCAAAATTTCAGCTTAATCAGTTAACGTTTAGGCGACCCTTAAAGAGCTTGAAGTAATGCATATTGATTAATTCCATTACAAACATGTATATTCTTCCCTAGCTCCTAGCTTGTCCGTTACTTCTTAGAGAAATGTATGTGGAATTGTCTGGTCTTCCCAGCAATTGTTTAAAAACATTTCAAATCAAATTTGCCCAAAGTTAATTATAAAAAAAATTTCAAAATAGCATGAAAAATTAAGACACATTTGATTTTTAAAAATAAATCACATAACTTCGATAAGAGCAAAGCGTTTTTATTTACTATAATACTTTTGATAGAATTAAAACATAATGTAAGCGAAATAACAGTAAATATTATTTTTTCATAAGTGAGGATTTAGTAGCAGTTGGGTATTTTTTACGCTCTCCGGCAACAATTTGTAATATAAATTGTTTCTCAGTTTCATCTTTTGTAAGATTGTTATTATAATCTTGAATGAGTTTGATACCTCTTTCTGCAACGTCATTCACAGCAATGATGGTCTGAAGTTTTTCAATTCCACTCTTATAACCAACATCATCTTTCCATGTTGAAGGGTCTTTGTACAGAAAATCGGAGCTGATAGAAAATCTCGTGAAGAAATTTTTTGTACTAGAAGTTACAAAAGACGGAAACTTGATTTTGGAAAATGATGAAAAATCGTTTGGGTGACGAATGTATCGCTTAAATTGATTTGGATCTTCTTCCTGTTCTTCACTTCCTTCAACCTCCAGCATAACTTGAGCCATACTTGTCTTAACATCTATTGGAACATTGTCATCAAAAAAAGAAACAGTCACAGTTTCGGGAACTAACTACCAGAGATGTTTTGAAATTTTTTTTTGCAGTAGCCTTACTGATCTCTGGATCAATAGCCTGATAATTTAGCAATTGATGCATGAAAAGAAAATCATGATAGGGTGCCTTTATTGCATCTGGTGAGAAGAACCATGCTCGAACATACATTCGAGCAAGAAAAGTACATATTCTTCTTAAGGAATTCTTCTCCCTATGAGATAATTTAAATTGATCTTGAAATAAGAATATTTTAAATGCATAGATTGCTTTTGACATCCATCTAGCTCCTGGTATATGGAACAATATGCCATTCTTTGGAATGCATCCAAGAAAGATCATTGTTAACTCCAACAATTCTCGATAATCATCTCGCAGTTGTTTTTGAGTAGCAAGCTGATCAGTTATGTAAACATTTTTGTCAACTTTATCCCAAGTTTCTCTAAATCTTTTGAAAAGTGGCATGTCTGGACCAGTGGTCGCATCCATCAGCAAGTCGAAACAGCTTCTCAAAACTAATTCAAAAATGTGATGACGACAAGGGATGTACAACAGGTCACGATCAGGATCACTTTTCTAGATTTATGTAGGCACCATTTATTCGACCTGTATTGCTTGCTGTAGTATCACAGCATAATGCCTGAATTTTGTTAGTTATACTCCATTTCTCGACTGCATGGTAAACAGCCAACGCTTGCTCTTCTCCTGAAGATGTTGGGATTTCAGGCACTTCTGCAGCAGCCATTAATATAAAATCTGGATTTCTATTAGTAATTTTGCATCTATCAAAAACTTCAGAAAGACGGGGAGTAGAAAAATGTAATGTACCTCGACGGGCTGGAAAAATGGCTGCAGTTGATGCTGTTGGTAATATCTGTTGAACGATGGTAGAATTTTCACTGTCGCCACCACTATCACTATTTTGGCTGCTTGATGTTGAATCATCAGTTTTCACTACAACAGCAAATTGTTGTTCCACTTCTTCATAAGTTCTTTTTTTCCTGACACTTTCCATTGCAGAGCGTTTTAGTGCTCTTTCTTCCTTATATTTTAGTTTTTGATCAACACCAATCATGGAGCCCGGTCTCCCTTTTTGGCGCTGAAGAATTAAAACTTTCTTATCATCTTCATTTTTCATCTGTTCCAAAGCATCTGAATGAGCTATGACAAAGAGATCGTCCATTTTTTCTATGAAAAATTCTTTTTTGTCTTTTTCTTTACCCGAAGTTCTTGTAAAGTTTTTTTGTAAACCTTTCCATTCATCATATAGTTTAAGTAACTTATCAATGCAGTGATCAGTTCTTTTAGAAGAAATTCATGCTTTTGCCAAAAGATGAAAACTTCTTGAATCACCAACGCTGCGCTTTCTTTCGTTGTAAGTTTTACAACTCTGACATTGTAGAAAAAACACAACCTGTTTATTCGAAGGTAGTTTGGCTCCGACGATTTGATTGGAAATATTACCAACAATAGAGACATAAAAATCTTTTCTAAACTTGTAGAATGAACTATCTGAAGAAGTTGACGCCATTTAAAAGTCCAGGAAATACTTCGCTAAAATAGTCAAGTCACCTTAAATCAGCAGTTCAGAAGTACAAACTATTCTGAAATCAAAATTGCAATATCAATCAAAAAACATCATATTTAATTATAAAAGAGGATAAATAACAATAATAATAATCATAATTATTGGATAGAATAGATGAACAAAGATTTTTATATATTTGAGAATAATATTTTGGAATATCAGAACAAGTTGATTGAACCACTGAATACATTTTAATCAGTTATTCATTGAATTGAAGCTTGAATTTGGTTTATAACACTTATTAGATTAAGTACACAACACACAAAGAATAACTTCTCAAAGAATCACAAGAATATACATATATTGAAGAATGGCTGAAGCGCCTTTTTGTATTACGTCTTTCCCGAATCACATCTCAAAACAGAATGAAAATAATAAACAAAGTATTTTTGTGAGTTCATAGAGTTCTGATGCTGCCATCTAGTGGGAACTTTATAAAGCATTTCAGTCCCTCTTCTCGAAAATTATTAATTTATAAATTGAATATTAAATAACAATAATATCTTGAAAAATAACTTTACAGAAGTCCGATTGAGCTAAAATTTTGCACATATCATTTTTTTGTTGATTGCAACAAGATAGGGGGTGGGGAGCTAAGCTTTTCGAAAGTTGAAAAATAAGGGCCACCATTATTGAAAAAAAAAAAAAATCAATTTTACCGGCAAACCGAAAAAGGACAAGTTAGTCGTTATAACATTTCAGCAATTATTTTACATACAGCCTCCTTCTTTGGATACGCCTTCGCAATAATATGTGCTCCATTACTTTGTTGTTAGGAGCATATTCAAATTGTCACTGCAATCAAAATTCCAAATTATGGCATAGTGACATTGTCCTTTCTTCGAAGTCATTTTGTCATTGTCATTTGTCATCTAAATTTTATCGGAATGCAACCCCAGATGACTAATAATCGTGTGTAAAATTAATTTAACGAAACAAGAATGTATTTCATCTGGGCCTACCAAATCAGATTTTATAGAGAACATAGCTTTAATAACTTCGTCACCATACACACACCTGAACGAGAAGCTGGAACCAGAAAAATCAACAAAGTGATCTCGATCTTCTGCCAAAGCCTGGACAATACCCTGAGTAGAGCTGAAGAATTTATTTAAGTCATTAGGGCATGAGATCACAAGTAGGATCGCTAACTTTATTACGACTGACACTAGCCCTGCTCAGATTGTTCCACAGCAACTTAGGTGGCAACTCAGGCTTCAACTTGTTTTTATAGAACTGACGCTTTACCGTGCGCATGGCTGAGACAACACGATTGCGAGCAGATTTATACAATCGCTTGGTATTGTCAGCTCTTACCCGTCGGTGGAGATGATAAAAATGCTCTCGCTCAGATATTAGAGATGATATTTCGGGAGAGAACCAAGGGAATCCAGAAGTTTGCGTATCAGAGGAACATTTCGATCAATTTCAACTTGATGGTCGACGGAAGGACTCAAATAAATGTCACCCCAATTCAACAGACTGTATTCGTCTCCAAGTTCCGACAGTTACGAAATGACACCGATTGAGGCTGCGGAGGGTACAGGTATGAAAAAATGGTAAAAATCGCTGATGGAGATGTTCCCAAAAACGATTCTAAAATTTCTCACTCCACAGTATTATAGTATGCAAATACGGTAATTAACTGGATCACATTATCGAGATGCAATTGTTATTTACTTCACTTAGAATTATTTTTTATTCTCTCCAAATTCATTGATAATATTGATACTACTCACTCGTTTGTTTCGTGTTTTCGAAAGGTTTGTAATCAGCTCTCACCAGCCACAAGTGACGTTCCTCAGGGCTCCATGCTGGATCCCCTTCGCTTCATGCTACACTCCTATGTACATCCTTCAAACTTTGCAATTTGAAAAGATCAAAAAAAAAACCAAATGTTATCTGCTTATGCCCATTAACACAGACACGTCTTGTCATGAATTCTGCTGAAAATTGTATGACACTGAACGACGTGATTAAGGAACTTCAGGCAATAATATCAAAATTGAAGCATGCAATTTCATGTGAAATAGTAGAACAGTGTGTATCTATGTAAAACAAAAAAGGTGAAAAAAGGATATTTTGTATGTGGTATGAACTTAACTAAAAAGTGAATATACATAGTGACTTATTTAAAATACGGATTTTGCAAAAATTTTGTGGTGAAGTGTAAAGTGAAGCGTGAAAAGAAACTCTCAAATAGTGAAATGAAATGGATTGCTAAATTTCGAGATGAAGGGTGGTCCATCTCAAGAGTAGCATCATCAGTCAAATGAAGTAGAAAAGCTGTGCTAAACATGCCTTATGATTCTAAAAAATGTGGAAAAAAAAGATCCCAGACATGCGTTCTGTATTATCGGACTGGGAAGAGCGGAATATTCTTAGAATTGCATCAAATTCTGTCCTCACGGCTAGAGAGATACCAAGATTGATAATGCTTGACGTGTTTTAAGAAGTTCAGACAACTTAAACAGGAAGAAACTTTTAACAAAATTCCCTTTAACATTTAGCCATAACGAAGAAAGCCAGATTAAAATTCTTAGAAGAACAAATTCGTTGGAAGAAAAATTAGCAGAAGGTGATTTTTACAGACGAAAAAAGTTGGTTGGAGTTATTACTACCACAATTTGAGAAAAGAAGAATTAGTGTTAAGTCATTGTCAAATTGGCGGAAGTTCAGTTATGGTATGGGCAGCAATTAGTTTCAACGTCAAGGCTGAAATTAAGGTTATTGCTGGCAAAATGAAAGCTACAGATTACGTTAATCTTATCCAGGATCAGATTGAAAACCATGCTGTCGAAATAAGTTGCAGAAATTTCATATTTCACCTGGATAATGCAAAACCGTTGGTGCCTTAAAGAAGGCAATTGAATCATGTTGGAATCCAATTTCACAAGGACATATAAAAATATTTGTACAAATCCTTAACAAATAGAATGTTGGACGTATATTGAAAATAAAAGGGGGTTCTACCCATTATTGCGAATATAATTTCTTTTCTTATTTGAAAATCCTTTTTTTAATTTTCCCTTAACTGTGCTATCTTTTTGCATATATCAATTTTGGTATTATTGTCTGCAGTTCCTTAATTACATGGTTCACGTGTTAATGGCTCACAAGCAGGTAACATTTGGTTTTTTGATCTTTTCAGGGAGTGTATATATTAATGACATTTTTATATCGTTAAGGATGCTAATGGACCTTGCCTGAAAATCCCTGTGGCTTTCGCGCAACGGTCTTGTGCGGTAGGCATGTGAAATCTCGTTACTTTTGTTACCTGATAATCATTCGTTAATCTATGAAAAATATTCGTTACTTTCTAATTCGGTACCTTGCGTAATAAACTTTTTAAGGAGCATACTAGTACTTATTAATCAAACAATTTTTTTGTGAAAAGAAGTATTTAATTAAATATGAAAATAAAAGTATACAATTAGAATTCAAGAATTGAAAAATAAAAAACGAAACATTTCAGCAGAAAGAATAATAACAGTTTTCAGAGGTAAATTAATAGTTTATATATTGAAAATATTCTTTCAGAAGGAAGATAAGTGGCAACTGATCTCAAATACTTTCTTGCAATTTCGCTTTGCTCTAAACAAATTAAGTGCATATGTAACTCAGCTGGATTCTCTGATAGTTTCGGGGAAAGTGAGAATTTGATTTCAAAAAAATTATACTCCTTTCAAAATGTTGGCCAAAGCGAAATTTAACTTTTTCTAAAAAATTAAGGTAGGATGACCCGATGAACGAAAAATCTTTTATTATAAATAATTGAAAGGATTTTGAAGTTGTTCAAGAAGGTTTTATGATTCGTTTAATGCTTTGTACTCTCAATTTTAGTTTTTATGCATTTTTCATTCATGCAAAAATCGCCTGCATATATTTCCATTTATTTGTTCCAAACGATGAATTTTTCCAGTTTTGTGTGCAGTTTCCGAAAGTCTAGTATCGAGTTTACGTAAAACGTGACATTTCCATACAAATTTTAGCGCCGGTAAAATCACAAGCAAAAGTTTTACTGAGGATTTTGCTAGTGCAGCACTGAGTTCTCAGGTAAAAACTAACGGTTCCCGCTATATGAAATAATAATAACTATAAATTCTCCACACATTTTTATAGACATTTTAATGCACAAAACCTAGTATCGAGTTCAGGCAAAATATTTTACACTATAAACGCCAGTAAAATTTTTACGTAGGACTTAGCATCTTTGGTGCAGAAATCGTGAACTTCTCTAAATTTTCCTGGTGCTGCCTTTCAGTTAATTTGGAGAAAACAAAGTAATTCATTTTTAAATTTTGATAAAACAATTTTAACTCTTAGAAATAAAAAATATCACAATTTTACCAGTCATTTAAGGTTTCGCGCATTAAAATGCCTAGTAAAATGAATGGAATTTATAGTGCCATCTACTTTACAAAAAGGAAACCTTCAGTTCTTACAGGTGAACTTCGTACTGCACTAGTAAAATCTTTAATAAAATTTGTGCTTGCGATTTTACCAGTTGTAGCATTTGTATGGAAATATGACATTTTACTCGAATTCGATACTAGGCTCAAAGCATTAAATGACAGGTAAAATTTTGACATTTCCTATTTCTATGGCAATTTGCATTTTTAATTTTTTTTTTTTTATTAATTGAAGAGTTAAAATTGTTTTATCAAAATCTAAAATTGAATTACTTGTTTTCTCCAAATTAACACCCATCAAAATATTATCAGCGATTTTAATGTGAAATATTTGGAGACCGCATTAAATTTTACTTTGCCAGAGTTCGATACTAGGCTTAAATTCTTATTAGGTTAACTTTGGCACCACAACCGCAGGTTATTGCTCACTTCTCACCGCCACTGTTATACTAGTGATGAAAAAAAAAAAAACAAGACTCGGTACCTACTTACGTCAACAACTGGGAAAAAAGTGTGATACATCTTGTTGGTAATCGTATAGTTACAATACTCATAGACATGAAATATTATCGAAAACTTTGAACGGGTACCTGCGTAGAACGAATTGTAGGTATTAGATTACCGTCATTATAAGTGAATTGTAATAAATAATTATGTGGGTATACTATATATTCGGTACCCAGTTTTTAGAGAACTAACGAATACTTTTGTACCGAATGATTACTACCCGCATATCTCTATTGTGCTGAACCCGACTATATCGGACTGCATATTACCTTCCATAACACTGATACTTGTGCCTTCGAAATTATCGCCTATAAAGCTTAATGGCGCTCAAATGACCCTACGTGAAGAATAGCCTGAAATGCCTTGAAATCTCAATCCATTTCCACATGAAGTTATGCTACCATATTGTCGACTATTTGGAGAAAAGTTATTCCAGCCTTCGTAGACTATGGCTGTCTGCGTCTATTCTATACTTACAGATACTTGCTTGAAATTGGTAAAAGTTTATTATTGCCCCTCTTTACTAACAAAAATATATTTTTTCCTAAACTGAACAATAGTTGCTTAAAAAGGCTGGATATAGCTTTTAATGACTGTGTTTGTTTCATATAAGATCTACGCCAGTTTGACCATGTTTCATCTCCTAAAAACTATCTTTTTCGATATTCATTGAATTCCTATCTTAAAGGGGAGCATTTATTTCTTTATCATATCCTAGATGAATTCTACAGGGTATGCTGTTATTCCGTTTGTAACGCTTAAAAATAATAGCTGTGTTCTTTTGTGTACCTTGTTCTAGAACTCCCATATTCTGGAGAGAACAAATTTTTCTGTCGATTGAAGCGAACTATTTGCACTGTTCGTTTCATTTATAAATCTTCTATGAAAAGGTATGAGCCGTTCTTTTGTGCATCTTTTGTTCTGCCCTGATGTACGGACACAAAAGACTAATGCTGCTAATGCAAAATGGACTGGACACCCAAGCAGTTGAAATTTAGCATGGCATTTAGAAAAAATTGTAAATGTAGGTTCAAAAATGGGACAAATCGGGTAACTCTTTTGTAAGGTTGACATACAAAAATTGTATTTTGCAGTACATATTTGAACACTGCTTGAGAAGAAAAAAACTCTACAAACGAAAAGTCTTTGAAAAACAAATTTCTTTTGCAAAAGAGAGCGTTTCGTATCAGAAGAAACCGTATACTCGTCAATACGCTTTGGTTCCTGCCTACCGTATACGCCAAAGTAACAGCCAAGCTAACCTCATATATGCACTTAAGATAATTTTTGTTTTTGTGAATTATATTTGAGCCGAAATACTAAATATTTATTCATAGGGCATAGGCATTCACGTAAATACTTGTATTTCTCCTCAAATATAAGCAAACTCGGTCAATTTTCATATTGACTAAATTCGCTATGAATTTACTTCATAGCAAAACTCTCGAATGCTTGAGAACGCCGCAGCGACGTAGAGAGTTAAAGTTTTATACAAGGCAATACCAGGTACTCAAAAGTACCACATTTTAATACCTGTAAATGACAGTAGTGTTAGTGTCAGAGAATACTCGTTTTGTAGTAAAAGTAAAATTATAAAATTTATGAAATAATAACACAGAACTATTCTTATAATATTTTTAAACACATATTTCTCATTGAATATTAAAAAAAATCATTTTTGTGGAGTAAATTCTAAAATTTTCATTGGGAATTTTGCAGAGACGCTCATACAAAAATTGTATCTCCTAAACTAAGAGCTGAACATCCGCAAAATTTTGATATGATCTGTATTAATATTAGGGTATTTAAAAAAATATATTTTTTTAGGGGGGGCTTTCTCTTCCGGAGGGGGTCAAAAATCAAAAATTAATAAAAAATATGTTTTTTTTTTCAATATTTTTTATTTTTTTTATCTTTTTTGAATATCTTTGCAAAGCTCAATTTAATACCTTTAATTTGACATATCGCACAAAAGAATCGAATAAGCCGATCCCAAGTAATCAGCAAATTAAAAAACACGTCCACAGTGAAAACATTAAAATTTGAGTCACCCTTTATCCAAAAACTGAGGTCGGCAGACTAAACAAAAATATAGGGGTCCAATATTTTTTAATACCTAACTAATTCTGAAAGTTTCATCGAAATCGGAGGGGGTCGGGTCCAATGGGTGATCGTTTTGGTATGGAATTGCTGAATTTACTAGGTCATTAGGTCGTCATTATAGAAATTGTACTTATACTAGATATAAGATCCTTGATTTTGTGTGCATTTATCCAGTAATAAAGGTGTTTTTTTTTTTGTATTAATGCATAAACACTATACGTTAGGAGATTTTAACTTATTTGTTTTTGTTGATTTTCTGTTTTTTTTTTGTACATGTTTTCTGCCTTTCTTTTGAATTTTCGTGTTTGTAGGCTGTTTCTTACAATGTAATGTAATCATTTAATTCCTTTGGTTAGTTTATTAATTTGTGCATTAATTAAGAATCAATTCTCTATCTATATGTACCACTGTTCATGGACGTGACCTCGGGCAGAGGGTTTTAATAATTTTTTTTTTGTATTGCGTGTATTTGCTATTTCACAATTGAATTCGTATCACAAAGAGTTCCTAGACAGTCAATAATACCTTTTTGGATGGTACGGTGGAGACTACATATATCTGAACTATCTGAAATTGAAACTTGCTTTGATTTTATATTTCTATATAGCTGTTTTCGGTTCATCTGGCCTTTATCGTATCAAGTTTCTAATGAATTGTTCCTATATGTAGTATATATACATAACACATTTCAATTCCATTGCATTGTGTAAGCTTCAACTATAACTAACTAAATTTTGAATAATTTCCATTTAATTTTACCACTATACTATCTAATGGAGTGTTACTTTTAAAGTACATAGTTACCTACATACTTATGTATATATACATAAAATGCGAAGTCCATAGAGGTTTATTTGAAATGTTTGTTTTTCTGTGTTCGTTTCTACTCAAAGTGTTAATTTACCTTAATTTACCCACTTTAAAACAGTCTATTAATTTCTAATTTTCCAAAATGCATCTATTTGTCGGATTGTTCTTTAACTTAATTTCACTAATCCCACTTTCATTGAAATCAGGAATACAAAAGGCTTAAAACATGATACCGTATGTTATCAAAAACAAAGCGAATCGTGTTTTAAATGAAATTTCATTCGTAATTATCAAAACCTTTACCCCAGGAGAACATTAATCCGCAAACAGGATTATGAGTGTTGTGATGAGACTGAGACTAATTAATGGAAACCTTGTATGCAGATTATTTGATAATAGGGATATGCACGAAAAACAAGGATGACATTATTTTAAGTTGATTTCCATGGAAGAATTTCGTTTTGTACATTTAGAGAAAACACATTTTAGTTTGTATAGTATGTATGTAATTGTACATACGAAAGGTATTTAGTTTGGTAGAGGTTAGGGTAAGTACGTATAAAATGGCATAGTTCTTTTATTCTGATTTATAAATATTTAACCATAAAAGTTAACACAGTAGTAATCTCTATAAATTATCTTTGGTTCATAATGAACAAGTCACATAGTCCTTGAAAAAAAAAACCAAAGACAAAAAATTTATTAACCATATATTAAAGATCAAGCAAAAACCATTGCGTCCGTATAGTATGGATAAAATGACATACGAGCTACGGGCATAATGACATACAACAATAGTAATTATTAGTTACTAGCACATAGTTCACAAATAAAGCTCTCTGTGTTCTTAGGCATGTCAGCACAAGAAGCATGAGCCCAATGAGAACACATCATGCATCGTAACCATCCTTCCCCAAGCCTAGATCGCGAAAAAATGTCGTTATAATATATGAATGGACACTCCACATCGCCGGTCGTCTTGCGTGTCAGCTGCAAAGTCTTCTTCATCTGTATCGTCACCAAAAAGAGCCTTCATGATCTTTTTATACTCTAGATGAAATCTATAGGGTATACTAAGTTTGTCCTTCCGTTTGTAACACCTCGAAACAATGATGGTAGAGCAAAATGGATTGGACACCAACGCATATTTTGATTTTTGCATGTCTGTCCGTTTGTCCGGCCGTCCGCATGATAACTCGAGTACGCGTAACTTAGAGAGCTGAAATTTTGTACACGGACTTTAAAAACAAAGTAAAATTAAGTTCGAAAATGAGACCAATCGGCGAACTCCTTCGTGGGGTTGCCATACAAAAATTTCGTTTTCCACTATATATTTGGATACTGCTGGTGATATTTTCATTGTACTATCAAATAAAATTTCAAAAATGGACTAAAACGGGCAACACCTTCTCGGTGTTGCCATATAAAAATTTAGGTTTTTTACATATACTATGAAAACGATCGGTCCCTGACATTTTTATTGTACCAAAAACTTCTTCAGAATACGAAATGCTATAAAATTTGTTATAATCATTTTTTTCTGTCCGACAAACCGTTCTAGAAATATATGCGAAAAACCACTTCAGAAATCAAACATGCACAGAAGGTTGACAATACGAAATTTTATAAGGGCATTCATCTAGGGTATCATAAGAATTGGTCTTAGACCAAGTCTAGCTTTTTTACTTGTTCTTATTTGAGGTGGATTTTTGAGGTAATTTTTTTTTTCTTTACTTCCTTCATATTCTGGGTTGAAGTTAATAACAAATTTGTTTGGCGATTTTTTTTGTTTCCTTTTAACCTGGCCACTAACAAATGCGCCATGTGGAGCTGGTGTAATATCTTCAACAGGAAATGGTAAAGAAACCTTAAAACAACCAGGTTTACAGATATTGGCCGTTGTTGGAGGTATGTATATCATCTTCATTGTGCAATAATTTTTTGAATTCTGTGGCTGAAGAAGGGGCTACATAATAAGCTAATGCTTCGTCCGGAGTTAACTGCCTACTTTGGTCAGAGCACTTCATATTCTTCTTTTGACTTTCACCAACTTCTCTGATTTGTTTCGCGACATTTCGGTGCCCATCCTTTCGCGCAGCCAATTCCGCATCTATAGTCAACTCACTTGCACTTTGAGTTTCTAAAGGTGGCCCGTGAAATCACACGCCGTGGGAAGCCTGCTACGAGCGCTCGTCAGCTCGCGCTGCGCCTATACACTTCTCGAGTTGATTTGCGGGCGTTGCCGCCGAAATGAAGAGGAAATGTCACGCGCTGCCTCGAGCCATCTCGCGCACGCTCGCGCCGCGCCTTTGAAGTTACCGACTCGAAATGGATCGGCGCAGCGTGTGAAACCACGCGTCGTGGGAAGCCAGCTTAAGAGATCTTCTACTCTATGTCTCTTCGTTTTTAATGATGAGTCATCGAAGGATTTTTTGGGTTGGCCCACAGACAGAATTCCTGATAATGTTGAAGGGCATGGCTGGTTTACACACATATTAATTTCTATTTCCGGGCCTTCTAATCAATCTTTATGTTTGTTTAAGAACACTACTTTGCAAGATTTAGATAATGTCCGCTTTTCAATGAATTTCGAAGAAATATACTTGAAATTTTCATCCTGAGCTTTCTCAAAGATTCGTCGGAAACATCGGTGTAATCCAAAATACGACTGGTTCTTTCACTTTTATTATGTTTCAGCCATTCTCCGAAAAATTCCATTTTCATCATAGTTATGACTCGTTTTGAAATAAGGAAGATCATTTTACTTGCGGGGCCTTCTGAGGTCTAAAATATATGTGAGTCTATGCCTGAATGAGACGAGTACATTCGGGTAAAAAAGTTGCGATATATATGATAATAGTATACATACCTTCAACAGAATATTCCATCACAAAAAAAAAACTTTTCACTTTGCTACCAATTTTAAGAGATCTTACCACAAGTGTGCCAAAAATGCAAGTGATTTGCAAATGAAAATCGAACCTGTTAATCACTTATCTGTCACCCTCGATAATGTACCGTAATAAAGTGGTTGCCGCAATGAAATCTTAGAATTCGGTACCCGTGACGAGTTGTTTACAAGATGTCATAACCAGTTCCTGGAAATTACATCATGAATTTTGTCTCGCTAACTTATGTACATAGTTACTACACGAAACACTGTGACATGGTTGGTAAGGACTGGGGAAAAGGAACAGTTTTGCTTAACATCGTAATATGTGTCTAGGTGCTGTCTAGGTTGGCCCATCGCTGAAAATCAACTAAATATGCGCTGAAATTATTGAAAATGACACGGAAAAATTAATAGAATGAAATAAAAAGTTGTTGCATTTTTCCGTTTTTTATTCGATTTAGTTAAATTTTAATGGCACATTATTCGGATTCGTATTTCCGGCAAATTTAATAGCTCGCCGTTATACAGGGTGTTTCCCCTTAGGAGGTCCATAGAGCGGGAGGTGATAGTACTCACCTAGACGAACCAAAAATTGAATGGAAGGGGGGGGGGGGGGCAATATCAACCGTTTAGGAGTTACAGAGTGTATCATAAAAAAAGCTAGGTTTTCACAAAACACCCTGTATCTTAAAAACTACAGGGCGTATGGTCACAGTTAAGGGCTCATTGTATGCAGAACTTCATGGCCTTTCCAACGACTGCTCAATTAACCCCATACCCCTCTCCCATCAATTATGGTTGTCTAAACTAAAAATTTCGGATTTTCTTACCTTTTTTTTTTTTTAATTTAACCTCTATTATTTTTGCAACAAGGTCGTTAACATAACTTTTTTTTATAAAAACTGTAAACTCTGGACCTTCCTCTTTAAGTTGAGCTATTACACGCAATGTGCTATCTGAAGCCCTTTAAGAGTTATTAGCTCTAAACTTATTGTCAAACCTATTTTCAAACCTATTCTCACCGATAATTTGTTCCCTTAGCACGTAATTTTAAAAAATATCGTCTAATTTTGGAGTGACCGGAATAGGTTATGAGTTAATAACTGTTTAACGGCTACAGTTAACACATAGGGTGTAATATGTCACATTAAAGAGGAGAGTCTACAGCTTATAGTTTTTATAAAAAAAAAAGTTATGTTAACGACCTTGTTGCAAAAATAATAGAGGTCAAAGTAAAAAAAAAGGAAAGAAAATCCGAAATTTTTAGTTTAGACCTTCATAACTTCTGAGGGGAGAGGGGTACGGGGCTGGTTGAGCTGTCGTTGGAAAGGCCATGAAGTTCTGCATATAGTGAGCCCTTACCTGTGACCATACGCCCTGTAGTTTTTAAGATAAAGGGTGTTTTGTGAAAATCTAGCTTTTTTTATGAATCACCCTGTAACTCCTAAACGGTTGATATTGCCCCCCCCCCCCCCCCTGCCATACAATTTTTGGTTCGTCTAGGTGAGTACTATCACCTCCCGCTCTATGGACCTCCTAAGGGGAAACACCCTGTATTTACGTACTTCAAATATATGCAATAGAGTTGTTGTGGTTGTAGATGAGGCAAGAGTCCTCACCGCATTAGGGTGAACCAAAATGGACATAAAGTTACTTAAGTATTGCGTACGTGCGCCTTAAATTAAACAGACGTACCCAAAATAAAATTTAAGCGTCGATAAGAGAGGTTTCGTTAAGGTTAAATGTCAAATTTTCCATAAGTAAAGTGCTGTAAGAGTCGCTCATTACTTACGGACGCGAATTATCCAATAATAGCAGTGAATTCTGAATGAGAACGGTAACGCTGTTATTATTTAATTTTATTATAGAAGAAGAATGTGAATAGAGAATAATTTGGAAAAGAGCTAAGAAAGCTTCCGATTTTTCTTCATATTATTCTTATATTTTTTATATAATGTCCACGAAAGGTAAAAATCTTCAATTAAATCAACTTTCGTTTGGTAATTTTTTTGCTTTTACAGGTTTTTCACATTGAATTCACCCTTTTGCAAATCAAGTACTTTTACATATATTTTATATTATGCGGCTGGTATATTTAAATTTGATGTCATGTAGAGTACAAAATTCCGGTAATTAGATTGAGTGATAACATCGAGTCTGTCGTTAAAGATATCCACTAATCTTACTTCAATGTATTGGGAAATCAAACGTTACCTGCAATAATTTTTGACTTGATAATATTAGTGAATTATTTTAACAGAATAACGAATACGTCGAACTAGAAGAAATGTTGACTTAATTTGATAAATGCATTGAATTATATATGAAATAAATATTGAATTTAAACCAAATTATTTGATCGATTTGTGTAAGTTGTTGTGTATTGTTGAAACATTTCTGAAATCTATTAAACAGAAATAAAATTAGTTGAGTTAATTAAATCTAGGGATGGGTAATTGGGACATTTTAATGAAACAGTTCCAACCTATTCCAAGTATCAAAAGTACCTGTTCCAAACTATCAGTTACAAGTACCAATTTTGGTCCAAATAATAAAAAAAGATTGTTTTTAGATTAGGGTCCACAAAAGATGTGTTGACAAAATTACAACAACTCTATATATTATGATTTTATTCTTCAGTGAAATTTTATTTGTCCAAAAAAATAGTATACATTTACAAAAACTGAACCGAAAATGTAGCTCAAGAATACCTGTAAATACAACACATTTTCTTCCATAAATTTTCTTATAGTTTTAAGATTATTTAAATTCATTTAAAAAAAATTTCGATACCTATTTCTATACAGATACACGACTGAGTCGATTGCAATTAAAAAATATGTTATACTTACATAAGTATAATTTTTGGTCATATGTTGTCACTGTTGCATTCTGTTTTGGCTTCCTACGATACATTTCAGTCACTAGCCAAGCCACCCTACCCTATGATATCGTACTCTTAACTTCCTGTTGCATAAAGTTAAAATCCCTTGTCTAGTGTGACTGTGTGAATGTATAGGCTGTATCAGTCAAAGATTTATTTGGATTTTATAAACTACATAATTGGGAAATATGAGACTTGATATTGGTACTGCCACAGCTACTCTGAAAGAGCAATATGAGACTATTTGGTATTGGTACTGTCACAGCTTTTCTGAAAAAATTGGAATAGGTACAGATTGGGACAGGGCTGTACCTGTTCCAAAGTAAGAGGTTTTTCCAATTTTACCCACCTCTAGTTAAATCTCAAAAAGGTATTCAATATACAAAAGCGCGATCGAGAATTAGCACACCGGCTCACGTGACCATGCCACCGGCTAGAGGTCGAAATGTTTCCTTAAATGTGGCAATTAATATAAGGGGAATAGTATGGCATTAAGTAATTCAGCAGTTTACAGTCATTTCAAATATTTTCTGCGACTTTCTTAAGGGGTTACTTTAAAAATTGGAAGACGATAATCTAGACGAAGTATATGGTTGATTTTGGACGACGGAAGTATCCACAAGAAGCATGAAGTGAAGTGTGTGATCTTATTGGTTAGACAAGGTACACTCTACTTTTTCTACCACCATATTCTCCAATGCTGAACCTTATCGACGAAGTCTTTTCCAAAATCAAGTTTAATGCAAGAAATAAATATGTTAGCTGATCCTTTAACTCATGAAAATTTGGTAGATGTAATTAATAACTCTGTTGAAACTGTTACGTCTCCAAATTATTACACATAATTATTATATGAACATGTAGGTATAAGGTATGTTAAATTACCAACTGCTGTCACTGTTTTCATACACACCTTCCTTATATGATTTATAATATAATTTTTGAGTTCCCACTATGTAATTTACTTTATTAGATGTTTTGTTTTTATTTATAATATAATTATATGCAAAAGTACTTGATTTTCAAAAGGGTGAATTTCATTTGCAAAAGGATTAATATAATTTGCAAAAGGGTGATTTAATGTGAAAAACCTGTAAAGATGCTGTTCTATGACATGTGTGTGCAGTCATATACTGCGTTTATATTCTGGGCTAACTTTGAGCTGAATTCAGTTTCATCTTATGTACAAATGGGCTCAGTACAGTCTCCAGGTACTAGATCGAGTTCAGTCCTGCAAACAAACTCGGTTCTATGTAGAGCTTGAGCCAGTTTCTATTTTAAGAAAACAGAAATCATATGTGTGCTCCTGCTTCTTGTTTTTTAGTTTTTTATAACCAATTTATTGATTTATTCATTAACATATCGAGAAAATCTTAGAAATACATCGGAAGATATATAAAATGCTGCAAGTTATTGTATGTAGCTCGATCACAGTTCAGCCCAACATATAAGACGTTCAGTTCTGACTGGGAACTCTCATATATTTTCTCCATCCTTGAGAAGAGATTTTCTTCAAAGTATTTATGCTGGGGACTCTGATTTTTCAGTATGTCTAATTTGATTTGGCGCTTCTCGAATAACTCCCATGCTTTATTTAGCACGCCTACAAGCGCTGCACAATACTACTTAGTCTTTCTAGTATTTGCGTCCTTTGCAAAGTTAGTGTAGATATTTTGAATTTCCTTGGTATCAGTGTTTTGCTTGCTGATTTTAGTTCCAAATCAATCCGTCATATAAACGATGTAATATTTCCACCTTGACGAGAGCGTGGGCGATGATCAACGCAAATATCGATAAAACTGAGAGATTCAGTATATACACGATATACATACAGGGTGTCCCGTAAGTGGTGTAATTCCAAAAGCTACGGATAGATCTTGCTTAGATGAGCAAAAAATTGTATGTGTGGGGGGAGGAGCATCCTTACGATTTCCGAGATAATAGGACTTTAAGATATTTCGGTATGTTTTTATAGATCACCTTGTCACTTCTGAACATTACACCCTATGATGATGATTTAAACTTCGGTAGATAGATAATCGTTGGACCTTTCCAATGATCTATAAATTTTTTCCTTCCGGAGAGGGTTGAAGTTATGGCTCAACAAAGTTAAAATTTCGGAATTTTTGCTCGTTTTGTTTTTTTATTTAACTGCTATTTTTATAAAAAAAAAAAAAAAGTCATCAATACCAATTTTTCATATTGGATTTAAGAAGACCAAAAGCTTAGCTTTAAAATGACATATCACACTCTGTATCCAAAATGCAACTTTTTAGAAAAAATGGCTTAAACAATGACATTTCCAAAAGATAATTGTCTACTTTCTGGCCTTAGAATATAGAGAATACAGGAAGTGTGATAAGCCAAATTTAGCGTAGTCAAATCCTGGTTATGTTAGTATCTATTGCCGCTGTGGTGAACTCTCAGTACAGACGTGTAATAGAATCAATATAGAGATCGGGGCAACAAGATATATGGTTGAAAATATTACGTTTGCCAGGGAGTTTCGCAACTGTCACAAACGTAAACAAATCTCGGTGGAGGAAGGATTTTTTTCGATATTTCATCGCTTTTGTTGTGCATTTTTAATTTAATTTAATATACAAAGGTGTGTAAAGTACACAAACAATATTTTATAACTATACTTGCCTAAAAAATGATTTACCACGTCGTACCTTGGTGTTGTTGTGGCAATTTTTCACCGAACACTTCATTCTGAAATTACATGAACATCACTTAGAAATTTATCACTATAATATCAACAGATAATTACTTACACTCTTTACTTTATTTAGCACTATTTTTAAGAAAACTTTTCACAAGTTTTAAATTATATTTAAATTGTTGCAAATCTTTCGCAAATTAAACAAACTTCCGTTTGACAGCTAAACATAGATTTATCTCTTTCTTCAATATAATGCTGAGCTACTTCACGGCACGCTGAAAAATCCACGCTATGCACACGAATTTTACAGGTATCAACACTTCCTGCTGTCTCTATATTCTAAGTTTCTGGTACTTATTGAACTTGTCAGTTTTAATCATCATCAGGTAATCTATCAAAACATATTCAAATATCTTAAGTCCCGTTATATCTCAAACGGTTTGGATTTCCCTCCCCACACCGCTTGACCTATTCGTAGCCTTCGGATATTACACCACTTACGGGACACCCTGTGTATACAAGAAGTTTAAAATCGCCGACATCTTGAATGTACAAATTAAATGTAACAAGTGCCAGACCAGAACTTTTAAAAAGTGGCAAGCCGTCAATACCAATGTCAACTAATATACGTACTTCGTCGAAGGTGGTAGTCTTAAATTTAACATTTGTAAACTTTTTTCAAGCCCTAAGTGGAAGTAATGGACCGGGTAAACTGGCACTATTTGCACTGGTTCATTCTTCATCTGCATTAAAGTTTTTCGTGAAGTTGTGGAGTCCCACAAGGCTCAATTCTGGGACCATTGCTATTTAGCTTATATATAAATGATCTCCCTAGTGTTGTTAAAGATTCAAAAGTACATCTGTATGCTGACGACGTCCAAATATACCTTAATAGACCGATTGGTTTGATCGAGGATGGGGTACAACGTATGAATGATGATCTTCAATGAATTCACTCATGGTCAATCGAAAATAATCTGGCACTCAATGCCAGTAAATCGTGCTGTATGTTGCAATATAGGAATGACATTGATGTAAATGATGTACCTCCGATAATTCTGAACGATTCTCCTTTACCGTACATGAGAACAGTTAGGAACCTCGGTGTCGTGCTCAATGATCGTATGACCTGCTGCGACTTTATCAAGGCTCTTATCAGCAAAGTCTATGGCTGTCTTCGACAGTTATGGTTGACTGCAGCGTTATTATCTATAAAAACCAGGTTTAAGCTCATAAAAACCTTAGTCATACCACATTTTAATTATGATAGTCTAATGTTTCCGTCACTGGACTCTGTATGCAGTCGCAAACTGAACGTAGCCTATAATGATTGTGTACGTTTCATCTATGGATTGCGACGTTTTGAACACATCAGTCCGTATCAGCACAAAATATTTGGATGTTCCATCCAAACTTATCGCACATACAAGAGTTTAATCTTCATGCATAAAATTATATATACGAAAGAACCTAGGTATCTTTATGAATATTTAAACTTCCTCCGTTCTGAAAGGCACCGACAGCTTCTAATTCCTCGCTTTCTCTCTGTACTTGGGCAGCGCTCTTACTTTGTGCATACAACAAATCTGGAACTCTCTACCTGCGGACATTCAACGGACGACCTCAGCCAGCCGATTCAGAAATAATTTAAAAATATTTTTAAATATATCCCAATGAAGTTTACATGTGTGTTGCTGGTCCTATTCTTCACGGTTTCTTAACTTTCTTCCACCTCCTGCTCTCGTTATTCTACCTCTGAATTGTAATATTTTTGCTTATTAGTTAGTAACGTAGTCACTTAGCTTTAATTATATTTTTTGTTACATTGCAACTCAATTAAAATTATTATTTTGTTGTTACTAAAATTAATTGTGCAAACAAAAAAGATTGTAAGTCTTGTTGTACAGTCAACCAGTATAAAAATAAATTGAAATTGAAAATTGAAATTAATCCGCTATTGTTTAAAATTTTTAAAATGTCCTCACAAGCTCTTCTCGTGATTCTATGTTTTATGCACCATTGTATCAAACTGTCCCATAACACAGATACTTTTGTTGTATGACCGTTATTTTCAGTTAAATCAAGAATTTCAGAATCCTGGCAGTTATTAAGATTTCTACCAGCATTAGTACCTAACATATTACTATTATTTTGCACTTCATCCTGCAAAACTACTCCGGAACTTTCGTTTAAATTGATAATTTCGTTATCGACGTGAATATTCTTCTGTATTTCTTTTACAATTAACCGCCGTAAATGTCTTTTCGTCACTTGCCCAAGTTTTCGACTCATTTTTATCTTGTAACAACTTTAATCATTAAAAATAAAAGTACATATCTTATTTAATTTGTTTTTTATATTTTAAACAAAAAACATAATATATTGGTTACAAAATAACACAAAAAAAAATTGTTTAAAAATAATAAAATACTTGGAATACGATCTTACCTTTCAATAAAAACTAGGCTGCACTAGAAAACTTCGCTTTATTTATGTTGATTAAAATTCCAACTTCACTTGACTACTAAAATTTGCGTAACCGCACAATACAACTGACTACTGAAGAATGACAATTCTACTGCGTTTCCAGATGCAATGAGTCATCTTTTCATAACAATTTAAAAAAAAACAGATAACTTATGAGTCAGCCTAAGCTGAGAGAAGAGATCTGCTTCCGCAAAGCTTCCTTTGGCTATGGTCAGAGAGCTCTTTGAAAAGTTAGCCAAAGCTGAGTGAAGAGATCTGCTTCCACGAAGCTTCCTTTGGCTATGGTAAAAGAGGCTTCGTAAAAATGTTTTTCGGCTATGTTGTGGAAGCGCTTCCGCTAACAAGCGCTTGACATACTTCCCGCTGGGATTAAATGAACACATATAAAGGGTTTTCCAATAAGAGGTGTTATTTTAATTAGCCCGCTATTTCGGTAGATGTCACTTTTGGAGCTATCATTTTTTGACATTTGACAAGTAGAAACTACGGCATTAATAAAAATGGAACGATACACGATTCAGCAATGCATTGAAATTATTAAAATTCACTATAAAAATGGTGAAAATGTGGCAGAGACGGTTCTTAAAACTCGAACATTTTTGGTTCGTCGTGAAGCACCTTGTCGGACCGCAATACAGAAATTGGTAGAAAAATTCAAGCTGTCGGGACAAGTTAATGATGTGAAGAATACAACCCGTGCACGTCGCTCAAGAACAGCCGAGAATATTGCTGCTGTAGCCGAAAGTGCTGAAGAAAACCCAGGTTTGTCCATTCCTCGTCGTTCTTTGGAATTAGGCATTCCACAAACGTCATTACACCGCGTATTTTGCATAAAGATTTGGGTCTTAAGGCTTATAAAGTTCAGTTAACACAAGAACTCAAGCCGGCCGATCATCAACAACGTCGAGTCTTTGCTGATTGGGTCCTTGAAATGCATGAAAATGATCCGGAATTCCATCGAAAACTCATCTTGAGTGATTCCACCTCGATGGCTTCGTCAACAAGCAAAATTGTCGCATCTGGGGCTCGGAAAACCCAAGAGTTTCTGTTGAAAAGCCTCTTCATCCTCAACGTGTGACTGTTTGGTGCGGTTTATGGTCCCGCGGGGTCATTGGACCTTACTTTTTCGAAAATGAGCTGGAGCAACAGTTACGTTGAATGGATTGCGCTATCGACAGATTTTTTTATGGCCGGAATTGGATGGTATTGATCTGGACAACGTTTACTTTCAACAAGGCGGCGCTACGTGCCACACAAGCAACGAAACCATTGATTTTTTACGGGAAAAGTTTCCGGACCGTGTTATCTCTCCAAAAGGTGATCACAATTGGCCACCGAGATCTTGTGACTTAACACCTTGCGACTTCTTCCTTTGGGGCCACGTGAAAGAGAAGGTCTACGCCAACAGCCCAGCGTCGATTCATGACCTCAAAGATGGAATTCGTGAGGCTATCGAGGACATAGGGCAGCCACTTTGCGATTTGGTTATGGAAAATTTAATGAAAAGGATATGGTTCTGTAGGCGTGGTCGTGGTGGTCATTTGGCTGATGTTATTTTCCATTATTAACGGCATACCTTCCTCTTTATAATGAAATAGAGATCCGAATATTTGTCTCAAAAAATGGTATTTCTCTTTGAATATCAAAATAACACCTCTTATTGGAAAACCCTTTACTTTCAGATTCCAAGCAATAAATAAACTGTTTCGACAAGATCTTGAGAAGTGTTGTTATTACTCACGAATGTTTTTATAGTAAAGATTGCTATTGTTAGTATTTATTGGCCTCACAATGTGTTTAGACTCAAATTTTTTATTTACATGTAGTTTATAATGTAGTTGCTATTAAATCTGCCTACACTCTAGATTTGGCTCAATTCCAATCATTTCAATTCAATTCAATTTGTTAATAAATTTTTTTTCAACTTTTTAGTATGCCAATGGTTTGAGAGAGCTAATTGAAAAACTTTTTTTGCTCATAATTTATTAACAACACTTTCCCACTTCTCGTTAGATTACTTGCAGGCGGTCTTAATTTATGCCATTTTCTCTGTTCGATATTATCCATACATGAATGATACCGGAAGAAGGAATTCTTTTTTTTTGCAATTTGAAGAATTCCAAAAGTCTAGTGTACGATTGTATTGTTCCTGGGAGAATTCACAAGACATGACCTAAAGAAAAAACAAACTTTTCGTAGTACTACAACAAGAAACAGCTTGGCTAAGTTTTATTTATGTTGCTTCACTTGTTGAAAACTTTCCAATTTCTGTTCTCTAAAATTAATTGAAATTTAAACTTTTACTCATTCCTTTTCGATTGACTTATTTTCTTCTTTGCTGCTTTCAGATTACAGCGATGTAAAAATTCTTCGAATTCTTAACTCAGAGTTAGCTGATACACTTGGAAATTTGTTATCTCGCGGATGCGCTAAATCTCTCAACCCACGTCAAATATTTCCTAAAGTTACTGATCATTACTGGCATGAAATTTCCAAGTTGGATGCAACACAACGTTTAATAGATACGGTTTCACAACTTCCAGGTAAGTTAATGCAATTGTCACTTAAAATCAAATAGAATATAACAAGGAAAGACAGGAGTGTGCTTGAAAGTATAAAACTCTTTTCTACTTTGTAATTCCTTCTTTCATGGATTTTTTTTTATTTATTTCTTCCAGAGAAATGTGCTGAGCACTATGAAATGTATAACTTTTATTTAGTCGTTGACCAGGTAATGGCAACATTGCACGCTGCAAACAATTTCTTCGAATGCTGTAAGCCATGGGAGTTAAGGAAATACCAGAAAGGGATGATAGCAGCAACCGGAGAGAATAATGCATCATTGTGTGTAAGCGAGGATGTCCTGAAATTAGAAACGATAATTTCTGTAACAATGGACACTCTACGGAAATGTGCTATTATCCTACAACCTATTATTCCGGACATAACTAAAAACTTGCTCGATAAACTTGGAGTTCCTCCATCCGAGAGAAGTTGGAAACATCTCAAGTTGTCTGTATGGGATCCGGATTGCATCAAATATGAAAGATGCTTGGGTGAAGCTGATGCAGTACTTTTCAGACGAATAATTTTAGCAGATGATAAAAAGAAAGTTACGAAGAGCACTTAAGTTGTGTGTGTTTTTGTTCAGGGTACAAAATTGTTATATGTTGTTTTTTTTTTACAATTTTAACTTTTCTCCTTTCTTTTTGCAGCAAATAAAGTTTTTGCAGCAATTAGGGAAATTTTATTATTTTGCTCAAATTATGATGAGTTTGCTTCAGAAGTTTAAATTTTATGCAAAATGTCATGATTTTGTTCTGTTTTTGTTTTTTTTTGTTTGTGTAAGAGTATTTCTATGTGTGCTTGAAGAATTTAAACCTTTTACAAATCGATTGGGGAAATTTATTGTGTTGCTACATATGTATAACTTTTCTTTTTACCAACACTTAGGTTCGTCTGCCTTGAATTATAAATATTTGAATGTTATTTTGTGTATACTCCATAAAGCTTGAAAATTTTGAGATCTTTCATCTTTTTACATCTTCCATGGCTTCCGTTATCGCATGATTGTCCCATATTTAATGTTTTCTTTGAATATTCAGCACTCGGAGTTTGGAAAGTCAGGGCCTCAAATAATAATAAAACTGGTATGATTTAAGTACGCGACTAATATTATAGAGATAAGAAGTTGTTATCATGTTAGTAGATTCAAGATTCAATTCTGTTAACAGAAGAATGAATTTTCTTATCAAGTCTTTCGATAATTTTATATTTTTTGATAGACTTTTGAGCGGAATTTGCAAGAGTTGTATATAATTGTGTTGTAAATCTTTCCTAGTTTCACCAGAAATAAAGAAGTATTTTGAAAAAATAATAATAATAATAATATCACTAACACGGAATGGTATAAATATTTGTTCGGTTGCAATAATTTTTGGTATTTTATTCCCTTACCACAATTCATAATGCTTACAAAACAAAAAAAAAAAAAATTGTTTTGATGTTGTGATGAAGGCTAGGGAATAGGCAGTTAGTATGATAACTTGGGACGAGTATGACAAGAGTACATATCTTCAAGATGTTGTGGAAAGCCGTCGTCAGTTTTTTAGTGAAACATATTGGTAGAGATTAAAATAAGCAATACAAAATAAGGTGTGTTCTTTATTGTGTCATGGACTGGCGCAGTTATACATTGTACAGTGCAAAGTTACACTGTATAGAGTTACATTTATCACTACACCACTGAGTTCTATTCGTCAATAGGGGTCGCTAATCTCAGCAAAAAAAAAAATTTAAAAAAAAGGGACTAAAGTTAGTTTTTATAAGACCACGCTTTCCTTTTTTCTTTCTGAAACTGACACAAATTAATTTTTCTTCTTATTAATTAACCCTTTAGTATTATCATTGCTGCGTTTTTCCAAAATCTTTCCTAGAGCTCAAATAAAAATTAAAATTGTTAACGTTCGTGTGAGGCGTTCTTTTGTGGCAGCAGTGCAGTGAACTGAAAAGCGCGTACAAAACACAGCTATAATATCTACATAACCTACGATATTTGAGATGATTGACAAAGACAAGTATAATTAACTAAATTCAAAGCATAATAATTTTTAAATAACTACCAAGGTTACTTACGTTCAAAAGAACAAAATAAAAAAAAAATCTAGCTAGATTCCATACAAAATAAAAATATAAAACAAACTGAAAATAATATTTGTATACCCAAATTACGCCGTTTTCACATAAGTGGCAGATATATCTTAAGTCCTTTTTTGTGAAAACAACAACATTTGAAAAAACTTTAGAAGAAAGCATAGAAAAGATTATGGAAGTAATCGTAGACAAGAGTATAGAAGGAAACTACTTCTTGCTCCCGTGAACATTTCCAAAATCCCCGTAGTACATAATTCGTTATCAGGGGCTTCGCGCTATAGAAACTTCCCCTCTAACAGTAGACGTTATATTGACCCGTTTATTTTGAAAGTGGTGCAAGTCCATTTTTTGTTACGATGAAATATTTAAATACTTTAGTTAAAATAAATTTAAAAAATAATTTAAAAATATTTATAGAATCTAACAGTGAAGTTTTGTGTATTTTGAATTTAAAGATAATGTAAATTTATGAACCAATTATGTTTATTAAAGAAGTCTGAAGAAAATAGAATTACTATACCCAAATGGACTTGCACCACTCTCAAAATAAATGGATCATTTCATTAAGTAACAAGTTTCCGTAATACAATGTAAAACATAGTTGCGTCGTTTATGAAGCCAATTCAAAAAAAAAAAAAAAAAATTCTACGATAGCGACAGAATACTGAAAACATTTAACGCAGCATCATACTGGATAATGTCTTATGGAATATTGTGCAATAGTAATACTACGCTACGTTACAGATTTGTTTACATTTACACCTATATACATCTATGTTCATATACAAAGCAACTGCAACCATTGGTGCACTTACAAAATATTAGATTGGAGCGCTTATCTGGGAGCAGTTGTTTTTAAGTATTAATTGACGCTTTGCATAAATTATTTCCAACAGATCTTCGATATCACTTTCTATCATCAAGTTTCCAAAATGACATTAGCAAAAGAAAATCACCAAGTCAAATATGTAGGTTGAATTGAAAAATGTATTTAATATAATAATTAAAAATATTGCTGGAACCTAAGAATAATTCCTGATATGAGCATACTATTTACATGAAAAGTGGCCAATTGAATATTTCAATTACGAAATTTACTTTACTCTTTCATGCTTTCTTCCAGTGCAAACCGTTGTGCCGAATATAGTAAAATAATGTTAGATGCTGGCAAGTTTATAAATGAAAGTGCTCCAAAATAAGTTAATTGGCACAGCTCGAACTTTTCATTATTAGGGTGTAATCCGTCAAATTAAAGAGGAGAGTCTACAGTTTCTATGAAAAATATTATGTTAACGTCCAAAGTGGAAAATCCGAAAATTTTAGTTTAGACCACTCCTGAGATGATGTGAGTACCTGAGGGCTGGTTGAGCAGTCGTTGTAAGGGCGATGATGTTCTGCATACAATGAGCTCTTAACTGTGACCGTACGCCTTGTCCTTTTTAAGATACAGGGTGTTTTGGGAAAAACTAGCTTTTTTTCTAAATTACCCTGTAACCACAGTATAAATACAGTAGAATACCTTAGAAGAAATTACTGAATAGTATATTTTAGAATTTTAATTTGAAAAAACCCAAAATTTCTCCTAGAAGGAACTATTAAGAATGATACAGAAGTAAATGGACGAACAGTAGCTAGCTGCACAATGGTAGGGATAAGTATTAATTTTATGTAAGTACACATCTCGGCAAATGCATTGTTCCATTGCTGAACAGCTGTTTGATTGTAAAGTGGTGTTCGTTCATAAAAACACCATGGACAGTGTAATGTGCAAAATGGTTGTATTAAATGCTTCTGACAGTTTGACAATTCTTCTGAATGGCATGGGAAGTGGAACAAATAGTTTTCTTTGTAATTTTGCTCTTTTTTCTTCTAATCGAAGTTTACAAATGCGATAAGTTCTGTTTCTTCCACTTTCGATTTACATAGGAGCCTTTGTATTAAAAATTAATTGGTATGTTAGTTAAACATATTGAAAGAGAAAGTATAGTCACATTATAGAAGCAGAAAGCCGACAAGCGATCAAATATTGTTACTAGTTTCGGAGTGATTAATTCTATACTCCTCATTCTATGGAATATATAGTATTATCGCCATAAATTGTTACTTTATTTTTATTAATATTTGGATGACCTTTCTCAATAGCCAACCCCTTAAAACAATTGTATAACTGCAACCGATTCCCAAACGATATAGTATGTCAAATAAGTTGGATTTAAATAACTTATGCAAATCAATTAAGACCAAGTTGAAGTGGTGATGAAAAGGTCCTGGACTTAGAAAGTTTTATCTCTTATTCCACGAATTGATATTTACTGCTGCGTGTCGGTTTATTTTATGGTTTCCAAGCAATATTCTCTACTAACGTTTTCACAGACAATAATGTCATCAAAATCCTGTAAATTTGGATATTGTCGTATCGTAATAAATTCGATTAGTGTCCCTTCTGATTATTTTAGCCCTGTTGATTTAATAATCTGTGGCTCATTTTCTTCTAGAGTATCGACGTCATTATTGCTCGCAATATTTTTACGACGAAATTTATTGATGTCATTCCTTAAAACAACTGTTCCTCTTTTAGGTTTATTGATTATTTTTATATTGTAGTAAAGTATTATTGCCCCCGGTTCGCAATCACATCTTACTTTCATTTTCTTTTGTATCTTTCATACATAAATTCAAATGATTATTTGAATTTGTGGAAGCTCTCCAGAGCTTTCCTATGATGTACATATATCTGGTTTCTGCAGATATTAGGCCGTGGAAAACTTGTTGGTTTCCTTCAGATTCTCTGTAGTTACTTTTTTTTATTTAAAATGTTATCTTTAAGAGCTTTTAGATTTATTCTTTGAATTGACTTCTTTTCCATTTGGCAGCTTCGATTCTTATTTCAAGTCCGCCTCATTTCCACATAGTGAACACTTTTGTTTTTAAATAAATCGAATCCATTATTTCCATTTTTCCTGCTGGTTGACGCCTTATATTTAATTTTTTCACTAATTTCAAATATATTTTGCCCTTTTCTATTTATATTCTTTTTTTTTTATATAGTTTCAACCCATTTTGTTACACGTACAAAGTCTTTAGTCATAAATTCATCATAAAATAAACTTTTGTATTATTCACTTCTCTCCATCGTAAATACATCTTACTTCACGCATCGAATATCAATTTAAAACAAATTTTGTTTGAAAATCTATCAAATGACGAAATGAGGAGGCAAAGTAAAGGTAATGGGCTGGTGGTGGATTAAATTTTGAAACTATAGTAAGGCCGTTTACACATCGAAAGACGAAAACGAAAACACTGAACCGAAAAATTAATTTTTCTACCACGCAACAGCGAATATGTCCAATTAAACTTAACTAAAAAGTCAAAATAATTCTTATTTTTTCACTATTCGTAAGCAGATTACGTTTGGACTTTTTACCGGGTTAAACTTAATTTTGTTCAAGAAAGAATTTTTTGAGATTCTCCGGTATATAGCAAAAGCTAAAAAATGTTCTAATTTGTTATTTCATTACACAACCCAATAATTTTTGGTGACAAGTTTCAAGTCTCTTGGTTTGACTCATCAACAGACCCCAAATAGCGAAATTGGGTGATTTGAAAAACAAATGAAAATATGAAAAAAAAAATGAAAATAAAAGAAGAAAGAAATGAAAAGTTTGAGAAAAATAGAAAAAAAAAACAATTTTTTTATTTATTAAAAAAATTTTAAAAAATTTTAAAGAAACAGATTCATTTGAAGCGAATCGAACCTGTATACGCCACGCAGTGGGCTGAAAAATAAAGAAGAAAAGGAAGAAGAAGAAGCGTTTCGTGTCAGCAGAAAACCTTACACTCATCGGTGCAGCTTGGTTTTCTGCCTGCTGCAGACGCTTGAAAATAGATCAAACTGATCTCTTCTCATATAAACTCAGAATAAATTCTGCGTGTGAATTATATGAGGAAAAAACACTCCTATACACTCCTATTTTTCTCAAACTTTTCATTTCTTTCTTCTTTTATTTTCAATTTTTTTTTCTCATTTTTTTCATTTGTTTTTCAAATCACCCAATTTCGCTATTTGGGATCTGTTGATGAGTCAAACCAAGACTTGAAACTTGTCACCAAAAATTAATGGGTTGTGTGATGAAATAACAAATTAGAACATTTTTTAGCTTTTGCTATATACCGGAGAATCCAAAAAAATTCTTTCTTGAACAAAACTATTCGTAAGAAATTGTTAATTTGTTACATTGTTTCTCGAGAAAAGTGTACTTCGTCGTTTTTCGGAACGAAAATTCAACGAAAGCATTGAAAAGTACTTTCCTCGAAAAGCAAAGTAAAAAATAAGAATTGTTCGACCTTTGACATATTCCCTGTTGCGGGGTAGAAAAGCGAGTTTCTCGGTTCAGCGTTTTCGTTTTTGCCTTTCGATGTGCAAACGTGCTAACACCCTTCACTCAACGTATCCGCACATATAATGGTAAGATTGTGTAAGCTGTTGTGATACATAATCCAATGAAGGACCGCATGTTGAGAGAATATCAGTATTAAGACAACGTTTCCTAATGAGCACTTTATGCCGTTAACTATATATTACTCTATTATGCGTACTAAAATTTATTTATATTAGACCAACACTTAGAGTGTTGTACCGGTTTTCCATATGATAAGAATATCTTTAATTTGTTTTTATATTATTAAGTCAAAGCTCAGGGGATATTCTATGATGCAAATCACAGCATGGCAGGCAGAAGATAAGAAAGGTAATGACGAGAGTGGTGGAGGTACAAATGTATGTCACTCTTGAACTTTCGCAGATTGTATGCCGGAGGAAAGATAGAAAATGGTAAACTGTTCCACATTCGCACAATTCAGGATAAAAGAGCATCACGAAATTTTACTGTACGGTCGCAAGAATTTTGAAATGTAAAAAGATGTGCACGGCTAGCAGCGCGAGCATTGCATGCACGAAAGAATCAATCTACAATGGATCAAACTAATTGTTTCATTGGAACGAGTGAGCCGATATGCGCCATTGCAGTCGAAGACTCCCTTTTGGACAATAACCAAAAGCTGTGCGATCAGCTCCTGCCCAAGTATGGAAATTGTATTCCATTCTAGCTTTAATATCGGACTTGCAGATGAAATGATATACTTAAGTTTGTCATTCGGTTTGTAACGCATAGAAACAATGATGGTACAGAAAAACGGATTGGACATGGATTGATTTCTTAGAAAAATTCTAGATTTAAGTTGAGGTTGCCATACAAAAATTTCTATTTTCACTATAAATATTTGGACACTGCTTGAGAACGCATCGACGTAGAAAGTTGAAATTTTTACACCTTGTTTTCATAAAAATAGTAAATAAATTTCACAAAAAACAAGACCGGGCAGTCCCCTCTTGGTATTGCCATACAAAACTTTGGGTTTATGATTAGTCTGAGATCAATTATAACTTGTTCTCGTGTTTTTGTTTAACTAGAATCAATTGAGGATAAAAAAATGTTTCTTGTGTTTTTTTTATGAGGAAGTTTCAAAATGCTTTCTTCTGAAATAAATCTTAAGAAATCCATATTTATGCCCATATCACACAAATCTGACCTCTAAGCACTGCGACCTAAAATATTTGTTGTGCTATTAGGTGAGGATTTACAATATAATAATACACATTTCAAGCTAATTGCACTGGTCCATTTTCTCCATGAGCTTGGGTACTGGTACAAATACTATAATATAACCATAGACAAACTAATAACTGGATAATTTACTGGAAAATTTTTCTTTAGAATTTTTATACATTATATGAGGCCGAATCATTTGATTTTATATTGCAGCGAGACATTGCTGGCTTACCCTTTGGTTACGTCAGCAAGTCGAGGCATCGTCGGTTTTATATTCGAGCAAGGTGTTACAGATTTTTGATCTACTTGTATATGTTATTAGTTTGTCTCTACTATAACCCTTCCATTACAATCCAAATTATTATTGTGTAGCAGTACATGCACCGTTTATACGACTAACACTGAGTCCAGGTACAGGAACCTGTGATCATTTTTCATACAGGTCATATAGCCCTAAAATGTGGACGAAGGTAGAATAAAAGTGGATAATATGATATTTTTTGCAAATGTAACATACCTACTGCAATTTCTCAATAACAAAGCAACCCAACGAGTTAAGCTAATTGAAATAGAATAACACTCAATCAATTATTGAGAAGTGAAGAGTGTACACGCGTCTGGTAAGTTCACTTTCGATATTAGTTTAATATTAATTTTAATTTTAATTTACGAATTTATTACATATCGCCTATAAAATATTGTTAATAAGTCCATAATTGTTAGTTATATGAATATAGTTTATAGGTGACGATTATAGTTGTTGGTAGGAAAATTAAGTGTAGATTCGAGTCTCGCCGGTGACGATTTTTATGTTTTCCCATTCCCACTTATATGTTGCAGCCAGTGACACAAACTGTGATTATTGTCAAAAGGTGGATTATATTTGTATCCTACCTTTGCATCTTCTAATAAAGTATCCCGTTTAATATATTCACAGAACTAGAGGATCACGCACGTTTTCAGTATAAAAATATCTACAACATCCTGCCCCCGGAAAATCTTGACGGAGGCCAGAGAGATACCTACACTAGAGCCAGACTACTAAGTTTCTACGTAGTTGGATCTAACCACTGAATGTGATATATCTTCATCTACAAAAAAAAAAGGATATTTTATTTTCATTGATTTACAAGGAGCATTACCTTTCAGTGTCACAGCTAACAACTCACTCCTCTCAATGTTTTCATGTTTGTTGCTCATTGGCAAATAGCCAAGAATCTTATCAAATTCATGCGTCCACCTTAAGCTAAAATTGCTCATTATGATTCCAGACGAGTGCCGTACTTCTAGTTTATTAGTTTGGGGACTTTCTGTTAAGTGTTTATCTAACCCAAAATTGTCTGGAAGCTAAAACGGACTTTGCATACTTTATTTATTTTTGAGAAGAGCATTCACATCAAAAGACAAGAAGGATCGATTTTTGTCTTGGTAGGAAATATGTAAACTTTATGAAATCTAACAATAGATTGCGGTTAATCAAAGTTAAATCAGTTGCTTTTGCAGTCCCTTTTGTTAGATAAGAAATTCAAATATGATACACTATATCAGTTTCCATTATCCAACCTCAAGTTGCATAAGACCCTTTTTTTGCAGTAAAGCCTCAAAGTATCACATGAAATGAGGTTTTTTATATTCTCTAATCTTCCTAAAAATTTGGGACAAGAAGATACCAACTAGGTATTTGCTGGCAAATATTTTATGCTTGTGTGTAATAGGATTTCACTCAATTGTTCATGGATAAAGAAAAGAGAAAAAGTTCTTTTATGGTTGGAGGGAAGCTTTTTCTGCATCTGTTTTAAATGACTATTTGATTTAAATTTTCTCACTTCATAGAAATGTAAATGATTTTAACTGATTTTAATGCGGTACAAGGGAAATTGTAATAAGGGTTTTTAAAAAGGACCTTCCAAGCCATGGCTCTTGTTACAAAACCAATAAAGCAACGTTTCGTTTAGCACTAACAAGCTAGCACGGTTTTATAAATTTTATATGTGCAGCGTGGAAAATGATTCCTTTATTTTTTTTTTAATTTACTTTATTCGTTAGAATTTTGATGCACTCTTTGATGACGATTGCCAGTTCAACATTTCAAAAACAGTTCAGAGAAGAGACGTATATAGAAGACGAGGCATATAACATTTAGATAGTTTTGCTATGAAATAATTATATGATATTGAGTTTTTTCCACTCAATTCTAGAGCTGTGGATTTGGCAGCATATTGATTAAATTCGCTATGAATTTATTTCATAGGAAAACTCTCTATGAAATACTAGTTCCGCGTTGTGTTAATCTTGCTAGGTATTCGAGTAAAAACTAAATATTTCGTCTCGTATATAATTCACATTTAAAAATTATTTTAAGTGCACATATGGGGTCAGCATAGTTGTACGCTTTGGCGTATACGGCAGGCAGGAACCATGCCGTACTGATGCGAATACAGTTCCTATTGATATGAAACGCATGCTTTTGAACAGAAATTTCTTTTTTAAAGATTTTTTTTTGCAAAAGATTTTTTTTACTATAACATATAGCCCATGATGTAAGACGGCAAATTATGTATGGAAAGCAAGAATAATATCACAAAACTAATTAATTTCAAGTAATTTGACGAAAGTTGTTTGTCATCACATTACAAAACTACTCTTCTCGACAAACCAAAGGTTTTTTTTTGGCATGAAGCGCTGGTTGCATGAGTTTGACTTTATAGATACTTGTTTTATCTGTTCCCTTCCGAAGATACCCGTTATTAATAATAATGTAGATATTCGATTGTTATTTACAGAAACGGTTTAAAAAAATTTGTCAGACTTACGGTTTATTTTTTTTTCGGCAGGGGGATAGGAGACCCCATCCCAAGCACGGAGGCCATAGCGGCCCATTGTGCTGTCCTACAAGAACCCCATTCACCAAAACCTTCCTGTCCTCTTAATGAAGTGCATCAGGTCTTGGTGAGGAAAGTTTCTCAGCTCATCCATAAATAGAAGAACCGACACTAGAGTATCCAGTCTGCTCCGGCCGAAGGCCGGACACGCGCACAGTGTTGGGTTGTCTCGGGCTCTCCGTCCAGGCAGGACAGATACTCAGGGCTGTCAACAACTCCCTTGTTAGATGAGAGTGAAGTGAGCTGTGGCCGTTGATGATGTCAACCACAGTTCTACATTGTTCCCTGCCGAGCCCAATGAGCGAATCGGAGATATTCCCATTGCACCCATCAAGAAACAGTTTTGTACACCTGCAAGTACTCAGGTTCGCCCCTCTCTGCTGATGCTTTCTATAAGCATCCGCTTTAATGAGAGACCCGATACTCGAGGTGGCAACGCCTTCGGCTTGTTCCAGTCCGAGGAACGGAGAACCAGAGCCAACCCTAGCTAAGAGGTCAGCCCTTTCATTCCCCATGAACCCCATGTGACCAGGAACCCACAGAAGGGACACATTGTTGTGGATACACAACTTATCTACAGACGACCTGCAATCTCCCAGTAACTTAGATGTTATCCCAGGGTCAGTCAGAGCCATCAAGACTGCCTGACTATTCGAAAGGATTGCAA
The DNA here is from genome assembly GCA_963924295.1 of Dioctria rufipes. Classification (NCBI taxonomy): domain Eukaryota; kingdom Metazoa; phylum Arthropoda; class Insecta; order Diptera; family Asilidae; genus Dioctria; species Dioctria rufipes. The sequence continues at coordinate 268,763,866 of OZ002741.1, read as the reverse complement.
TATCCTTCTCCTTGAGTTGCATATTAAGGGCTAACTTCGCTGCCATTGATATGGCGAGGACTACAGCCTGGAAGGCAGGGGTGTGTCTTCCAAGTGAGTACTCCATCCCAATATCAGGCTCAGGAAAGTAGAAACCCACCCCAGCTCCGTCATTAGTGAGAGAGCCGTCGGTGAAATTTTTTAGAGCGGGAGGGTTCGAAAAGGCACTTCCCTCAGTCTACGATTCCCTTACAGGAAAGCTCACAGAAAAGCGACGCCCAAAACGAAGCTCAGGTACCATCGCATCACGTGGCATACTGGTCAGAGGGTTTTTTAAGTCCAGCCCATACGTCAGAGAGCAATGAGGAGAGCCGTCCTCCCAACATCCCCATGAGCGCAATCTGCATACAGCCTTTTAGCATTTGCCTGAATAACAAGATCCAGGGGTGGCAGATTAAGTAGGACCTCAAGAGCAGCAGTAGCCGTAGATCGCATGGAGCCCGTAATTTCCAAGCAGGTAACCCTTTGCAGGCCCACAGCTTCCGATTCGCAGTCCCACTAGCGTCCTCGGCCACCAAGACTTACGGCTACGCAGACAAATTTAGACTTAGTGCCGCCCCCGCCCCTAGGAAACCCAAAAATTTATTGCATTCTTCCCACAATGTAGAGTTACTTGCCGGATCTTATGTATTAATTGCGACGACATGGACCTTTGCGAAATGTATAATATATTGTAGGGCCAGGACCCCAGAGTAGAAAATTTGATAGCACATTTTGTACTTTAGATGGGAGTTAGGTGGGAATGTCTAACCATTCATTGTCGCACTTCTGTGAAATATGTAAAGGATGAGAAAACGCTAATTGTAAGATGCCAAATTGAGTAAGCCTATTTATAATTCTGATCTTGCGTTCGTTTTCCTTACTTAAAGGAAAATATATATTCTTTTTGCACCTTCTTCACGACATCTGCATTTAAGGATTGATCAAGAGAAAAACCGACCACTTCTCCCCTCCCATTACTAATCACCAGGTAAACAAAATTAGGGAACACTGGTAAGATTGCATCTATAAAAAGCTGTGCACTTATAATTGCAAGCCATTAAGTGCAAAATTCTAATGCAGTGAAAAGGGAAGTCAGCTAACAAGAACATCGCAAATTAATTCTTTCCATACATAAAGAATATGTCGCAAAGAGGTTTATCTAAGCAGATGAAAATCCCGAAGACGGCCATTCAAAATGTTCTCAATAAATTTCGAGAATCTTATAGTGTCCAGAGAAAGTCAGGGTTAGGAAGGAAATCAGGTTCGATAGACCAGAAATTGGCCAAAGAAGTGGTAGACAACTATAAACGAAATCACAAAATTTCGTTGAGAGATATGGCAGATAAGGCTGGACCATCATTCGATACGCCTCATCGAATTAAAAGAAGAGAAGACCTACGAAGTTTCCATGTTCAGAAAACACCGAACAGCATACCAGAAAAGAACCAAGTTGCAAAATCAGGCTTTGCATGAAAATTCCTTAACGAAATTCTACTGCTTCATTATGGGTGATGAAACTTTAGGGAAAGCAGACTTGAACCAGCTTCCACGGCAGCAAAAAAAAAAAAAAAAAAGACCCCAAGTTTAAGAATTGTCGGTGCACCAAATTTTCCGTAAGATACTTAATTTGACAAGTAATATGTTCGTGTGGACCTTAAAGAGTGTTTTCAGAAGCGCCTTCTTCCATTCTTTAGAAAGCATGATGTATCATGGCAGAAAAGCGAGAGATGTCTACGATGCCTAATGCATACCCCCAAAAGCGAGTCCTCCAAATTGTCCGAAACTAAAGCCAATCGAAAAATATTGGAATAATATTAAAATAAAATAAATAAATAAAACACACTCCTCTATCATAGACACTTTTAAGATGCAGTATAAAGGAGCGCCCGATACATACGATACTGTCTCTGTAACCTAGTTTATAGCACGTAGTAATTATGTCATGTCGGATGAAGTAATCGTCCAATAAAAATTATTTGATAAAAATGAAAAAGGTTTTTCTTGTTGATTTCATCATTCACCGGTGGTCAGTTTTTTTCTGAAAACAGTCCTTAGATGTCGTAAATTGTCATTAAGGTTGGTGAGGCACAGAAAATGTAAGAAAAAGGGATTAAGGGATTTTACGGTTTTTTTTTTTTATCACTATAGCTCGAGAAATGCTAATCATTCTTGAGTGATTTGTTTTTAAGAAAGGTGCAATTAAAAAAAAAAAAAGTGTAGTGATTGTTGGTTCATTGGATTGTTATCTAAAATAGCTGGGTATTGTTTCCTCATAGAGTCGATGGCATTTTTTTGTTTTTTTTAATTTAAAAAATTGAAATTTCTACCGCGATATAGTATACAGTTATGATAAGCTTCAATTTAATTTTGATTTGATCTTTAAGGTAAAGCTACACGGCGAGAGACTTTGGCCTCCAGAGACCCGTGTAGACACTTCGGAGACGTAAAAAATCTCTAAAGAGACCTAGTCTCTAGAGACTAAAATAAAAAGGTCTCCAGGTTCGGTCTCGGTTTCTCAAGAGACTATTTGTGTGTTCTGGTCAGTTAATTGTAGATTTAGGTACTCCGAATGGAAAATGAATAAAGTGGAGTGAGTCTGACAAATTGTTACAAAGAAATTAATAAAAAAACTAATAATTAATATAATGGATTTAGGACAGAAAATTTGTTCCGTCAATAGAGTTCAGGTTATTTTTGAAAAAGAAAAAATGTTTATCCCAAAATTTACTCAGCAAGGATATAGTTTTTAAAGCTTTTTCACTTTTCCTATAACATAAAAATATTAATAACTTTTGAGATAATTCTTTCTAACAATCTCTCGCTTGACAACTAACAAAGATCTCTGGGAGATCTGTAGAGACCAAACTTCAAGTTTCGTGTATACACTTTGGAGACGTGCCTCTAGAGACTTTGTTATTATGGACTTCGGAGACCTTAATTTCTGTAAATCGCAGACCAGAAGTCTCTCACCGTTTATATTTACTTTAATGTAAAAGAAAGACTTGTGGCTATTGTGATGGATTTAATTGAGAACGTACCCAGTGCTTAGTTTTCCTTATATCTTTTGCAGTAAATTTTACAAATGTTAAAAAATCTAAATTCGAAATCAGTTAGAACTCTTCAACCCAGCTCCGCGCCCGATGATAATGTAGTCCCTAGGTCCTTGAGCCTTTACATGTTTTTCTAACCTACCTCAATAGTTCCTCCAATCATTTCATTTTCTCAGCATTCACACGTATTCAAATTACATTGTGGTATTTTCATGCATTTAAGTAAAGATTCCCAGAAATATTCCAAACCTTCTCAATTAAATTATTAATCCTGAAATCAACTAATAAATAAGGCCATAACGAATTACAATTACGACTGATCTCAAATGTTAACTGCCACATACTGCGACTGTGACTGAACTTTTCTCAAAGTGCAAAGTTGGTGTCGGTTGCGGCTAACTTCAGATCAGAAATATCCACGGAAAAAGTGTGGAAGGAAATAGGCAGTAACAGTCCACTGATCAGTCGTAATTGTAATTCGGGGCTAAGTCAGGCCGGAATTACAATTACGACTGATCAGTCGCCTGCGACTTTACCCAAATGGTAAATACATGTGGTAAGATACAATTGCAAGTTCGACTGCGACTACGACTACGACTGAAAGTAAATTTTGCTCAAAGTGCAAATTTCGGGTCGCTTGCGGCCAACTTCAATTCAATCACAATGTAATCGTTTCTATTTAAGTTGAACGTTGCGGGTCAGCTTTTAGAGTTACGCCAGGGTCAATGCGTTCAACGACGGGGAAGAAGAAGAAATAAATACCAGGTTTTGACGTTTTTAAAGGTGAACACTTATTTAATTTGATACTGAACAAATGTTTTTATTGTTTTAGAGAATATTCCACAAATGTATTTGTCTTTTTATACAAGCTTAATACTAATACACAATATTATTATACACCTTTATTACTAAAATGTCAAATTATTTTCTATGACAATCCACAATCTTAATACTATACACGCTTATTTTTTATTTTAACCTTTTTCCCATAAGGTTTTACACAAAACTTATTTTAACACACACGTTACTTTTGTCCATAAGGTGTTTACAAAACTTTAACTTAACACACACTTAACCTTTTGTCCATACGGTTTTGACACACTTAATCTAATACACACTTATCACCTTTTTCCCATAAGGTTTCACACACTTAACCTAATACACACTTATATTTTAGGTTGTTCCACAGAAAATTTCCTTCTTCTTAGTTGTGTCTTCTGCTGTTTACTTCTTTATCCATAGCAAAATATAACTAGCTACAGAGAGATGGGTAATCTCAAATGCGGACAATCTCACATTCGGTTGGAAGAAGAAATTCTAACTACAGAGGATTACGGGTAATCTCAAATACGGACAATCTCACATTCGGCCGGAAATAAGCAATTCTCAGTACAGGATTTGATAGGTAATCGCAAATGCGGACAAACTCACATTCGGTAGGAAATTGAATCGATTACTTCTGCGCAGCTTAAGTTCAGTAAACCACCTTAGCCAGTCGAAGCTTGATGATCGACTGATTTGTTCTCGGTGCCAGCTCGCCTTTTATAGACGTGAAAGTGTTGCCGTCTTGATGATTCCATCAGACAATTGACATCTCAAACAAACTGAGTGACCATCATTCATGGAACGTCAAGAGGGTTTGTTTATACATGAACATTTAAGTTTTACTTCATTGTAAAGAAATCAGTCAGTCAATCGGGTTAAGCACTATTTACTAATTATACGGCATGCAATAACGGGCATTTAAGAAGTTGAATTCTAATTTGTAACTTCGTTATAACAGTATAGTCGGCACGGCACGGACTTCTGGTTTGTTCAAGCAGTTGAAGCCTTAATTTAATTACAAATTTCATGTTAGCATCGACTTCGACTGAAAATCTAGTCGTAGTCGTAGAATCCTAACAACAAGTTAAGAATCAGGCGAGATTTCCGATTGTTTTGCATTTAAAATGTACACGGCTATAAAAGGAAAGGACGAACAAGAAAAAATAAAAAATAAACTCAAACTCTCTTTAAAACTTTTACGAATAAATATAAAAAATGTGAAAGCTCATATTGCATGCACCGAAACAGAATGGCAAATGATTCATTTTCGTAAATAAATGAGAAGGGGCAGAGTTTTCAGGTTTTACTTTCATGAAATGCTCCCGCGGTTTTGTGAAGACCGGTTTTTGCTGAAATATTGAGAGAATTATTCAATGTTTTTTTATAGCAAAACCAATATTTGTTAGTGTAATTCCTATGATATTTGAACAGCACGTGCTTCTGTTTACATTCGTTTTGCTCTGAAGAGATTAATTGGGGGAAACTCATGCTGGATTATCTGATATTTTTAGGAAAATTGAGGATTTTATTTGAGAGGAATTTTACATCTCTTTCAGTACCTTGGCCAAAGCGAAATTTATCTTTTTCTTAAAAAAGTAAGGTAGTGTAACCCGATGTACATTATTATGAATAGTTTGATGGGATTTTGAGGGATTCAATAAGATTTTATCGTTCGGGTAATCCTACGTTCTCTCGATTTCTACTTTTAACTCGCTGTCTCAATCGCACTACAATAATGCATAGCCAAGTTCTATTCCCCCATTCATACAAAAGACGAAAGTATATGACATTATTTGGTCTAAAAAATACGAAAAATTTTCAATTTTGTTCGGCTGTGTCCTATCTTCTTATTAGGTTATCTTTGCCTAAGTCTTTGATCCTTATAAACAAGCACTACATTTTCTAGGCATTTATTCGACATCTGGGAAAAACCATGCATCTGTAGTCTTTACTTATTTTCTATTCATGCATTTCCTCCTACTAACTACTTTCATTGACTCTTGGCGGTATTGGACTTTATTATCCACGGAGATGAGAATACAGGCCTTGTTAGTTTTTTAGTTCTTCGGCTTGTGCTATAACACGTGTATATGAATAATCCTATTCAGTTGAGGTTTATGATTGATAAAATCAGTCGAAGGGGCTGTGGTTTTTCGCCCTCCACTAGAACAATACGCAAATATAGTTGTAACTCGTGCTTAGATTTCTAATATTCTAAATATTCTGACGAAATCAAATGAAATATATTAGTAATATCACTTTACTTATTTTTAAATCCAGTTCATTAAATTGATTATTCAAATCACACGGCTCTTTTATATTTTGAGAATATTCAGGGTTGGCTGATCGGCTGAGCATCAAAGTGGAAAATGGTCCCATTGTGTGTTTGTAAAGAAAACAAATAGTGAATATATCTAAAGAAAAATAGTTCTTTCGAATTTAGCCGTATTACCAATGACTTGTTCTGAACTTCTGTAATTTTTCTCCCTTAAGAGTCTTTTATTTAAATCTGAGATTTTTTTCCGAGTCGTGATAATCGTCTCATTTCCCATGTCAACAAGAACTGAACAAAGATCAAGAACAAAAGCAACAACGAATTAGATAGCGATATCCAACTCCACCAACCATATTTTCCGAACATTCTAGCTTCGACTTTTTTCGGGCTATTCAGAACTCTCTCAACGGAAAATCATTCCCATCCCGTGATTTAAGAGCTGCGCTGTCAGGCTTAAATAAGATATAGATGGATTCTTTGCTTCTAAGCTTGAACATTTCTACACGGATTAGATTTTGAAGTTGACAGAATGATAAACCAGTTGCAACGTAATACATTTACAAGATTTAAATTAATCTTTGCCGAGAGTTCGGTCCATAACTGAAAGGGGGATGCCCACATTTCATACAGCCGCCTAAAGTTGTATGAAAAGTGGGAATTCCCTTCTAGACATGAGAAATGTCTTAAACGATGAACAAATTTTACTAACAATGCTTATTTAATTTAAGCTGAGGAAAGCTTTGGCGATCGGATGTAGCTTGAGTGACTTTCTTGGGTGAAAAAGTGAACTTTCCTACTTCTCGTGATTGCGCCGAATCGGTGAGTCATGGGAAATGACTTGCTATGAAAAAAATATTCACAACAGAACATTAAAGGCCATGCAAGAAAGAACTGCAGGAATATATGCGAAATGTAGTAATTGCGGTGTATGTATATGACCCAAGTCCATGAAAATGGGGTTTCCGGCACCATAAACGTCCCGAGAGAGTTTTATGAATGGGGAAAAGTACACCACTAGATAGTACTCAGCGGTAGCTTTAATTTGATATACAACATGTCATATTGGAAACCCCCCCCCCCAGGCCGGCGGTTCCAATCCCACCACCCATCCTAAAAGTATGCAGAGAAGAATTTTCTTCTACGAATTGGACTGGTAATGATCTGAGGCGAACAGTGAAACTCGTTTTCTGATCGGACATAACCCTACCGAATTAGAGCCGATCTAAGATCGAGTACTGCAGTTTGAATAAAAAAGAGAGAAAAAAATTGAGTATTGGGATGGCTATAAATAGGTATTTAAGTCTCAGAGTATAGGAGTGTGGGTACTCAAACTTCTTCTCAGGACCTAAGGAATTCGATTTTGCACTAGATTTTCCAAAATGCACTAGATGAAATTTTGAACCCCCTCAAGGCTTTCCCCGCTTAATTGGAATAAACATTGCTAATAAAATATGTTCACAGTATCATAATGCATCGTTTAAGCAATCTCTCATGTCTGCAAGTGTCGGGCCTAAAATGGGCATTCCTCTTTTTCTTTTGAATAAAGGAATAAAGGACAAATATTAATGATAGTAAAATCCTATTACAAGTAAAAATAATTCCCAGGAAATGGTGAGTACACTTTCGAAGAAGTTATAAAAACGATATGTTGCATTTCGATATGTTAACAACTTGAAAGATTTTGCTCAATTATTTCAGAGGATTCGAGTATATATGAAGCTACTCGTAAAAAGCTTTCATATAATACCTACAAGCACACAAAAAAAAAAAAATAGTCCTGTGTACTTTGACCTAGGATAATGGAAATCGATATTATCACATTTGATTTTCTAATCCAATAAAAGGCACTGCAAAAAAAACTGATTTTACTTTGATAAGCTTCTCTTTGTTGTTGGAGACCATAACGCTTACATATTCTTTACGGAGATAATATTGATCTATTTTGCTATTTGATATGTTCTTTAGAAATAAATAAAATATGCAAAGTCTATTTTAGCTTCTAGACAGCTTTACGTTAGATAAACAGTTAACAGAAAGTCCCCAAACTAATAAACCCGGAGCACAGAATTCGTCTGGAATTATAATGAGAAATTTTAGCTTCGAGGCAGACATATGAATTTTATTAGATTGTTTACAAATAATATGAGCAACAGACATGAAAACATTCAGAGGTGTGAGTTGTTCGATGGTGTTACTTGTAAATTAGTGGACTACCTATTTCCAGAATTTTTTTGTAGATAAGAATATTATAGTCAGTGGGTTGCTTCGAGCACGTAGGGGCTTGATAGCTTGTACCCCAGTGTATTTCCATTATAATTGCGGTTCTTTGAATAGCCTTTATCGTGATTTCCCATGAACATCCTGTTGTGGATGTTTGCAATGGAAGCATGCGCAGCGCTAGCCTACTAATTTTGCTGGGGGCATTATATTAGACACCATATTTTGATACGAAATGAGAAGGTAGCATACAGTTTGTGCTTCATCCTTTGTTGTAATATAGGAGAACAAATACCTACTCTGCGGCTTTTACTTCGGTTTAAAAAGTATTTTTGGGAAAATTCCAAATTATTTTATAACCACTTCTGGAAATTGTGCTGCAAATATGTTATGAAATGGTTAAACTCATGAGTAGAGTTTGATCATTTTAAATAAAAAACGGAAGAAATAGCTTTTGTTTTTAATGTTGAAAATAAGATGGGGAGAATATGCTTAATAGGTAGAAATACTCAAAGGAAGGAAACCTGCGGTTATACTATCCATTGATGCGTATAGTGGCTAGCTATGCTGATAACAGAGTGGATTTTTAACGTCGATTTGTTTAATTTTTGGGCGCCATGTAGTTTTTCTTCTTTCCGGCCTTGAAAATCGAGATACTATACGAAACTCATACAATAGAGGAAAGAAAGAAAAAAAAAAAAACAAACACTTTCGCCAAAAGAACACTAAATGGGGAATGCTCACTTTTCATATAACTTTAGGCCCGGACACCTCCAGACATGAAAGATGTCTTAAACGATGCATTATGTTACTCTGAAAATAGGAATTACTGAGAATTTTTCCCACAGATTATTATGCAAATTAGTTTTTATTGATAGAAGAGCAGGGTTTAGAAGTTGCGCAAAAACCTGGGCAATGAGATATCATAACTAATTTTTTTTTTATTATTTATAATGTAAACAAAACTTAAATCCAGCATATAATTAAAAAACGCGCAGCTCTATCCATCGTCTATTTTTTGTGGATTTAGGAACTGGAATTTGACAAAATAATTTAGATTAGCACAACATTTGTTTCATTTCTATTTTTTCTTAGTTTCCATCTCCTTGTTTCTACGGCTCGGCTCGGCTTTAGCTACGGCATAATCGCAATCAAGATATCATAATGATAATTTCATAATAATTCCATATTCAATTGTTGTTACATGTGGCGACTACACCAGCAAGTTTTTTGTTAATAACTGGAGGAGGAATATTAAGGGTGTTCGATAATTCGATTACAATTTTGGTAAAACGAGAAAACTAAATCTGATAAATTGAGCATCTCAGGGTGAAAACCACTGACATGTATAATATGGACTAACTACGTTCATTGAAATACACTGCACAAAGTGGGATCACTTCTACATTGCAGACTCTTTCGGTCTAAGGCCCAAGTACCAACTGAGAGAGAACTGTAAACAACATAAGTAAATGGGTTCGTCAAAATAAATGTTTTTAAATTAATTATTTGGGGTTATTATTGATAAAAACTGTTTTACCAAAGACAATATTATTCATCAGATATACGCAGAAGAAAATCCAAAGGTTGTATTAAAATCACTTTTCGAGCTGCGTGCTCACTTTTTTAACTTCCCGCCATGATTTGTTTAATATTGGCATCGACTTAAGAACTCTTTTTGACACAAACAATTGTGGCTACATGAAATAGAAAGTTAAGCAGTCCATATTATACAGGAGGTTTCCTCCATGATAGTTAATAAAGTAGGAGGTAATAGTACAGTTCTAGCAGAATAAAAGATACACAAAAGAACGCCTCATACATTTTCATAGAAGATTTATAAATGAACCGAACAGTACAAACAGTTAGCTTCAATTGACAGAACAATTAGTTCTCTCCAGTATATGCGAGCTCTAGAACAAGATACGCAAAAGAGCACAGCTTATGTATGCATAAGCAAATTTGTGCAATTGAGTTATTTTCTTATTCTCATTAAAGTTTTCATAGCTGTTCTATTTGAAAAAGGCGTAGGAAAATTTACTTTTTCGTCACAGTTTCAAGGAAATATTTTGGGAACTTTTGATGTATGATTTCTCCCATAATTTTGTACAGGGAGATAAACTTATTCCCTTCTCCATTTTTAAATTTTTTCAGGACTGAAATTCCCACAATATGGGAGAACCTCCAAACACTGCACTGAACATATTTTATTAACAATGTTTATTTCAATTAAGCGGGGGAAAGCTTTGGCGATCGGAGCGACTTTCTTGGGTGAACAAGTGGACTTTTCTACCTCTCATGATTGCGAGGATTTGGTGGATCGCGGAAAATAACTTCCTATGAGAAAAATGTTCAATACAAAACACAAATGTCCATGGAAGATATAACTGCAAAAATATATCCGGAATGTAGTAACTGGGGTGTATGTGACCCAAGTGCATGTAAATGGATTTTCCGGTAGCAATAACATCTCGAGAAAGTTTTCTGAATCGGGAAAATATGCTGCTCATCCGATAGTACTCGGTGAGACTTTTAATTTGATATGCAACATGCCGTATTGGAACTATCCGACTCCCGCCGTGGATTTCTAACTCCCACCCTAAAAGTATCCCGTGAAAAATATTATTCTACTAATTGTAGTTGGTAATCAGCTGAAGCGAACAGCGAAACTTCATATTTTCGTCTTTTTGCAAATATAAAAATACATATATACTTATCATGTTGCGTCGAGATTTAATTTTCAGGAACAACAAAAGCGATCATTATATTCAGAAAACCATATATATATAAAATTTCCCGAAATTCAATCCAAATACTTTCCTCTCTTTATTAATTTTTATACCCTAGATGAAATCATAGGGGTATACTAAGTTTGTCATTCCGTTTGTAACACCTCGAAATAATGATGGTAGAGCAAAATGGATTGGACACCCATTCATAATATTAAAAGTTATTTCGATTTTTGCATGTCCGTCCGTCCGTCCGTCCGTCTGTGCGCACGATAACTTGAGAACGCGAACACGTAGAGAGCTGAAATTTTGTACACAGACTTTAAAAAAAAAAAGTAAAATTAAGTTCGAAAATGAGCCAAATCGGGCAACCCCTCGTGGGGTTGCTATATAAAAATTTCGTTTTCCGCTATATATTTGGTCACTGCCTGAGAACGCGTCGACGTAGAGAGCTGAAATTTCGCACATGATGTTTTTACTACATTAGGAAATAAAATGTCAAAAATGGACTAAATCGGGCAACTCTTTCTTGGTGTTGCCATATAAAAATTTCGGTTTTTTACGTATACTTTGAAAACGATCAGTCCAAGACATTTTTATGGTACTAAAAACTTCTGCAGAATACGAAATCCTATAAAATTGGTTATAATCATTTTGTCTGTGCGACAAACCGTTCTAGAAATATATGCGAAAAACAACTTCAAAATCAATACTTGAATAGATCGGTGACCATACGAAATTTAATACGGGCATTCATCTAGGGTATCCTAAGAATTGGTCTTAGACCAATTCTAGCTTTTTTACTTGTTTTTAAGTACACTTGGCCACTCTTGCCAGTTGCTGAAAGCTCTTTTTTTATTGTTGTAATCTATTGATTTTGTGATTTTGATTGATTGAAAAAGAGGTGGAGACTCCGAAAAGGTGTCCACCGAACGTAGGCCAAAGCAAGGCCCATTGTTCGCCCTCCAGACCCACGAGCAAACGCTCATAGGTCCCAACCGGATATTTTTATTAAGTTCAGTATTGGCTTCCAGCCTTCTCTGCCGGGTTCTTGCAGCTCATCCAGGAGGTGATAGCCAAGGAGTCTTTATCGCTCTCCTGAGAGTGCCGGACAGTGACAAAGAAAGTGAGTCACCGTTTCGAATTCCTCTCCGCAACCTCTGCATGTAGGATCCTCTACAAGTCTCATCCTGTGAAAGTGACCCCCTGAGAAAACTCAGTGAGAATAGCCACTAGAGTTATCAGGGTTGGCTTGTTAAGTCCCCAGACCTTTTTCGATTGGTTAGGGTTGGGTTTCCCCCACAGTTCTTTTGTAGTTCTTCCCGAGTTGTCCTCTAAACAAAGGCGACTGTGTTGGCGGTCGGCTCAAGTTGAAATAAATGAGACAAGGTGTTTTTGGTACAACCCAATTATGGAGGCTGGTTCGTCCGAGGCCGCACCAAGACAAGCAAGCTCATTCGCCCTTTCATTCCCGTTAATATTGCTGTGCCCTGACACCAACTGCACAATTACCCTATTTTTCCGACAGAGCGAATTCAGGGTGGTTTTACATTCCATTACTAGCTTGTTTTGTTTCTTTAATGTTTTGTAATCTATAATCACCAACCGATTTCCGCCCTCGATCGAAAAGAAGTGATCGCCTGCCTTTTTTGTTTTTTTGTTGGACTATCGACTATCAGCTCCCCAGTTCGGTGGGGGGGGGGGCTATTTTTAATAATGTCTAGGTCTCAACCTCACCAGATCTGGTAAAGCAGCGCTCTGAAGCTTCTTCTTTAATCTCAATGGAAGCCTTCAATCCTGCTTCCTGCAAACAGTAGTAAGGCGCTTGCGACTGAAAGCATGCCCTGAGGCAAGGAGCTGGAATAACCTTAGACCACGCTTCTAATCGCTCTAAACGTAACATTAACAAGTAAAAATGCTAGAATTGGTCTAAGAGCAATTCTTATGATAACCTAGATGAATGCCCGTATAAAGTTTCGTATGGTCACCGATCTATGCAAGTTTAATTTTTGAAGTGGTTTTTCACAATATATTTGCAGAACGCTTCGTCGGACAGAAAAAATTATTATAACCAATTTTATAGGATTTCGTATTCTGAAAAAGTTTTTAGTTCAATAAAAATGTCTAGGACTGATCGTTTTCACAGTATATGTAGAAAATCTAAATTTTTAATATGCAAGCCCCAAGAACAGGTTGCCCGATTTAGTCCATTTTTGAAATTTTATTTTTTATTACTATAAAAACGCCATGTACCAAATTTCAGTTCTTTACGTCAACACGTTCTCAGGCAGTGTCCAAATATACATATAGTGGAAATCGAAATTTTTGATTTTTTGATAACCTCACGAAGGAGTTGCCCGATTTGTCTCATTTTCGAACTTAATTTTACTTTTTTTTTTTTAAAGTCTGTGTACAAAATATCAGATTTTAAAGTGAATGCGTTCTCGATTTATCGTGCGCACAGTCAGATGGACGGACGGACGGGCAGACGGACGGACATGTAAAAATCAAAATATCTTTTAATATTATGTGTGGGTGTCTAATCCATATTGATCTACCATCATTATTTCCGTGCGATACAAATAGAATGACAAACTTAGGGTATCTTAGGGTATCTAGGGTATAAAACTGAGAAATGCGTCACTTCGCACAATAGGGGAAAAATCGTGGAAATTTAGATTAAATCAGACCTTGTTAGATTTCTTCTGGAGCTCAGCAAATATTTTCTAAAGAGTTTCCAAGTGATGGATATTGGCGTAACTAGCACTTTTCTCTCGAGTGGGCCAGGTCCCCCAATTTTGGTACATAGGTTTTAACAAACATTTTGTATGCGAAGTATACCAGCTCATGAGATTTTGACCGACATTTTTTATGCATTACTCTGAGCACTTACAAGATGCTGATATAATGCCTAGAGCCAATGAAATTGCATAGATTAAAAAAAAAAACATAACATTTCTAAAGTTACAGGGAGTAAGTTAAAGAATGCAGAAGAAACATAAACTAAATTCTAGAATATGATTTTCGCTAAAATAGCTCTACAACAAAATATAAAATAATTCTGATAAAACAAAAAAATTAAAGAATTCTTCATAAAATAAGTCTTATTTTACAAGTCGCAGAGATCGCACTATGTTGCCACAAAGCAAAAAAAAAAAACGTAGGGAATATTCCCTAAGTTATAGGAAAAATTCCTCTAAATTATAGGGAATATTCTCTAATTATTCGGAATTCTCCCTAAATTATAGGGAATATTTCCCACATTTTAGGGAAAAATACCTAAGCTTAGTGGCAACAATTTGTGCATTTTTGCAGTGTATGTGTGAATAACGTTGACGAATTGAGTGAAAGTGCATTCTTTTCTTTAATCCCAATGAACCCAAGCGACACATAATTTTGGAAGTTGTTCCTACAGTATTTGAGTTTTTCTTTAGCAAGACAAATTTCATATCAGATAATGATTGCCTTTGTGTAGCATTTACAAGACCTGCAAATGAAAATCAACGCTCCCCACAGAAGCGTAGGTATATATTTAAGGCTGAGTCGTTGTCCTAAATTGGACAGCTCGGTCCACAATTCGCAAGATGGGCCAGGGAGTTAAGATTTTTTAATAAATCGGAAATTTATTAATGGAATATTTATTTAAACACCTAAGGTAACAAAATAACGTTTTCTAATAAATACGAAAATTGGACGCAATAGATTGCTTTACCTGCATTCTACCCATTAAGAAAGCAATCTATTGCATCAAATTTTTATAAAAATAAGTAGAATTTTAAATATCGGAAAACGTTATTTTCTGCTTATTAACTTCAAAAAGCTTATGTTAAAAATTTATTTGATTTAGTTCAAATTTGTGGCAGCCCCGCTCCGCAAACCAGAGAAATTTTTAAATCATTTGCAATAAAAATTGGGGGACAAATTTAAAAATTGGAAAACGTTATTTTGTTGCCTTGGGTGTTTAAATAAATATTCCATTAATAAATTTGCGATTTATTTAAAAATCTTAACGTCCTGGCCCATCTTGCGAATTGTGGACCGAGCTGTCCAATTTAGGACAACGACCCAGCCTTCTGTGTTGAGAATATGAAGTTAGATCGTTCAAGTGGTCTTCCGCGGTTCTTTCTAAAGTGGTTCATCGGACAGTAAAAATGGTTATAACCAATTCTAAAGGCTTTTATATTCTGAAGAACTCTTCAGTACATTATAAATGTCTCGTACTGAAAGTTTTTCCAGTTTAGGGGAAATTAGACGAAAATTTTCATATGACAACCCTATACGAGGAGCTATGCTATATGATACTACGCAGTTATTTCTAGTACCGTCATTATTTGCTATGTGTTACAAACGTATGAACAAACTTAATATAGTCTTTATGAGGATTCATCACTAGGGTATAAAAAGGGATCAGAATATAAATCCGTAAATTTCCTTATAAAAGGAAAAAATGCCAGAAGGAAAGATGTCACATATATAAATTTAACTTTTCCAATAAAAAGTTTTCTTAAGAATTTGTGTCTCGTGTACCAGTCGTTGTCTTCCCACACCGTATATTTTCAAAACGAACAACCTAGAGCTTTAGGAAGTGAAAATGATACATATTTTCCTATCGTTTATGTGTTGTGAATTCTTTCTACCACTGGCAGTGAAGTTACAGTTGATGTTCCTTAATGGCACTCTCTCCCACTTAAATCCTTTTTTTTTTACTAGACTAGTTATTTGTTGAAAATTAATGTTATCGACGGCCCATTTTTAAAACTTTCATGCACCATTTATTGCCACAAAATAGGGGGAGCTACTCGTAGGCCTAAAGTTTCTGACGTGCCCACTGCCCATTTATAAAAACTTGTCAAAAAATTTATCGGGAGTTATGTAGTTAGTCATGCACAAAAGTCCATTCTTCGAGGAATATTTCGTGAACGGCAGTTGCGGTTCAATTTTTAATCCTAAAGTTGAATTTTTTATTATTTTATAGCGTTGAACCATGAATGCTATAAAAACTGTGGTCGTGGTGAAAACTGTTTCCTATTACGTTGAATTGTTGTTGCCAATTAAAAGTTTTGGTAGCACATGCCAGACGAATAGTATAGGTAAGTGCATAGGTACTGTGATGAGCGAAGAAATGTTTGTTGTGTCTATTGAATCTTTCGTCATCACTAAATATGGTTTAAGCTTACAGAAAAGAATTACAGAATGCTTTCGATTAATTACTATTAATTAATTTTTGCTTTGCTTAAAGCACAGCATGACAGGAAGGAGATAGGGAAAGGACTATGGGACATGCGGAGAATGGCGGAAGTGCTTATGTATGTCGCTCTTAAATTTTACCAGATTGTATGTCGGAGGGAAGACAGAAGATGATAGACTGTTCCACATTCGCACAGTTCAGGATAAAAAAGCATAACGGAATTTTGATGTTCGGCAGAAAATATTTGGAATGTTAAAAGAATATGCGCTGTTTGCAACACAAATTAAAAAGAGAAATAGTAATTTGAAAATAGCAACTTAAAAAAATCCAAAAAGCACATATCACAAGGACATAGTGTCCTTACATAGATTGCTTAGAACACGATCGATTACCTTCAGGATTGATCAAAAGTATCCGTTGCATAGAGGGCTGAGCACATTATTTAAGGATGCACTGTTTTTTATCCTTTTTTAGAACTCCTTTAGGACCAAAATTGTGAAGCTTGCTAAACTTAGGACAATTTAATTTCTTATGCCTAATACCCTATATACAATACAATACAAAATTGCCTTGTATAAAGACCCTGACCAAAGCCACGTCCTTAAACGGTGGGTACATAAAGTTATAGTATTAGGGTACATATACTCGCATCTCATTGTTTTCTAGTAAAATGCAGAAGCAGAGTTCGTCGGATACTCTGTATATAACTAGGCAATCTATAAGTAGATACATTCAATTTTTTTGGTTTTTCAGTGTGGCGTTCTTCGGTTTTTGGAGGAGTGATTGCATACTTCTATTACTACACAAGCTCCGTGTCAACCCATTAGAAAAAGAGCGCTCTAACTAACTTCCTGAAGCGCTTCCTGGCAGACCTGTAAAATAATGCATTACTTTTGGTACTGCATTATTTTGTACTGGTACTTTAAAATGAATTACTAAAGTAAAGTAAACAACGTCGGCAAAAATTAAAAAAAAATATATTGCAATATCTCCATTCTCGGAATCTTGTAAAAAATAGTAAAAATCAAATTCCTCTTAGTAGGTATTCTCATTTCTTTAGATTATCACTATTTTAGAAAGATAAAGCCTAGATCTAGCAAATAACGTCGAGATTTTTCATGTTTAGTTGCGGTTTTTTTTAATTATTTGACCCTAATAGTACTTAGGTTTTTCTCTCGATATTTCACCGACTAAAAATTACAATATTCCGTGGAGAGTTGTTGAAATACAAGGCAAAATAGTATATTTAACAATTTTGTGAACAAAAAAAATTTAGGAAAGCTAATTCTTGTTAACAATTTTCAATTTATTTGAACTGCAAGTATTAATTTTTCATCTTAAATTGTCGCTTGTTGGGTTCCTGTATTTTACGCTAGATGTCTCTAACGTGGTATTTGGTGTAGGTATAGGCTAATTTTACATGAATGCTCTCACTTTCAGGACACAAACCTACGTATAGTAAATTTTAATGCCTACAGGTTCGCTGCTATCTAAATTGCAGCTTTTGCTTAGTACTGACTCCTCTTGAAATTCCTTCTCTCCTTTGATAATGACTATTCTACAACAGTTAAATCAACTAAGTCAAACTTATCGAAAGAATATATGTATGTATTTTGCAAAAACCATGAAAATAGTAAAGAACTTAATGAGTTACATGAAAAATTGTTACATAACAATGGAAAATAGTAATTTTAACCACGACTTTGTATGATTGTAATCAAAGCATCATAATAATTATTTATCCAAGAGATTTTGTTTGGATTTACTATTTGGCAGTTGTTAACTAGAAAAAGAGTGATCATTGTATTAGTCTAGTAGCATGGCTTGACGATATTAAGCGTACAGTGATTGTGAGTGAGTTATTATGTTCTATATCTCATTGCAATTTCAATATCTGTGCAATTAACAAATGAGCGTAATTTGTAAATTATTCTTAATTTCAATAGAATTTCAGACGAGAATGGGATTTAATACTGGATGTAAATGAGATAACTCAAAATCAGATTAATACAAGATTACCTTAATTAATGATAACAGTCTTAGTTATATACAAAAATGAATTTTGAAAAATTTTGATATTATTGAAGTATAAAATTTTGAATTTTTATTCTCAAATTTAAACTATTTCCGAGTTCGTTTAGTTCACTTCTATTGGCTTTCATTAAGACTAATTTCTCAAACGTGGTGTCAGAGGGTGCTCCATTTCTCGACAAATTCACTAGCCCGGCAAAAGAAAACAGTCGTTCAACTGAAGCTGACGAGGTTAGTGGAGTATTGTGTCTTAGAAATGCTTGCTTAATCCTTGGGTATTTCTTAAGCCTTCCAAAATCTTTGAAAGGATCTCCTAAGTAATTACTGTATTCAAAAACTAATGGTGCCGGATCTACAAAATTTGAATAAAAAATAGCGAAAATATTATGAATGAATTTATTATATTTATTTATATGTGTACGATTTACCTGAAAAATTTAAAAACTTATTGTCACTCACACAACTTTCATTGGTAAGTTCGGCATCGCTTCTTTCGATCTCGATTGCACACTCGATTTTAATTGAATCTGTGACAATATTTGAAATTTTTCCAATTGAGGGAACTTATCCATTTTAATTTCAGCGTGGGACATAATACTGTAGCAGAAATTACGTCATTGATGTACGGTGATAAATCAAAGTATGCTTGAAATCGTTCAATTAAACTCTCCTGCAGCTTCTTTTCTAAGGATCTGGAAGTATCTTCGTGACAGATTGTGCTCAGCTTCCTTGTCAATGAAGCTAATGAGGCCAGCAAATAGCCGAACATCATAAATTTCTCCCGTTGCAAAAGCGTCAAGCCTTTCAGCTATAGGACCCATCAATATTTTATATTCAGCTAAATATTCGAAATCACTCTAAAAAAATGTGGCTATGGAAAACCTCTTACAAAGTTCATTAACTCGGTATTTATGGTGAAGGATATCTTTTACAGACACATAAGTGGAATTCCACCTCGTTATGGCTGGGTACTTTAACTGAGCTCCTAAAGCTTTGACGATCTCTTCCGACATTTTAGGTTCGTTTATTTTATTCCACAAACTTAAAATTTTAGTTATTTCGCATCTTTTCTGAGATTTGTCAGATTAAACGAAATATGAAATACTTCAATGTACTTCAAAATACTTCAGCCTACTTCAGGTACTTCAGAGATAATACCAATAGGAGTATTTTGAAATACGGACTTCAAAATAGAATGATGAAGTATACTGAGTGAAAATACTGCCGTTCTGTAAAATTTGAAGTACTTAACTATGAGTGAAGTATCATATTTAAGTACTACTTCATATAAAGCTCAGTACTTCACAAGGAATGCATTACCAAAGTAATGCAGTATTTTACAGCTCTGATTCCAGCACTTCTTTTCACATTCCCAGTTTATTGTCCTTTTACATAGGCATGCCCGCAGAGGCAAGCGCTTTACTAGAGTTTTTAAGAAGTGCTCTAGCTAGGAGACGAAGAAGTTTTTTGAAGGTGTCTTTTGATGAGCTTTTTGAATAATCATTGTAGTGCTTCTTCCTTAATCTCATAAGAGGCATTGAAGAATGCTTTCTGAGAACAGTAGTAAAGAGCTTACGCTTGTTTGCGAATATTTGTGCTATAAAATTTTATGAAGTTGATCAAATAAGCCAATATTCTCCCGTCCTGAAATTATTCTAGATTTTGGCAACCAAAAAAGTAACAACTCTTTGGAAAGTTGCTTCTAAGTTTAAAAACACAAATTTAAATCTTGTTTAAAAATTAATTGTTCCTACTTATTTATTTCAACCACGAATAATATTTACGAAATTATAAGGTGGTATATTTATAGGGAAACTACCTGAGTTGTTCAACTCCGATTTTGATGAAATTTCGATAGTGGAGCTTTGAATTCTAGGGTGGTGGAAATTATCCTTCAAATGGTCTTATAGCAGATAGAAAAATATGTATAACTTGCTTTTTTAAAGCTATACAAAAAAATGGTTTAAGAATAAAAGTTATCAACTGACCGTCACTCTATTTATTCAATTAACAATAAAAGTTATTACATACACGATTTTGAATTTCTTGGTTATTGCATTAATTGAAGATTGCCTTTGAATTATTTGTTTTAAACAAAATAACTGGAAAAATAAAATGGTGTAATCAGGTAGGTTATATTAACGGTATGGTCTGTTTATTTTCCTGATTCAGTATAATAGGTACATTGTAATTTTAAATGTAATAAGTTCGATACAGGGTGTTTTATAAGTGGTAGATAATAATAAAGGAAGTGATAGGTCATACTTGGACGAGCAAAAAATTGTATGCGTGGTGGGGGAAATCCTAACAGTTTCCGAGATAACGGGACTTAAAAATATTTGGATATGTTTTCATAGATCATCCTGTAACTTCTTAATGTTACACCCTATGATTATTATTCGATAGATAATCGTTGGATCTTTCCAATGGATATAAATTTCCCACCTTTTCTTCTCCGTTTTGAAGTAATGGCTTAATAAAGTTCAAATTTCTGAATTTTTATTGGTTTTTTTTTATTTAACTACTATTTTTATTAAAAAACATGTGATCGACACCAATTTTTCATATTGGATTTAAGAAAGTCAAAAGCTTAGCTTCAAAATGATCTATTACACTCTGGATCCAAAATATAACCGTTTCTACTGAAAAAGTAGAAAAGTTAGAATTGGTCTAAGACCAATTCTTTGAATACCTAAATGAATGCCCGTATAAAATTTCGTATGGTCACCGATCGATGCAGGCTTAATTTTTGAAGTGGTTTTTCGCATATATTTCTAGAACGGTTCGTCGGACAGAAAAAAATTATTATAACCAATTTTATAGGATTTCGTATTCTGAAAAAGTTTTTAGTTCAATAAAAATGTCTAGGACTGATCGTTTTCAAAGTATTTGTAAAAAACTTAAATTTTTATATGGCAACACCAAGAACGGGTCGCCCCATTTATTCCTTTTTTGAAAATTTATTTGTTATTACTATGTAAACACCATGTACTAAATTTCAGCTCTCTACGTCGACGCGTTCCCAGGCAGTGTCCACATATATAGTGGAAAACGAAATTTTTGTATGGCAACCCCATGAGGGAGTTGCCCGATTTGTCTCATTTTCTAACTTGATTTTAATTTTTTTTTTAAGTCCGTGTACAAAATTTCAGCTCTCGAAGTGTAGGTACGCGTTCTCGAGTTATTGTGCGCACAGACGGAGACGGACGGACATGCAAAAATTCAAAATAACTTAATATTATGCGTGGGTGTCCAATCCGTTTTGCTCCACCATAATAATTTCGAGGTGTTAATGACAAACTTAGTATACCCTATAGATTTCATCTAGGGTATAAAAAGTTCATTTCCAAAAGATAATTACTTTCTGGCACTTTCACACATTGGATGACTGTTTGTGTCATAATACATAAACAGTCAGTACGTTTACATGAATACCTGAAGTATACTTGAAGTATGCTTGAAGTAATCAAAATATCATGAAAACGCTCATTCAACTTAAGTAATTAGAAAATTAAATTCAAGAAAAATTCAAGTTAATTAATTGGAATTAATTCATTCAACCGCCTTATCTGAGCTTCAAATGAATTTCAAGTCAAGTACTCAAGTATTTATGTAAACGCACTAAGTGCAAGTTAAAACAAAATGCGTTTTAAAAAAAAAACAACCTTAGCTTCTCACAAGAGTGAGACAGAAAAAAAGTTATAAGGATGAATTTTTCAGATATTCGGTTTCAAACCAGGGCCGTAGTTAGGGGAGGACATAGAGGGGCAATGCCCTACCATAAAATGACAATGCCCTACTTTAAAAATTGCCAAATTAAGGCTTAAACACGGTTGCGATGGCAAACGGCAGACTATTACATTGCAGTAATAGGAACAATTTTCTCCAGGAACGTTTTATGGAGCGTGTATTACATAGGAATCTGCAGTGCAGTCGGCCGTCTTAATCATCATGTGTTTAAGCTGTTATTCCATATTCTACGGTGACGTCATAAAAGTCATCGCGGCGAGTCTGTATGATCGGCAACACTGACCAGTCAGATAATACTCGGCCATGTTTGCATTGCTTACTCCCACGTCTTCCTGCTATGTATGATAGTAAGACGATTGGTCGACTACTTGAACAGCTTTGGTCAGGACATTCGGCAGTTACAAGGGTCGTATATGAAAACTATTCTCTGATTTTGAAGGCTCCAGATAAAATGAAAAATGTATAATTCAATGCTGATGATATTGCAAAAAGTATTAATATCAAAGCCGTTATGTTAAACATGGAAATTCGACTGGTAAAGATAGTAGAAAAAAAAATTATGTGTTCTGCAACGGGCTGATGCGGTTTTACAGGGTTGAAGCACGGGATTGATGAAGGATGCCATATCAATAATAAAATATGTCCAGGAAGAAATTGAGGTTTGAAGAGATGTATGAGAGAATTTTGGAAGAAGCTGAATACCATATTGTAGATAGGAATCTTAAAATAGTTCGCAGATCAGAAGCGACAATTAAAGGCAAGACATCTGGAGGATTAAATGCTGTATGGTCCATCATCTTCTCGCCAAACCACTGCAGACATAATTTAAGTTCCGCCATTTAAAATGGAATATTATAAAACGGTAGACATAATAGCTGTGTTTTTTTGGTCCACAGAACAGAGCAGAACAAAAGATACACAAAAGAACGCCTCATATATTTATATATATAAATAAAGCGAACAGTACAATAGTTCGCTTCAATCGATAGAACATTTTGTTCTCTTCAGTATATGGGAGTTCTAGAACAAGGTACACAAAAGAACACAGCTAATAACATCTGAGATGAACAGAAGATTTGAAGACAATGAGGATCTACTAAATTCAATTTCGTGTCTTGATGAATTGGACAAAGTTTAAGTCTGTTCAACATTTAAATATATAATTATTGTGAGGAAATTAATGAGAAAAAAACAAATCCGCATTTACAATTAATTTTCAGGTATTGCGTTTCCTTCGAAAGAAGAGACTGCTACTGTGAAAAGTCAGTTGAATGAGTTGAATCGTCGAGAAGATTAGAACGAAAACATATTAGAAGTTCTATACAGACAAAGGGAATCCTTCAGAGATACGTATGAACTATTTTCATCAGTCGCAACAATCGGATGTAGAACTGCTTCGTGTGAGTCTACCTTTTCGACACTAATTGCTATCAATTAGCCTCAAAGAATGACAATGGTTCACGAGATAATGGCAGGTTTGGTGTTTCTTGCATTTGAAGAGGGAAAGAACAGACAAAAAAGATATTGACGTAGTGTTCTACGACAATTCCACAATATTGTAAATCGAAGACTGCAATTATAGTGAATATTTTTACCATGTTGTATTTCTTGTTTGGTCCATTTATTTCTTTTTATTGTATAAAAAAATGTAATAAAATGAGGGTTCTAGAAGCTTACTTTTTCAAAAAGATGTCTCTTCACCTAAACAGATGTATCCCAAATACACCGAAAATTTGCGCCATACTTCAAATTTGTAATGGCCTACCTTTAATTTGGTTCTAGCTACTGGCCTGCTTCAAACACAAAAAAATTAGTTACAAAAATTGAAACTTGAAGTTTGGCAGACCGTTTCTTCTAAACTCCATACTATAGAGGAAGTATTGACACATCAAATCAAAGGGCGGGCAGGAGGGTCTCTATAAATTAGCATTTCGCCCATCCTTCTACTGTTTATCGCTTGGGAGATTTAACTGTTTAAGCACAAACCTACGTTTTTCACACCGTTGAGAATGCACCCCGATGCCATACAATATTTATCATTTTTCGACATTACTTATCGCCTCCTTCATTATTATCCACCACTTATGAAACACCCGGTATGTAAAAAATTATAAAATTTAAATTTTTTTCTTAATAACGCAATGCTTTAAGATGCGCTATGATGATGACTACTCTGAGTCAGTTTCCAAAAGTTTATCGGTTTCTATTGCAATATTAATATCTTCTATGCACATTATTATTAGAGAAACAACTTCATGACTTGTACTTGTACATTTTTCACTACTTCTTAGCTAGCCAAGCACCTCTACAATTATCCATCAAAGTTTTGAGTTTAAAATTTAACCCCGATCTTCAGATTATTGTGTCGTTACCATTTGGGCCAATCACACTAATTGTAGTAGCCTTTAATGCGGTTGAAAAGCGCAGACAATTTTGACTCCATTTTAGTAAATCACGAAAAAGATATCATCAGTAGGTGGTACCTTCTTGCAAGACAAATTTTACTAGAAAAATCAGTTTTTATGCTGTTTGCGGCGTTGCAAATTCTTTCTGTTTAAATTTGTTTGTTTAAAAAATGGTTTAAATGGTTTTTTAAAATAGAATTTCAATAATAATCCTTAATATCGGTATCTGATTAAACATTTTTTTTGTTTATTAAAACTTATTTTTCCTTTTTAAGCAGTTTTTTATTATAAATTATCAAACAATTGCCGAATTATTCTATTTAGAGCTTAAACATTCAACTTACGTATAGCTTTTAGCTCTCATTTTTAACAATATTTCACTTTTATTAACCAAAACTTCACTTCTCTTTGAAATTCACATTGAAAATGAGAAATGCGTACTTTGCACAATAGTGGAAAAATCCACAATTTAGTTTCGTGAAAAATTAGATGAAATCAGCCATTCTTGCACTTCTACTGGAGCTCATTAAATCATCTTCTATACAGAGCTTCCAAGTGATGGCTATAGAAGCTTTTGAGTTACTTGCGTCTTCGCTTATATTTCTGAATAGATCAGTGAATATTCTTATAAAGATCTTCCAAATGATGTCTAGGGAAGCATTTAAATTGTGCTTCTTTCAGAAGTGCTGATTTTTCGTCTCAATGGGAGGCTATGCTTTTTGAGTTCTGCTCCTACATTTCAGATGTTGATCCAATATATACAGTGGAAAAAGCTCTTTATGCAAACGAAAAATCTCTTTGAAAAAAGAAATGTCATTGCAAAAAGATGGCGTTTCTTATAAGCAGGAACCGTATAATCGTCAGTACGGCTTGGTTCCTGCCTGCCGTATACGCCAAAGCAAACAGCCAAGCTGACCCTATATATAGATTTAAAATAAATTTAAAGTGTGAGTTATAGTAGGCGAAATACTACGTATTTACTTGAATGTCAAGCAAGATTTAGCCCTATGCGGGACTAGCATTTCATAGAGAGTTTTACAATGAAAATTCATAGCGAAATAAATCAATCTGATATTGACTCCGTTTGCTGCTAAGTCTGCAGCTCGAGAATTGAGTGGAAAAAACTCTTTATGCAAACGAAAAATCTTTGAATCAAGAAATTTCATTGCAAAAAGAGGGCGTTTCATATAAGCAGGAAACGTATAATCGTCAGTACGGCTTAGTTCCTGCCTGACTGCAAACGGAGTAAATTTCAGATTAACTTATTTCGCTATGAATTTTCATAGCAAAACTCTCCAATATATGCAGCCATTCCACAGGAAACCGATCACCTTGGAACCCAACCATCTCCTATTTGAATGAAACTTTCAGAGTTTGTATGGAATACCCATATTTTTAGTGTCCACCTACCACAGTCCACAATCCCGCTGGGGGTTAGAAATTTCGTGATTTTACGATGAAGCGTTATTTTGAAAACATCATATCTCGAGAAGGGATCGACCGATTTTTCTGGATTCAGATGCCAAATGAAGCTTAATGCAGTATTTACAATGTAGAGTGGAGCAGAGTTAGGCAGAGTGAGCTTTGAGTCCAGAGCGAAGCTGTTCACAATACAGCGTTGATTGTAATTCGAACTTTGAAATTAACGTAACAAATTTCCATGTGGTTGTCAAAATAATAAATCCGAATAACGAGACACCTGTTGGAACAATCAGATTACTTCGAAACTAGCAAAAAATGAACGTACTTTTTTTGGGTTTAAATTATGAAGTTTGCAATAAAATACCTCTTGTTTTTTATCAGCACCCATAAAAAATATTATATCAGAAAATAACATTAAAACATGTTAGTTATGATAAAAAGAAGTATGGAGCGTTTTCCACGCCATCTACATGCTAGTAGTTCGAAGTTCCGGTTTGTAAGCTTTCGGAAGCGGCCGCGTGAAAATTGAATAGAACCTATTTTCATGCAGTTCCACTCTGCGCTACTCTGAGCCTAACAGAGATGGCCATATGCACCACTCTACGCTATTCTACTCCACTCTGCATTGAATGCGGCATTATGCTTTGTATCTTTCATAAAAAAAAAATATAGCAGCACCGAACAAATAATGTTAATAATAGATTTTTTTTTTCTAGCACTTATATTTTGGATTTTGGACTAGTAGCCTTATCTATCTATGTGTAAGAAATTTCATTGGTGTTCGGCATTCTTTTGGGGATATGAAGTGATGATAAATAAATAAATAATAATTTATTTGGTGATGTACCCAAGATTATAAAATTGTATTACAGTACTAATACTATTGGTATGCATAAGAGAAGAGGAGGATAGAGAAAAAAAATGAAGCAATGAGATAACAATAATAGCAATAAAAAAATTATAAACTTAACAAATTAAAAAGAAGAGAGAGAGTAGCCTAATTAATTTATTTAATAAATCCGTGCACCATTCACCCTCAAAAAATCAAATTATTGATCATATTAGAAAAAGCCTTGCTGGAACCTTAACCTTGAATATTACTAAGAAAAGAATTCCACTTATACGAGCAGCCTGGGCAAAGTAAGAACGTTAACCATACTGTGAGATGAGTCTTGGGATATGAAGCTGAGGCTTTTTGGTTGAATGCAAGAACTGCAGTTTCTAATATAAGTAAGCTGGGCTTTTATGAAATACTAACTTATGTAAGAAGATAAGTAGACGTCTAGCCAGTACACTACATTTCAAAGGATCTGCCCAGGATCGATGCCTATATACGCTGATATGTGAACTATGATAAAATTACTAGCTAACTTCAGTTTAAAATCCACTGACATGGAGCTTGAACTAATCCACACTTGCTGCAGAGCACTATATATCTTTTCGTCATATCTGAAATGTGTGTGAAGCAGCTGAACTTGGAATTAAATTTGATTCTTAAATTTTTGACTGAGTCAAATTTTTCTAGAGCACCCCAATAAATTGCTAAGCAGTTTTATTTGAACGGATTCAGTGAAAGCTCAGTAATTGAAGACCACTTATATATATAGTTCCTGTTTCTGCAAACTCTGATTGATCCGATAGACGCAATCCTCCATTAGTCCTATAGGTCTACTAAGGTACATCTGTTGCCGGATTCTGTAATATAGAGAATTTGGGAGATGAGAATTTCGTTTTCTTAGAATTCCTAATTCCCTAATTCTCCATTCCCGATTTACTAACATTGTTGGAGAATTAGGGAAAACGTAAGAAATGTGAAAAAGTGCGAATCGACGGGGATGATTGAGGTTATCACTTTTTGTTGTAGAGGGTTGGGCTTTTTTTCATATTTGAGGTACATCTGTCTAATACCTTCCAATGTCGAAATAAACTGAAATTTCTATTTGGTAGGGGTAGCTTTTGAGGGAAGTAGGAGGGTAGGTTTTTCGAGTTTTTCCGGAATAACGAGAGAATGGAGAGAAGAAGGAGAATATATGTGGTATTAAAAAAAATGGGAGCTCAGGGCGAACAAGATAGGCGGAGCTGATTAACGGAAATTAAAAAAAATAAAGACAATATCAGAAGCTGCAATAATTCGCAGGGGTAAGCTCAGGATCTGTAAGCCCAATAAAAAAAAAAATAAGAATTCACTTTGGTAATTAGGGTATTATAGGCTATATTTTATTTCGATTATCGGTAATTTGCAGATTTGAAGAGCTTAGGCGGTAAATTTTTTTTTCGCAGTATTCACGGGCGCCTATCTCTGTGTGGGAGGGCTGTATAGTATTGGGGTTTTTTTATGGACTAAGGATTTAGAGTACAAAAATACAGATGAACCATTTTTTGGGGAGGGTGTATTGGAGGTTGGGGGTCGTATCATCCTTCATAGGGGGTTATCCAAATTACATCATGTTTGGTACAAAATTAAAGAGGGAGGAGAGACTAATCGAGCCGTGTAGTTTGTTTTTGATCATTTTAACGTCATAGCTGACTTTTGACCGCCGAAAAACTTTTTTTTTCACTTGGGTCATATACACCCCAGTTCCCATATTTTGCATATATCTCTTCCGTTCTTTATTTCACATCAATTAGTACTCCGTTGTGAACATTTTTGTCATAGGAAGTGTATTTCCAGGACGTACGAGTTCTTCGCAATGATGAGATGAAAATATGTCCATTTTTGTACCAAAAACGGAAAAATTTTCACCTTAAATAGGACTGATACACTTCTTGTACAGTTATCTCCAAAATCCTTTATCGGATTCAAAAATTGATTACATATTTAATTAGAAGACAAAATGTAGATGCGATTTAAAAATTTTACAGCAACTCTTCTGTACTGGAAGACGACCAAATTGATCATTTTCGCTTGATCTATAATTTGTTCCTCTGTACGTACTGCATGGATGTCCATAGTTTGTTTTTTAAATCATAGCCAGGATATGCAGTGAATAAATAACTCAATTTTAAATTTCTAGGTAGCTAGATACGTTCACAAAATGCAACAAAAGCAGACAATATAATTTTTCCATTTACTTCTCTGTTCCACTTGTTTGTTTTGCTTGTTTTGCAAGAATGGAGGAATGGAGGGAATTAGGAATTCTAAGAAAACGAAATTCCCATCTCCCAAATATCCAAATTCTCCGTATTCCAGAATCCGGCCCCTGGACATCATTAGCGTATAAATGAGGAGCAATTCTTAATAACACTTGGTAAGTCGTTTGTGTACAGGCTAAATAAAAGTGGACCAAGGATTGATATCTGAGGATAGATACGCCGGTTTAGAGAGAGTTTCTCCCACCTTCACGATTTGACTGTGATTCTTTAGGAAATGGGTACTAAGCTTAAGTGCTGTGGATGAGAAGTTAAGCCTACTACTCAGTTTAGTGAGTAGTTTTATATGATTAACAGAGTCAAATGCTTAACTATTGTCAAGCCAAATCAATATTGACAAGTGATCACTGTCAAGAGCATCATTAATATCTGTGGGCAACTTTTAAGAGAGCAGCCTCACAGCTGTGCCCCGGATCGAAAGACAGACTGCCAAACTGACAATAATTTAATCACCTCTACATAATCCATAATTTGCTTATATCAGATCTTTTCCAATCATTTGGCCAGAAAATTAAGCAGACTAATGGGACAATAATCGCTGGGCTGAGACGGGGACGCTTTCTTGGGAATAGGAGCAGCTGTAGTTTGTTTCCATTGGGTAGGAAAGTGGGATCTGGTGAGACAACAATTGTAGATATGGACCATGATATAAAGAGTAATACTCTTTACTCTTTATACCATGGATATGGACTAGGGCACAAGATGTAAATGGAATTATGAGTTTGAGAAATTTGGGATTCAGCAAATCAGGACCAATGGTATTTGACTTAATAGAGTACAACGTGGAGAGTGCTTCATACTCGTCAACGCAGTGGAAAGGAAAGCCCTCAGAAAGGAACGTAGAGTAGAGTAGAGTATTCCAGGGAAATTGTTAAAAAAATTGTTTAGTGTATGCTTAGATGAACGAATCATACCCAAAGTACAGAAGTTTTGGGGTTTTTAGGGGAATGTGGTATGTTTTTTTTTCTACTGCGTACCTGTAGCACTTTTTTCGTAATTTATTTTGAAGCTATACTAAGAATTCTTGGCATTAATATTTCCAGTAAGTTAAACTGGGCAGATCTACAAGTCCTACATTAGACCTAGAATGGAACACAATTCCCATATGTGGGCTGGAGCTGGTCGCGCAGCCTTAGCTTCGTTGGATATTGTCCAAAAGAGAGCCTTCAAGTTCATTGGCGATGTGGCAATAACTTATCATATCGACTTACTCGAGCACCGCCGCAATGTTGGATGCCTTGCGCTCCGTTATGGCCATATGCATGGTCAATGTTCTGATGAAATATTTAGTCTAATGCCTTGTAAAATGATTCCTGCACGTAATACTCGCGCTGTAAGCTGCGCACATCCTTTTACCCTTCAAATTACTTTCGGCCATACAGTAAAATTCCATGATGATTTTTTTATCCCGAACAGTGCGAAAGGGGCACAGTTTACCATCTTTTGTTTTTCCTCCGGCATATAATCTGCGGTAGTTTAAGGGCGAAATACATCGGCACCTCCGCCATTCTCCCCATATTCCCTAATCCTTTCCCTATCACCTTTCTGCCATGCTGTGCTTTACATCATAATGTAATCCCTGAGCTTGGCTTAATAATATAAAAAAAAAAAACGGCTAAGTCAGGTTGAACAAATTCTTCAGAAATTCCGGTGAACGTTCTTGTTGAGCCTAGATTGAGCAAAGCGAATCAACTACTCCAGGACCAGGCAAGCTCAAAAGCCCCTTTTGACGATTGGATGGCCCTACAATTTTCTGAAGCCGCTGGCTGACTGCATAGGACCATATATGGTTTTTTGTATATTTTAAGCTAGCAAATACACCACACTTATTTACCTACCCCCAACACCATATTTAGAATTTTCGCGCTATTAAATAAATTGGCATTACCAATCCGAAATGTGTCACTGTTTTTTTCGTATCGTTCGCAAGCACTACACTTCCACTTCATTGTACATAATTTATTAATTGTAAAAACGAGTATGGGGTGTTTTGCGATAGCTTCGTGTAACTGCCTTGCTATCTAGTTGGACTCTGCTATTAATCCATTATTTTTACCCATACTATGTACTCAATGCCAAAATAGAGTTAAAAGGTTAAAACTGTACCCGGTTGGCAAACACAAACCAACTTAATCAAGAAATTCCAAATTTCATTATATCAAGGGAAGTTTCCCCTTTAAGTTTTCTTCCTAAAGACAACATAAAATTGCCTTGATTATACTTCAGGATGTCAATTTTTGATGAAATTCTTAGCAAATTAATTTCGCCCGAAACGGCTATATGTATTCACATACGGATGCTCCCCTCGCAGACTACTTCTAAGTGTCTAGGCGAGAAATAAGTAGATAAACAGCGGGAGGCAACCTTGATTGGAATTAGTTTCATTAACATTATGTGAAGCACTGGAAATTCTTTAGATGCCCTCGGCTACCAGGGACCCAATATATAATTATTATCAAGACGAATTTCGTATGTAGAGTAACTAGGTATCTACTGTCTGGTTATGTGACGCCTTTTCCTAGGGGAAAGGAAAAAGAAGGTTAAAAGGCTGTGGACATGAAAGTAAATTTTCGATAGTCATTTGTGTCTGTAATAATCCAAAAAGAAAACTGTCTATGAAAAGGTTTTGTTCTTTGTTGTCTGTAATATTGCGGTCTTATGTCAAATACATTGTTTCAATTTATGAGAGTCACCTCAAATAGAAGATTCTACATTTTCGAGAGATTGTTATATTTTATAAGTATAATTCTTTCCAGCTGTTTGTCCTTCGAAAGCCTTTTGGAGCCCCTCTACGTTAAACTCCAGAAGAATAACAGCACATCTAAAGAGATAAAAGTGTGTCAGAAGTGTTCGATGTGCGTTCGTGTAAAATTACGAGCATACATAAAACATATTTTTGCTCCCATTGAGCACGTCTACAATTGTAGCTTTATCCAAAGGAACAATCAGAAAAATGGACAAAAAGAATTTCCTGCAATTTTTCTAAACAATGGAAAATGAAAGGAAAAATTCGTTTTTTTTTAGTCGATGTCAAGTTCAAAAAGAACATTGTTCAGCGGACACAGTGAGAATTTTTAATAAATTGAGATTTAGCAGAGTTACAGGCATTACGTTTTTCGTATCTAATATTTTCTAAAATATGAGAGAAGAGAAAGTTTGCTATGAAGGCATTATTTGGCTGGAGCAATACAATGATAAGAGGGACAAAGTTCAAGTATGTAGGATTAAGTAAGATTATTATAAAGGTTTGGTATGCGTACCCGATATGGGAGCGAACAGTAGCAATGGCAACGTGTATAAAGAGACTAATAAAACCTATATTCTTTTGTTTTCAGATATCAATAGTAAGAAAATATAGAGCCTCATTGAGAATCCCCAATACTAATTGTTTGCATCCGAAAAATATACACTAACTTGAGGAGAATAGTTCCAGTTTCTTTAATTGTAGAAGAGACAACCTTGAAGACCTTCTGATATGACTGAGGAGAAGTTCATAAAGAAATTATTGCCCTAATTGCGCACTCTACGCTTTTCGGTAAGAATTGGCGGTCTAATTGCAGCTCAGCTAATGTAGCATCGCATGGCATGGAGAGCAATGAAATTAACATATAACAACATATCATTCCAGTTTCATATCCAACGAATAGAAAATGTTATAAATTCGGCAGGGTAAATAAAATCCCAAGATCGACCGGAGATGTCGATCACGAGTATTCCGTGATAACTAAACAAACAATCTTTTACAGGGCCACTATCCTTTCATTTCAGGTACTTATTTCCATCTACAATCACCAAAAATAAGAAATATAGGTAAAATGGATCTAACTAACTAATGAGCTATATGCGACCTTTTATACGCTATATGTAGGCAAAGATTTTTTCTCATTTACGAATAGCCTCATAGTCGTTGTCATCTTTTAACTCACATTCAAGAAGAGACCAAAAAGGTGATTAATATACGAAGTTAGCTACAAGTTTGACCAAATAGCCTTAAATAAAACGAAAGATTGAGTGTCCTAGTTAAGTTCACTTTCCTAAGACTCAGCATCTTTTTTATGAATACATAAATAGCAGCAGAAGCAGCACCCATATTGGACCTGGTGATAGTTATAGCTAAAGCCGGTCTTACACGACTCGTGAATATTACCGAAAGTTTCAAATGTATATTCAGTAGAATCATTCCCACGCACTCTGACTCAGGCCAAAAATACCGAATTTAGTTGAAACATATGCGAGCACCGAATGACTAATCATCATCGGTAATCGTCTATTGTTTTATTGCATTTCCTACACGACGTGTTCTCGCCCTCACGTCGGGAGCTCATGAGTATCCCTCATTCAAATAATTCAGTTAAGAGTAAGTGGGGCTCGTCAAATCAGGATTCCGTACCAGAACTTTATTAACGATCTACCGAATTTAAATCTAATCCTAAATGGCATATGATAACTGAATAATATTCATACAGACGGACGCAAGAGTAATTTTATAAAAGTAAAAAAAAATCATTTCAGCAACTATGAGAGTGACAAAAAAAAACAAACAACGACATTTTTCCTGTTATCTACAAAACTTAAGCTTTAGAAACCTAGAAAATCAAGAAAATTTCGAATATTTTATTTTGGACTCCTTCAAAGTAGGCCTTATAAACGATACCGCACATCATGAAGACCTATCATTCTGAAATATTTCAAATTTCTACGTCACGTCGTTGTCTCGAAAAACATCTGTGACGTACAGACGGACAGGGACGAGCGATCTTATAAGAGTTCGGTTTTTCGTTTTGCTGTTCGGGGCCCCAAACATGTTCAATATCTATTTTTGATAGATTGAAAATTAAGGTGGAGGCCCCTTACAGGGGCACTCTCTCAGGTTCCTCTTCGCATCGTCTACATACACAGTCAGGAGCAAGCCCTATCTTGTGTAGGTGACCTCTGAGACTAGAGTGCCATTTTATTGGTATTGGACTAATAATTCTGGCACCATCCAGGGACTATGTTAAAAAAAGTTTGCATAAGCTCGGACAGAGCTGATTCAAATTTCCTCTTGGACTAGGTTTAATAGCTCATCCATAGCTAAGAACCATAGTAGTTGTTATTAAAATTCACCTTGTTTGTAGCCGATAGTGGCACTAATTGCTGTGAATTCGCCATTTAAGGAAACTAGCTATTATACAGGGTGCTTCCGTCTAGGTGGTCCATAGAGCAGGAGGTGATAGTACTCACATAGATGAACAAAAATTGTATGGAAGTGGGAGGGGGGAGTCCACATAAACCGTTAGGGAGTTACAGGGTGATTAAGAAAATAAGCTAGTTTTTCACAAAACATCCTGTATCTTGAAAAGTACAGGGAGTATGATCACAGTTAAGGACTCGCATATTTGTTGTTAACTTAAGAGTTTTCACGTATCTCCACAAATTCTATGATTTCAAGCAAGCATTTATTTCAGCAGGAGCTGTTGATCTTGGAATGACTGGCAGCGTTTGGCGAAAATCGTCGGCCACCAAGATCATCGCACCTCCAAAGAGGTTCTGATTATTGCGCAAATCTTTCATTGTTCGACTGAGTGCCTCTAATGCTCGTTTGTGCGCCATCGTACACTCATCCCAAATGATTATCTTGCAATTCTGTAGTGGTTTAGCCATTGCTGATTTTTCATTTGTCGTTTGCAAATTCAGTGGCAGTTTGAACGCAGAACGAGCTGTTCGTCCGCCTTCTAAAAATATGGCAGTAATCCCAGATGATGCTGCAGCCAGCGCCATTTGACTTTGTGCGTGAATAGAAGCCAAAATCAATGAAACTTGGAATGTTTTGGCAGTTCCACCCGGTGCATCGGTGCATCGTGCTTACATCAATGTGTCGTACGGGGTTTTCTGCTGCTGATTCAAAAGTGACACATGTGTTCGAACTCATTGACTCAAAGATGTTTTTGTTCCAATTCTGGATTGAATGCATCATGCATGGGGTGATTCGGCGCTGGCATTCCTAATTTGTGCAACATCTTGCCGGACATCAACAAGTACAAATCTTCTATCGAAATCATCGCCTCTCTTCAAGTTCGGGATTCGCTGTTGTTGTATGCACTACATGTAAAATGTTGACAGCCATATCGTCTTGGTATTTGTCTACAAATGGAGTGGGTTCGATGGGAAACACGTTAAAATGATGATGGCAAAAAGTGATGGAATTTGATGACAAGCTTCTCGATATGTTCCGCACAACTCACTATCGACAGTTCAAATGATGTCGGTCAATGAACATTAACCAATAACAAAGGCAGGGAAAAACATTCGTCATTTTTCGGATGAACTGTGTAAATGCGCACCAATGCATCCCTTTTTCCGATGTTGGAATTTTTTTGATGATGCCTTCCATGTAAAATATGTCGGCATTTCCGAGTAAAGCAGTGTTCTTGCATTGCGCATATCGCAAGGAAGCTTGCCAGCGTTATCGCTGGTGGTCATTCAACTATCTGCGCTGCGTTAGCTGCCGTGAAATAAACTCGTTGGTCATTCCCCAGGCGTACAGCTAAATAGACCACAGTGGGATGACGGTTGTATATGGAAAATGAAAAGATTCTCCAAACCGCCCCATTGCTGCTGACATATCCTTCCATCTGATATTGAGAAACTTCAACGTTAGCATCAGGAGCTGCGATACCAAATACAGCCATGTCGCTTCCTTTTGTGATGTACTTGAATACGTATTTGATGGACTTGACTGAATTGCAGTACTCAATATTGCAATGTGCCTTGAATGTTTTGGAAAGCAGCGGCGAATACGGTACAATCCAGCTGTTGTTAACTACAACGTCCTTATTTTTCATTTTCAATGTTATCGTTCTGCCGCTGTTTTCTGTAGAGCGACGATGATACAGTGGGTAACCGTCATTACCTGTGACTATGTCAGTCAACAGTCGGTACATATCTTTTTACACATGTGATATCGAGTCTCTAATTTTTATGAGGAACGATTTTCGTATAATTTGATCAAGGTAAATTAAAATCGTGGAGTTTTCCGAGTGTTCTACTCCGATTTTCCCATTTTGCTCTTAGAAAAGCTATTCAGAAACGAAAACATACGAAATCCCACACAAAAATACCACTCAAAATCATCTCTTATATATTCCGACTTCTTCCGTAAATTTTCCTAAAATTTTCTTTCGTACAATCCTTGTTCTGATAATTACGCATACAATCAAAAGAAAAATGAGTCAAATCGGTCAAGCCGTTCTCAAGTGATGATGTAACATATTGCTGCGTGTATGGTTTAAGCTTTATTTACATAGATTATTTTGGAAACTCAATTAAAAACAGGGCCCTACATGAGCCTACCTACACATAGCCCTAATGCATGCCTCGGCGTCCTCCTTACGGTCTATCTGGTCGAGTGGTTTATTGTAATGCAACATTCTTGGAACAACAGAAACACAGCAATATTATTAAGCAAGGATAAAGAAATGGTTGCGCCTTCAATATTTCCTTTACAATACATTAAGAAATATTTAAATGCAGAATGAGTTTTTCACTGAAAAAAAGAACTGCTAAAAATCTTATTTAATTCTCCGATTTAGAAGGAATACTTGAATGGCATAAGGTTCATGAATGTTAAAAATAAAAATATCCTTCAGTTCCTGCTTTTTGAAGATCCCTGTCGAAATAATCTAAAACACTTCAAACGAAATTTTTCCAGCATTAAGATTCAACACCATTAAATGTGAAAAAAAAAATTGATAAAATGTCAAATACCCCAAGAAATAGAAATATTTCCGTGGAACCTGATACAAGTATAAAGTCAAGAAAAAATAATATGTAATAAAGAAAAAAAAAGGATAATATGTGAAATCAATTCTACTTCCTTTGATCTACTAAACTACTAAATGCTGTATGTAGTATAGGCGAAGTGCCCATTCTCAACTTGAATAAAATATCTTACGCACAGGACATTTTACAAAGGGAAGTTGACTAGTATTCAAGGACCCATCCGGGTAGATTAAATAGGAGAGGAAAAAATATGATATTTATCAGTGGCCATTGGCAAATTCGTTGCTACATGAAAAGGCCACCAAAGTTCTGCTGTCAACTTAAGTCTGTTCCCTACATTGTGGCGCTCTGTCAAGATAAACATTTTCAAAATGCTATCAAACCGCCCCACCCTTATTATAATAGAATCCCGAATAAAGTGAGTCCACAAAACAGACACATTCTCCGGCTCAGATATCTCATATATGTCCTGGATGTGTAGTATGTTGGCATATTTTATTTTGGTCGCGTGATAAATTCCACTGGGTATTTATGGGATTTCTCAAAGTTTCTTAGACCAGCCATTTTCAGGATAGATGAGTGCAGGCAACCGAAAGCCAGAGCTACCATCACCAAAGATATTTTATTGTAGATGGCGAAGGAAATATGTAGCGCACACTCGCACAAACCTACATTTATGTACATTGTCCTATATCAGACAGCTCCTCCTGTCTTCCTGTGGCACATACATGTTGATTGCTATTTATGCGAGGGATTTTCCTTCTTAGATCGTTACCTTCATGTGCACATTAACTTACGTTTTGTTGCTTTAGGTCTTAAGACTTGAGGTTTTAGATTTAACAATTTGTCCACTGAAATGGATATCCGTATAGCCTTTTCTTGATTCCATTGAGCTGCACGGATCCTAACCCGTCCTTGATTGATTTGTATTAGATTTTGTGGGTTTATTTAGGATGCACTGTTTCTTTATGCGTGCTTCATATTTGTTCCAACAACATCTTGAAGACACTGCAAAAAGGTTTTATGTGGATAGTGATAGTTGACATTAGTGTGCCTGCAAAGAGAGATAAAAATCGTACATTAATATGATTTGTAAATTTTGTTGAAGATACATTAAAATTCAAAGCTGCCATCTTGCTTGCTTGCACATTTCTCTCCATATTTCCATCATCTGTGTTGACTCTCATCAGTTGTTATTCAATATAAAGCTTTCAATTTGAATTCAATTTACTTTGCATGTACTTTCAATTTATCTGCAAAATATGACTTGCAATGAAAGGTAATATGTCAGCGCTCACCTAACATCTGGTCATAATTCACATAATACGCTATAATATATTTTAGCAGTTATATTATGATATGATCCAGGCGCGTATGCGTATCTAGATCTGCTGGCGTGGAGGGGGGGGGGGGGGGTTGATCGCAACTAAAATGTTCGAGGGGGAAGGAAAATCTTGGAAGTAGTCGCTTTTAAAATTTTTTTTATCATATTTAAGTTAGATATCACAAAACATAATTTCCGGTTTGATTTGGAAAACCTGTCGATAATATTATCCACATCAATGTCGACTCATATCCAGGTACTCTTTCTCGTGCAAAGATTGTAGAAATAGATGTGACGCAACCGATTCTGTCACGTGTGAAGTAAATGACTGAGAATGAGAGCTTGCACCTTGACTCAAATTCAAAGGACTAGGAGTAGAAGTGCACGATATGTCACTGACTATTTCTTTTGATGGGAACTTAACTGATCTTGCTCTCTTCTGAAAAAAATTATCAATGATCTTATCAGTCTTCTGCTTTCCACTTTCGCTACTATTTCTACCTCCGTCAATAACTAGTGTAGCTAGTTTATTCTTCCCCTATAAATTAAAAGTAAACGTGAATTAAATGAAGCAATACTACTTGAATTAATACGAAAGTACAAGCAAAGCAATAGCAACTACCGCAGACAGAGCAAAGCGAATGGTTTTGATTTTTATAGTCTTGCCGTGAAAATTGTGAAGAAAAATTGTACCATCAATTTTAGTGGCATCAATCCAACTGATCGTTTTCAGCAACCAATAGTGTATAAAAATTCGAAAGAAAAATGTTCACGTAATTTTTTAAGAACAAAATGTATGCGCTCGCCAACGCTCATAAATATCTTTAGCGACTCAGATCAGCCAAGGCACCTGACTTAATATAATTCTTTGGAAAAATTGTCCGCCGCCAATAGTGCATGAAAAATCTAAAGATAAATTTTCAGATCTTTCTAAGAAGACTGAATGCTTGTGCCCCTGTCTGAAAGAGTGAACCATCAGAATCAATGCACCAATTCGTTTGGACCGTTGCCGGTGAATAGTTGTTATTAATTCAAATTCTTTAATTTTAGTGCTTCCCTACGAAAGTAAAAATTTTGAACAACTCAGGCTTGAATCAGTGTCGCTATGAAAAATCAACGGGTGGCTAGACGTTGATT
This sequence comes from Dioctria rufipes, assembly GCA_963924295.1. NCBI lineage: Eukaryota > Metazoa > Arthropoda > Insecta > Diptera > Asilidae > Dioctria > Dioctria rufipes. The sequence goes on along the minus strand of OZ002741.1, from coordinate 268,724,581 downwards.
GCATGGAACCAGGGTTCTACTGGAAGAACCGTAAAACAAAATTTGTTAAGTCAAGGCTTAAATATAACTGCGACGGGCAACGGAAAACGACGAAAAAATTCCGCTGGCAAACTTCTAAAAGCACAGCGTCTTATGAAAACGCCCAATTTTCTAATTTTGCCATTGTCGCTGCAGTACTACCAACAAAATCAAACGAATGAAATTGTTGTGGCATTTATTTTTGTCAAGGTTGTAAGACGTAGGATCAATTTCAAAACAATGAATTTTGATGAAAAATTTATTGAGGAAGTGCGAAATCATAAAATATTTTATGATAGACAAGACAATCAGTATAGACGGGTTGACAAAACAGACATTGTTTGGATGGATATTTCGAGGCGCTTAAATACAAATGGTAAAGTTGTGATATTTTTGTTTTAATTTAGTTAATTTCTGTATTTTAAATTTTTCCTTTCCACACTATGGTCCATTGCAATTCTTTCAAAATAATATAAAATATTCTTGATAAAAATCTGTTTCAAAACGATCAAAACAAAAAATAAATGAAACTTCAGTATCTTCTTTTTTCACAATCGCCGCTCACCGCCTGTTGTTACAATTGTACTCTCAATTTTTCGATTACCTGCTTTAACAGTGAATTTCCCGCTGCCGTCTACCGTCGGCAAATCAGATAGGAAAAAAGATCGCTGACCAATTTCTTAGAAACAATAACACACTTTTTAAGCTTGAAATTGTGTGCTTTTTCATATATATGAGTAATCGACGCAACAAAAATATAAAAGCATCTTCATAACTGGGCTGCTAAGCATTACGTGCCATTTTCTAAAAAATCAAAGACTAAAATAAATATGTATTCCAAAATTACTTATAATATCCTGTGATAGGTATGATAGATGACTTTTCGACACTATATAAAAACACAAGGAAATTCTAAAAAAAATTGTACACGTTTGAAAGACGAAGAGCTTCGAGCGGATGACTATTATACCCAATCAACTATTACTACTCATAAGAAGGCAAACAAACCAAACCGTACCATATTAAAATCATACTGTTAAACTTTACAGCTCGCTCATTCAGTTAACCGCGAAAGTTAGGTGGCGCTTGGGGGGTTACGACCCCCCCCCCCCGCGACCACCTCTGTATACGCGCCTTATATGATCAGTCTTCTCATGATTAAATGAAATTCCTAGATTATTACATTATATACATTTATCCCACATAGAAGTGATAATCTACCTCTAATTCTTCTCATTAGCACAATTATTATGTAATTGCGTGCCAGAAAAGTAAGGCATCATTAGCAAAAAGAGTCAGACTACAATCACTTAAGATACTTTGAATATCATTAAAATATATCTGATGAAATTTTGAGAAAATAAATTTTGTTCGATCAATTACAAATACCGTTAGGAGCCGAAGGAAAAAACGGATGTACTAGATTGAAGAGGAGATACTAAAACCATAGACACAGAGCGCTCCTAATGAATAATTAACTAATCACCCAGCAGAAGCTAATGATTCATTAGGCTACTGCACTCATATAGCCATTTATTTAATTATTTCACTGTCAAACCGGTTTTGACATAATTATGACAGTGAAGAAGCGAAATGGATTGAATCGACGCGATAAACCTAGTTTTTATTAATTTTAATTTTCAATTTAACAATTTTGAAATGAAAAAAAACATTATATTAAAAAGAATTTTGATAATATAGATTGTACCTCGCATTTTTTCTTATTACTATCCAATTAAACAGAAGCACAGCGGATCTTTCGATTAATATTATTTACAAATTACATTCAGTTTTAGTACATTCTTCCTCGTAGGTGCGATTCCCATTTTGTCTTTGTCCTGTGCTTCTTCTATTTAAACCTTACTTTTTCACTCCTACCACTCGCTAGTAAAATGACAAATATCTATATATGGGTGAATATAATTTTGATGGAATGCGTCTTTATTTGCAGTCAGTAATGTTCATGCTGTACAGCTTTGTTAGTGTTTAGGTTCGTGCGTCACACATTCAGATGTCACTCCCATGGTAAGTGTTTTCTGAAGATTAACTTAGTTTTGTTGTTCCAATGAAATTCTGTAAAAGCAACGATCTCTCGAAATATTCGAGGAATTCACCAGAATTCAATTCAATTCAGTGTTTTACTTCATATAAAAATGCCGAGAACATGACGAAATGTAATTCGCGTGGCAGTCATTTCCGTGGATGAAATCTACCACGGGAATGACAATTCTCATAGAATATGAGTCTTGGTGACTGATTCTTGATAGTTTGAACCATTAATTTTCCTGAATAAGATAAATTTAGGTATTAATATTTTCAAATCGATCTCGCTTTATAAGATGTTTGGATCATCCAAAAAGAAAACTTGCGGAGAAAAGGTATTGAAAAATAAAAGTGAAGCCGAAAAGGAACGGAGATGAAAAATTAGAGACGATCCTGTTTGAAAAGAAATTCGAAAGCAAAAAGAGCACGAAAGGTACTTAACAAAGAAAGAAAAGAAAAAGATTGTACCTATCGGTGAAAAGACAGATAGAGCACAACGAAAACAAAGACGTAATTGGAGGGACAATCAAAGGAAGTGTACATTGAGGAAGAAAGAAAAACAAAAACATCTGGAAATATTTTTTGAAAGATACAACTCCTCCCGGTAGTGACAATGAAGATCGAGATCATCCTGAAGGACTTCAGCAGTAATCGGAACCGTTCATATCAGTCCATAGATATGAGAATAAAAGCGATCGTTACAAATGAATTAGAGATAGAAATAGAAAAACCAGATCAATAAAGTGGAAAAAACAATTTGAGTACACGAAAAAATTATGAATGTTACAGAAAAAGATATCAACGAATTAAGCAAAAATTAATTGCAAGCGATGATGTCGAAGAAAAAGTGAAAGATATTATGAAAGTCGTAAATAAGGAAATCAAGAAAAACCTATTATATGGGAAAGCTCTCAAGAAACAGTTGGCAGAAAATTACGGAAAGAACACACAGAAAAGTAAAGAACTATTTAGAAATTTTTTGGGAGGCAAAATTGCAAAAAAAAAAATATAAAATGTTGTCAAAATGTGATAAATTCACAAATGGCCGTAAATTAACAAAACTAAACAAAACTATCAATTTCAATTATAATTTCGTACGGAAATCGAGGATAAATGAAAAATTAAAAAAATTAAATTGAACTCTTCTTGGAAGAGGATGAAAATTCATGACTGTTTCTTGAAAAAAAAAAAAAAAAAAAAAAAAAGATTTCTTAAGCAAAACAGAAAAGATTTTTGAACGACACATTGAAGGTGCTGCACGAAAAATTTAACGCAAGTTGTCCAGTGAGCTATGCAATATTTTATAGAAATTGTCCAATCTGGATAAAAAGGATGAATGTGTTATTCACTCTAACATGAATGATTGAAGACTTATCAAAAAATCACGTCATACAACAAAGAAACATCACCGAACTAATCAATTATATTTGCTGCACTAAGTCGGCTAATTGCCTAATGAGAACTAGTCTTAATTATAAAGATAAAGTACCACAAATTGCAAACAAATCAGACAAAAATGTTACTTACATCAAATGGATCACAGTGAGTAATAAATTCTATTGCACCAAAACTCAGAAGGAGAAAATAAGTAAAAAAAAAACTCCTAAACAAAGTATCAATTTACAAATACTCTGCGAAGTTTTCTTCAGCATGAAGGAAGAGTTTTACATCAGCATGTTTGAGTTGAAGACAAATTTGAAATATAATTAAATGATAGTTCATATTGATTTTGGTGAGAACTATAATACAAAATATTATCAAGAAGTTCAAAGCTTTCATTTCGGAGGATCTAGTACTCAAATCTCATTACACACAGTTGAGACCTATATGAAATTGGAAAACGATTTAAAGCTAAACTAAACTCTTCATTATTACACAACGTTCCAACGATTTGAGCACATTTACATCCAGTTATTGGAAAAAATATCGGTAAACATTGATACAATTCACTTCTAAAGTGATGGTTCGAGCACTCAGTATTGAAATAAAACAATATTGTATTTCTTAAACAGACATTTCAGGACACTTTTTCCTGTTATCTATTTTACGTGGAGTTATTTCGAAGTTGGACATGGCAAAGGCACTCCCGATTGGATTGGCGGAGTTTGCAAAAGAACGGCAGATCGTGAAGTAGCTATTGGGAGGGACATTATGCCCCAACAAACATTGACTGGTCAATAGTACATACAATAGACCGTCCTTTTTACTGAAATTGAAAAGTGGTCAAAATCAAAATTTGGTTAAATCGGACATCTTTTCGACGTCGACCTGCCGACAATGTACCTCCTGAAACACGTCTTCAGACGGAAATAAAGTCGCCAAATTAGCCACCAAAATAACCTCCAAGATTAAACTGAATGAGTACATTTTGGTTGCCCAGAAGACGTCATTCTAACACCTGAAACACGTCTTCAGACGAAAATAAATGACGACTTTGTTATAGCCACCAATTATTAATACAAAATGACGTCTAGTTTAAGGCCTTTGGCACATCGAAAGACGAAAACGCTTAATGAAAAACTCGCTTTTCCACCGTGGAACGACGAATATTTCCAATAGAACTTAAACTAAAAGGTAGGGAAATTCTTATTTTTTATTATTCGGAAGAAATTATTAATTTTTTACGTTCTGTATCGAGAAAAGCATTTTTCAATGTTTTCGTTCAATTTTCGCTCACAAAAATATTGAGATGAACTTATCTCGAGAAACATGTAAGAAAATCAATAATTTCTTGCGAAAAATTAAAGGATAAGAAATTTTCCACCTTTTTAGTATAAGTTTTATTGAAAATATACGCTGGTGCAGGGTGGAAAATTGAGTGTTTCCATTCAGGGTTTTCGTCTTTCAATGTACCAACTACAAATATGAGTTTCCAGGACACACCGATGTACAAATTTTCGAATGGAGTTCAATAAATACATAGAGCATAAATTTGGAAATACGTATAAAATTTTATTTCTGTAGGTATATTATAATATATTGAATTATTAAAAAGATACTTGCTTCGCCATTTTATTTAGAATCCGTTCAGGCGAATGTTTTAGCCACGTTTTGATGGGCTCGTTGATGTCCGTCTGAGTAGCTTCGGAACTATTTTTAATGATGGACTCATAAATTGAATACAAAATATTTATATACTCTTCGAACTTCAACTTCTTTTTGCAGTCCCATCCACGAGAACTCCTCCAGTACCTCGTCAGTTGATAGCTGCTTCATGCATTTCCTAACGGAGCATCCGACCCCCTTGCCCCCGATTTGCCTAAGTTTTTCCACCTTTAAAAGTGAATTAAATTGTATTTCATTATCTTACCAATTTTTGTTTTCTAACTCCGTCCATTAAGTCTGTCTCCAATAGCTGCCCGTACTGCTGTTTGAATAAGACTAATAAAAGTTTTGAATGCCCGCCCTTCCACGAAACTACGAAAAATTGAAAACTGACGTGAAAATGACGACAAGCAGCGCCACGTCCAAATGCAGTCAAAAACTGACGAGAAATAGACAACACGTGCCTAAGCAGTAGCACAAAAAGACGACAAAAAGACGGTAAAGCGCTATTATAACTGCGTCTATTTCAATAAAAATGTCTAAGGCTGATCGTTTTCACAGTATCCGTAAAAAACCTAAGTTTTTATATGGCAGTACCAAGAAGAGGTTGCCCGATTTAGTCAAATTTTGACATTAGTTTGATAGTACAATGAAAACACCATGTACCAAATTTCAGCTCTGTACGTCAAGGCGTCTCAGGCAGTCTCCAAATATATAGTGGAAAACGTAATTTTTGTATGGCGGCAACCCCACGAAGAAGTTGCCCAATTTGCCTCATTTTCGAACTTAAATTTATATATTTTTCTTAAAGTTCGTATACAAAATTTCAGCTTTCTAAGTATACGCGTTCTCAAGCTATCGTGCGCCATTTTGCTCTACCATCATTATTTCGAGGTGTTACAAATGTAATGACAAGCTGAGTATACCCCATAGGTTTCATCTAGATTCTAGGGTATAAGAAGAAGTTAAAAACAATGAAAAAATTTTAAATATTAGGTTCTAGAGGGTTAACTAGAATTTCGTCTAAAAGATGGCAAAACGCTGTAAAATCTAGGGTCTATTTTGAGTCATCAAATGACGTTTTTTCATACATTTTTGTATAACACATGCATGGTCGGTCATTTTGTGATCAAATTCCGATTACATTATATAAACTTATACCAACTTATACTACTGAAAAACGTCATATGTCGACTTCAAAAAGTGCCATTCAAAACGAAGTCTATATTTGACGGAAACTAAACTTGATGGTCTTAAAATATCTAATATTGACGTCAAAAGGACGTCGCTGGACAAGGGTCAATAATAAGTCAATAGTAAACGACAACTCGATGAACATGTCCCAGTTTCGTAGAAAACTTACGTCTAAATGACGTCGAAATGAGCAAGGAATTAATAATCTATTTTCAGTTAAAAAATGACGTTCTATAGACCAGACAAGTCTTAAAATGTTTGTTGGGATGAGTGTTACCTCATTACATAATATTCTCCAGGAAAAATGTCTTGGGATAAAATTATATGTCATTAAGGAAGATGAAATTGAGAAAACAGCAGATATAATAACACAAGCCAATATTATACCTTTCAAAGGAACAATGGCAGTACATCAAGTCGTCTCAAGTCCAAATTACGAATTGTTTATGAGAAAATTGAGTTATATCTCTTGTAAATATACATGCCAGGAAGCTTAAAGCATACACAAAACTATGCACGCGCCAGTAGTGATAATGACGAAATAATGCAGTATTTTTCAAAACAAAAGTTTTCGTCAGTAACGTACAATCAAATATATTCATCTTCTTCTGCAAGTTCATCTTGTTCATTGAGCTCATCTCTATTATCACCGTCGTCTTAAGTACAAAAACAAAAAATTCGAAAGGGAGTTTTTATATTGGATGAATTTCCAGGAGTGAAACCAAAAAAGTTCAGGTCATGCCAAAGTAATAATATCTCTATGTAGAATAAACATACATACATAAAATTTTATTTGTAGGTACGTTTGTATGTACAACGAAGATCCTGAAGATTTAGATGATGGCTTTGAGGTTGAAGTCATTTCACTGAAGAGGATGCAAGCAAACACCAAAGTATTCATATTGCTTGACAATGATATTTCATACTTGAAAGTACAACAAATATTAAAAATTTTAAAGGCTCCAGTAATGGACATGTGAAATGAAAAACAAGTTTGTATATTTGCAAATCCAGTTGAAGTTTTTGAATTTTTAGATATTTAATGTATCAATTAATTTTTCTCAATCGAAGCACATTTATTACGTTCATTTTGCAATCTTTAATTTTAACCCTTGCTTGACTGTTTACTTTTTACAAATGAAGGAATATGTTTCAGTTTTTTGTTCAATTTATCAAGTCTAACGTAAATTAAAAAATACTTCCCCCTCGAGGATCCCTTCTCCCTCCAGGAAATTAAGGATACCCTTAGCCCCTTCCACGGAACCACTCCCGGTCTGGACAATATCTCCTTTGGAATGCTTAAGCAGGCTCCACCAGCCTGGCTTCAAAGAGCTAAAGGACTCTACGATCTTGTCCTTGATCTAGGCAGATTTCCACAGGCTTGGAAGATTGCAGAGATCAGATCCATTCCAAAGACTACCAAAAAGATTCCACGCCCATCCGAAACCAGACCAATCTCACTCCTATCCACAACATCCAAAATCCTTGAGAAGCTGATGGCCAACAGACTGTCATGGAAGCTAGAGCAGTTGCTGCTGCCACAAGTTATGAGCTACAGACCTGGAAGAGGTACTCAGTCCCTTCTTCAGGAGCTTGAGCATAACTTGGCATGCGCGCTTTCTAGGGGAAAGCATTCTGTTGACCTCGAAAAGGCGTTCGATCGTACACCCAAGAACTCAGTCCTCCGACAGCTGAAACAATGGAGCATGGGGAAGAGATTTGTTGACACCGTCGACTCGTTTTTGACGAAAAGAAGGATTAAGGTCAGAGCAGGAGGACATTTCTCCACTGTCCGCACCCTACAGAACGGACTCCCACAAGGGTCGCCCCTCTCGGTCCACCTTTTCAACGTCTTCATCCACTCTCTGTCAGAGAGCTTGGATAAGGTTCCAAATCTCTTCCACCACATCTACGCTGATAATATCATCTGCTATGCTTCTGGTGAGGTCCCATTCGTAAACCACGCGCTCAATAGAGCTCTGAGAGCTATCTCAGTCTGGGCCGACACAAATGGGGCCAAAATCTCACTAAACAAGCTTGAAGCTCTACACGTTTGTCGGAGACGCAAATGTGCAGAGAACGCCTTTGAGAGCGACATAGCTTCTATCCCGCTACTAAAAAGCCTCAAAATCCTTGGACTTGTCTTCTCGCACAATCTGAACTGGTCAAAGCACTCGGCGATCGTTGCAGAATCGGTTAGAAGCAGGAATAACCTGCTAAAGATCGTCTGCAGAAGAAATGCTGGGCCTCCGCTAGAGACGGCCACCAAAATAGCGAAACAATTGGTAGTTGGCAAGGCAGACTACTACATAACAATCTATGGCTTCACCACGGTCATGAACATCCGCAAAGTCCAGGCATCCATAAACGCCACCGCCAGGATAGCCCTCGGCGCACTTCGCACAACTCCCATCAATAGTCTCCTCATTGAATCAGGCTTCCCTACAATCACACAAAGAAGAGACGAGCTCGCTGGCAACCTGTTTTTCAAGACCCTCCATATTCCCAGCTCACCACTCCGCCGCTACACCTTGGACATCCTATCCCAGAACCCTATTCCCACCAAGCGCACCTGCTCTAGCTTGACTAGAATCATTACTAACATCCCAGAATCCCTTAAAATCATCCCTTTTAATCCTGAAAATCTCAACCCAACGCGCACCGTTCCTCCTTGGAGGGTTCCTATGGGAAGAATCCTATTGAACGCAAAGAGCTATGAACACCTAGACAGAACGAACAAAATAAAACTACATACTGACACCTACCAACGAATACAAGCTAACATAAAGATCTATACGGATGCCTCAAAGGATGAGGAAGACGTAGGTATAGCGATCTGGACAGAGTACAAAACTTCCGCACTCCCATGCGCTTACAAACTGCCAACGTGGTCAGATGTCTTTACGGCTGAGCTGACGGCTGTCTGGGAGGCTGTCAGATGGGCCTCCAAACAGGAGGGTACTTGTGCCATCTTCTCGGATAGCCTGTCCTCGCTCAAGGCCATTCAAAACCTCAAGAACACGAACCCGTTGGCAGTAAACATAAGAAACTCCCTTCACTGTGGAAGAATAACATTAGCGTGGTGCCCAGCCCACGTGGGGATAGAAGGGAACGAGAGAGCTGACGAGCTCGCAAAGAGTGCGCTCCGCTCTCAACACGAACTGATAAACCCACCGGGCTATAAGGCGGTTAGAGCAAAATTAAGGAAGACACAGCATGACAGCAGAAGTTCTACTTGGCGCGAATCTGATACATTCCTAGCAAGCCATTATAAGGAAGTGAACAAGCCAGTGATGCCTGACCTTCCAAGGCAAAACATGATTGCGATCGCTAGACTTAGATTGGGCCACTTTTTGCCGGTCAAGTTACACCTAATTCTCGGACAACCGATCCCTGCTTGTCATTACTGCCGGAACGCGACAATGACTGCTACCCATGTACTGCAACGGTGCATCGAATTACAGAGACTACTAAACGAACTCGGGACTACAAAAACTCCAATAGAACTCCTCACTTATAGGGAGGAGGACACGAACATACTACTCGATGCACTGAGGACCTACTTACGAAACGCGAACAAGGACACTAGACTGTAACTACTAACATACGAACCCTACCAGCCCTGGCTGCAACGCACCCTTTACACGGACAACAAGCTAAAAGGAAAGCTGAAAACAAATATAGTTAAGTAAGTATAAATGAATTAGTTAAAATTATTACAAAAATATATATATATAAATTAATTTGTTAAAAATATCATCAAAAGGAAAAATTACAAAAATAAATGAATTTGTTAAAATAAAATTATTATCCAAAAAAGAAGATTACAAATAGAGGGAAATTATACAAATAGAACTACATAATGTTACATCAGAAATTATAACCTCAAACACCTAAAAAATAAGAAGTATTCAAATAAAACTTGCAAAATAATGAATTGCAAACTGTAAGTTAAATCAAGTCAGTTAAAAACACTAGACAGCTGCCCAGATGGCCTAGTAGCCGTGGACCCTTTTACATTAGTTGATAATTAGGTTAGATTAGTATTAGATCTATGTAATTACAACTAATGAATAATAAATAAATAAATAAATAATAAAAAATACTTTCCCCGTTATGTGTTCATTTATTTTTTTAATCTAGTTTTATTTGTTAAATTCTTTTTGAAAATTGAGAAAAGGAATTACATATGTAATACGTATTTAAAACGTAAATTTATAAAGTTAAAGTACCTGCTATCAATTTAATAAAAATTTTCTGTATCCGTACAATTTCCACTACTAATGGTCATCATTGCCACTGTCCACTGGATTACTAAAATTAGTTAAAACTCGCCTCCTTTATGGTTAAATTATTCTTCTGCTATAAAAAAAAAAAATACAGTTATTTCGACCAAAAAAAGTATATATATATTTTTTGTAACACTTTTCCTGCAATTATCGTATATTCACCCATATATCTTTATACTATACTGTGCTACTACAAAAATCTTACTATGTACTTAATATCGCATCATTATACCCAAAGTTTGTTTACAATTGGCTATATGCCCGGGCCTTTGTGAAGTAAATTTTAATTTTTTTTTTTACATCATTATGCTCTGATTTTTCACCCATGGCACATGGCATCTTAATGAATAATAAGTACTAATGATTCGTTAAATCGCGCTATAGGTATAAAGTATATCGAAGAAAAATTTATAATGCCATGTTTCACATACTATTCATAATTATGGCTCGAGATTCAGATTATAATGATGTATGCTAATGAATTATTTTTTCCCTTTATTCGAGCACTTACCTACGAGGAAAATGTACTAAAATTGAATGTATTTAGCAACATAATATAAATCTGGAACTCTGCTGCGCATCTGCCATTTGAAAAATAATAAGAAGAAATACAAAGAAATGAAAAGCACAAACTATTTTATCAAAACACACTTTTTAATATAATGTTTTACCACTTCCAAATCATTAAATAGAAAAATAAAATACATAAAAACTAGGTCGATTCGATCCATTTCGCTTCTTCACTCTCATAAGTATGTCGAAACCAGTTTGATAGCACAACTTAATTATAGAAATGGCTGTGTGTCTGCAATTGCCTAATGAATCAATTATGTAATGTAAGAATAATGTATAAATGTATTAAGACAGCAGCAAGAAGCCGTTAGGCAAAGAAAGTTGGAATAAGTAATTTTTATTTAGTTTTGTTCAGGGTGGAATATCTCCAACTCTGAGAGTGGACTTTAAATCTGGAATGATTATTAAAAAAAAAAAAGAAAAAAAAATTCTCGCGCCTTTTAAATTAATTCAAATACACCTAACTTTACTAACGTGCAAAATTCTATGAAATGTCGAAGAATAACATCATTCGCTCTTTCAAGTTTATCTACTGCAATTTCGACCACACCGATATCAATAATTTCAACGTTAAGTTGTCGGCATTCAAAATAAATTTAGACAGATTTAGAACATAATTAATTTACTGCCCGTTTCAATTTCAACAAAAATGCCCTTTAATCCAGCCGGTCGCAGAGGGTTACTCTTGCGGACAATAATTACTAAAATGTTCTTCCTCTATCCTTTGGAGTACCATAAAGTACCATTATTAGATCTCTACTTTTCAACCTAGCAATCAGAGAGGTCTCATCAATATGGTTACCTGTGATCGCATACCATAGAAGTTCGATGATAGGGTCACCCAATTGCCTATACAAATACTTTTTATCAAAAGCAAGTGTGAATCATATGATAGCAAGATTTGTCATTGCAATTTACAAATTGGGTGATTATTCCTCTTCTAGCCATGCGACACTTGAATAAACCAAAAAAAACTTAAACGTGGATTATATCTCGTCTAATTCAGACTAATATTCACTGAAAATAATTTCAATGAATTTCTAAAATACATTAAAAATGCAGAAGAATATGATCAATTGGATGACCCTATCATCGAAGTTCTATGGTGGGCGTATAGTATAGTTACCATACTGATGAGACTTCTCTGATCGCTGGGTCGAAAAGTTCGATTTTTTTCTGCATTTTTAATGCATTTAAGAAATTCATTGAAATTATTTTCAGTGAATTTCAGTCTACTGAAGACGAGAAATAATCCATCTCTACTTCTCATTACATTAATGATATCCAAGAAATAATACAGGTGTGATGACATTCAGGTCTATTGCCAATTATCTTATAGATTTCATCGAAGAGTGTGTGGCTCGGATAAACTGCGGTTTTCAATTTCCGACGTAAATAAAGTCCGTAACCTCGGTGTCACCTTAAAATCTAACAGGAAATGTTGCGATCTCGTTAACTCTAATTTTATTGTGACTCAAGTACACAATGCCGTGAATCAAATCCATAATATTAATGTCCTTTACAATATATTGGATAAGTTGATAAATTTGGCCCTGAAAACGAAAAATCTTTGAATTCAATTTGACATTCGTTAAAAAATTAATCGCCATATTATAATCAAATGCAATTAAGTAATTAAGCATAAGTTACATTTTATTATCAGGCATACATTCCATTCCCACGACATGCATACTTACCTACATACAGTGTCTTCTTATTCTCTTTCTTTTTCGTATGTGCACTGCACACGTAATTCCTCTAATCTAACACATACAATTTATCTTGCCGTCTTAAAATTAATATTTTAATATGGCGACGACTACATATCAGATTTCAGTTCTCTTGATGCAATTGCATTGTATCAGAACTTTTTTGAATTTTCTTACTACGATATTTCAACGTCGTGAGAAACGAGGTAAAATAATAAAAAAGCTTTCATGTCTACCTGGGGGTTGTTGTTTTTAAATCCGTCGAGAGTAAGTAGTTCGGAAATTTATTCTTATTAAAAAGTTCATGCGAGATCGAGTGAGTCCATAATTAAATAAATATTTTGGAAATCTTTTTTATAAAATATATAATTTGCGTGACTCCTTTTGTATCTAAAATCCCCTTACTGACCGTTTCTCCACCCTAAATCCGGGAGCACGATCGGTCGAAGCTAAAATACGTATTAAAGATTAGCGCCCGCTCTCTGCCGCCTTTGGTTGTCTGCTAGAATGTCTTCCCTTAAGAAACGGTGTCATCTGGCTAAGTTTGTAATATGACAGAATTTTACACACGGTTCCGTTGTTTTTCCGATGCTAGATTCACACTGCTTCAGAAAATTACAAGTTGTATATTATGAAATTTGTTTTTGGGTTGCGAATCATTAGTCTTACCTGAATTTGACACTGCTTGGTTACTCTTATGAAATATATCTGAACCATATTCTTCCTATGCAATTTATTGCACATGTCTTAGCCTGTGTACTTGTGTACTCTGTTTTATCGTTTGAACTCTATTAAACGTTACAAACTCTTACTTCCACTTTTTTAGATATTCGATAGATCTTGATTTGTTCAACAAACTCGAATTTGGAATTGTTTACCACAAATCATCCAGAATGTATGCACTCTTAGGTGTCTTCTTGTATATTTTTGTTATAAGTAGCGTTTTTATCATTACCATTTTTCTTTTGATGTTTTTATTCATATACATTTTATTTCTTTATTAGTTGACTTTATTTGCTATTAGTTGCTCCCCTTTCTATATTGTCTGAACCGCCATCTTTTTGTGGAAACCCACAACCATAATACAAATTCCTCAGAATATTTTATTTTTCACTAGCCGGAATTATTATCATTCGATGAGAAATTTTAACGTCTCATAAGGTTTTTACTATTAATGTTACACAAAGAAATTGTTAATAAAAGCTGTAGAGAATTTGAGGTACATACATATAAAAGAATAATATTTCGGTTATACTCACGGTCCCGGAGATAAATTAAAAAAAAAATGGTTTGACTATAGCAACAGTAGCAATAGCATGCATGTGCTTTTTTTTATATTATTAAGCCAAGCTCAGGAGATATCCTACGATGCAAAGCATGGCCAGAAGTAGATAGAGATTAGGGAGCATGAGGAGTGTGACAGAGGGGGTCTTGAACCTTCACAGATTGTAAGCTCGAGTAAAGGTAGAAAATGGTAGACTGCTCCACATTCGCACAATTCGGGATAAAATAAGCATAACGGCCGAGAGTCTTATTCAAGAATGACGAATGTATTACGCACATTACCGCACACGGTAAAACTTGTTGTTGAGCATGAAATTCCGCCCCCAAAAAAACAAACGTTTTTGATGTTCATTTCGAATTCAGAGCATCTAAGTCCCAAAGTTACGTCATGTTTTTAAAACAAGATCATAATTTTTTCACTCTCGCTTCTTTTGATGGAGCACTAATTTACGATACAACGTCTTTATTAATTCTTCGCATTTATATTTCCAGAAAGTTAAGCTGGACAAATCACATCTTCTCTGTTGCCACAGAGTCATCGGAATGTATAGGATTTTTGATAAAGTGTAAGAAATATTTCACCCCTTCAAATCTAGCACTTCTCTACAAGTCCAACATCAAACCTAGAATAAAATGCAATTGCCATATCTGAGCCGGGGCTGGTTGCATATCCTTAGCTTCCTTCATTGGATATTGTCCAAAATAGAACCTTCAACTTTTTGGCGATTTGGCAATAACTTGTCATGTCGACTTACTCGAGCACCGCGGCAATGTTGGATGCCTTTCGCTACTTTATCGTTAAATGCATGGTTAATGTTCTGCACGCAAAATTCGCGCTGCCTATCGCGCTCATCTTTTTACCCTTCAGATTACTTTCGACCGTGTTGTAAAATTCTGTGATTCTTTCTTATCCCGAACTGTACGAATGCGGAACAGTCTACCAGTTTCTGTCTTTCCTCCGGCACGCACAAACTGCGAAAGTTGAATACTGACATACATCAACCTCCGCCACTCTCCTCACGTTCCCTAATTAAATTCCCTATATCCTTCCTGCCATGCTGTCCTTTGTATCACATATGGTATTCCCTGAGATTGAGTAAAAAACGCATAACACTGTGTCACATTATCAAACCAGTCCATATACAGTCAAGTCTGCGTGACAGCATTGCTGTTCAACACGTGTTGCCAAGCTTAGGGGGTATCCTATGATGTAAAGCACAACATAGAAGGATGGAGGTAGGGAACAGCTTGGAAATTATGCAACGATTAAAATCTATTAAACTACCCAAAAGCAACATACACAGAGATTCACGAAAGGAATCGAGCGCAGGATATCCTATAAAAATGTGAGAATATTAGTTAACAAATTATGCGATAAAATTTAATTTATCAAGGATAGTGGACAGGTAGACATACATAAATGCAAATACACAGATTTTCCAGATTTTTAATGACATTTTTATCTACAATTAGCTATTCTATATTAACTACCTTATCAACAAGATATGTATGTACAGTGTTACATATATAAATACCTTTATTTCTCAACACTATTAATATAGACTCATTTTTCTGATAAGTTAAACAATTCAATTTTTTAGTGAGTATTCACAATTATTGTTATTACAAATTTCGACAGACTCTTCAGAGCTCAAATTAATATTCACGATTAAGAAAGAGTATAAATTTGACTAACTTACATGGTCCTATGATGCCACCCTCACATCTGATCGTTCCAATATGTTGTTCAGAACGTAAGTTCCTCACAGATTTTTTTTTTTTTGAGTTTATGATATGATTTTTTCTAATTATGTTTTACATAATTTTAGTTTTTTTGTTTTTGAGGATGATTTTAATATGACGAGGAAAAGTTTCAACACGTTATGCTCAATATTCATAAATGTACATATGTCCAGTATTTAAGTAAGTAAGTAAGTAAGTAAAGAAAAAATCATTTTCAATAATTTGAATATTATTTTTATCCTAAACACCTTTCTCATGCTGTTTCTGAAAGTAAACACATTTCCGAAATATATACATAATATCAACTGAACATGTTCACCCTGTGTATGGTTTGGGTATGTAGACGTTCTCTAAGGCACCTTGTGGCATCCGTTGGGAATATCCGTGCCCCAAGGAAATAATCTTATGAAATTTTCATATATTCCTGATGTGTCATGTTTTCTTGACATTTTGCGGGTAGAGTGCCTTTTCTGTAGCCTCGATTTGAGAAGGGTACCTTGATGAAGTGGCAGGGTGCAATGACGGTTTCGATAGTGAATTTGGCATATTGCGGAAGGCATGGATGTGTGGTTAAACTATTGATTTTCCTGTTACCTTTTTGATGTGTAGTCCTCTCTACTCGGTAGATTGGGTTTCAACTACTTGTGGGTTACGATTTAATATCGAACAGGAAAGTTTCCTTCAGTGGGACAAGTCACGTTTGTAAAAGTATTATATAGTAGCATAGCAGGTAGGTACATAGATTATATAGGTCTTTGGATATGGTTAGGAGATGTATTTTTTATAGTAGTTGTTTTTTTTGGTTACTTTTACACTAAAAACTTTCAGTCGTATACGTAGTTTTTAAGGTACATATATAAAATAAGCATTGACATTATGACCAATCGGATTTCGGATATAAGAATTTATAATCTTTTAAAATAGTTGAAATTGAATTGGAAAAAAATTTAAGTTAAGTTAAGTTAAATTTGGTCAAGTTTAGGTAGAATCTATGCAAGATTTACATTCATTTACTTGAAGAAAAAAATAGTGATTACGAGAAAGATAAAGTTTTAAAAGCAAAATTAAGCAATCAATAATGACAAAATAAAAAAAGTTTCCATAATTATGTATAGCTGTGTTCTTTTCATCTGGTCGATATTACGAATTGAAAACTTTTAAAATTTTCAACAATTCAAAAATTTCATCAAATACGAACATAGTTTTCTTGACTTCAATTCTTGTAAGTGGCAATAGAACTAGATCAATTTTGAGATAACGTTTGACATTTTGTATTCAGCTCAAAATCACCCATGCAGCGGTAAGCCATTAAATTGAATTAATTGAAAATTATTTTCTTCAAAAATCAATTTATTTGTTCTTCAACAATTAATTAGCAAATACTATACATAATTTTACAAATTCTATCTACTAATTTCTCATTTTAGTTTCAATCAGGTATTCCATAATAAAAAAGACCTTTTTATATTATGCTTAAAAATTGTACTTCATATAGAATTCCCAGTATTATTACATATAAGGTTTTGAACATTAAATATTTTTTTGCCGTATTGCAGTACTTGATGTATTTAAAGGACTTCATTTTAAAACCACGAATAATTCAGAGAATATTAATATATCTCATAAGTAGAGCTGGGCAAGTACCAAAGAAAAAGTACTTAAGTACAAGTACAAGTACCGAAAGCCTGAGTACTTCAACATAAGTACAAGTACCGCTTCTATGAAAAGAACTTTTAACTAAGTACTAAGTCTATAAAAAGTACTGAGTTCTTTTTGAAGTACTTTTTAAAGTACCTTTTAGAATATTTGTACGTTGGCAGTAATATAATGAAGTGTATCGAGTTCTGTTAATAGATGTTAATATGTTGAAAACTATAGCATGTATAGTAACCAGTGGCTACTATTTATAGTTTTTCATAGTTTTCGGTGCTGCAAGTAGAGTAAAACTTTCACCTCTCCTTGCTACACTCACAAAAATTATTAGAGGTCCGCCCAAGCATCCATTATCGCCTATAATAATGCATAGCAATTCTAAGGAAAAAATTTGCAATAAATTTCTAAGAAAAAAATTAGGTCTTCCCTGCATTAGGGCGAGGCATTGTTGATTTTATATTGGAGCGAGGCATTGCTTGCTTACCCTTAGTTATCTCCACTGACGTATATAATATGGAGGGACTGCTTACGTTTCTATTTCACGTGCGCACAATTGTTTGTGTCAAAAAGAGTTCTTACGTCGATGCCGACAATGAAAAAATCATTGGCAGGAAGTTGAAAAAGTGAGCACGCAGCTCGGGAAGTGATTTTAATGAAATATTTAGAAATTCTTCTGCGTATCTAATGAATACATTGTCTTTGATAAAATAGTTTTTGTCAGTAATAATCCTAAATGATTAATTTAAAAACATTTATTTCAACGAATCCACTAATTTATTTGTTGTTTTCAGTTCTCTCTCAGTTGGTACTTGGTGCTTAGGCCGAAGGAGTCAGCAATATTGAAGTTAGCCCACTTTTTGAAATCCATATTATACATGTCAACAAGTCGAGGCATCGTCGATTTTATATTCGAGCAAGACGTTACTGGTTTTTGTTCTACTTGCCCAGTCTTGTATGTATTTTGTTAGTTTGTCTGAGGTTCTGCCTTGATGCGTGTGTGCAGCACATTCTTTGACAGTTCTTTGCGTGCTTTTAAACTCAACATTAAACTCAACAAAAAAGGAGTTACGCTAGATATTGAGTTTGCTTTTCTACGAAGAGTTAGATATTTGTAGGTACTTAATAGACTCAGAAATATCTAAGTAAAAATCTTGGTACTTAAGTACAAAACTATGTCTTAAGTACAAGTAAATAGAAGCAAGTACTTATGTTTAAGTACTAAGCAGGGGCATTTCAAAAGTATTCAGTAATAAGTCTTAAGTAACCAAAACGTACTTTAAGTAGTACCTACTTAAGTCTTTTTTTACTTAAGTATTGTCCAGCTCTGCGTCATAAAGTAGAAACTATTCTGGAATGTCATGTATGTAGAGACGTTCGATTCTTTAGTAAGTAATCGAAATTCATTTCGAAAGATTGTCTTGAGACATTGTAGTCAAGTTATTGAAAAAAAAAAAAAAAAAAAATACAATCTATCGATAGCACTTCAAATGCCCAATATTTTTTTTCACATTTAAATAACAGTTCTCAATTGGTTATTCAAACATTTAATGAAAATGTTTATTAAAATTCCTCTGTGATATTTGTAGAAGATCTACAGTCCAAGTTAGTAGATTTAGTAAAATCGTTGTATTCAAGTCAAAGTATATATTAATCGAAAAACGGTTCAGGAATACTTGGACATCTTTAAAAATCCGTCAATGATATTTTTGATATTTGGCTTTGATTACAAATTTATCAAATAATATCGATACAGCTACATTGGACGCACTTTTGAAGATGTGCAAAATTCTTTCCATTTCATAGACCCTGAACATAAAAGAATAAATATTTTGCGTACTGCAAGCTCAAGTAGAGAGACATATTCGCATAAGATTGGAGTAATACATGCTGTAGTAAAAAGGGACAGAAGTTTGATAATAAAAAGCTCATTGGCAACCGCGGATGCATTTTCCATCAAAGAAATTTTAAAAACATTTTTTAATAATCCCATTAAAAAAAAAAGAAATATATTTTTATATGGGATCTCTTAAAAACGAAAAAACTACAGTTAGTAGTTTAATGCAGATAGATTTTTGGCGAGATATATCAACAGATATTGAACCGTTTTACCGCTGTTGATATACTATGATGAATTTGAAGTTAACAATCCTCTAGGATTCAGATCTGGGTTACAAAGTTTAGGAGGTCTCTACGTGTCGTTTCCCTTTCTTCCTCCTCATATAAGATATAAGCGGCAATATATACTTCCTTTAATGAAACTGAATAGTTTAGACAACAAACAATTATGTAATAGAGTATTCCAACCTCTATTAGAAGAACTGTTAGATATAGGTACAAAAGGGTTTGTTTTAGATGAAGTGCATTACATATTTTTTCCGTCTAGCTATGCGCACAGACAGGTGACAATAAAGGCCT
Organism: Dioctria rufipes; assembly: GCA_963924295.1. Lineage (NCBI taxonomy): Eukaryota > Metazoa > Arthropoda > Insecta > Diptera > Asilidae > Dioctria > Dioctria rufipes. The sequence goes on along the minus strand of OZ002741.1, from coordinate 268,704,615 downwards.
TAATAATAAAATTAATTAATAAAATATTTTGATTATGGAGAGGATGACAATCGTATTAACAAACCACAACCAATTCCCAGAAACAATTTGAAAAATTAGAAAATAAGGTATTCTGCGTCTGAAATGTTATGTTTTTCTGGCAGAATTTTAAGAATTTTTGTTGGGGATAGGATTCCCAAAGGAAATGAACAATGGACAATTTCCATACATCTAATGGGGATAATGGATATTTTATTGTTTGATATTTCTATACTAAACAGTTTAGAAAGTCACCACAAATTGTATATTGAACATTTCAAGTTACCGTTGAAAGCAAAACATCATATTATGTATCACGCACAATCCTTTTATTATGCGGACTATTCGGGCCAGTTAATCCTGTATGGCCGATTCGAGAGGAAGTTTTTGAGAGGAAGTTTTTGTGTTGCTACGTCATGAGGTGACTAAAGTCATTTCCAGCGAAATTGTTTTCAGTTTTTCGTATTTTATTGACTGAAATACGTTTTCAATATATTAAAATATTTAACAAAATATTAGCTTCTTCGTTTAAATCAAGCAAATAAATTTCCAAATAGAAAATTTTCATTTCACTGTGAATCGTTCTTTGAAATTGAGACGAACAAATTTCTGACAATTGTCACTAAAGGAGACAAGCAACCAATTGACAGATTTTCCGGCCATACCTTGTTAATCTTTGTATCATGGGCTACTGCCATTGAATAAATAACTAATAAGGAAACGGAATATCGGGTGAAAACCTAAGCCACTCGGTGAAATGTATTAGTGTGCTGTGTTTGTATTCGTTTCGTCATGGCAGTAGTGAAAGCGTGGAATTTTGAAGGGGGACATTTTTTATAATCCAAATTGCTATGTAAAATAAACAAATTTTTAGCGCCCCCTTACCTTCAGATAATATTCCTTGGTGTTGCCTATGATAATTTAAGTGACTTGTTAAGCAGAATTATCAAATAAGTGACCAGCCCTCTTGTCATTTCTCCCCCCGCTCCTTGGGTTTGACTGTCATTGAATTGCCTACTCACGTACACTGTATTCGCACGAAACCCCGCTTCCTTATTAGTTATTTATTCAATGGCTATTGCATCTCGAAAAAAAAAACAAATGTCAAACCATTGCTAAAAGATTAAGCCTAGTATTGAGTTCGAGTAAAATGTGACATTTCCATACAAATTTTAGCGCTGGTAAAATCGCAAGCAAAAATTTTACTAGTGCAGTACGGAGTTTACTGGTAAAAAGTGAATATTTCGCTATTTTAAGGTAGATGGCACTTTGCATGTCTCCACTTATTTTACTGAACATTTTAATGCGCGTAGCATTAAAATGCTGGTAAAAGTATGACATTTCCAGTTTCTATGACAATTTTCAGATTGTTTTTTGAACTCCTTGAAAAATTTAATTTTAATTGAAAATTTTCAGACTTTTTTCTTAATTTATTGAAGGATTTAAGTTCTTTTAACAATTTTCAGATTAATTAACTCAATTTTTAATTGTAAGTTGTAGAAACATTTATCTAAACTTTATAAACAATTTGAAGTTTTTCAACGATAAAATTTTTAGACATCTGTCACTTTGTTTTCTTCTGAATTAACTCATGGAATGAAACGTTAGACTGCACATTATGTTAACTACTAGAGAAATCATTGCTGGTTTTGGAGCGGAAAGCAATGAGATATGAAATTTCATTAATATGTTAAGCCTAGTATCGAGTTCGGGCAAAGTAAAATTTAACGCGGTCTCCAATTTTTTCACATTAAAATCGCTGGTAAAATTTTGACGTATTTTAATTTGGAGAAAACAAAGTGACAGATGTCTAAAAATTTTATCGCTGAAAAACTTCAAATTGTTTATAAAGTTTAGATAAATGTTTCTACAATTTACGATTAAAAATTGACTTAATTAATCTGAAAATTGTTAAAAGAATTTAAATCCTTCAATAAATTAAGAAAAAAGGCTGAAAATTTTCAATTAAAATTAAATTCTTCAATAAGTTCAAAAAAACAATCTGAAAATTGTCATAGAAACAGGAAATGTTATAATTTTACCAGCATTTTAATGCTACGCGCATTAAAATGTTTAGTAAAATAAGTGGAGACATGCAAAGTGCCATCTACCTTAAAATAGAGAAATATTCACTTTTTACCAGTGAACTCCGTACTGCATTGGTAAAATCATCAGTAAAATTATTGCTTGCGATTTTACCAGCGCTAAAAGTTGTATGGAAATGTCACATTTTACTCGAACTCGATACTAGGCTTTATATTATAATCTTAATTATGACGTTGTTTGTTTTCGACGATGTCTTGCTATCACTCACTCGGAAAGGTATGACACGTGAACGACCTTCAAGTAACAAGTAATTTTTAGGTCGAATTCCGCGGGCTAATGCAAAACAAAATCCGGCTAAATGAAAACTAGGATACGGATCAAACTGTTGAAAATCTATTTCTGTATTTCAGAATTAATAGACATATTCCAGCAATGAGTGTGCATGGCTTCGAAAAAGGACAATTTCAAACAACAAACCGATTTGAAAAGAAAAAAAGAATATTGAAGCTAAATGCATAGACCTTGATAAACCATACACCGTAAATTTTTAAGTATCAATAACTTAGTTATCATCATAAATATAACCCTAGACTGGCTAGAAACATTCAAAGGTCAGGATTGAACAAAAAATATATTTCCGGGAATATTTAGTAAGAAAAAATATGTTTTGCATTAATATTTATAACTCGGAAAATCTATTTAATTTAGATTTATTTTTTTCAACTCTCTCTAAAGAATAAAATGTACCTCGTGCCACCGCAGAACTTAAGATAATTGACCGATCTGTTATATCTTCGCTTACGCTTACACATTGGCCTAATTTAGACTGTACAGTTTTTGAACGTCTCGCACGAAAAGGAAATGGTAAGATGGTTACGCGGGGCAACACCATCACCGCGCACCCTCCTTATCAATCCAAATGAACGGTCGACAGCATATTCCATTTGAATTGTGTTCCGAGCGAAAAAAAAATTAAAAATTAAGAAATTGCGAGATTCCACTTCTGCATCTTCATATCAACTTACGCGATTTGTATGTCCTTAAGCCGAAAAGAAAGTTTTGAAAAATATAACTACAACAAGTCCAAGTATAAAAACGCTTATAAAAAAAATATCTTGTGGAATTACAACAACAACTGTAGTCAGGTGAAGATGCTCTAACTGTTCTAATAAACGCTAAATCATCTCGCGAATAAAACAATATTATAAGGGGAAGTGTCCGAGATATACTCCCTTCTTATAAAACTGTGCAAGTATCGAAGAAATTATGCTAGCCTAGCCTAGCCTCTGTTAAATTGTAGGCTCTGTTCGATCATACAACAGAGTGCTTATGCCTAACATTAGAACCCGTAATTGAATTGTTTCAAAATGAGGAATTGAATCGGTTTGATGCACTGCATAAATAACTAATAAGGAAACGGCATATCGGAAGAATACCTAACACACTCGCCGAAATGGATTAGTGTGCTGTGTTTGTATTCGTTTCGTAATCCAACTTGCTATGTAAAATAAAAATTTTTTTAGCATCCCCTTATTTTCAGATAATATTTCTTGGTGTTGCCTTTGATAATTTAATGCACTTGTCACATTGAAATGTCAGAAATCAAGCAGAATTGTCAAATAATGCACAGCCCTCTTATCATTTCCACCCCCCGATCTTAGGGTCTAATTGTCAGTGAATTGCTGGACCACATACACTGTAATCGCACGATACCCTTACATTATATAGCAAAAATGATAGGCTATGAAGAAGAAAAACTTAAGCATTTTTCTTCATGTAGTAGAATCGCATCGATATGTTTGTTTAGTCATGGAAGTCGTAAAGTACGATAATTTAGTGGTTCAAACTTTATCAAGTATTGAATAAGTTTTATAATTTCCTGTCAATTTTCAGTTTATAATTTTTTTATAACTTTTGCATTTTTAACAATTTTCTTAGTGGCTCATATCTTATAGACACCCGATGACAATTCGTAAATTGTCAATTGTAAAGTGAGAAATGTCAGAAATATCGAACTGACAAAAACTAAACACCCAGCCCTCTTGTCATTTCTTCCCTTCTAAGACGATACCCTGCTTCCTTATTAGTTATTTATTCAATGATTTGATGGCTCCTCAGGACACAGTTCGTACAAGCAAGCGTTCTATGACTTGGAAGCCAGTGAATCGGTCTTATTTATTAATTGTGCAGTTCCAACATCTGGAGAAGTCATTATATGACAAAACCCGCTTCACGCATCAACCAGGTATTGCAGGACTATTAAAAGAGGGAATTTATAAAGAGACTATCAATGCCTATTGCAGAAAAGCAAGATCAAATAAAAAACATTCAAGAAAGCAATGTGGTGGTTCAATCGAGTGAACGTAAACCATAAATTAATCTTTGACATGGTGGACGACAAAGTATTTAATGCTATCACGTAGAGGGGTTGGGTATGAAATGCAGAAAGACAAATTCCAGGGGAATATGACAAAATCCAAAAGTATAAAATCAAGAAGTGACAAAATCCAGAAAAATTTAAAAAAATCCGGAAATTAGAAAATTCAGAAGTGACAAAATTCAGAAGTAACAAAATTCAGAAACGACAAAATGCATAAATGTCAAAATCCTCGAAATTGTAAAAATTGTTCTACTTAATTAAAAAATTTTAAAACTGGCATGAATCTGTGTTATTGATTGGGTCCTTGAAATGCATGAAAATGATCCGGAATTCAATCGAAAACTCATCTTGAGTGATGAGGCCCATTTCCACTTCGATGGCTTCGTCAACAAGCAAAATTGTCGCACCTGGGCTCGGAAAACCCAAGAGTTATTGCTGAAAAGCCTCTCTATCCTCAACATGTGACTGTTTGGTGCGGTTTATGGTCCCGCGGGGTCATTGGACCATACTTTTTCGAAAATGAGGCTGGAGCAACAGTTACGGTGAATGGATTGCGCTATCGACGGATGATTAATGATTTTTTATGGCCGGAATTGGATGGTATTGATTTGGACAACATTTACTTTCAACAAGACGGCGCTACGTGCCATACAAGCAACGAAACCATTGATCTTTTACGGGAAAAGTTTCCGGACCGGGTTATCTCTCGAAGAGGTGATCACAATTGGCCACCGAGATCTTGTGACTTAACACCTTGCGACTTCTTCCTTTGGGCCCACGTGAAAGAGAAGGTCTACGCCAACAGCCCAGCGTCGATTCAAGACCTCAAAGATGGAATTCGTGAGGCTATCGAGGACATAAGGCAGCCACTTTGCGATTTGGTTATGGAAAATTTCATGAAAAGGATATGGTCCTGTTGGCATGGTCGTGGTGGTCGTTTGACTGATGTTATATTCCGTTATTAACGGCATACCTTCCTCTTTATAATGAAATAAAGATCCGATCATTTATCTCAAAAAATGGCATTTTGCTTTGAATATCAAAATAACACCTCTTATTGGAAAACCTAGTTGGGAGTTTTGTGATGACATATGCATCTGATGGAAATCTAGCATCGAACGAAATAGGCTAATAATCCCCTGAACACAGAGGACGATCTAATGAATCATTAGTACTAACTATTCATTAAATTGCCGTGTGTCACATAGTATATGTCATTATGGCTCGAAAATCAGATGATAATGAAGTACACTAATAAAGTGTCTTCTTCCTTCATTATACATAGCTATAAGCCTAGTACGTTGTTCAAGCGAAAATTTAGCTTACATTCTGGGCATCACAGGGAAAAAAGTTGTGGAGAAAATGTAAAATCACAAATTAAATATATGTGCCAAAGCGCCAAACATCAAATGGTATCAATAATCAATCTGTCAACTTTTCCTTGCGAAATAAATGTCTGAATATATAAATCGCTGCGGAAAACGTCTCCACTTTATATTAGCGCCATCTGTATTCCATGTTCTAAACATTGAGTTTTTCTTTTGAACAGCATACTACTTTACGAAATCTCATCTTTTCGCCCACATTTTTTTTACATAGATTTTGCATAGGAAACGAAATTCTCGTTTCAACAGCGTACTACTCTATAATTAGGAAAAATTTGATAGATTTGGTATATAATATAAATGTGTATAAGTGTGTGACGAAATTCAGAAAGACAAAATCCAGAAGAGACGAAATCCAGATGTGACAAAATCCAGAAGAGACAAAATCAAGAAGTGACAAAATCCAGAAGAGACAAAATCCAGAAGTGACAAAATCCAGAAGTGAAAAAATCCGGAAAAGACAAAATTCAGAAGAAATTCAAAAAAAAAAAAAATTCGCGCGAATAATGGATGTGATCTAGGCACAGACCTATGGTACATATCTATCAGCACTAATTCATACATTTCAGAACGCAAAATTTTTTCTATGTATAGTGATTTCCAAAATTTAGACTTTTTCATTTTAGTTCGAATTATCATGCATTTTGGACCTTGACCACATCAAAATCGCGATCAACACTTCAAAATTTCATATAAATGTTTCTTGACAGCCGTTCACAAATCGTGACCCATGGGCAGGCATTGTTGGGTTAGCCTGTTTCGTTCACAAAGAAGTTTTCATCAGATGAATATGTCATCACAAAACTCCCAACTATATTAATAACACAGATTAATTTAACAACAACGACGGGTGTTAATATGAGATTTGCGAAGCGAAATTCATGCCATTTTTAAAATTTTTTAATTAAGCATAAAAACTTTTAAAATTTCGGCATTTTGACATTTATGTATTTTGTCGTTTCTGAATTTTGTCACTTCTGGATTTTATCTCTTCTGTATTTTGTCATGTTCCCCACGGAGAGAGCTTCAAAGCTGAAATGATTCATATGTGGTGCATTATTAAACTATTTCACAAGATCGACGAAATGATTTCGAGGAGCATAGAGACTGAGAATTTGGAATTCGGATAAACAGTGTTGCATGGGTGGATACGTATATTTGAATGTCTTTTGCATTTGTCATATGAACTTTCCCCTGGCAAGCTCGTAGGAATGAAGACTAAGAAATTGTGCCTCAGAATAAAGCTACAATATAAACTGATGAATTAATTAATAAATGTTTTTATTTATACTACATTATAATCCCAGAAATAAATAACTAACGCCAACATTTTTCTTAAGCTTAGTTGTATTTATTGCCAGTTTTGAAAGTTTCTTGCCCCATTGTGTGTTCAATTAGCAAACTATTTGTTTGGAATAATAGAAAAATGAAAAGTAGTGGTCGTTGGTAAATCAACTTTTCTTTCCTTTTGTGGACGGACATGACTTTTGCTTAAGTATTTCCTGGGAACAATGGGAAGTCCAGTCTCGTCCACATTAAATAATTTCAAATCATAATGCACATCTCATTAGAGAATGTTTATTTATCACTTTTCATCTATCTAAGATATTTTCGCTACGTTCTTACCAAACAGATTAAATTTCATCTCGCCAACAAATAGCCACGCTCATATACATGAATCATGCCAACTTATTTTATGGATTACTTTTATTTCTTTTCCCGGTAAGGGAGACTTGATTAAGATTGAAATTAAGACTCACTTCTTGAATCCATACCACAGAGAACTCTTTACCATAGCTGCCCTAGCTTCGAAATGAACTAGACTGACTTACTGGAAGTGAATATGAGAGCAAGCAATGCCACTAAGGTATTATAAAAAATACTGTCATATCCAAAATAAATTCAGAGAAACACTGTCATCCTTAATATCCGCTGACATCTGGAACTCCACTTGAATTTTTGTTGAAATCACTTGACAGACTTTGTGGTGCAAAAGTGCAAAAATTTCAATTTTTTCCCAATAAATGTCATGGTGGATAAGAGTGAATGGCCAACCATACGTTTGGTAACAGTGATGGTAAGCTGTCGGGGTGCTCATGACTAAAATAATTGTCGATTGTCACGATAAAAGTCTCACAACTGATGTTTTTTAAGGTCACTCTGAGCTTATTGAGCACGATGTATAATAGAAGCATATAGAAATAACCCTTTCCTATGGGTAGTTTTTCATGTCCTGCGGCATGTAGGTCCGCTTTTATTTCACGGGATCTAAATACTAAGTCTACGCTTCTATAAACTTTTGAATATGAAAATTTATACGCGGTACGCGGAGTATTTATTGGGACTTAAGTAGCGGAAGCCTTGATATATTCTCGAGTTTATATAATAATTTCGCTCAAGCGATAAGTTGTTCCGGAGGCGAAATGTAGGTTGTAAAATTGTATTATGCTTAATGAATTTTCAGGGATAAATTATGAAGGAAGTATTTTCTGGCTAGCTATCCAATACTTTGACTCCTAAGCTTAGGATTATTGAAAACAATTTTAATTTAAGGGATGTGCTCCTAAAACTTTGCGAAAACAATAAAAACTTTCCAGGTTTGGATAATATGCGGATGCAATACTTTGAAACGGATTAAACAAATTAAGAAATTAATCAAAGCTCAAGTTTATTTTCAGAAGGCAATATCGTTGGAGAAGATGTATATAATATGTATGTATATGCAGACGCTTATGTACTTATTGGATTAGAAATTGTGTGCCAATTTTCTTTACAGAAAATTAAAAATAAACTTTCAATACAGTCCTGAAATGGGAATCAACAGCTCCAAGCGAATTAAATGATTTTATTGTGTATCGTGACAATGACGGCAAACTTCAAATAATATTTTGTAGAGGTACTCAAAGTTTTCAAAATTTTTTAATTAGTCCAAAGTTGCTGGCAATAAGAGCATAAGAAGCCTAGCCTCAACAATAGATTGAAACGGTTGATAAATTTTTACGGACAGTTCTTTAGAAAACTTAATATCGCCATAACTTTTTTTGACGTGCAATGAAATTTCTTACAGTAAAAATTTCTCACATCGACAACATCAGGAAAGCTAACCTTTTCCGGACTTTATTAAAAACAAAAAGTCCAGAAAGCGAAAATAGAGTTTTCCAACATTTTCTTGACTAATCATCCTTTATGAAAATTAATTTTGCCGTCATTCAACTTGATGTTATATTATATATTACATCCATATACAACTGGAAAGCAAACGATATAAGGCATAACGATAGAGGGGGTGGCGGCGGTAGGTAGGTAAGAACATCCGCCCGTTCGAAAAGAGTTTCAGCTTTGCGTTTAGGAACTTTTGTAATAAGCCAAGTCAGGAAAATTCTCGAAAGGTAATTAAATCTCAGAAACAGCAGTAGAATAAGTGTCTACTTCTCCTTCGAAGGTAGGTAAATGTTGACAAAAATACCATTTGCAGATGATTAATAACATTTCTTTGAAGTTTCCTCAGAGGCTGGGCGGACTGCCGTGTAGCACATGGAAAAGGCTGGAACTTAGATCCTTTTGTGCTAATAGTATACCTATTTTCAGTTACATTAATGTTAGAAATACATACATACAACCCAAGACGGATATATTACAGGTAGAGCAAGTCATACTGAATGATGATTTTTGTTCGCGTATAAAATGAACACCGGACCCCAAATTAAGTCCTCTACAAGGCCAAAGATTTACCAAAACAGGCTATCCTAAAGTTTTTAAATGCATGGCGGCTGTCTAGTCTCCATGGCCATGAAGCTGGTAATTTAAGGATAATTAATTGAGATTTATTGAAATTTTGTCTGGTTTTTGTAATTGATACAAATTGAAATGTCCGCGAATCATCATCTTACGGTTTTTTATACAATGAATTCTCTGAAAAGAAACCTGATTTATCGTCAATCTTGATAAAGTTTTTTTCTCTTCTGTGTAAATTTAAAGAAATAAAAATACCACCCAAAGAATAACTAAAGCTGACTTGGTGTGGTGATGAACTGACTTAAGCTAAAAGCTCTCTTGTATCCTTAGAGACATATAGAGAGAATTACATACATAATCACTTGTTGATATCAATGACCGACTAGAAGTTCATTTCTAGATTTGAGAATCCCAGTTGCAAAAACGTTTCTCGGCTTCCTAATATATGTGTGAAAGACTTTGGAGTTTATGTATAGGTCACCAAGTCTTCAGTTTGGACAAATGGGGATTCCATCGTATTCAACTTAGTAAATAATTTAAATGGGCACCATGATTGTTGAAATGGAACAGGAAAAGAAAATGTTCTTCGGATATCCTTACGTAGTTCACTAGAGGATTATCGATATTTTACGGAATTGATGAAAGTTTTAGGTTTCGTTTATGTCTATCCCAAAGGGACCTTTTCATTATTTTAATTTTATAGCGTCACATTTCTATCCGTACAGTATTATTTGATGCTCTGTGTTGAATCGATTTCTTGTGAGTGGAAAACTTTTTCAGATAAAAATATATTTCAAGTTGTCGTTCATTTTATTGATACTTAGATATTATGTAATAGTAATCCCTTTAAATATGACAATTGTGAAATGCTATGCTTTAATGGAAGAAGCAGAAGAAGAGATTAAGGACGAGTTTTACACACGACTGAATGAAGTCTTCAAACTTATTCCTAGAGGAGATATCGTTGGCTTGATGGGTGATATAAATATTGAGATCATCCACGAAATTATCGGCCTGAAAAAGGTTTTTAGTAATTAAGGTATGGTCACAATCACCAACGGCAACGATGATTTCTTCAAAAACTTTACAGCTCTCATCAGCTTGCTCTTAGTAGTACTTTCTTTGCTTTTACCACAAAAACATAAGCCTACACAAGCAGACTTGTATATCATTGGATCGAAGAATCCGAACACCGCTAGATCATGTATCTGTCTGTAAAAGGTGGACGAAATATATATGTACATAGAATAACGAATAAATAAATAAATTAAAATTAAATGCAGACACGAACAGAAACACGTTTTGACAGAACAATGATTCACAAGCCGTAATATTAGCATTAACTCAATGGCTCAATGGCCATAAATTCCTCCATCTTCCTTATAATGGAGCTAATTGGAGAAAACGAGCTTTTAACTGCAATGTCTCATCTCTTTAATGAGCATTTTGCCCTCCTTCTTCTTTTGTTTTTTTAGTAATCAACATGATGAATTTCGAATAAGAAATGATTAAATGTGAATTAAAAGTTAACAGAGTGCTGGTCTCAATTTGAGAAGCCAACAAGGCTTCCGCTTAGGGTTGTGCAATACTTTTAATTATATATATCTATTTGGGCAAGTACCATCATACTACTTTTCATTTTGTCTAACGACATATGGCACAATGAATTTTTTCGAAAGTCAATTCGTAAAAAAGACGTTTAATCGTTAAAAAAACAAAATAGTTTTGTAAGTGGCTTTTTGTCAAAACCAGATATTTCGAAAAAAGACATTTAGCATGGGCATCTTTGGCAAAGGGGCATTTCGCAAAAAAACATTAAATGTTCCATGACAAGGTAATAACTATAGTTAATAAAAGAAAAACTTTCAATTTTGTTGATTGAAAAATTTCGCACACATTTTTTCGTTCTGTTGCAACTTCAAGAGAAATCAAAATATTATGTGCCTTTTCGTAATTCATACTAAGAAAATATTAAAAAAGTACAATAATTATCCATTTAATAAAATAGTGTCTTTCTTATTTGCTTCTAATTTATAATTTCAATTAGCAAAAATGCTGCAAAATTCAATGCACTTTAAGATACAAATCTCAGTAATAACTGATATGAACCAGCGTAAAACTTTGAAATAACTGTCTTCTGCTATCTCACTGTGATTTCTGCTGCTTTTAGCGAAATTGCTTTTTGTGAAAGAGTTGCGAAATTGCTTTTTGTGAAAGAGTTGCGAAATTGCCTTTTGTGAAAGAGGAGTTTTGATAAATGCACTATGCAAATTGATTATTTTGCGAAAAAAGCAAAAGATCAATGCTTTTCACTTTTTTTTTTTGAGTAGTTAGTGTCTCTTTAGGAAAAAACATTGTTTCTTTTTGCTATGCATCCAGGTCCCCATAAAAATTACTCTAATTTTTTCTCGAATAATTTCAACTCAGAGAAAAAAAAACAAAAAACGATTTCCAAAAATTATAAATTTTCGTAGAATGCAAATTTTTCCTTAATATCAAAAATTCCAATTTTCCTTTAATATTTGATCTAAAAATTACGGACACTCGCGGTATTCATGAATTTGAAATGGATTTGATGATTTCTCGTTCGTCGTTTTATTTAAATCATTCTGACTTTTCGAATTTTGCCACCTTTTTTAATCCATTTTCACATTTTCCCAACCACAAATTTCGCTGGCATTTCCCTTGCTGTAAAATGCAATTTTCCTCTGAACTTCTAATCACCTCCTCTCTCCATTAGGGCAAAATTCAGGTTGACGTGAATTTAATCCTATGCAGCTTCATTCTGATGTTGACAGTCTCCGGTAATCGATGGAATTTTCGATTTACAATTGGAATTGCATTTGAAGGAGTCACGAAGCTAAAGCTAATACATTTTAAGAGGATTCACAGATTGTGCCAGGATTATTGGAATTGGAAGCTCGGAAGCATCTATAGGTACCGAATTTATTCAAGTACACCTGGCGTAAAGTGCAGTAATTAAAAAGAAAAGCTTGTAACATTTCATTCAACTGGCATGAATTAAAAAAAAAAATAATTCAAATTTCCTCATTTTACAGAGAATTTCGTTTCAATTAAATCTGTTAGGTTAACAAATTCTCGCCGGATATATTTAATGCCGTACGAAGTGAGTGTAATATTCAGCCAGAACGCCTGCTATATTATCTGCATTTACTCTGCAAAATCGTAAACTGTGGTAGTCTACGAATTAGTAACGTTCCTTCAGCTTTATTAAATCCATTAATATTCCATTTAGGACATATGCGACAATGTAGTCCGCATTGTATTGTTTTCTCTCAATACATAAATTAAGTGAAACCATGCCTGCAGCTTTCCACCATGAAATTTCCAAAGTATACTTCGATTTACATGCACCTGCAACTTTCCTAATTAAATTTCATTTTAAAGATGAAATCTCAATGCATTTAGTCCTTGGCGTAATGCCATTTAAAATCGTTTTTTCTATTATAAATAATCTCAATGCATGATTGAAACAGCAGCGGATATAATTTAATTGAGTGCTAATTCAACCCAAAAAATAAATGAAGAAATTATAGTAAGCGTAAATTGCTGCAGGGATTCCGTATGACCGGTTCAATTTCCAATTAACTCCAGAGGGCAAGAGCTAATTACTTGAATTCATTTGTACCGGAAGGCAAGTGTAGAACCTACCTACAAATTCTACGGTACCAGGTAGATAGTCAGTCCATTTGAACGAAAAATTTCTCTAAAAGGTTTTGAGGACGATTGCAGGACAGAGATTCTTAAAGGATGATTTTGTTGAAATTTTCCCTTGGTTATTATCAACACTCGGTTAGAAACCAATTTATCGCACGTTGGGCTCTTTGTAGGAGTAAAACAGCTCTTTTAGAAAGGTATCCGAAGAAAATGGGAATATCTTGAGACATTTTCAATGAATTTAATCCTTTCAATAGACCAACATTGAAGGAGAGTGAAATTTTGTATTGAAAATTGATTTTCGCTTCAGTTTGCTTAATTAAAACTCCTGCAGGGTGTTATTATTTTAGCAAAATACTCATTTCAATCCAATTATAAAGTTCAAATAAAGCAATTTCACTGAATTTAAATAATTTTATGTCGTGCTATTAATTAGCAACGAATTACGTTTGAGAATAAAATTAGGGAGGAAAATTTCTTCAATATTTATCATAATAATTGTCGTCGTCGTCCTCGTCTGATGCACCTAAAATTTCGACAACATATACTCAAAACAGCTACTGCGGTTTGTTTGAAACTATTCTCGCCTCTGGGGTGGTCTTGTATCTTGCTGAGTTCTCGGTTTTATTATCACTTACTGTGGTTGTTACGGAAATTATTTTCTGAGCTTGAAGATAATAAATTATATTCAAAGCTGAAATTCACTCTTGGAAAGGAAATCTGCAGGGGTTCCCTCCTTTTCATAAAAATCATGTAATTTTCCTCGAATTTCTCTATTCTAGAATGTCCTACAGAAAAAGAAATTTGCAGTTAATATTTTATGTGTAGCCTGTCGACTGTGCTTTCATTTAGCAAGTTATCACAGAATAGTGGTGTAACTGAAAACTTTTTTCGTCAGCAATTCTCATATAAGAGCTCTACACATCCTGTTATATCTCACAGCGAAATAAATAAAAAATAATTTAAGCAATTTCTGTAGATATAATCCAATTTTTTTTTTAATACCATAGAAAGAATACTAAGCTACTATGTATTGTGGCGTATCTTTCTGGGTCGATGGGTTTTATCGAGTGCCTTTAACGATCGGTTTGGAAGAACGAAACATCAAAATTAGTATTGGGTAGCTCCAGTTGAATTAAAAAACTTAAATAGGAATAGTGTAGTTGACTACAATGATTAGCATTACTAACTACCCTATTAGCTCTGAATCATATTCGATGCTATTTGGTCTAGCTTCACTAGCCCTATCCATATTAATTCTGTATCTATTAAATTCCTTAAATGCATCTTAAAAAAATAAAAATCGTCCTGATGATAACTGACCTTCACTAGTAGAAGGTATTGAATCTTTTTGCTGCTTTCATTGAGTTTATAATACTGGAAAACTGTGACCGAGGTTTCTTCTTAGCTCACAATAGTTTGAATCGATAAACGCAGGAGCCATGAGAATACTTTCACGGATATTGCAGAATAAAATTTGAGCACTGAGAGGGACTTTCAGCCTTTATAACTTTCACGGATATTGCAGAATAAAATTTGAGCACTGAGAGGGACTTTCAGCCTTTATAACAATATCCAAAATGTCATACAGATTTGTAGTTTTATCTTTGATCCCGTTAAATTATTACACAAAGGACATATTTTTTTTTCTCCTCAAATGTTCGTTAATAGTCCTTTAAAATATAAAAGGATTTACCGCAATATTTGCTTCCGTTCAAAAGTTATAAATAATTTTATGTTATGCGTAAAGTGGAAAAAAAAATGTAATTTCTAGAGCACAATACGAGTTATTCCTAAACTTTTCTGTGAAGATTGACAACTCTTTGAAGTTATGCCTTTATCTGCAGTGAGTATTGTCTTCTGTTAAAGCCGACTACTCGGGGGGGGGGGGGGGGGGAGCTTATAGGTTTCGCGCATTAAAATAGAGCATATTCACTTGAATCTTAATAAATTCATTAGATATGGAGTATATGGGGCTATGTGACTCGGTGATCTAACTTACTTCAGAAAAAACTCATATGGTTGTTTAAGCCATTGTTTATTTCCAGAATATTCCGATATTTCGGTCTTTGGCTTAGACCCATTATCAAGGCTAACAAAAGGGTGATACAAATAAAAAATACTAATTATGCAAACAAAGATCTTATTAATGTGAGTGATTTACCTAAAAATTCGGTATGTCAATTTAACTTTAATGGGCTGCTAAAAAACTAAAAAAACAGAAAAGTAAAAAACGCACTTCATAACATGTTTCTCCTTAATAAATACATTCAGAACTAAAGTAAAAGATATTTTCAATTACCATCTAGGCTCAACAAAACTAAGAATTTGGGTGTAGTTCCCAACTTTCGCATGTTCTATTGAGTATTAATTTTACACTATTTACTAGAATAGCGATTTCCATTATGTAGGGAGTGTCATAATTGGTGCACATAACTGAAGGGTTTGACAGCTGAGATGGAGACAAACATAAGAGGGGGCGGGGGTAAGGCGTGTCGTTTCGGCGGTAGTGGGTTTAAAATTTTTAGTACTTCTTCCATTTTACACCCTGTAACTTTCTTGATATACACCCTGTAACTTTCTTGATATACACCCTATCAAGGTGGGATTCATCCCAAGTGATAGCAAACCATATCAGCTTTCCAATGAATGCCAAATCAGAAGTTGCAGGATGTGAAAGCAAAAAAAATTGGGAAAAATTTCTAATTTTTTCAAATGCTAACGATTTTCCCGCCAAAATGCATCATAACTATACAGTTTTATTACAAGATTTAGAAACCCCGGAATGTTACCTTTAATTTGACTAGGCACATATACTTGCCTAAATGCAACCCTTTTTGAGATATTCCTGTTTTCATGATTCATAATTTTACTAATTTTGCGTGGAATTGCATAATTACAGGCGCGATTCAGTAGGAAACTTAATGAAATTATGAATCATAGAAACGGGAAAATCTCAAAAATGGTTGCATTTAGGTGTATACATAAGTATAGTCAAATTAAAGGTAACATTCCCCGGTTTCTAAAAAACTGTACAATTATCATGTATTTTTGCAGGAAAATTGTTTAAATTTGAAAAAATTAGGATTTTATTTCCAATTTTTTGACTTTCACGTCCTACAATTCCCACCTTGATAGAGTGTATATCAAGAAAGTCGCAAAAACGACGTCCCCCTTTCACCTTATAATTGTTTGCTTGTCTCCACCTGAGCTATCAAACCCTTGATTTATGTGCACCAATTATGAAACAGCCTGTATATTTCGAAAAAAGGTTGATACGGGAAAGTTGACCACCCTTAGCAGCCAGAATATAAGTTAAAAACTTCTCTGCGGTTCACCATTAAGCCTTGTGGAGGCTTCTTGCTATGTGGTACATATTCACCACATTAGCTCCAACGCGGATATCTAAATTCTGCACTTCATTATCTTCGTAGAAATGATGTTGTCATTTTGTTTCAGTTGTAATGAATTCCCCTGAATTTCTATGCCATCCAACTCTTTGAGTAACGAAGACTTCGCTTGCGCTCTAACAGTACAGCGAGTATTTAATGAGCATTTCTGTTAATTTAATTTAATTAGTAACCAGCATTGATGAGTAAATAAGTATTGAACTTTTAATGAATTTTGGGAGAAGTCGCAAAAGTCCTAACAAAACTTTCTTCTATTAAAGTCAATTTGATATTCATTTAGAAAGAAAATTACAAATTTAGAAAAGATTATCAAAAACAGGTCTTCAGCTGACATCAATTAATATATGAGCCCGTATCAAAGCGAACCAATTTATATGATTGAGTAACGACTATCTATGTTCTTTTCTATCTATGCACGTGGATATATTAAGCAACCATTATATGCTATGGTTAAAAATGGTCAGATGATATCGGATCGACCAAATATTGTTACAAATGAGCCTGGAATTTATACACAAAGGAATTCGTAGAAGTAGAATGCTGGGAAATGACTCAGCATCCGTGCAATTAATAATAATATCTGGATTCAGTTCGATAATGTTGACAAATCTTGCCTGCTGGCAGCTATAAAATGCTACCATTCGGAGATGGACAAATGACACGAATATTTGTCATGATTTTAACATCATCTCATAGAAGAAACCGAAGGTTAAGAAGGACATTGTCGTCTTGTCTCCTGGAAATGAGTATGACGAATCCACATTTGTGACCTTCGTAATTTTGGTTCTTTCACATCGATATGAAATTAATCGAATTAACTCTTTTTTTGAGGTTCGTTTTTCTTTTTTAATTCCATGAGCAAAATAAGAAGAGTGAAAAGAATTAAAACACATCCATTCAACTGTTCTATTTTTCCGCCAAAGTTACTTACATCTGTTTTCTTGAATTAAATTAAATGAATAAATTCTAGGAAATTGTCAATGTAAGAGAAGTTAGCATTTTAAGGACTAAGAAATGTGTACCCGAAAAGATTACAAATCCAATGAAAAGGAAAAAAATTTCAACAGAAATTTTTTTAACGTTCTCCCTCCGGTTTTGCTTTTTTACAGGTATCAACGTTTGTTTTAGATTGAATTCTATAAGAAGGAGAAAAATTTACATTTCCAATAACAAGGAAAATCCCAAGGACAAAGAACAAGAAAATGAGAGATAAAAGTTAGAGGTCAGATCTCGCGACTCATTGAAAGGGAAAATAAAAGCTCTCGCTCAATAGAAGACAGAAAACGTAAACGAATGTGTCGCATTTATTTTAAATTTGCTATTCAGTCCTTGTTTTGTAATACAAGGTTTTTGTATTTTATTACTTTTTTCCTATAGGTGAACATACATTTTACATACATACCAGGGTGGAAGGAAAAATACTGTATATAATCAACAGCTTTACAGAGATGCTGGAAAATGCATAGGATGTACTTAGTCGAATTATCAGTCGAAAGTAGCGGAAGAAACTTTAATCTCGCAAATAGGACTCCTGATGGAAAAAAGCTGTTAAGGAAAAGCACTTTTGTACTTGGTATTTTCTTGAAAGCAGAGTTTTTTTCAACACACTGTGAGACAATTTTTGAAATGAAATGGTACTCTTATAGTAGAATTTGGTGATGTTGTAATTTTGTAATGGTATTGCGAGTAAACTGTTGAAGAGAAAGTACAAGCAACAAATTTTTTTCACAATATTGCATTGATCAGTTGCGCAAAATATGAACGGTTTGTACAGGATGTCCCATTTAGAGTAGTCCAAGAGTCCGAGAGTCTCTGCTTGTCAGTTTGTAGATATGCAAATAAAAGCTATACAAAGCACAATAATGTTATTTTATTAATCAAAATTACATTTATTTATAGAGCAAATTTACGGGCTTTTTCATTAGCCAGAACACTGTAATTCAACTGAAAATGCTCTTGAATAAAATGTTATGCAAAAAGTGGAACGAGACATCAAAGCAGAGAGTTTGGTAAAATCGGCGAGCGTATACTAACAAGTCAAATCTCTTGAATTCTCTTATTCGCTAGTATGTAAAAAACAATAGTGAACCACTACACCCTTATTCGCCAGTGTGTAAAAAATAACGTCCTTGATTATTGAAAAATGTAAACCTTTCTCATTCAGAAAAAAATAAGTATATTTCTCTTTGTCGCACATATGCTAATTTTTTTTAAATGCTACATCAAGGTATATAGAATACAAGGTAGTCTCGGTACGAACTACGTTCCACCATTTTGTCTGGAGAGAAAATTATGGTGACATCACTCTGTGTCTAATATGTACTCTATGTATAGGAAAATATATAGAAACCTAAGAAAATCTTAGATATCTTAATAAATTTGGCAATAAATTACTAAAATTGTGTATAAAATAAAAGTTTTGAATATTTTAAATGATTTTTTTTTTATAAAGCTTTTACCCTAATTAAGTTCAATAAGGTGAGAAGCTGAGTTCAAAAGTGGCCTAACCCAGAAAATGTGAAATTTCAAACTAAGTGCGACAAAAAAATTCCAATATTTCACTTAACAAATAAAAAAAGTCCTGAGAAAATTTCCTCATCTACGGGGTGCTCAGCTGTATATTAAATTTTTATGCTCAAAGTCATTTATGACAGAAAAACATCCAGGCCTCGAGGCTTTTTCGAGGTGTTGTCAAGATTTCCAACATGGGTTTTCAAACATGCAACACAAAACCAAACCAGCAACTAGCCTCAAGGCCCAGCCGCAAAGCGCGCTAAATTTTTTCACTTAGGCCTAATTCTTTCAACAGGGGCATGATTCTGTAACCTCGGAGAATTTGGGAATTTGGGAGGTGAGAATATTCGTTTTCCCCGATTAAACTTCGTAATTCTCCATTCCCAATTCACGAACATTTTGAGAATTAGGGAAAATGTGAGAGAAATGCGAAAAGAGAAATTGCAATTCCCACAGTTTAATTTGAAAATTCTTAGGTTACCTAGGTTACTTATCTTCTCAAAATACAACAAAAATAGACAATATGTTCAGTTGGGAATTCTTCTTCTTACTTTTTCACTTGCAAAACTTCAGAGAATTTTAACATGTGGAGTAGAGAAATTGGTAATTCTCAAAAAAAATTCGCCAAGTTACAGAATTTCAAGTGAAGAATTAACTGTCAAATCAACTCTCATCTGCCAAATTCTACATTTCGCCATGTTATAGAATCCGGCCCCAGATGTACTAAAAACATTACAATGACAGCACCGAGCCCGGTGGTAATAATTTTGTTTTCATTTCTCTGAGGCAAGCCTTGTGGCGAGCTGCGAGGAAGCCTGAGAGAGGGCAGGCCTGAGGCTTGCTTGGATGTGTTTCTGCCTTTAGTCTCTTGTTGAATGTAGAAATGGCCATTTCTGATTTCTGTTTGTAGTGGCTTGGGCCATTCTTATTCCTCTAAACAGAATGTGTGAAAGTGAGTAATACAAACCGTAAAAATTGGCTATATTTTCAAATATATTTATTAAATTAAAACTATTTGTGTTAGACGATAATTCATGTACGAGTTCTATTTTTCCGGACGTTTACACTTCTTCATCTTATTCTCCATCTACATATAAGCAATGGTTCCACTACATAATCGGCTTGTTCTGTACGTAGCAGCGGCAAATAATACTTCGCTTCAAGTAGGAAACAGGAAACGACGTCGTAATGAACGCGGTTGGAAAACAAATCAAAGAAAAATCCTACGCAATTCTGGTAAAAGCTTTGTAACTGCCAAAGGAAAAATGATACCGTCAAAAGAGTTAGATACCGGTTTTCAGTGCAACTATCCGAAGAATTGCAACACAAAATTCTCTCAAGAGAAAAAACAACGAATATTTTCAAATTACTACTCACTGGAAGATTTTGATTCTCAGACTGCCTATCTATGTACTCTTGCTCGGGTAGAAACAAAAAAAAGAACGTACACTAAAAATGCTTCCTCAAAATGGCAAAATACGCGGACGTATTTGTTACCGGATGGTAATGGAAACCAAGTCCAGGTATGTAAAAAATATTTTAAATCCAGCTTTAGCATTTCGGACGGATGATTATCTAGAGCTTTACTTGTCAATACCAATTGCTCCCCACCTCCAAATGATAAGCGGGGAAAATCATTTGGCAGCAATAAAACACCAAATCAGAAGATTGATATTATTAAACAATATATAGATAAATTTTCAACCTATTATTATAAGCGCGAGCAATGTCTGAACAAGAAGTTTTTATCACCATATCTCAATATAAGAATTTTGTACGACCTTTACAAAAACGATGTTTAGGAAGAAAATATGGCTTCTCTTTTTATATTCCGGGAAGTTTTCAACAATGATTTTAATATGAAGATTCGTTTTGGTAATCCGTCCGTCAGAAAAACCTGTACTTGAGCAAGAAAGACGTCAATTAAGTTGGGACCGCCATTTCATGGTAGAAAAGTTTTGAATACGTCAAAATTTAGGGCTCAATTAGGGCTAATTTAATGCCACTTCCCCGAATTTAATGCTTTAGTACTTTTATAAAAATTCCATGGATAATCCAACTTTATTAAAAGTTAGGACCACCACTACTGAGAATAGGTTCAATAGTATTGTTACAATAGTGCACACTGCATAATATTTTAGGGCTCAATTAGGGCTAATATAGTGCCACTTCCCGAATTTAATGCTCTAGTACTTTTTAAAATAATCCATGGATAATCCAACTTTATTAAAAGTTAGGACCACCACTACTGAGAATAGGTTAAATAGTATTGTCACAATAGTGTGCATTGCATAATATTTTAGGGCTCAATAAGGGCTAATTTAATGCCACTTCCCCGAATTTAATGCTCTAGTACTTTTTAAAAAAATCCATGGATAATCCAACTTTATTAAAAGTTAGGACCACCACTACTGAGAATAGGTTAAATAGTATTGTCACAATAGTGTGCATTGCATAATATTTTAGGGCTCAATTAGGGCTAATTTAATACCACTTCCCCGAATTTAATGCTCTAGTACTTTTTAAAAAAATCCATGGATAATCCAACTTTATTAAAAGTTAGGACCACCACTACTGAGAATAGGTTAAATAGTATTGTCACAATAGTGTGCATTGCATAATATTTTAGGGCTCAATAAGGGCTAATTTAATGCCACTTCCCCGAATTTAATGCTCTAGTACTTTTTAAAAAAATTCATGGATAATCCAACTTTATTAAAAGTTAGGACCACCACTACTGACAATACGTTAAGTAGTATTGTTACAATAGTGTACACTGCATAATATTTTAGGGCTCAATTAGTGCTAATTTAATGCCACTTCCCAGAATTTAATGCTCTAGTACTTTTTAAAAAAAATCCATGGATAATCCAACTTTATTAAAAGTTAGGACCACCACTACTGAGAATAGGTTAAATAGTATTGTTACAATATTTGATATTTTAGGGCTTAATTAGGGCCAATTTAATGTGTTTTCTCCGAAAGTAAGAAATCAATTGACGCCAAGAAACCATAAAAGCAAAAGTTTAAAAAACAAATTGTTCCATCGATGTTAACCTACCTGCTGCCAAAATACTGTGCTTTTCAGTCAGATTAAATCTTTGAGCAACATATAATACTGCAAAGGAGTTGAATACTCTAATCTTTTGCGAACTGATAAAGGTTGGTAAGGCATTATCCACAGGAATGTAGAGAAAAAATATAATTTATTTTACTGCTTTTCTGTAGTATTTATTATTCCTAATCTCCAACAAACCAACTAAGAAACCATGAATCAGCGGTTAACTATTGCTGACTGGAACAGCGAAATGTAGATACTAAACTGGTGCCGAGCTTAGAAATTGAGATTCAATGCCTTGAACACAAATAGGATTTCACTACGGTAAATTTGGGTTACCACACTTCCTGTTTTCTCTACGAGTATACTCCATTATGCTGTTGAGTTTAATAACGAAAAAAATGAGAAAGATTAGTTTTTGAATCCTGATAAACGCTTTTCGCTATTTGTCAAATTACAAAAGAATTTACGTTAAATTTATGTGGAGAGACTAATTACATTTATTCTCTGCAATTTATTAAGTTTTTATAGCTTTACACAGTGGTCAGTGCAAACTAAATTTATTTGATCTAAATTACCGTGTATCATAAAAATTTAAAATTCTAACCATGCTTGGCCGTTGACTTGTTGCAGATACCCATTAAAACCTACGATCTTTGGGGTCTTAAAAAACGTTTTCCATTTTAAAGTTGGTGGTCCTAAATTTTAATAAAGTTGGATTATCCATGGACTTTTTCAAAAAGTACTAGAGCATTAAATTCGGGGAAGTGGTATTAAATTAGCCCTGATTGAGCCCTATAACAATATGCAGTGCGCACTATTGTAACAATACTATTTAACCTATTATCAGTAGTGGTGGTCCTAACTTTTAATAAAGTTGGATTATCCATGGATTTTTTTTAAAAAGTACTAGAGCATTAAATTCTGGGAAGTGGGATTAAATTAGCCCTAATTGAGCCCTAAAATATTATGCAATGCACACTATTGTGACAATACTATTTAACCTATTCTCAGTAGTGGTGGTCCTAACTTTTAATAAAGTTGGATTATCCATGGATTTTTTTAAAAAGTACTAGAGCATTAAATTCGGGGAAGTGGTATTAAATTAGCCCTGATTGAGCCCTATAACAATATGCAGTGCGCACTATTGTAACAATACTCTTTAACCTATTGTCAGTAGTGGTGGTCCTAACTTTTAATAAAGTTGGATTATCCATGGATTTTTGTAAAAAGTACTAGAGCATTAAATTCGGGGAAGTGGCATTAAATTAGCCCTAATTGAGCCCTAAAATATTATGCAGTGCGCACTATTGTAACAATACTATTTAACCTATTCTCAGTAGTGGTGGTCCTAACTTTTAATAAAGTTGGATTATCCATGGAATTTTTATAAAAGTACTAAAGCATTAAATCCGTGGAAGTGGCATTAAATTAGCCCTAATTGAGCCCTAAATTTTGACGTATTCAAAACTTTTCTACCATGAAATGGCGGTCCCAACTTAATTGACGTGCAAGAAAGAGATCTTCACTTCAGGAAGGCTGAGTCAACCAGAAGTAGGATGGTAAAGAATGCTGAAATAGCTAAAGATCCCTCAAATGAATTGGCAATTGATTTAATGAAAACTTTAGTTACTCCTGTAATTTCTACTGGAATCTCATATTATAAACGGCAATTATTGACCTATTGTTTTGGGGTACACAACTTAGCGAGTAAGCAAGCGTCGATGTATATATGGAACGAAACGGAAACTTCTAGAAGTCCCCAGGAAAAAGCCTCATGCCTCTCACATTATATTAAAAATAATGTTAATACGCGCAAGTTATTAATGTGTTCGGATGCCTATGGGGCACAGAATCAGAATATTAAAATGTACGCCTTTTCTAATTATTTAGTATGTTCTGAAAAATGTCCTATCAATGTAATAGATCACAAGATCTTGGTTTCTGGCCAGTCATATCTTCCATGAGATGAAGATTTCGGATTAATTGAGAAACAGAAAAAGTTTCATCCTAATATTTTTGTACCAGATTATTGGGTTGAACTTGTTAAGAATGCAAGAAAAAACAGCCATTCGAAGTAGTTCGAATTAAAAGAGAAGAGTCTAAAAGTTTAAAATGTTTGGAAGATAATATAACTAATAGAAAAATGAATGCTAAAGATCCGATGGATAATGGCTAGCAAAGAAAACCCATTACGTGTGTTTTAGAGGTATTCCGATCATCACGAAAATTGTTTTTATGACGGTGATCTATCCAAGCGTAATTTAAAAACCCAGCCGCAGTCCCTGGGGTGCTTGTATCCAAATGGGAGACCTTTTGATATAGTAAAATTCAACGATTTACAACAACTGATGGAAATTATACCCCCCATCCATCACGCATTCAACAAGCAACTTGAACTCCCCCAAAAAATCATATTAAATTTAATAATATCAAAACAATCGCTGTGAAATTATGAGCATTATTTTATATGTAAATGTATTTTTGTTAAATTAATTTTTGTTTTTGCGTTTTGCAAGAAACTGAAACTTAAAATAAATCCGTTTTCTTAAAGCAGGCCAACAAATTTTTCCAAAAAAAAAAGAAAGAAATTTCTAATTGGAAAAATGGCCCATCCCACATAAAACTGCATAAATTCAACGTGAAGAGTTGAATAGACGAGTTGAGTGAGGCTTAGGCCACTTTTGCGCTCAGATTCTCAGGTAAAAAGATGCACTTTCAAGTTCAAGTGCAAATGTAAACCGAAACAAAAATAGTTTTTTTTTTTTTTTAATGTATTAACATAATAATGATTTTGTAGCAGTAAAATATTCAATTCAAATATATAATTAATCTTTTTGTGTTTTTTCTTCTTTTTTTATTGCAGTTTTCATGCTATAAAGTCAAATTCTAATGCTAACTTGCGGCATAAAAACTTTCATACGTCAGATATTTGCATGTGAATTAGTTATGTAAACCCATTTTTAAATAAAATTCACAGGTACGAAAATTTTCATCAGTCAGATTGTCTTCAAATACACAGTTTATACTGAATACATTCGCCTTACATACCTATTCATATTCAAATACCTGACGATGACTAATTTATGAAAGTTCTTATGCCACAAGTTAGCATCCTGGTAAATGAAAACGTCTCACATAGGTACATTGTGACTATTTGTACTGAATTTGACTTTATAGCATGAAAACTAATTTGAAGCTTTATAAAAAAAACATCTAAAATATTCAAAACTTTCATTTTATACACAATTTCAGTAATTTATTGCCAAATTTATTAAGATATCAAAGATTTTCTTATTTTTTTGTATATATAGAGTACATTTAAAATACAGAGTGACGTCACGGCACATCAGCTGCAATGTATCAAAAATTTAGTGAGAACACTTTGTATTCTATATACCTTGTGATACATGCAAATCTTTCTGTCAAAATTTGCATTATTTTATTTTATTTTTTTCAAATGACTCTTAATCTGATGAGTAATCTCTTTCTATTGAGCAGTTCAAGAGATTTCTCTTGTTA
Organism: Dioctria rufipes; assembly: GCA_963924295.1. Taxonomy (NCBI): domain Eukaryota; kingdom Metazoa; phylum Arthropoda; class Insecta; order Diptera; family Asilidae; genus Dioctria; species Dioctria rufipes. The sequence continues at coordinate 268,678,869 of OZ002741.1, read as the reverse complement.
GTATACGCTCGTCGGGTTAAACGCACGCAATATTTCGTAAATGATACTACTCCATACCTTTTCTTTGTCTAACATATGCTGATGTCCTATTTGAATAGTTCCTTCTTATTCGAAATTTACGAATGTTTGAAAAATTGTGATCTGGATAGAATAGCAACTGTCAGTAAAATAGATATATGGTAAAATTATGCATCACGAATATGAGCGTGTTTTGGTTGAGGCGATGGTACAAATAACAAATATAGCCTTCTCGTGCTGTCAATTGGGATCTACGTCATATGGTACTAATTTTTTTTCGTTTGAATTTCAATCATCCTCAATAATGGGCAAACATAAAATTTTAAATGAAAATTTGTTTGCTTTTCAGAAATCATTTATACACTTTGCCTATGCAATTACTGCGATTTTTTCTTTCGAATGCTGTAGAAATGAAAGCTTTTAACCGTCTGTTGCATAGTTAGTAGCTGATAGTTATAGGAAGGCCATACCTTGTTAATCTTTATACCATAGTTTGAGGAGGACGCAAGGTTTGACTGTTAACAGGAGCTGATAGTATACCGTTTATGAATTAGTATTATGTTTACATATTCATAGTATGTAGCTACCGTATTCATTTTAAAATCTTTAGGCTGTTTTCTAATTGGATGGTCATAAATTGTTCGTTCTTGTTTGGTATCAAATCGTAAGGTTATCTTAAAATGGAAATATGTGATTTTTTTGGATATTTGTTAAAAACAATAAATCGTGGTCCATTGAGACATTTGTGATTGCCATTTTTTTTTACAAAAAGGCGAAAGGCTCAAACTACAGAAGAGTTATATTTTTATCACTATGATTTCTTTCCGTCTTTTGTTTTTCGTTTTTTTTTTATTTTTTAATGAACTGCAAATAAAGAAAAATCGTTGTATGTGGTATAAGAACAAATGCTTCGTGGGTTTCGGACTTCTAAGACCTCCCCCTCCCCCTCTAAATATGTGTCTACAAGTGTGTGTTCTAGTTACATTACTAAGGTATATACGTATGTGCCAAATTTCAGCGGAATCCAGTGAATAGTTTTGGCACACCGGTGATTTTTGTAAGTGAAAGTAGGAAATATCTAAAAAAATCAAAGAATGTGAAATAACTTCCTAACTCCTATCACTAGTTTGACTTTGGGCTACTGTAATTGGGATACTCTGTATATTATATTAGAAAAAACAACATTGGAAATTTATATACAAAATTGAAGCTGTAGCATTTTTGTTTTGTGGTAATAAGTATGTTTCAGCGAGTGATTTTCTGCTAAGTGATTTTTAACATCTTCCATAAAGCTGAACAAATTTTCGAATATACAAACAAATCCTGGAGTCTAATTTCAATCAAAGGAAGAAAATATTCAAATAAAATTTTTCATATTATTTATAAATAAGGATACTAATCTAGTGCGCATATACCTCTTTATGTGGAATTTGCCGTAACGGACTCAATACGATGATTATTTCAGACTCTGTTTATCCTGCCTAAAAAGACCTTGGTAACTTCCTTTTTAGAATTTTTTTTTTTAAACATTTTTGACATCTTAGGGTCTACTTCTGGACAAACAAGTATATTTGCGCAGGTCCATCTGAAAGTATTTCCATTATCGTCGTTTTGGATAGTTATTTACTAGAAATTTACGTTTTTTGGACAGTTTTAGTTCGCTAATCTTGAGGGAAATTTTAAGCATTTCTTTTCGAATGATAATTGCATGCACTAAGGCAAGTACAAGAATTGTGTGAAAAAGTAAAAATTTATGACAAATAAATATATTCACTTAGAAAAAGGATACCAGATACCAGGCCTAGGATTTAAAATAGTTTTGAAATACATTTTGTATTCCCCTACGAGGTCAATAGAGCAGGAGGTGAGAGTACTGACCTAGACAAATCAAAACTTGTATGGCAGCTGGGGGGCATATCAACCGGTTAGGAGTCACAGGGTGATTACGAAAAAGAGCTAGTTTTTCCCACTATACCCTGTATCTTGAAAACTACAGGGCGTACGATCACGTTAAGAGCTCATTATATGCAGAACTTCATGACCTTTCCAACGACTGCTCAACCAGCCCCATATTCCTCTCCCCTCAAGATTATGGGTGTCTAAACTAAAACTTTCGAGTTTTCTCACTATTATTTTACTTTGACATCTTTTTCTTTTATAAATAAGTAGTGAATATAACTTTCTTTTATACAAAAGCTATAAACTGTAGACTCTCCTGTTTAATTTGACCTATTATTCCCTATATGCTATCTGCAGCCGTTATTAAAATAATTTTTTGAAACGAATTATAATAAATTATTTGCATAAAATATTTAACGATATTTATTGCGTTCGACTAATCCATGTACTTCCATTTTTTCATGGTAGTTGCGCTATGTGAAATGTTTTTTTAAATATTATTCGTCAATTTTTTCAGTGATATTATCAAAAACTGCTCGTTTACCTCATCTCATTAGGCTCTAAATTGTACCTAATTTCATTTTCTCGTTGTTATATTTGTATAACTACGAGCAGAATCCTAATAATTTTAGGTACACTATAATATTTAAAATGTCTACCTCTGAAACTATTTCTGTTACGCCCACAAATTTGCTAGAATCAACATAGCATTAAAAAATGTATTAAAAAAAACTTCATTATCATGAATATTGGTAGAATTATGTGTTATGTATAAATTGCAGTAGACCAATCAACGGAGGGCAAATTGTTTAATGGATGAATTGTTGTTAGATGTATTTCATGTATGCATTTTCTTAGTCTACTGACAAATTTTCCAGATACGCGTTTTTTCCATATAACTTTCTCCTACACCAATTTACAACATCATGCTGTTGCTCAGAGCTGGAGGAACTAGCGTCGAGCCATACTAGACATTTCATCGAATATTTTCCATCATCTTTAATGTGGTCAAAAATCGGATGAAAACGCTACATATTTGTCTTTTTGAAAAATTCAAACTAATTTTACAAATTCTTCGCCTTTTGAACGGCACAATTTTTACGGAACCAGAAATATTTTTCTGCTACTTTTGACGGCACTTGAGATGGAGAAAAATTAGAGCTGGCTTATTTTTTTAAGAAACCAGGATAATCTGGAACCTGGCCGAGTGAATAGCTATCTAAAGGAAAAAAAAATCGAATGTTGAGGGCAATATTTTTGTGTGTGATCCTGCCATCAGGGGCGGTACTATGCAAGTGCCACTAGTGCGGCCGCACGAGTCCCACGCTTGGATTTAGATCTTGTTTTAATTAATGAATTGAAAAAAAAATAAATAAAAATATTGCTAACTTTTCTAGTACGATAGGCAACACTATTGTAATAATTTATTTAACGTAAAACGTTCCTTTGAGATGATAACCATGAAAAACATTTGGGATTTAGAACGATTTGTTGGTCTCTCATTATTGTTAATTGAAAATGCGGTATCAGTTGATATGGCATTATTGAGAAGTTTATCTACATCATAGTACGTTGTAATTTTATTATCTGTATTCATTTTTTTCACTTACTTCTATATTACAAAATTTTTAAAAATTTTCTTTTAATTAACAAAAAAATAGGGACAGTTTTCGGAGTGGGCCCGGGAACTCTAGCGCCGCTGTCGCTTCATTTTGAAAAATTGCCCCCGTTTTATACAGAACTAGAATTAAGTTTCGACATCAGAATCATTTCATTATGTACTTTCATTGGGTACTGTAACGATATTAAAAGAAGTCCGATTGTTATTAAATGTAATTTTGAATATACATATTTATACGACTTTTGCCTGGGAGTCACGGGTCTTCTAATATAATTTATTTTTTTGAAAGGTAATTGGTAACCAGATTGATAACAGTTCGAAATATCGTGAAGACGCATTTATTTTTTTAGAGATTTTTCTCGAGAGTTTTTAAGATAGTTTGTACCTGAGTACTTGAATTTTGTTAGCTAGCTATGCTCTTATATAAAAAAATATGTTAGCGATATCAGCATTAAAGAAGAAATATTTGGGAGGGCCTTGCTTAAATTGGGTGATGCAAAATTTTTTGGTTTTATATTTTTTAGTAATAATACGAGGTTGCGAACAGTACAGAACATGTTTGATGCTTTTATTTTTCCGCTTATAAGTATTACGTCCACTTCATTGAAAAGGCATCCATAGTTCCCTTGAAATTCTATCAAATTCCATTTTGCAAAATCGCTCATAGTTTTGGTAGCAGATATAATTGAGTTGCATTGTGATATATTCAACGGTAATATTTCGGAGTGCCTATTTATTGTATTTAAGGATTTGAAATTTCATAATATTTCCACTTAAAAGTTTTCACACATGTGCACTGAAAACAATAAGCTTTTTCGCCAGGAAAAATCCCGTCATATTATCGATTTTTTATTTCTTTCGTGCCATAAATATTATTAGATTTGGGTTCAAAACATTTTCTAACCATAATTAGTATTGATTTGAATCGATTAATATTAATTTCTGAATTTAATTTAGAATTATAAGAAAAAAAAAATGTAAGAAACCATAAAGGATATTTCGTACATGCTGTTTAAAAACAAAATAAAACTTTATAAAATCAAATAAAATTTTTTGAGCATTGTTCTCAGTTGAAACTTTTCCCCTTTTTCTTTACATTTTGCTTGATTTGTCACCTTCTGACAGAAAATGTACTTTTGATTTGGTTTTAAAAATATATACCACATACACACATATGCAAACCTATTTACAAAAATCAATTTGCCTGTATTTTATTTAAAACTTAACTTTAATTATTATTAAAAATAATAATCAGTCTTCATAGAATTTTTTCTCATGTGAAAGAAACACTTATGCTTAGGAGTATTTTATATGTTAAATTAAATTTAATTAAGTTTCCATAATCTAATTCTTTGTAACGTATTCTTACTGCTTGTTGGAGAAATGTCTTATTCGTTACAAAAGAACTGAAATATAGTGGTTAGCTTTGAAGCTCCTAAGAGAAGTGGAATATAATATAAAAAAAAAAAAAGTTCGTTCCACCTACCTTAAATTGGATTACAGAAAACATTTTCATTTACTATTTATATTCACATCACAAAAATGCAGAGCAGCTATAACTTATCTCTGTGCTTGCAGCAACATTTGATTGGGGGATTTAGGAATTAGTGCTTGGAGTGCCATTTTGTAAATACACAGGATCCGCAACGATGCGGTCATATTGCAGAAACTTGTTCCAGTTCAGCTGATGAACGTCCAGAATTCATGACAACATTTTTTGCCGCATAATCCGTTACAAATCTGTCGCTATTTCTGGGATGTATATTTCCGAGTTCCTGTGAACAACACCATGTATTTCGAGTGGTAAGAATCCTTTTGAATGCATCCCTAAATTCCTTGTTAAATATGGAATAAATGATTGGATTAAATGCTGAATTCGAATAACCCAGCCAGGAGAGGACTTTGAAAGTTTGACCTGCGATGCAAGTTTTGCAAAAGGCAGCCACAATATTTACACAGAAGAATGGCACCCAGCAAATTAGGAACACTCCCATGATGACACCTACTGTGATAGCTGCCTTATGATCGGATACATGATATGGTGATGAATGATGAAGATGTCTTACTTTGAACTTTTTTTGATTTTTCGGGCGTCGTATACTTTTGTATCTCTGATTATCCGCTATTTCTCCAGGTCGTGTTACGGCTCGTATTGATTTCACATGTTTTTGAGCATAACAATATAATCTGAAAGAAGAAATGAATTTGATGATTATTTTATAATTATTATTTATTATTTATTTAATAATATTAACTATCTCCTCTTAAGTGCTAAGTCTAATGGCAAGTTTTTTATAAGGTCTCTAATTGACTTATTCATACAGTCCAACACGGATATAATCACATGAAGTGGGAAACAATGATTATCTTTGACTGTAGATAACCAGTTTGTACATAAATATACACGGGTTAATTGTGTGAATTATTTAAAATGCAGTAACCTTTTTATTTACAATATATAAAAATTAATAACTATATATAGATATGTATATAATCAAAGATATAAAAGACCAAAAAAATAGAATCCATATTGTTGGCCGAGTTCTTATTTACTCTTTTTATCATTTTTTCACATTTTGAGTTAAACCATGCTACTAAGGCCGGGCGCACAGCAATTGAGCAAAACTGCTTTAAGCAGAAACATTTATGCTTAAACAGATTAAGCAAAAAGCAAAATTTCTGTACAGCACGTTTAAGCATATTGAATTATGCTAGATTCGAAAACACGAGACCTTTGTTTGATGGTAAAACAATCCGGTCCGCAGTTTACGGTAGTGCAAGTTGTAGAGTGCGAAGGTATTTCTTGTGAGTCAATTAATTATTATTATGGAAGTTGACACTGAGAAACTGTTTGTTTTTGTGGAGCAAAGACGTCCTCTTTATAACTATACAACAAAGTTTCAGAAAAAAGTAGCAAGTGAAACTAATACTACAGGTAAGTAATGCATAGCATGGCTTTATAGAGCGTACTTACATAACCTACATGCCGTAACGGTAAATGCATATATGAACACCTCAACAATAATAATAATAAAAAGAGAAAAAGCAAACATAACAAAAGAAAAGAAATACGATCGGAATAGCCACACGCCATTCTACGATCCATTAATAAAATATCAAACTAAGAGTTGTAAAAAGTAATCATCACTGGTCACCGTTATATCGTGATAAAGCATATTACATATTACTCAGTGAACTATAAAAAAATTTATTGCGCTATGACCCAACCGATGACTGTATGTCATTTCTATTTCATTTCGCTTAGCACTCTATCAATAAGAAAAGATTGCAATGTAAGCATTTAACCATTATGATTGCTTGTTCACATAAAGGTCATGCATTTATCGATAACATTAAATTTTATCGATACGAGTAAGGTAAGCAATTTTCATAAAGTATTTGTAACACTTTTAGTCTTTCCCGTGAGAAAAAATTTTCATTTTTGGCTTAACAAATTAAGCACTTTTAAAATAGTATAAATGTAGTGCTATTGCAAATAAATGGTCAGAATTTAACCAGTAATTCTCGTGGCGTTTTCTTCATACCAGATATTGTGCTTCTCAGTTCTAACATTGCCAATACAGGTAATGAGCTTATCAGCTCCTGATCAGAGATACACCGACACCAAAATGTTGAGCTTCTAGCTCCAAAATTGATGGATTTTTGGGGATCACTAATATCTCATTCGTTCTCAATAACAGAGCACTCTACTACGAGAGAACGAAGTTATTCACATGGCGACCCTGCGGACCGAACTTCCGAAGATAGCATTACACCGTGGAAAGAATTAAAACAGTGCTTGATAGCAGCTTTGCGGGACCCCACCAAAGGACCAAGGTCCATTACGATAGAGAAATACAGGAGCAGAAACCAAAAACATAACCGGAAATAAAACCACAAAAGGAATATACTACTAAGAGCAGAGCTGGCTTCGAGGCGAAATTCAGACGAGAAATCGGCGAATATCACCGTCTTGCAGTAATAGCCCAAGGTGAGCAGAAAAAGAGGTCCTCATAAAAATAGCGGAATTAAAGAAGCAAGGGAAAAAAATAAATAAAAAGTAAATAAATAACATCGCAATTATAATATATACAGATTAGTCTTAAATTAATCATGAAATGCATACAATTATAATTATTAAGATTATTACATTCTGCATATATGTATATAAAATAAAAACAAAGTATCAAATTCTTCTGTACTTTCTTTATTTTATTGGCTCATGACAAGCCCTTCACTTTTTTCTCTTGCTGATTCACCACTTGCGTGTGTCTTCAACATGGGTAAAAAACAGTAAAAAGAATCTAAAGAAGAAGTCATAATGAATAACAATGCGGGTTCTGCTATAAATAACGCTGAACAAGGAAATAGATTATTTTCGGATTTAGAGCTAATAGTACTCATCTTAGGGATCCTAGTTATCTTATATTTTATACCGATTAAAATAAAAAAAAATATTTTTTTAAGACAGTAGATAGACAGATAGCCATAACTAGACATATAGATAGAAGAATGAGTTTATAGGAGCATATAATATTAGAAAATTTCAGAAAAACTCCAACTAGAAGATACTCATCCGCACATATACTAAGTAAAAATATACAATCCAGAGAGATAAAAGATAATTTTAATAATATATATGTAAAATATAAAAATGTAAAAAAAAACAAAACAAGAAGAACGATAACGAAATAATAATTTATTTCCGAGAAAAAGAAATTTGGGACAAACAAAACATTACAACGATTTACAGCTACACCATATATTTTTTTTTCTCTTCTAGTTCACACTACAAGATTTAGCAGGTCACGGATCCCGGAGCTATATACACGCGTGGTGGACTGCCGTACCTATATATATTAAAACAATAGGTGAGTGCCTATCATTTCACTACCTTTCTACACAAGTTGCCAATTCTACTATGTATTGTCTACTATATAATTATCTAAGTGAGTGCTCGTTTCGCGAGTCGCACTGTCAAAGGAGAGCCACAAGACAATGACAAAACTAAAACCATGAAATCATCGCAGGGGTGGAGAGGATCACCGTCTTCATAAACACGGGAAGGAGAGCCATCCACGGTTTATATACCCCATCATGGTATAAGGAGGAGAGATATCCTTAAAGACAGTCGGGAGGAGAGCCAATCCCTACTGTCTTGACTCACAAAATGAAACACTTCTATACTACAACTACATAAATGTATCCTGACAAGAACTTAATTCATTTTTAATTAATAATACACTACACTACACAAATCATTAGTATAGCACTACCAAATCTCACTCAGTGAGTAAATAACTCACTTTTTTCTTCTTCTTTTATTATCCCTATCAATTTCAAAAATTAAGTCCTTATTAAAATGACACATCAACTTTGAAAATATTCTTGATTACACTTTATATCTCTGATAATTTTTAAATAAATCACTTCCATCCCAGATCACAGCACCTTTTCGAATGAATGATCTGTTCGGAACCAGTAAGTATCCTACCTCCTTATTATCCTATGTAGGTACATGCACAAATCACTAACTACTCATGCAGGTATTTTCGATACCTCAAAGATCTTGAAAAGTTCTGGCGCCGGATATTTTAATTTTCAATTACAACGGGCAGATAATGACACTGCTTTGGTGCCGGCAGATTTTACCGTCATAAAATGTCATGCTCAATTTTTAAATTACCATTTAATTGCTACTAATTTAAGACACCTTTTCTGTGAATTCACCTTTTTCAAGATCCCTTGAATATTATTTTTGTCTAAAATAAAAATTAATGTCGAGAGAAACGAACCATTTCTTATATATATAAAACTACATACAAACAAGATGAGATTGTCGCATTAAAGCAAAAAGAAAATATTGAGGCAAAATACACAGAACTGGATTTAATACTGATACAAAAAACTAATCAATTATTAGAACAAACGGACTCAGAACCAAAAATGGCAGCATTTGATATAGTCACATCAAAAGTTAATAGATTTCGTTTTAAAAACAAGACTGTCAGCGGCAGTCAAGAACAAAATCAGTAACTTAACGATTGAAAAAAATTATGATTCATTACAGAAAACTTTGGGTGATATGTACCTTCAAGAATACGAAGACTCCACTCACCATACCAACGGAGTTAACAAGAATAACGCAATCCAACAAAACCATTACAGACTATGCTTCAAAAATTGAGAATTTAACTGCACAACTGAACTCTATACAAATATCAGAGCAAGGTGAAGAAAATAGAACAATAATTGCAAAACTTAATGACCAAACAGCATTGAATGCATTTAAGAATGGACTGAATGAACCGATAAAGGCGACACTATTCGCGACAAGGCCTAAAACATTGCATGAAGTGGTACAAATTGCAGCTGAAGCTAAAATACCAAAACAGCAAGCATATGTTCATCATTATAATAGAATTTATTCAATCCAAGAGGTCAACAATTTAACAACAATAGACGATAACCACAGATTTTCACGAATTCATCCTAATATGAATACAAGCTCAAGAAACAATAGAGTCCATAAACAAAACCAAAGCTACAACCGAACCAATATTTGGAATGGACACGGCAATCAGTCTCGAAATAGATTGGAAAATCAAGTAAAAATATGTGTTACAAAACACTTAATCAACTATATTACAGCATCCATAAATGTATCTTTCGGCCAAAAGTCATTCGTTATAGACACTGGAGCCGACATATCAATTCTAAAACTTAATGAATTGAAAACAATTGATGGAATGCAAGGACACAAAAAATGCAGAATAAAGGGACTTACTCAGCCAGAATCATTCTCTTTAGGTACTTAAAGGCAGATCTAAAAATAGAAGGTCAAGATATACCCCAAGAATTTCATATAGTGGATGCTGATTTTTCAATCTTGACGAGTGGAATTCTAGGAAGAGACTTCTTAATTCAAAATTCATGTAAAATTGATTATGAAAATTTTACAATCTCGATCTCCCACAATGAGATAGAATCTATACTTCCAATGAACACAAAACTACAAAATCTAAATTTAATAAAAATCCCACATAGAACAGAAACAATACAAGCAATCGAGATTAATATAGACCAGGATAGTGTAGTTCTAAACGAAGAAATACAACAAGGAATTTTCATAGCTAATTCTATAATTCCTGCAAAAGGCGTTGCGAACGTCAAATTCTTAAATACGCTAGATATAGAAATTATCTTAAAAAATTTTAAACCCAAAATAGAATTTCTTGATAATTATCACATAATCAACACTAGTAGAAAGTAAAAAAAAAACACGATAGATTCACTAAACTTCTAACAGAACTCAAACTAGAAAATCTAGATGAATATGCAAGAAATTCTGTTTTAGAAATATGCAAAAATTTCTCAGATATTTTTCATTTACCGGGTGGCAAATTAACCACAAATAATTTCTACAGTCAAAAGGTCTCCACTACAGACAAAAATCCAGCATATATCAGAAATTATAGACTTCCTCAGACACAAATCGAGGAAATAAACAATCAAGTAGACAAACTAATAAAGGAAAACATGATCGAACCTTCAGTAAGCCCATACAATTCTCGTTTATTAATTGGTCCAAAAAAATCCGACAATGGAAATGTTGTAGATTTCAGGTAACTAAATAAAAAAAAATTTAGATGATAAATTTCCTTTAACAAGACTCTATGATGTGCTAGACAAGCTTGGAAGAGCAAAATACTTTTTCAAATTTGATCTTACAAGTTGCTTTCATCAAATCGAGTTAGACAAGAATTCTAGGCCATTAACTGCATTTTCAAGCAACAAAGGACTGCCATTTGGTTTAAAAATTTCAACCAATAGTTTTCAAAAAATGCTTTCAATAGTCTTGTCTGGATTAAATTCTGAAGCATTCTTATACGTGGATGATATTATTATCTTTGGATGTAGCCTAAAACATCACAATCAAAATTTGATCACAACATTTAACAGACTGAGAAAATATAATTTAAAATTAAATCCGGAAAAATGTAGATTTCTACAGACAGAAGTAAACGTATTTGGGACATCTAATAACAAAAGATGGTATTAGAATAGACCCCAAAAAAATATGACACTGTGTTGAATTATCGCACCCCAACAAATGCGGATGACGCAAGAAGATTTATTGCATTCTGTAACTACTACAGAAGATTCATGCCAAATTTCGCTGAAATAGCAAGACCAATAAATTCTTTAACGAAAAAGAACAGCATTTTCAATTGGACAGATGAATGTCAAATAGCATTCTCATGTTTAAAATCAAAATTGACAAATTCTACAATATCTTAATTTTGATGAAAAATTTATATTGATGCTTCACAGGTTGATCTTGAACTTAATAAACCAATAATTGAAAAAGAATTATTTGCCATTCATTTTGCAATAAATTTCTTTAAACCTTATTTATATGGTAGAAAATTCATCGTGGTGACAGACCACAGAACTTTAGTAAGTCTCTTTACCCATAGAAATCCATCTTCCAAATTAACAAGAATAAGATTAGATCTAGCCGACTTCGAAATTAATTATAAGCAGGGTAAAATGAATGCGAATGCTGATACCTTATCAAGGATAAAAATCGATTCTGATATTAAGAGCAATGATTCCCACTGTACGCACAAGAGCAATGTCCAACAAAATAGGAAAAGAAGATAAAAAGAAATTCCACGATAGCAGCTCAGCCAACATAGAGACTGATCACCTTTTTGCATGGGACTCACTTCCATTAATGAAGTAAGAAGGATAAGAAAAAATTAAAATTTCAGTTCAACAGGAATAAAGTGCTAATAAAAGAAAATAATACTTTGCCAAATATAATAATAAATAATAAGGGAGTGATAATCGAATTCAGCAATAATCCATTTCACGACTTAGGTTTGATCTTGGAGACACTGATTTCGAAAATGAAAGAAATAAAAACAGAGTCACTATCGTTAGCGAAAGATGACATCATATTTCATTATATAAGCGTCGACGAATTAAAAAAGTTATTTAACATGCTGCAGCATAATAAAAAACGAAATATAAATAAGAATAATAGGCAAACAAAATTAAAAATCATAATAATATAAACCTCCCATACAAATAAAAGATATTATAATGAAGAATAATATAATGAAGGAATTCCATAACTCACCACACGGTGGACACTCAGGTGTCAAAAGGACCATAAACAAAATAAAACAAAGATATATGTATATGGAAGAATCTAAATAAGATGGTTAAAGACTATATAAACAGATGCGAATTGTGTGCAAAGAACAAAATCCTAAAACACACTAAAGAAAACTTAGTGATAACCAACACTCCAGAAAGAAGTTTTGTAGTAATCTCTGTAGATACTGTTGGTCCATTAAAAATGTCAAAAGGATTTCGATACATACTAACTATACAGTGTGAACTGACCAAGTATATTGAAGCTGTACCATTGGAAAACAAGGAGGCAATTACAATTGCCAGAGCATTAGTTGAAAAATTTATATTAAAATATGGTACCTACCTTCAAAACGATAAAAACAGACTTGGGAACGGAATTCATAAATGAAATATTCACCAACATATGCAAATACTTGAAAATATAGCATAGAACATCTACACATTATCATCACCAAACGTTAGGTTCAATTGAGAGAATCCAAAGAGTCTTAAATGAATATCTTTTATCGTTTACACAAGACTATAATTGGGATGAATGGATACCGTATTATACCTTTTGTTATAATACGACTCCTCATTCCGATACTGGTTACACTCCATACGAACTTGTCTTTGGGAAGCTCGCTAGCCTATACCGTAAAATATCATGAACTAACTTTGTGGAAAATTACTATGGTGAAAATAGTCACTACCGCTTAAAATGTATGTATATACACATAATCATTAAGAAATTAAATACTTTTTACGTAATCTGCAAACTTCCTACTTTTAATTGCAAAAATAAGTAAAGTAAGTAATTTTTTAGATAATTTATTTGATTTTACATTTAATTACATATACATTTTGTATCGTACTGTAAATTTGTGTAAAATTACATACAGTACTGTAATTTGCGTTGAATTCCTCACATTTAAAAAGGAAATTTCAATACAACATAAGTAGTGACGTGCATTTATCTCTATTCTTTCCTTCAGTACTCTGCTCATGCTCATACATTTATCAGGATGCGTTGCTATGAATTATTATACGGGAAATTGCGGTCACCGATCAGTGTATAGTTTGATTTTGTGGAGTGCAGTCATAAAACATGTAAAAAAATGTTACTAGTTTCGATCCTAACAGTTACCTTAAAAACTGTTTTAAAAATCAAAAAAATATTTTTAGGTACGCAGTATTTTTATAATTGAAGTTCGCTCAAAAAACTCAATCATGGAAATACTGCATACCTACAAATATTTATTGATTTTTAAAATGATGATTTCTTAGGGAGTTGTTACCATCGAAACTAATATTACTTCTATTACGTGTTGACTGTTAATCTCTTATTATTGCCATGGTCATAAGAATTGGTCTTAGACCAATTTTAGCTTTTTTACTTGTTTATGTATGTAATTTATTAATTTCCGTACGAAACATTACATTGGCAATTGAAATAAATTACAAAACTATTGGTAAATTTACATATTGCGTACTTTACATACGGAATTGAAGAATTCATAAATAATGTAAAATTACATTAAACTTATGTAACTTAGTTCCATAGCATGATGTAAATTTACATATCGCATTTTACATCGGAAATTAAAAAATGCGTAAACAGTGTAAAATTATATACAACTTTGTAACTTAGTTCCACGAAAAAAGAAATTACAAAAAATAATAAACCCAATTAAATTAAAAGTGAAAGATTTTGTACTTCTGAAAAGAGAAGATAAACGAAAGTGTAATAGCCCATATAAAGGACCTTATGAGGTGAAGAAAATAGAAGGAGTAAATGTATACCTAGATATTGATAATAAAAGAAACAAAATACACAAGAATAGACTAAAAATAATTAAAAATAATTAACAAAAATGTAAAAATACATAATATTAGGATTATATCCACATCCAACATTTATAGTGTTTCTTTAAAATGTAAAATATTAATTACACATAGCACAATATTTCTGTAGAATGTAAAAATTTTAATTATAGTAGTAGTAGGTATATATAACAAAAATACATATATACCATTAGAAAATACATAAGCAAAACCAATCTATAATTTCAACATTTGTGTACATTAAGTAATTTCAATTGCCCACTGCACTCATATCAGCACAAAAAAAACGAAAAACAAATTTTTTCACGCGTTATTAGGAAGTGACCGAAAATATTGTGAAAAAGCAAATTTTTGTATTGAAACCCCACAAAGGAAATACCCGATTTGTTCTATTTTCGAACTTAAATTTACTTTTTTTTTTTTTGTAAAGCCAGTGTGCAAAATTTCAACTCTTTAAAGTACACGAGCTCTGGAGTTATCGTGTGCACAATTGAACAGACGGACATGCTAAAATCAAAATTACTTTTCATATTATGGGTGGGTGTTCAATCCATTTTATTCAAGCAGAATTATCTCTACGCGTTGTAAACGGAATGACAAACGTAGAACAGCCTATGATTTCAACTAGGATATAAAAAGAATACCAGAATAAGAGGAGCTATAACCGCAGAGGATAGACTTATCGCAACCTTCAAAATTTCTAGGCACTGCAGGTAGCTTGGAAGATTTAAAATTCTTGACGACGCAAGCTTTGGAAACCATTCGACCGGAGACATGTCAATGCATTTATATTGCTTTGAAAAAGGATTACTGGATTTTGATTTGATTTGCCATAACGCCTTATTGTTATGAAATATTAATAAAGCCGGTAATAGAATCCTCCTTTTTGCCCATTTTTTAAATTTTTGTATGCTAGATTGCGGCTAAAATATTTACGGAAATAAAAGCTCCAGCCGACTATACAGCAACACATACTATCAGTTACTTATCAGTTTTATTTGACTGCAGGCGGCCTGTCAGTGTATGGTGGAAATTAGCCGGCAGGCCTCAGGAATTCAGTCCACGGCCTGCAGGCGGACTGTAAGTGAATGGGTACCATGACGCTGATTATTTGTAATTTGTATCAAGTTCATCGCAGAAATTCACAAGGGACTTGATAAGCGGGTGGAGTTTAGTTTAATCTGAAATTTTCCATTACTAAATATATTTCATTTCCGATTTATTTCGTTATGAAAGTCTTAATAATTTGGGTTTATTTTAGAAACACTTCCTTTCTTATATCCTTCAGTCAATTAGAAGTGTGAGAACATGACTACAGAAATATAAATGAACGATGCAAATTTGAAGGTAGAAGAACGAGTTCGGGCATTAGTTAACTTCTGATCGCTGCCTTATATATTTGTTTTAAGTCAATTTATTTTGTTTGGAATTTCTATTACCGTTTAATTAAGTTTGTGGCACGCCACTGGATTTCCATTAACTACCCAGGAAGCAAATCTTTTCCAGTCATCCCCACTATACCAGAGACATCATATTCCAGAACATTTTTATAAAAGCAGGATACAAATTACACAGTTTGGCCCAAAATACTTTCACGACCACAAGCCATAGGCCACTGGATGCACGCTTCTGAATCAATGTAAATGTATTGTCAAAGTTACATTCGCGGCCACAGGCCTCAAGCCACGCTGTGGCCGTGGCCAAGTTTTAGCAAATCTCAAATTTTATGGTTCGTGGCCCTGGTACTACCAACATTGAAGTATAAGAATGGTAGGTTATTCAATATGGCGGGGGATTTGTAATTAATCGGAATTTTATGTATTAGTCAGAAAAGTTGTTTACCTGTGTAAATTAGTTCATATTGATTTGTAATAATTCTGCAAAAAAGTAAAATGGAAGAAAAAATTATTAATGACATGAAAATAGATACATTTATGCATAATCAGAAGAATGGTGTCTTGTGGCCAGTGGCCGTTAATGTAACTTACTTGGCTTCAGCAGTCGGCCACAAGCCTCAAGTGGCTTGTGGCCCATGGCCCATGGCCTGAGGCAGTGAATGTATTTTGGGACTTTGTCACAACTTTTTATAATTCAATGGCAATGCTAAATTGTTAGTTAAGTAGTCGAAACGCGTAAGGTTATTCTAAAATTAATGAATTAAATAACGCTTCTTCTGAAACGTAACAAACGGTTTTATCAATTTAAAGTGTTGCAACGAGCAAATACTCAGATAATAGTGAGTTTATAAATGGACCTGGCTCATGCGAAGTTATTCGATCCGACCAATCTTTAATCGCAGTCAAAAAGTCCAGAACTGGACTAAGAGTTCTATAAAATCTTCCAAATTTTGTATGTTATGTGTGTTATTATTATTATAATTTTTTTAAATTGCAAAATTTTTTGTTGAAATTCGCTCGTTTAGGGACATTTTTATTAGTTTATCTTGGAAATTTGGAACTTCTTGGAACTGCCACTTGCCCAATTGTCAAAATTGGGACTTTTAAATTTTTTGTCAATCTTTTAGATCCTCTTCAAAATTCTTGTACCCGTTTTTTAGTCTCTGTTGAGAATTTGGTCTTGTTTGTTTTTCTTTTGCTTGTATCTTTTTTCTTGTTCATTAGTTTTTCTAATTGTTTTAATTGTTTAATTGTCCCTATTGACCTTTTATAACTTTTAGATTAGCTAGCGACTTTTTGTTTACACTTTATAGAGCTTTTTGCCACCTATTTTTAAGGATTTTTTAAAGAGACAATGAGCCACTAAATAGAAAGCATATATAAATAAAAAAAAAATATTTTTTAGGCCTTCTTCAAAATTTTTGTATCCGTTTATATTGTCCATTTTGAGAACATAGTGTTATCTTTTTGTTCTTTTACCTGTTAGTGTCTAGTTTGTTTTTATGTCCCTATTGACTGTTATGTTTGTGATTTTTTAGGTTAGCTAGTGTCTTTTCTGTTTCTTTTTTACCCCCTTTATAGCCTTTTACCTTTTATGTTTAAGGAATTTTAAAAAGAGCCAAAGAGCCACAAAATAAAGAGCCTATTTAAATAAAAAAAAATATTATTATAAGAAGTTTATATGGGGCCCCAAGCTCCTTAGATTATCCTTTAAATACGCCACTGATCAGATTTATGCAAAAATAATTTCTTTAAATAGTATCCTCTGAAGAACGTGACTCCTGTATTCAACTCTCTCCAGGTAATTGTAAAAATTTATTGAAGCGACATTTCAGTTTCCATTTATTCAAATCTAATCAAATTTACGGGATGTGTAAAAGTGTGTATAAATAAATAGCAATGGAATTCGCTTTCTGATGAAGTGTATTGAACTAAAAAATTTACATGAAAAGTCTAAACGTACCTAACCATCCGTTTCCACTAGGAGAAGACAAATTTTGATTTCCCTTAAACTTTTCAATGTTTTTTCAGAACATTTCTATCTGGGAGAGATCTAATAAGTTTAAAAGTCGCATTGAAGCGGAAAATGGCTCCATACGTGAATGCTGGAATAAAACGAGAATCTCCTCTTTATGCCTCACTATATTGAGTTTCTTGTGTTCACTGTGTTCTATGTACTTAAATTCAATTTTATAACCAGGTGGAAGGATAGTTTTGCTGTAAACTTCGCCTATTTGCTGTATTGTTTTCTGAAGTAGTTCAACGTCCGAATATAAGAGCAACGAACTTGTATTTTCTATAAGAATTTTTGTGGAATAAAAAAATCGCATCCATAAAACAGAATAAACTCCTTTAAGCAAAAACTAAATTGGATTTTTATGTAGAGCGAAACTTCTCTGGAACTTTCATTCACTTGCCCCATTCACTGACCGTTATAGAGTTACAACAGCTGCAAATATGCTACATTTCACATCGAAATATAGACATAGAATCGGCATACGAGTTTTATTTGACACAAATCAGAAAACAGAAAATGTTATCGGTAAAAAAAAAGCAAACCTATATCGAATCTACTTAGGAGAAAAGGTTCTCTAAAACATGCTAAAACTCACCTGCAGTATATGCCGATCATGACTAGACATGGAAAGTAGAAGCTTATACAGCTGGAAACAACAGCATATGTTGGTGTCAGGTCCAGTGCACATGTGGGATACTTTTTCCCATTATCTTCGAAGACAAGTGGCTGGTCTGGTCGATGGAGCCCGAAGGATATTGGCACAAAGGATACAAGTGCTGCAAGCAACCAAATTGCCGCTATTGTTCCGACAGCAACACGTCGTGTTACCCACCGTCCGTACCTATAAAATGAGAGAAAAAAATGGGAAAAAACATTAATACGAGAGTTTCACGTTTGATTAAACTTTGAATTTTGCGAAGGGTTTGGAGACATTGGGTATATGTAGGTTTTGGAATGTATGGATTGATTCCAAATCTGTTGGGAAACTGAGAAGTTATTTGAGTGAGTGTAAATGAATTTGTTAAATCGAGTGAATAACTCATTGTTAGGATTTTGAATTAAAATTTTTATTTGATATTTCGAAAAAAATATGGGAATCCCTGGTGTGAATGCGAAATCTCATTTTAGCAGTAATGATTATGGTGAAGGTGTTGGTTTGGCAGATTTATGGGCAGAGGGAGATCTTTGATGTAGCTGAGAGATATTCAATTTGTGTAGTTAAGTAACTGTAGGAGTTTCAGCTAAAAACGGAGAGAGGGGGATGGCTAACGTTACCAGAGCTTGAATTCAGAACGGACTCGGGTTTAGGCCCAAATTCAATTAAAGCCAGATTAAACATTAAGCCTGATTAGTGTCATGGCACAGCACCGCTCCACTGGAAATCCTGCTGAATCTTACACATCATACACCTAAAGGTAGAAAGTATAGTAGCTTGTGATGCGTACAGGATAAATGCCTACCCGGAAATAGCGTTGAAAAAGGTGATAATACAATTGGAGATATTCGCGAGAAAATCTGGAACTGGGAATTGCATTAATATATACCGATATGACTCTCATAGATTTGTGTAAGTAGGTACTCAGAATATTAACCTTAAATATCTCGATCATCCTGAGGACTAGTCTGAAATACAAAACTGAGATTGGTGCCAGGGCTAGAGTGTGTAGCGACAGTTAAATACAAAATGACGTAGCAATAATACTACAATATTCCAGACAGGGGACTTTATCTAGCTACTAGAACCTAATAGGAATTCAAAATAATAAAGGCAACTTTATTTTCTCCGGCAGTCAAGTAGCAATTAAGGCTATTGCATCTCCTATTGCGAAGCTATAGCTTATGTAGCAGTGCAAACGTGCACTTGACAAAAAGTATTTATTGGTAACTAGTTTGCAGATGAACTTGTGTGTACTTGAAGATCAGATTCATTGCTAAGGTTCGGGTTAGGTTAGGTTAGCGTAGTGACCATCGCTCGAATCACTCTGATCGGCCTCACTTAGACCATTTGTGATCCATTGTGATACCATATATTTAAGGAATACGTTGAAATCAACCAGAGGAGTTAATGCACCTTACCAGGTCCCCCAACTACTTGGCTACTAGCTCCCCCACTTTTCCAAATAATTAGCTGCCGAGCACATTCCTCTTACGCTTGGTACTAAATGCTCTCAAGCTCTTGATCGTCCATACAGCTTGCATGCACTATACATGTTTACCAATGAGGCAGTGTCTCGTAATAACTGCGATGAGGTTACGCACATCATTATGGTTCCTCCTCAGTAGAAAATTAGTCCTCTTAGGACACACTTCGGGTTACAGCTGTGTTGAAATTGTGGATATGATCAATTCTCTCTATCTGCGATTTGTTAGCTTGCAGGCCTGTACGTCTGAAATCCTCTTCACTGTTTCTAGGGGCCGATCTATGGGTTCCTCTGCTAGGCAATTAGTCATAGCGTAGCCCTGTTTGGTCAGAGCATCAGCTGCCTTATTTCCAGGTATGTTACTGTGAACAGGCACCCAGCAGAGAATATGCCTGTAGTTAGTACCCAGCTTCCAGAGCCCACACCAACACCGTTGCACGATGCGCGATCTAATGATGTTTGACTTCAGGGCCTTGATCGTAGCTTGACTGTCAATACAAATCCTGATAACTCGATTACTGGGTACAATATAAGTTATTGCCAGCAGCCTTGCTGCTTTGTATAATAGCCAGATACTTTGCCTGCAATACACTACATTATCTACTACTGCATTAGAGCGAATTCTGAGTACACGCCGGCTCCCACCCCCACATCCATCTTCGAACCATGTGCGAAGACGCATATATCAGAGTTTTTTACCATGCGATTATAATCCCATTCCTCTCTACTAGGGATGCTAGTTAAGAATGTTTTCTGAAAATCTAGTCTAGGGACGATATTATCTGTGGCTCCCCGTATACTCGCTCGATTAACAATAATAATAGCGAGCGCTGTCTGGTCAAAATCTAGGACTAGACTCAAAAATGTGAGCAACCGGTAAAAAATTAGAAAAAATGCAATACACAGCAATTAATGCAGCTGGGCATGATCAGAACAGGATTTGAAGAGCAAATTTGTGAAACATAACAGTTATAGATAACTATGAATGTGATGCTCATAATTTTCATGTACTTGACTAACTTAGGAACTTAATCTGATGATTGATTGATGTCAGCATTCATGTTTCAATAGGAAAATTTTTATTATGACTTCTAACAGTCCCCATGACAGAGCTTCAGTATTCTGCTGTGATTAAGTTCTGCTGGTGTC
Source organism: Dioctria rufipes (assembly GCA_963924295.1). Classification (NCBI taxonomy): domain Eukaryota; kingdom Metazoa; phylum Arthropoda; class Insecta; order Diptera; family Asilidae; genus Dioctria; species Dioctria rufipes. The sequence continues at coordinate 268,657,635 of OZ002741.1, read as the reverse complement.
CACTAGCTTGATTGTCAGGGACTTAGTGCACTTTTTGTAGCTTTACATTTCCCATGGATATCAAGGGGCAGGGGGTCGGAGTATGATCTTCATTGCTGCCGTTGGTGTTGTACGAAGACCACCTGTAACACCCAGATAGGCCGCTCCCTGTATTTTTGATAGACTCTTCAAGTGCGTTGTTTTCTCTAGAGCATTCCACCACACCAAGATTCCATAGGTGGAGATACGCCTCACAATAGCGGTGTACATCCAGTGGATGATGCGAGAGTGTGTGCCCCATATTTTACCAAAGGTTTTCTCGCAAGTGTACAGTGCAATGGACACCTGTTTGATGTGCTCATTCACATTTATCTTCCAATTTAACTTAGAGTCTAGTATCACTCCTAGATACTTACCACAACTCTCACCCCAGTTATGAAGCTCTTTAGGTTAGTTCGCTAATCGTCAATAGAAACTTATCTGCGACCAGGATGAACAAATGATCAGAGTATGCTACCGCTTTTATTCTCTCCCTCTGTAAAAGGACGAGAATTCCATTAAGCATTAACTACTAATAGCCACATTTAGCCAATGCAGCTTTTGGAATACCCGAGGACAGTTGTCGTATTTTGAGTTAACTTAATTACCGACTTCTGTCAGCTGAGAAAGAACCTTGACTGTGACCTTCTCCAGGGCTTTGTTTAGTGTTCTTAATTGGTGTACTAAACTTATGACTTTGTACTGCCAATCTGATCGCTTTATCTAATCTGAACTAACTTTTTCTAACTCATCTGAAATGTTAAGGATTTCTATGGTGTCAATTTTATAAAGTACTGTGGCATAATTTTTTACAATTTCATCATCTTCCAACTTCATAACCGTACAACTAAAATTTTTCTTGATTCTTTCTACCACCAATTTAGTCTGGGTTGCAATTTTGATCTTAAAATAATTTTTCTTTTAATATTAGAGATGAGTACTTCTTGTGATTTGTTTTGGTTAACTGTGGTTCTTCCTTAGGTCTAAGGCTTTAAAGATCTTTTGTACTTTTATAACTTTCTATTCTAATATCAGGACATTTTTTTGTCTTGCCAAATGAATGTCCTTGCGATTTTTTTTTTATGTTGAGGAGTCTACCTTCGATTCCAACGGTTCTAAGGTTTTTGCTTGGGGTGCACTGTAAATATTCTATAGTTATATCGAAGTTGCCAGTGTAGTTGTTGGGTTTTTTGACCAACAGAATTTGTTAAATGTCTTCCTCATCTACGTTATGTTGCATAGATAGATTGTAAAGTTTATCCGAATTTTCCTTACGTTTAGTTTAGTTTTCTCAATTTGTTAATTTGATGAACATCCTCATTAATTCTAGTAAAAACATGAGCTATCTGGTTGTCTTTACCTATGTACAATGTAATCAATATTTACATTTCGCTCAGTTTTAATAACCACAAATGGAGCCTAAGGTTAACATCTTTTCCTGTAGTCTTTGTTGCATTTATAACCATTTGAGCGGTTAATGGGCTGCTGCATGACTGAATTTTGCACCGAACAGATATGGGTGGAAATAATTGATAGAGCATTCTATAGTGTGGAGTTCTTCCTTCATTGTTGTTCGTGTTCGTTTTGGTTTCTGCTGTTATATAATCTTGGATGGTTATCCTTCCTGTTGAAGAATAGCTGCTTTTGTGATAGGGCATTGGTTTGGAAATTCTGTTGAAATTGGGATATTTCAATATTTTTATTTCAATTATTCTTTAATGTTTTTCGAATTCATTAATATATCAAAATTGCGATCATTGAGATTAACTTTAAACCCTCCTTTTTAGAGTAAGTAACTCTTTGCTTGCGAAACTTTAGCATAATTTTTAGTACATTTTCTATAAAAGCTTGTTATGCTTAGGAAAATTCTTATCTATTTCTGCGTTTCTGGAAATTTAAAATTGAGAATGTCCTTTACTTTTTTGTATTGGGGTTAGCTCCTTCAGGTATAAAAATATGAATAGATTTATTTGCGAAGAAGTTTGCATTTATTTATTTGGATTTGAAGATCTGACTCTCTCAATTTATTGAATATTATCTTCATTTTGTTTACAGATGTGTTCTGTTAATGAAGTCTGCCTTTTGTATTGCAGCTTCGTTGCTTGGAATTTAATGCAAGCATTTGACTAGGTCAATAATAGCCAAACACTAGGCTCCCCAGTTTATCGATATTTGGAATTGGTAATTTATCGTCAACAGGGACTTCGTTTAATTTACATATCTGACAATGATCTAGTAGTTTTGGATATAAACCCAAGCTACCATTTTAGATGTATCTCGAAAATTAAGAAGCTTTTGAACCTTTTGTTTGAACAATATTTCTCATAAATACCAAATGATAGCTGAAGCGCTATATAAGGTGTGAATTTTTTTCTCCATTATAGCAACCCATAAATCCTCAAAAACAGTCTCAGTATTCCATAAAAAATGATTTCGATTCATATTCATGGCTGAAAAGTTTTACCAAAAGCCACAGCACCAGAAACAGAAAAACAGGTTTGTGCTGTCCGTTGATGGCGATAGTGAAATCATATTTTGGAATTTCACAAATTTACAGTATGTATAATTTCTTGTACAGTTTCTTCAAGTTTTCACCTCCGGTATAACGTATTAGAGAGTAGGCATCATTTGAACAGCTACAGTAGGTTTAGAATTAGAAGTATTCGCTGTTTGTAGGCAATGTAACGTAAACAATCAACAAATTGGAAAATGGTTTTCCCTAAAACTTTCGCTGTTGCTGTTGGTAATATGTTTCAACCAATTTTCTTTCTGGTTCATGTCCATTGTTAATTTAGGCGGAATCAACAATGGAAGTTTCCTACGAGCTCATTATTAGCATCTATAGGCGTTAATATCTGGTTGTTGTTGATCTGTGGCCTAGACACGCTTGCAAGGTAAACAGTGAGATTATACTCTCCTGCGAAATGAATGAATGAGTTTTCTGAACTGACAGGTAGATAATTATGTCGTGAGGTAGGATGTAAACAATACTTAAAAAAAAAAAAAAAAAAAAAAAAAAAACATGAAGTTGATATATTTTCGGCCTTTATGCCTTTATTAATGTCAGAGGAGCAAAATGTTCTTGCCTAAGATTGAAGAAATTGTGTCACTTTAGATAAGAAAGCAGACCAAAAGGTCAAGGTCCGAAAAAAAAACATAAAAATTATTAAATTAGGAAGAAAATACTTTAAAAAAAGCCTGCACCGCACCAGACCATAAAAATCGTTTCCTCGCATCAAGTAAAAGTCATGTCATGTTTATTTTTACCATCGACTGACAGTAAGTACTCACATGGATAAATAGTTTCCAGAAACAGACAGTAACACGATTGAAAATAGAATTAAAAAGAAAAATAAGTTAATCCAGAAAAAACACAGGTAAAACAAGGACATAACAACATTCATGGGAAATTAATGATAAACTTTGCTGTCTTAAGGTGGTACAAAGACATTTGTCAAGTGTTCGATGGAAGAAAAAAGTTATCGGACAAAATGTCAGAAGTCACCGGAATTTTATTTGATTTCAGTATGATTCTGCAAGTATATAACAGACTTACCTTAGCGGATCCTTTATGTGTATGTATCGATCCATTGATATGGCGCACAGGTTTAAAATAGAGGCAGTTGAGCACATGACATCGAAAGCTACCCATGTGTCACAAAACTGGGCTCCGAACACCCAATAACCTGGGGGAAGAAAAAAAAATCACTATAAAAGCAACAATAGTATCCTCTTTAGCAATAGCAATAGGAATAGCAACTACAACAACAACAACAACAGCAACAACAATAACGACATTTCAAGAATTGATTTCCATAAATAGCTCTGTCACTTCATAAGGAGGATTCATATGGATGTGGGTGTGACTGTGATTTGGTAACTTGATGATATGGCACTGGTCAAGAGAAGATTGTCGTTGTCAACAAAATCGTCCATGAAAGGAGGGTTTTATGTCGTCTAAATAAGTTTCGAATGATTTTCATAACTTTCTGGGCAAAGGTTATTTTGCATATGGTGCACTGTACCCCCGTCGTTTATAAATGAGAATATGTGAAATTGGAAGCAATGGAGCAGTGGAGACCCTGGTTTTGTGTATATTTGACGATGTTATGAGCAGGTTGGATATGTTTATGAAAATTGGCATTAAATATGCTGAACGTTTTGCTATTGTTTGAGAAATTATTAAAGGATTGGATTGAAAGACTTAGAGGAGGGAGAAAAAGCAACTGCTGAATTTACATAGAGGGTACAAAAAATTCGTCAGATTTGCTTACGTTTCTTATAACTAGCAAATTATGATACCCTGCAAGAGCAAAATTCTTGTTTTATTATGACAGAAATTTATACAGGGTGGGCCAAAAGTCAAGCCTGCGAGTAAAAATTGAATAACTTTTTTGTTTAACCCCATTCCCGAGCGCGATACGATACGTGGCATATTTTGGTGACGCCCTGCTCTTTCTATAGATCTATGTCTATTTGCGACTGGTTTTTATCGCGCGATACGTTCACAAGGTTGACAGCGGCTACAACTTAATTTCTTTAATTTTGTAGTGACAAGGAGGTATTAGTGTGAAATTTACACATATTTATGTTTTTATATTTATATATTTACATAGTATAGTAAATTTCGACATCACTGCGGAACTTAGCATCCGATTACAAATGTAAACAAACAGAAATGTTGAGGTTAAGGTGAAAATCGCACCAAACTAAGAGCATTGCTGCGATAAATTTTTGTATCGCACGAAACGTAGAAGTGACAACAATATTGCTGCAGCCAATCAGAGCTCTGTCGCATGCGATAAATCGCGCTCGTGAACAAGCCCTTATTATTATTATTTTTAATTTTTATTTATTTTAAAATATAATATGAACTTTGCATGATTTAAATTTTGATTACGAAAAATAATGTCAGATATATGATCACTATTTTCAACAATAAGCAATTGGGTTCTTAAACGGACGTTTTGCATAATAGCACGCAAAGTATCAGGCTCTATTGCCCTGCTCTATAGTTTGAGGCTAGTTCACATACACTCGTTCTTTGAGATAACCCAATAGGAAATAATCAGACGCACTTAAATCTGGTGAACATGCTGATCAATTGAATCCTGAATTTCTCAACATAATTTGGTTATCAAAAATTTCACTTAGAAGAGTAATTGTGTCACGGGCCGTTTGTGCTGTGGCTCCATCCTGCTGGAACCAATTGTTTGCTGCCACAGGGCGTACACAGTTATTAATCATAGTACGATATCTGTTCCCATTCACCATCACTGCATCACCAACTTCATTCTCAAAGAAGTAGGGCGCTATAACCCTTTGTGATGTCACTGCACATCATACTGTACACTAGACCGAGTGCAATTGGTGTTGGTGAGCAAGTCTTGCTTATTAACATATACATTAAGATGGAAATGTGCTTCATCACTCATATTTAAATTGTTAAGAAACTCGTTATTTTCTACGCAAAACTCCAGGAAGTGTGTTGAACAAATTAGTCGTTTCTGGTAGTCAACTGGTAAAAGTTGTTGAGCCAATTTGACCTTGCATGGATGCATGTGTAAATGCCGAGATAAAATTCGCCGAAGTGATGTTCTAGACATGCCCAGTTATGCAGAACGTTTTCGCGTTGATGTTTCTGGATATACTTCAACACTGTCCCGTACACGATCAATGTTCACATGCGTCTGTACTATTCTCTGTCTTCCTGTTCGTGGCAAGTCTGACGATTAATTGTAGTTTGGCTCAGTGCATTTCTGGTGTTGAAATAATTTCGATAGGCTCGTTGCGTCAGTAAAATTGAATGCCCATTGGAAAAGTAAAATTCTACCACTTGGGTCCGTTGCTCGTTCGTGCAATTTTGCATGCTAGTGTAACAACGTTCGATGAATAAAATGTAAAAATAAAAATATAAAATAATAATCAACAAAAAGTTAATCAATTTTTCCACGCAGGCGTGACTTTTGGCCCACCCAGTAGAAATGTTGACAAACTTCCTTAATCGTAGGAGATAGGGATTCATTTGTAGTAGTTTACTAAATTCAACCTCTCATTTTTTTTTCAAATCAAATTATTTTTAAATTGACAGCCATAGTTTTAGTCTAATTGAGATTTCACTAGAGTTTCATGTCCGGGAACTCTTGGAAAAAGCACTATTTGTTTTCTTTAATCGGAAATTCACATCCTCTTCTATACCGATGGAATTGGTAATTCTGACACCAAGGTAGCAGAAGCTGTTCATACAGAAACGACCGTGATGTCGCTACAACGTTACTTTTCTCCAAATTTTCGATCCAGATTAAATTGACTTCCCTTAGTTATGTAGTTATTATTTGAAATTTGTGGACGAAATACATCATGACGTTCTACTAGAAATTAAAAAATAATTATCTTGTATGGTATTACGAAGGTCTTATATGTATTTGATAATCAATAAGTTTTTAAAATTGCAATAATTTCTCACAGGTCATACTCTGCTGTGAGATTATTCGACTGGTGAAATCACGATAGTTTCTGGCCATTACTTGACCTGAATTTTGCATTATGCTGTTAAGCGAATGGCGAAATGATGTATTCCTTTGACAGGTAATGGACCTCATAGATGTGTGGTGGAAAATATTTATTTTCATATATCAAATGACATAATTTTGTACACACTAGGCAATGAACATTACTGTAAATGTTTTACCAATTGCTAGGCTTCTTGTTATTGTACAGTAAGTCTTAGTAAAGCTCAGATATGCGAAATGCTTTCAATAATTGTGAAATTGTGAAAGCAAATGTTAATTAGAATTGATTTGATTTTAATATTGAATTGGCTATTTATAGATATTTCCGTATGTTGTAAAAGCTGTAGAAACATAAATGTTTATATGCAAACATAATCAGTTGTTGTTATTGTTATCAATTACTGTCAATTTGGTACGGTTTGTAAACCTTCAATCTTGTCGAAATTGCGGGTATTTAACAAACCATTCTAAGACTAAATGTCGTCTTTGTGGAACCCGAATTCCAAATATTTAACAATTAAGTTTAAATGTCGTTTCAAAGTATTCAAAATTTCGAAAATTTAACCATTTATTTTAGTCAAATCTGTAAAACTTAATACCTGTTATCTATCAATATCAAGTATTTAAGATTTAACAATTCCCAGTACTAACACTCTTCTATTGCAATTAAAATTTTACAGTCCCATTACCGGAATACCGGGAAATTATTGAGTTTGCAATTTCATTACAAATTATCCAAAAGTATTTAAAAAGTATTAATGTTAAAAAGTTTTCAATTACTTTTAATTACTTACTTTTAAAACTACAGTTTTAAAAATGATATTGTACTTCATTATGAAATGAACTAGATCAATTGTCTTTCTAATTTTAATGTAAAAAAAAGAAACTTTTTACTTTGTTTTCGAGGTGCAATAAAATTAAACAGCGTAAAAGGTTAAAAAATTCAAAGTCACACTGTAAAAAAATATATTTATTAATGGCTATTTTTCATATTTCAATTCACAATTACAGAAAAAATCGCAGTAGAAATTGTTCACCAGACAGTGTAAAATATACAATTAAATTAAGCCTAACTATTAAAAATAATATGTTTTACTATTTGCAAAATTACACTACTTTGAAATAGTACATCCCTTTTTAGCTGAATTTCCATTATGGGTATGTACTAGTAAGCGTAACGTATTAAGATTTTGTAAATAAATAACTTATATAGATATTTCTATCATTTTGAAGTGGTAGTGTTTTGTACACATAGTATCCACAAAATATTCCATTTCACTTTAATGGTTTAAAATAATGTATGAGGATATCTCATAGTGGCATTGAAATTTTTACATTAAAAACTACGAAAACAGGAAGCATTTTTCTACATTAAAAAATACAAAACAATTGATCTAGTCCATTTCATTATGAGGTGAAATATCATTTTAAGAACTGCAGTTTTCGAAGTAATTGAAAGTATTAAGGCCGATTACTTTGACCACTTTTATTTCTTGATTTTTATCATTTTTTCCTAGATTTCAATAATCCCGCCAATTAAAGTTATAAATTAACTCCGCATCTCGCACAAAACTAATCAACTTTTCTTGAGAAGATACTTCCGAATTCACTAAAATCAAATCAGCTGCAGGCTGTAAACAAAGAAAATCATATTAGCAATATGTGAAAGTTGCACAGGAGTAGAAACTAGAGCTACTCCAGTGTTTGCTCGACGCAGTGGGCGCAGCCGACTTTACAATTAGAACTTGCCCAATTTCTTCACATGTATTCTACGAGTATTGTCAAGGCTGCGCTCACGTTCGCACTGTGTTTTGGCCTTTAGAAAAGAATTGAAAAGAATTACGTGGTAATGCCCATATACTTTTTAAATACTTTTTGGTATTTATTAATATTTTTGTAATGGAATTGCAATTCAATCATTTTCCGGTATTTCAAAGTATTATTTACAATAGTAGTTGTCCTATTTGATTACTTCCAATTCCAGGAATGGGACTATAAAAATTTAATTCAAATAAATGAGTATTAGTACTGGAATTGTCAATTTTAAAATACTTGGTATTGATAATGATAATAGTATAGTAATGGCAATTGAATTTTATAGCTTAATCTTATTCTGAATATCGTCCAAAAGCAGGCAGGTCGAGAATTGATTCAGTAAATACGAAGTCTAAAAGTGATTTTCATGTGGGATATCGTCATGATTGAGGTATACAAAAAAGCGTCGCTTTCACGTCAGTCTTGGCCGGTCAGTTAAATGACACATAGGTTTCGGACTGTCTTTTAATAGTCTTAAGACCATATATTGCACACGGCCATTTAAAAAAAAAAATTAGATTTAAGTTCGAAAATTGGACAAATGAGGTAACTCCTCCTTCATAGGGTTACCATACAAAAATTTAATTTTAACGATATATTTGCACGCTAAAATTGTAAACGACGTTTTCATAAAAATTGTAAGTACAGTTTCAAAAATGGTCTAAACTGATGTTGGTGTTTTACGTATCCTGTAAAAACGATCAGTGCTAGACATTTAGATTGTACTGGAAAATTTCTCAAAATATAAAATCATACGAAATTGGTTATACATATTTTAACTGTCCGACAAACCGTTTTAAAGATAGATAAGAAAAACTACTTTGACAATCAAACTTTCACAGATTTTACACACACGAAATAACATGCGAGAATTCATCTAAAATTCTAGTCGTAAGAATTAGTGTTAGACCAATTACAGCTTTTTTCCTTGTTGCTTATTATACATAACGGGTTTTCCAATAAGAGGTATTATTTTGATATTCAAAGAAAAATGCCATTTTTTGAGATAAATGATCGGATCTTTACTTCATTATAAAGAGGAGAGTATGCCGTTAATAATGGAAAATAACATCAGCCAAATGACCAACATGACCACACCTACAGGACCATATCCTTTTCATGAAATTTTCCATAACCAAATCACAAAGTGGCTGCCCTATGTCCTCGATAGCCTGACGAATTCCATCTTTGAGGTCTTGAATCGACGCTGGGCTGTTGGCGTAGACCTTCTCTTTCACGTGGCCCCAAAGGAAGAAGTCGCAAGGTGTTAAGTCACAAGATCTCTGTGGCCAATTGTGATCACCTCTTCGAGAGATAACACGGTCCGGAAACTTTTCCCGTAAAAGATCAATGGTTTCGTTGATTGTATGGCACGTAGCGCCGTCTTGTTGAAAGCAAACGTTGTCCAGATCAATACCATCCAATTCCGGCCATAAAAAATCATTAATCATCTGTCGATAGCGCAATCTATTCACCGTAACTGTTGCTCCAGCCTCATTTTCGAAAAAGTAAGGTCCGCGGGACCATAAAGCGCACCAAACAGTCACACGTTGAGGATAGAGAGACTTTTCAACAATAACTCTTGGGTTTTCCGAGCCCCAGATATGACAATTTTGCTTGTTGACGAAGCCATTGAGGTAGAAATGGGCCTCATCCGGATCATTTTCATGCATTTCAAGGACCCAATCAGCAAAGACTCGACGTTGCTGATGATCGGCCGGCTTGAGTTCTTGTGTTAACTGAACTTTATAAGCCTTAAGACCCAAATCTTTATGCAAAATACGGTGTAATGACGTTTGTGGAATGCCTAATTCCAAAGAACGACGAGGAATGGACAAACCTGGGTTTTCTACAACACTTTCGGCTACAGCAGCAATATTCTCGGCTGTTCTTGAGCATAGTGCACGGGTTTTATTCTTCACATCACTAACTTGTCCCGACATCTTGAATTTTTCTACCAATTTCTGTATTGCGGTCCGACAAGGTGCTTCACGACGGACCAAAAATGTTCGAGTTTTACGAACCGTCTCTGCCACATTTTCACCATTTTTGCAGTGAATTTTAATAATTTCAATGCGTTGTTGAATCGTGTATCGTTCCATTTGGCGTAGTTTCTACTTGTCAAATGTCAAAAAATGACAGCTCCAAAAGTGACATCTACCGAAATAGCGGGCTAATTGAAATAACTCCTCTTACTGGAAAACCCGTTAAATTGCATGGTCTGCTGCTACTTTAATTCTCTTCAGAATAAGCTTCTCCACTGTCAACAGTAAGCAGATTCGTTTTCAATTTATCGCAATCGGTTTGTTCCTCCATTTTGCGATTTTTTATTAAGATACCTTAAAGAATTATAAATTCAGGATTTTTCGTACTAATTCAGTTATATAGACTTAGGACGGATGGTACAGGGCAAAATAAAAGCTGTATATTTTACACTTACCGCAAAATTGGGAATTAGGACAAATGTTACGGAAATTGATCTTACGACGTATAAATAATGCGATCTCGATACGTAATATCTCACACTAACCTTAAGATTAGAACAGGGGGGCTTGCGAATTTTTTATGACACACTGGAGAAATATCGACATGGGATATTTCATACTATCATGAAGAACATATTCTCAGAATTGGCACCAATGGAGTAGGTATTTTCCCCAGTGATTAGCAAAATTAATTGATAAATGTCGCTAATAACTTCTCAATAATGTTGATTAAAGTGATCTCTGATATTTAATTGTGCACTACTAGAGAGAGCTTACAACTGACAAGTGCTTTCATTTGAAATTTTTTGCGATTTACCGATTTCAACATTTTTACAGATTTTATGCTAAGGACTAAATACTGTAATGGAAAGTTGGGATTTGTAATTCCTATTCATGTTTTCGCCAGCTGGAGTTTGTGGTAATATAATAATTACATGATGAGGCTAGATCGCCATGTAATATTCAAAAAATATAATCGTCATGTAATATGAATTCGTTAATCGTGGTCTAAAAAATAGTATGCGTAAATAATGAATTGAATGCTATGCTGTGCCGCCTTGTCGCGTTTACAGATAACGACGATGATCGGATTCAGCCATTAGGCAGTGCTCCTATGGAGACAGTGGAAAAGCTATAAAAACAGATCTCCTAAGATAAACTCAGAGAGCAGGTCTCTTTGTAGGCGCCGCTTGAAATAGCAGATGCCTAGGAAAAGGGGAGTCCAACTAAGGCTAACAGACACTGAAATAAAAGTTTCAACTATCTTGCACTTTTGGCTTGAAATTTATTTTGATGTGATGCAACTCGCTTAACCCGTGCTAAACATACTGCAAAACATGTAAACAAATGCAGTCACCTGCCGTTCGAGTGCGATATGCATTTTTTGGTGCATGTTTTGCTTATAATGCATTAACATTATTGTGATATTAAATTGACAATTAATTTCGGTTTGCATTTTTAATTGATTTGTTAATCGTTCGTATTTTTTATGTGTAACAATACTATCAGTCCTACATTTCCTCATATTAGTCGACCTGCAAAAGTTTTTTTTTTTTACAACGGATCAAATGAAGACTATCAGCAAAGCAATTTTTTAGTTACAAGCTAGAATGGTTCGGTTTTATCTTTGTTAATAGAATTATAACTGTATGTATATGTCAAAGGTATCATGAGACCATTATAAACGGTAACACTGAAAGTAGTGGAGAAATAATAATTTACTAACTAAAAAATTTATTTATTTATATAAAAAACATTAAAAGGTTTCACATAGCTTAAGACTAACCTATGTCTAAACACATTTAATGTTGTGAGGCCCACGGCTACTAGGCCATTTGAGCAATAACTATAAAATTATATTTATTTTTTCAAATATGATGAGAATATTAAAAGAAGAACTTGTCACAAATATAGTGTGTCAAATTGGGTTAAGTTTTCGTATATTTAGACATAGGCTTTAAGTTTAGAAAAGTGCTCGGTAAAAAATAGATTGAAACTGAAGAATGTGTCATTTGTAAATATTTGTTCTCCAACAACATAATAATTATGAATTGAGGAAAGAAAAACATAGTTAAGCTGGGAGATATGACCATCAAAATATTGAAAATTCAATTTGATATAGTTAATTTCTTTTGAAAATGGTTCTGAGTCTGCAATTAGATAATGAATATTCAGTATCGCATGAAGAATCAACTAATTAGTCATTAATTAGGTTTATTAGTGTGTCTGGCTAGAGTATTAGGAATTTCAGTCCACATACTCCGAAAGGAAGTATAGTAATAATAATAATAATAATACTCTATTTGGTGCCGTACTGAAGATTACAATATCTTACATATGTTAGTACTACTCAAGGAAATATGTAGAAAAAGTAACAACATAAAATAAAATAAAATAAAAATAAAAATATAGAAAACTTCAATTCAATTCAATTCTTAAATATACTAAACTACTAAACTATCTATATTAAGATTTAAGAAATACTACAACTATTCTAAAATATAAAGGCCATTTCCAAACCATAAGTCCTTTAACAACTTGGAAAATTCCCTGCTGGACCCAATGCGCTGAACATTACTTGGAAGAATGTTCTACTTTCGGATAGTCTGGACAAAGTAAGAACGCTCACCATGTCGAGAGGCACACCTTGGAACAAGAAGTTGAAGATTTCTGGCCGACTGCAGGAAGTGCAGTTTCTCATGTAAATAGATTGGGGTTTTTCCTATAATTAGCTTATGTAAGAATATTAGTCTACGATGATAAAGATAAGTCTCAATCGAGGTTCCAAGTAGTGATGTGGCGTATTCAGATGCACGAGCGTACCGCAGAAACTTGTAAATGTAGCGCACCATATCATTAAAAGCCACTCTCAGTTTTCTTCGACATACAGAATCAAGCCCACTGCAAACGAGACTACCATATGTAAAATGAGGCATAACGAGCGTTAGGGCTAATTTTTTACGAAGGCATGTTGGTAGACAGCTAAAGCTAATCCACAATTGGCGCAGACTGCTATATATTTTCCCCAACACTTGAGTGGTATAGTTACAGCAGTTGAACTTTGAGTTAAATTGAATGCCCAAGTTCTTTATGGAATCAACATAATTCCAATATCATATTGCTGAGCATAACCGGTGGGATGTTAGATTTTTCGACAGATCCTCTATACACAGCTAAGTAATTTAATTTTGATGGGTTGAGTAACAATTTATTGTCTAGTTACCAATTGTGTATTCGCTGCAGATCCTCATTAATGCGACACACACAATCTTCCATTAATCCGATTGGCCTACTAAGGTATAGTTGAACATCATCAGCATACAGATGTATAGATAAATTATTTACAATCTGCGGCAGGTCATTTATATATAGACTGAATAAGAGTGGACCAAGAACTGACCCTTGAGGAACACCAGAAAGAAAGAAAGATGGAGTAGAACGAGAACCTCGTACCACTACAATCTGGCAGCGATTTGATAGAAAGCTGCCAATTAATTTCATAGCTGATAATGAAAAATAAAAACTATTGGATAGTTTAAGAAGTAAATTAGAATGATCAATAGAATCAAGTGCCTTAGAGAAGTCGAGTAAAACTATAATTGATAGGTAGGCATTGTCGCGAGCCTCGTGAGTATCTGTTACTACTTTTAGTAGTGATGTCTCATAACTATGTATGCCTTGGAATTCTTTATTAGTTAAGTTCTGTTGATCGGTGCTTTTTAATGTGTTCATTAAATTGATGATGATACTTAATCACAAATTGTAATTTTTTGACGCTTGTAAATGTCACTAGTTAAAATTGAAAATGCATGCATAAATTTTATGATTCTTACATATTTTGCAATTCTCCCATGACAATGAATTTATTTTGAGAGTATACCAGAAAATTTCTTGTATTGCATAATATAAACCAATTAACTATTTATTTAGAATTATATAAGTTTTTATATTCCGGTAAAGTAACTAATTAGTCCGCACGCAAGAAGTACATAAGAGATCGGATTTTTCTCCTTAAGTAATGTTATGCAGGACAACGGATGATTGATTACATCCCTTCAGTCTGGGAAATTAATGAGCACAGAGGGAGAAATGAAACGTCAAGATTATGGAAGAAATTTTACGAATTCAAAATATTCAATTGGGAAAAAAAAATCCAAAATAAAAAGAAGATTGTCATATTAGCGGCTTATGACCTACTATTTATTTAATTTTTTTAAGTGATAGCATAGTTTTCTGAGAGGTTTACATTTTCCTATTAATTAAGGTGGACATTTTTTCAGTAACGTGAAAAAAATATTGTATAACAAATTAAGGTTTGCAAAATTATTCCTCAACGGTTGATCCAATGCCAAAAATGTAAAAATATAAATTTGAAGAAAACTAAATTCTCCATATTTTTTGTCAAAACACGTTTTTTGTAAGTCTGATGTGCAACGAGTTACAGTGAGGAAAACGCGAACATTCTTCCAAAAAGATGTATACATATAGTACCATTTACACAGGGTGTTTTGCCCGTGGTGGTCCGTAGGACAGGAGGTGATAGTAATAATCTAATCAAACAAAATATTGTATGGCAAGGGGGAGCCGCATCTCAACCATTTCGGAGTTACAGGGTGATTAAGAATATTTGCTAGTCCTTCACAAAATACCCTTCATTGGAAAAAGTACAGACTGTACGGTCACTTACAGGGCTCATTGTATTCAGAGCTTCATGGCCTATCCAACGACTGCTCGACCAGCCCCGTACTTGTCTTTCGTCAGGAGTTCTGATGGTCTAAACTAGAGATAATTTATTCTTTAAGTGACTGAAAACACTTCATTTAAAAAAATATCGTTTAATTTCGGTATGACCTTAATAGGTTATGTGCTAATAAATGTTTAACGCAGTGAGCACATTGGAATAATAGGTCAAATTAAAGAGGAGAGTCCATAATTTACAGTTTTTATAAACAAAATTATGTTGACTACCTTTTTGTAAAAAACAAAAAAAAAAATGCTAAAGTAAAAAAATGGTAGGAAAATGCGAAATTCTTAGTTTAACGCACGATAACTCCTGAGGTGAGAGGTGTACGGCGCTGGTCGAGTAATCGTTGGAAAGGTCATGAAGTTCTGAAGTTCTGTAAGTGCCCATACACTCTGTACTTGCTCAAATACATAGTATTTTGTGAAAGACTACCGGATTTTCTTAATCACCTGTAACTCCGAAACGGTTGAGATGCGGCTCCCCCTTGCCATACAAATTTTTGTTTGATTAGATGACTATCACCTCCTCAGAGTCCTTTGATGATGATCTTTGAGATCGAAACGCGTTAGGCATAAATTTAAATAAAAATTTTATATATTTTCTGTGAAACATAACAAGTGTTTGAATTTTTCCTTAATTGAAAATGAGGTTTCACCAAGTGCCCACAAAAAAATCTGTTGATTACATTAACCCCTTTTTAGTGTTTCCACACAGAACTTTTACGTTCATCTTGAGTTTAATATTATTGGTCTTAGACCAATTATACATTTTTTTCTATGCTGATGAAACAGAAATCTGTTCCCTTTCTAAAACTAATGTAGGAAAAAAAAAGATTACCGGAATGAAAACAACATATTTATCCGTTTGTGCTTACGCTGATCAAATGAAATCTAAATAGTGAAACGGTTACTTTCAGTACTTTTATGCATGATATGACATGCAATTTTTTACACAAAAGAAATTTGTGTGTTTGGCTTTTTATTTCTGTTAAGAAATTTAACATTATTCTCACTGGATTTGGCTGTCATCAATGACTGGTAATTGTCAGTATTGTATTTACTAAAACTAGAGATAACATAAAAGTCATTGTGAAATATTTATCATAGAATGAGGATAACAATATAATTAATTTAAGAATCAGGAACATGTATAGAGGAGAATGAAATATGAGTCCGATGAACATCGTAGCACTTCATTCGCTTCCTAGTAGATAGTAGTTAGCAAATTTTCATCCAAATCCATTTTGCTGGATTCACCAAAGAGTTGCAATATTTTTGAATGACGTTGACGTAGTTAACAAAGTGTTACTGTTGAAATATTTGAGTTAGTATTCAGACGAAATCAAGCTTTAGGAAAAATTTCCTCAGGAATGGAGTCAGATGGTCAGAAATTCGTATAAACAATAGCCGAGAAAGCATTAAAAGAAATTGGCCTTGAACGAATCAACAGAATTGAATGAGGCTAATTTTCCTGCAGGCGACCATGTTGGGTGGACAGATAGTTAGCGACAATATTTTTGCTTATCACGCTAACTTGTTCACGACCAATTACTTAATATGCATACAGAAAAATAAATGGCTATGCTACGAAGAAGATGTTAGATTTTGCCAGATGTTGAACTTATTCTACAATTTGCATACCAAGAGATACACAGGAACTTACTTATTTAGTAGGATAATAAAAGTAAAAATATATGCACTAGCAAAGAGTATGCAACGCGATTTAATTCCATTCTATTTATTTTATTGGTATCACTGATTAAACTGTTAGTTGTTGTTATATCTGTACTAGGCTCGGTTTTCGTATCTCTTCATGAAAAAGGAGCAAATTTATGGTAAAAAATATAAAATAATTACAAATTTTTAAAACGTACGAGGTACGTGTCCGGTCCGCATTAGGCAACCTTTATTAAAAAAAAAAACCAAACAAAAATTTAATAAATAAGAAAATAAAAAATTGGTACTGTTTGTTTTTTTACCCTACACCTTAAGATTTCAATTAGAGCACGATAAGGTTCATAGTTTGTTGCATGCAACCACAAAGTCTTATCATATTAAGTCGTGCATTAATCTTAGCAATTGTGACTGCTGCTGTTTTTGTCGTGAATTCTTTCAATGTCAATATCTTATCGGCAGTTGCAAATTGTCGAAAAATCGTTGAATATTTTGGAATAGTAACGACTTCTTTCTATTATTGAAGTTTTGAAGAATATTCATAAATTAAATATCAAAACTTTCTAACCAAGAAGGAAAAATGATTTGAAATATCGAAACAGTGCTAATTTCTGAACCTCTATGCCGCGGGGCGAGCAAATGCTGATAAGTATCTTGCATGGTAGTGACAACATGGTATTGAGTTTATATTTGCAAGGACTATGAAACTGGATTAACTTTTTGAATATACTACGTATCTAGTATTAAAAAGCCTAAACGGAGTCAAGATGTAGTTCTGACACAAAGAACATATTTATACAGCCATTCCTCATGAAACCGATCATCTCGGACCCCGATCATCTTCGCTTTAGATGAAACTTTCACAGTTTGTATCGAATACCAAATTGCTCTTGTTTCTCCATAGTACGCCCCATCCTCTGCTAGGGGGGCTAGAAATTTCGTAATTTTATAATGAAACGTCATTTTCAGAAAATCATATCTCCAGAACGGAGCAATAGATTTTTCTTAATCAAATGCCAAATTAAACTTAATGTTTTATGCTTTCATGAAAACATAATAGTAGCACCGAATGAGAAAAAGTTTTTTGTTAATTATAGTATTTTTTTTTTTCAAAGAAATAGTATTATTTACTATTCAGGACTTCTAGCAATTTTCTTTGCGTGGTGTTCGGCTTAGTTTTTTTGATAAGAATTTTTAAAATCACCGTATACCCAAAGTATCCTGTATTGGAGTACTGCAGTGAGGGAAATTTATTGTTTTTTTTTAAGTAAAAATATAAAAAAAAGTATTGGAAGTCCTCAGTAGTAAATAATACTATTTTTTTTTCAAAAAACATTTTTTTTTCGTTCGGTGATGCTATATTTTTTTGTGAAATCATAAAGCATTGAGCTTCATTTTGCATTTGAATCCGATAAATCTGTTGCTCCGCTGTCGAGATATGATTTTTTGAAAATAAATTTACGTTTATCGTAAAATCACGAAATTTCTAACTCCCCTAGTGGGGGATGGGGCATAGTAGGGGAAGAAATTCGGGTGAGCTATTTTGTTCTTCCATTGAAACTCTGAAAGTTTCATCCAAATCAGAAATGGTCATTTTCGTGTGGAATGGCTGTATAGAAATATAATAGAATATCGAAAGAAACATGTGTTTCAATTATAAACTTCAAAATAACCTTGTCACCTTCTAAGCCACTAGATGGCCATTTGGTAGCCTCAGTAGCTCAGTTGGTAGGCGCAATGACTACCTTTTCATGGGGATTGTTGTGTCGAATCCAATCTCGACAAAGTTCTGCGCCTTTTGCTCCCACCTATGTAGTTTCCTTTCTATTTTTATAGCTCTTTAGATTTTCCTACTTAGCAGGTTAGCACAATGGACCAGCTTATATTCCGTGCTTGAGAACTTTCGTCTCCTGCCACGAAAGAAACAAACAAAAATCCCTTAGAATTAGAAAGTGGAATGTAAAAATTTAGAATTTTATTTTTACCATTCTTACCGATGAACCGTTTTCGAAAAATTAGAAAATTAAAAAAATTATTTTAAGAACAATTTTTTTTATATTTACTACGCGAATCTTCCCGGATATCCACAATAATTCGTATTGGCCAAACTCTAATTTCCTTAAGGGGCACAATTAACGTGACTACAAAAAAAAAAGGTGATTTTTGAGAATTGTATTGCATCGAATATTTTGAAATTTCAAAGTATATTTGTGTATAAAATATGTATACACAGTAATTTTTTTGTATGAAAATATTAAATTTTCAGCGAGTTATGAACCGTCTCCCCCGAGTTAAAAAAAAAAAAAAGCACTGTGGGAGTGCCTGATATCAAAAAACTCAAAAAAGTCCATCAAACTAGAAGGTATTGCCTGTGCCATGAAGCAGGATTGTGAAAAAAATTACAATCCAACAAAATGGCGGCAAATTGACATTTTTTATCCAACCGAAAAACTGGAGGTCTATGGTATGAAGAAACAAATACTAAATACGCTAAAGCAAGGTTCTTCAAGTCGATCGGATGATTTGGATTCAAGTTAGAACTGCAACAAATTCGAAAAATGTCGTTTTGAGAAAAACGCATTGAAAGATAAAAATATTGATTTGATTGTTATAATTATCATATCTAGAGCTAATTTGCTATTGCAGGCAATGTAAGAAAGGATTGACTGGCATATACCTATATATACATATCTGTATATCTAGAGTTCGAAAGTGGCGTCCCTAATATTATTATAATATTTACGATGCTGATAGAGCCGCTTGAAAAATAATTCAGCGACTAGGGCTGCCATCCGTCCGGGTTTCCCTGGATTTGTCCTAGTTTAGAGGGCGTCCGGGGAGCTTCCGAACGGGGTTTTCTATACTGTCCGGGGCTTTAAAATTTTGGAAATCAGTTAAATAAAAATTTTATTTTTGTGTGTACTGAACATGCACGGTGTAGTTGATAATGCTGACAGTCAGATCGACTCAACTCTTACTCAAGTTCTATCTTTTGGTCCCTGCCAATCTTAGCCCAGTAGTGAAGTTGGCAGACAACCATTGCTTGTGTAACGTGCATTGTCTGCCTGTGTATTATTTTATGTACCCGGGCCACACACACAATGTTAAATCTCTATACTACAGTGCGTCACATAAGCAAAATAATTGTAAATGCCAGCATACAAATGCGGGACACTAAATTGATAGATTAGTGGATGAATTTACAAACTTTCAGTCAAAATCTAAGTGATCAGACAAGCTTTTAACGGCAAATAAACTTTGGCTTAATTTTTTTAAAACATCGAATGCTCATTTCACACCGAGGTATTTAAGATTGCACAGTATTTTTTTTTTTTTTTTTTGTATACTAGCTCAGAGAGTGTGTTGATAATTTCTCGAGAGTGGATCAAAGAAAGAAACTCACTGAATATACAAACGGTTTCGTTACTAATCAAAACAAAATTTTAATTTTAAAAATTTGAATTTTGTTGATTTTTATAAATTTTTAAGATAAAGATAAACGGTGAGAGACCTTTGCTCTCTAGTCCCCGGTTTACAGAATTTAAAATCTCCAAAATGTTTACACGGCAAGAGACTTTTCTCTCAGATCAAAAAATTAAGTCTATGAAGACCATAAGAAAAAGTCTCTAGAGAAACTTCTCGAAGTGTGTACACGAAATTTTTTATTTGGTCTCTAGAGATCTCCAGAGATCTGTGTTAATTGTCAAGAAAGAGATTATTAGACAGAAAGTGAAAAACTATGCAAAAACTTTACGGCATAATTGATAAAACAACAAATTTGTGAGATTTTTTTTTTTTCAAAATAACCAAACCTCTATTGACGAAATATTTCTCTTCGTTAAAGCCATTACTATTCCAACTTGAAATTTTAATAATTTTCATACTCAAGATGATGAAATCATAATAAGTTATACTAAGTTTGTCATTCCGTTTGTAACGCATATAAATCATCTGTCCGTCCATCCGTCTGTCTGTCCATCTGTTTGTCCTCACGATAACTCGATAGTCCGTGTACTTAGAGAGTTGAAATTTTGCACAGCGGCTTTAAAAATTTAAGTTCGAAAATGGGAGAAATTGGGTAACTCCTTAGTGGGGTTGCCATACAACACTTTCGTTTTTCACTATATATTTTGACATTGCCTGAGAACTGGTTAACCCAGAGAGCTGCAATTTTGTAAATTAGGTAATCCCTTCTTGGTGTTGCCATATAAAAATTTAGGTTTTTTATGTATACTGTGAAAACGATCAGTCCTAGCCGTTTTTATTGTACTGTAAAGTTCTTCAGAAGTCCTATGAAATTGCTTATAATTATTTTTATTATTTAATTTAGTTCATTGGCATCGTTTTATTTTACCGTTTTTTAGTAAACTATCTAACATAATTTAATAATAAATAAATAAAGAAAGACACAGTATAACAATTTGAACCTATTTCATTCGTAAGTAAAATAGAAAACTATTTGACAAGAATATCCGGGTTTCAAGCTAAAAAATTCGGGCGTTCGAAATCATTGTCATTGTCCTAGTTTAATGATTTTACGACTCTTAGCTTACACACGTTTTTGGCCGAGGAGCAGCTGTTCTTTAAAAGGCTGCAATTCAAAAACTATTTAACATGCACACTTCAAATATTAGTAAGTTATTCTCGAAGTCGAAAAATGCAAAAAAAAAGTCAATTTTTTGAATGTGTCATACTTGCTGTGCCTCTTAACTTCAGAAAAATCAATTTAAATTTTTTTTTTTAATTAAATTTTGCTGAATACCTACATATATGAAAGCTACAAACAGATATTCAAACGCTTTTTTTTTATCAACTCTATGACCATAATTTGAGTAGGGTTTTCCAATATGTTTTGATAAATGTTTTGGGAAAACGATAATAAATTACACAGAACCCATTAAGGGGGCACATTTATAATCAATTTGCCATATATTATTCTTGCTTCTCTTCAATCATGAAAATATGTTTTGTTTTATAACAAAATGAACTCTGGAAGAAGAAGACTCTTATCAAAAATTCATAGCTGCCGCATATGGTAAGAAATCAAATTTTAACGGAGTTTGACTACTGAAGGGAGACATGCACCTATGTACAAACAACATCACCATTTCCACAGGAACTATAAGTCTACTATTTCCATACTTACCTAATAAATCATTGACTCCAGCGAACGTCATCACTAATGAGGCAACAAATAAATCAGCGATGGCTAATGAGGCCAGAAATAAGTTCCCGATTCTACGCAGGCTACGTTCCGTGTAGATGGCAAGGCAAACAAGGATGTTCCCAGCAACTGATAGAAAGATGAGCAGTGACAGGAAGACACCTGAGAAATGGAAGGGAGAAAGCGCCGGAAATATATCATTAGAATTATGTACTTTACTCTGTATCTCTGTATGTATATATTATGTGTATGTGTGTATTAGTATAATATCAATCTAACGGTAACCAGTTATTATAAAGGCATTCAACGACAATTACTTTACCGACAACTAAAATCGATAGAAGCGATACTGTATCCGGTTCTTCGAGATCCTCCTGTGCTGAACCCCTCCAAAGCGTCTCATTGTAATATGATGTTACCTGAAATTGAATTTTCTTTGTGTGAAACTTTTCTTTTGCTAGGCTGGCAGGCACTCTAGAGCCTGTTCGCCATTTTTGCAGGCAGGAAGGATATTTATATTTACAACGTGCAAAGAAAGTCGAATGGAAATCGAGAGGAGATTAACGTTGAAGGATGCTGATGGGGATGGGAAGAGGATGAAAAGCTTAACACCTTCGCAATCAAGTTTTCTACAATTTCCATATAAAGTGTTGCCATAAGGCGCTTCAAAAAATTATTTTCCTTTTCGATAGCCTCAGAGAGGAGTGTAAATAGACTTTTCTGGAGCGTTTTTTTGTTGTTGTTGTGGTAATGTGGCTAACGACAAGAGTTTCAGTTAGATTGGTTGCTTTTTGCGAAAATAGCCGAAATTTTTATTTAAATTTTTCTCATATGATGATGAAATTAAGGTGACTTGGCGCCAAAGCTTTTTTGGCGTGGCGATATCTTTTCTGATATTACGATGTTGACATAGTATATAGCGGTAAGAGCTGAAGGTGTTTAAATTAGGGTCTATCAATTTCCTGCTTGTTTCGAGCATGAACGCGTTTTCATATAATTCGATAAGTAAACTCGTTTGCTTCCTGTAATTTTCGATTATTCCTTGACATTTGTCTCATATCAAAAACATATTCAACGAACCGTGATAGAATTACAAAAATATTTTCGAACAATTAAATAACCTCTGGCAAGAAGGTTTCTTTTTATCTGTTTAGAGATAAGTACTCCTTAAGATTATTAATATAAAACAGCTACGTAACTTTTCTTCAGAGGAATAGGTAATTATTGTAAAGTTTCTTTTAAAGGCTTTTTAAACAGATTAATAACAGAACATCGGAGCATATAAATAGTCGGCCGCAAAAAGGATTATTATCGAAATGATTAATTAACACCCTTAATTCATCGAATTAGAGCATAAGTGGATTTGTTTAAAATAGTCATCTAGAGCAAAAATATCCTATCATGGGACCTGCATTAGAGAAAAGTGTGAATATTAAACACAAATACAAGGAATTCAATAACGAAAAAAACGAGCACTAGTAAACTTGAGTATAGGGAGGAATTTTTCGAACTATTTGTGAAATTTTTCCATACGAAATTTTCCGTCGCTTATAATTCATAGATACTTTTTGAATTAATATTATATGTAAGCCCATAGAGATTCACTAGGCACATTCAACCTCCCACCTGAATATGCTATCAAAGATTCTAGAAGTTGAATTAGTTTGTCCGGGAAACCTGTAAGATCTGTCTCTGGCCTACAAATCCGCCAGTACATGAAAAATGGAAGACTATTAATTGTGCGTGCATCAAATCGAAGCCTTTAGTTCGTAGTTCGTACTTGTACAGCGGAAAGCCATCCTATAGCTGGTACGTGAATAACTGAAAGCTAGTGGTAGTACGTGAACAACGGAATCCACTAGTCAGTACGTATGCGTCAGAAAGCTAATCTGTCGCCAGTACGTGAACAACGGAGAGCTAGTCATAGTACATGTACAATGAAAAGCCCTCGTGTCATATCGCTCAACTAGATTTACGCAGTCTAAGCATTGGAACACATTTTATATTTGTAATAGGTACGCAAGCAACAAAGTAGTAAATTGAATTCAACTTAGCTGCTGTGATTTGGATCCATAACTACACTGATGCTATCCAGAGTCAAATTTCAATGTCTTGCTATTAAAAGAACTATTGGCGCCCAAGCAAACAAACCGATTGAGTACATGGAGTCACACTTCAGTACACCTTCAGTTACCAAAATGTCGCATATTATTACTTATGTCGCAAAACTTGAGAAAGTACATACAAATATACCGTAGTCTTCAATACTTTGGTAGAAAATTCGTTTAATCTGCTGAAAAATTTTGATCGGCCTCAATTCCAATTAAAATAGGCTAAAATTATGCAATCCAAATTTTTTACAAACGTGTGTTTGAATTTGAGGTATTAATGTAAAAATCTATTTTCGTATAATACCTCAAGAAAACAGTATAAATAAATTTTAAGAAATTATTATAAAGTTTTTCCTCGGAAATTCCATCAATTAAGGTCAACTTTTTCATTTAATTTTTAATAAAGTTAGCAGAAAAACAATTTGTTGTGACTACGATTAAGTTTAATTTTTCCTGGAATGTTTGCAGTTTCGAGGGATTTATTCTTCTTCTTTACATACACAACATGAATCTTTTTCCAGTTCATATTGGTGAAGTTATCCTACACGGAAAAAAATGAATTGTAAATATAACATTATGCAAATGTCTTCAAACATATGTATAGTTTACATAACAACTGTATTTACAGGTATCGACGTTGTGCATTTAACGGTTTTATCAACAACGGAATTGTATAATCAACGTTTAAAAAATGTACTGAAGAATTGTTTCTTATGCACGAAAATTGTAATTAAAATTGTTTTTAAAACTTTTTCGTGCTATTTGTCTTTTTACAATACAAATGTTAGGTATACATTTTATTCTATTATTTTATAAAATTGTAACAACCACGTATACCTATTAAGTGCTTTTGAAATTATTAATTACATTAAAGTACTACATTTACGATTTCTATTGAATAAGTCAGCCAGCGAGGTAAGTAATCAATGGAAATCGTCATAATATGAAGTAAACTTGTGTTTATTTAAAATCGAAATTATTGCGGAAGGTTCCTTGATTCACCTAATTTGTGTGATGCACTGGAATTTCACTCCATTTAACAACAAGTAAAAAAGCTAGAATTGGTCTAAGACCTATTCTTATGAAACCCTAGATGAATGCCCTTATGAAATTTGGTATTGTCACCCTTCTGTGCAAGTTTAGTTTTTGAAGTGGTTCTTCGCATATATTTCTAGAACGGTTCGTCGGATAGAAAAAATGATTACAACCAATTTTATAGGATTTCGTATTCTGCAGAAGTTTTTAGTACAATAAAGATAGATGTCTAGGACTGATCGATTTGTCTCATTTTCGAACTTAATTTTACTTTTATTTTTTAAAGTCCACGTACAAAATTTCAGCTTTCTAAGTGAATGTGTTCTCGAATTATCGTGTACACAGACGGACAGACGGACGGACGCACATTCAAATATCAAATTAACTTTTAATATTATGCGTGGGCGTCCAATCCATTTTGCTCTACCATCATTATTTCGAGGTGTTACAAATGGAATGTCTAACTAAGTATACGCTATAGATTTCATCTAGGGTATAAAAATTGTCTCCATAATCAGTTTGTTAAGGCCGACCATTTTCAGAAGATTTTTATTCAGCATCTGAAAAAAAATCCTTTGACTTTGGCAGTGACGCCTTTTTTAAGATGCTCGCTATCCCAAATGTTTCAACCAAGATACACCACTGCTTTTTTTTTATATCTTACACCGAAAATGTTGAAGTTACAATTGAAAATGTGCTATTTACAATTTCGTTGTTCCGGACGCGATCTTAAACAAAAAATATGTTCTATTTACTACCGAAAATGTAGCATATACAATTTAAAAGTTAGTCCGCACGATACACAGAGCGTGTAGCACATTATATCGTTTGTTTTTGTTACTCAGTTTTGGACAGTGAAGCATGTAAGACATAAAGTGCTGCCGAAATGGAAAAAAAATACACATTGTGTGGAAAAAGAGCTGCAGAGTTTCCAAATTTCCATCCGAACAATTCATCATGTTGAAAAAATATTGAGCTTAGATGAATTTTCTTCTTCTAGTTTATATTTATTTAAGTAGTAATCTTGCTTGAAGTTGATATAAAATAAATTTCAGTATCAGAAGAAAAAGGGAAACGAATTCAATGTTCTCTAAAACACAATAGAGATAACTGGGAAGAAATTGAGAAAGGCTGGTCAGAATCTTTTGAATACAGGCAGATTTGATTCAGGAGATCTGGAGTAAATATAAAGACTATTATTGAGGATTGGTATCTCTAAAAAAAGGGATACACTTTGGTAAAACTCAAACACGCTCTATTAACAAACTTTTATTCTATGTATAATTATATTTTTCATTACAGATAGAGCTCGATTTTAAGCGAATTTATCCTGGGAAAGATCTCCTCCTCCTCTTCCACTGGGAAGAGTTTATTCCTAAAATAAATGAATATTTCGGAAAGCATTTAAAAAATCAAAATTTCAAGAATCTACTGAAACTTTTGAATTCCAATATCAGTGGTAAGGACTATGATAATGGAAGCGAAGCAGAGAGAATATAAATTGTATGCTAACGTTACTACCTCAAGAAAGAATATGTGCAAATCAATATCAATTAAAACTCAATTAAAGCTTTCATTTAGAATAGCATGTAGAGAAGGATTGCAAGTTAATATTAGTACTGATCCAGAATATTCCTTATATTTGTCTGACTTAAATCTACCAACCGACTTTCTTTTTGAATGCTTTAAATCCTTAGACAAGGAAATCTTAGTATAGAATTGGATTGAATTTAACGGTATAAAATTTTCTAAAAATCAGTTAATAAATACTTTCTCTAAGTCATTGAAGAAATTTAACTTTTTTAAAATTAAATATTTAGTTCTTGCTACTTCCAAAGACTTTTTTGTATTATGTGTTTCTATTAGACATACAGACATTAATTTTAATCAATATTATAGTATTCATGATGAAGTTGACGGTAATAATTGGGAGTGCATTTCTTTAAAAGATATCAAATCATTGCCTACAAATTTGCACAAGCTTCCTAATGGAGAACTAGCGACCAAAATAAAACCATTTTTGGATTGCTCATGAGTTATTATTTATTTTAGTTTACGTTACACCAGATACCGGAAAAATCTTTATTTGGCAATTTGTTTTTTTTTTTTTTGTTCAATGTACAAACAAAAATATATGTATCTTGTAATATATGCGCTAGTAATTAATATGATACTATTGTAATGAGGAAATGAATAAAATTTTTGTAAAACTCAAACAATTTTTTTTTAATTTAAAATAAAAAAGAAAATAATATTTTTGGATTGATCGTAAAAAGCAGGCAACAATTTCATAGTTTCAAGAACAATGAAGTCGTAGATTTTATGAATGAGGTTATTTGTGAATATAACTCAAAAATTGCAAATATTACTCCGAAAATGTGGATCTTACATTTTTATGCAAACAACAAAATGTTTTATCAACAACTAATATGTAGCAGTAACATATGCTTGTTTACGATTAGTTACTTCATAAACGCAATAAATACAACGATCATGTAAAATTAACATATTCCCGTAAGGTAATATTTACCGAAAATATTGTATTCAGAACTATTACAGTGTTAATGGAACATTCCGATAAATACTATGAGAAATGTGTATAGTACAGAAAATGATGGTTAGTTGATATTTAACCATTAAAGTGTTTGCGAGAACCATCGTCGTTGTTAACAGCCACAATTTCCTTTTTTCCGTGTAGAGTTGAATATGACATGATAGTAAAATAATGAATTTCTGACTAAAAATATGTGGAAAGCGTTGCCTTCGAGTTGGAGCTATGCAGGGCACTGATTGAATCGTTTTGAAACGTTCTTACGATTCATCCGATGTGGCATATTAACCCTTTCAGAGTTACAGGGTGATTAAGAAAAAAAGCTAGTTTTTCACAAAACATCTCGTATCTTAAAAAGAATAGAACGTACGGTCACAGTTAAGAGCTCATTTAATGCAGGACTTCATGGCGTTACCAACAACTGCTCAATTAAACCGGTACTCATGTAATCTCAGGAGTTGAATTATTGTGGTCTAAACGAAAAATTTCCGATTTTCTTAAGTATTTTTTTTTTACTTTACTTTTTTTATAGAAAGCTCATTGACATAAATTTGTTTTATAAAAACTGTAGACTGTCCTCTTTGATTTGTACCTATTACATTCTATGTCATATCTGTAGCCGTTAGAGAGTTATTAGCATTTAATCTATTTACATACATTGCATATAGATGTCCAAACAATAAACTCCAAACACTTTTCACAAAAATAGTACAAACAATTTCAAAAATGGACTAAATCGAGCAACCCCTTCTTGGTTTTTACTTTATTTCATTGTATATTTTCATCTAGGATATAACATTATTGATCTTAGACCAATCATAACTCTTCCTTTTGTATCGTTTTGATAAAAATTTTTGCTTTTACAATTACATTTCAGTTTAACCTGAGTTATCGATCATAGAGTGACATGGGTAACAAAGCTTATGGAAGGAAAGGTACTGAACTACTTCGTCTTTGGGAGCCTTGACATTTTCAATGAATGTTTCTACAGATCAATTCATCTTATATCTTTAACTCAATCCTTTACATTCAATTCTTTAGCTTCCTCAACAGCTTTTTCTTCTATTTTCCTTTTTCTTCATATCTCTTTAAGATCACATTTTTGCACACTAAATTTCGTATATGTGTTTTAAAGTATCTTATGTGAAGGCAAATTAATGTAAATAAACCTAGTATGAGTTTAGCTAGCACTTACGGACAGTTAATGATTACGTGTAAACACAGTAAAGTACGTATTGTTATGTCCAAGCAGTACTAAGCGTTAATTTAAGATATTATTTTCCACAATCTACAAAAATATTATTGATTACCTCCGATGTGCTCTTATGTATTTTTGATTCACTTTTAACGAAAAGAAAATTATTATAAAATATTCTTGGTAGTAATAAATTGAATACCTAAATTATAATTGATGAATTTTTCCTAAATGTTATACTTAATTTGTTCTTAAGATGATCAGTACACCATAATATTAAAAAAACAAAAATCTAAAATATCTCTTCAACACACCGACCGAAAGAAGAGCTTATGGTTGATCCCATAATTAACTAATGTATGAAGTGTTTAATAACTAAATATAATCCATAAAGTCGTGCCAACACCGTAGGGAGCTCAACTTGTTGTACATCCTTCATAGGAAGGTGCTCCTAAGCAGTCTATTATATCAATGAAGACCTTAACATTTCACCTCGGAAGTAGAAAGGTTATGGGTAGGCTTGAAATGGTACCTCTGTGTATCCTAAAAGCTTATTCAATCTTCCCACCACGTTCCTCACACCAGATATTTTCACCCCTGCAGTTTTCACCTGATGGAATAATACATCTAGCCATCCATTTAGGGGTGTTGCTTCTACCGGTGAAGTCTTACTGAGACCAAATTGTGCCTTCCATTTCCATCTGGGAAGTATTTTTCACTGTAGGCAAAGAAAACCATCAGAGACCAACCAGAAAGGTATGCGTGACAAATTAATATGACTTCAGGAGCCCATCCGAGCAGCTTTTACCACTTTCTAAATTATACAGGAAGAAATGTTAAGAAAATCGATTATCTCTTAGAGTCCAGGAGGAATTCCGAGTCGGCTTACCTCTTGCTGCTATGCCTGTACTTAGAATTTATCTATTCGTACACGTGAAAGGTAATTATATGTGTAGTATAGCCCAGTTGGATAGGTAAGCAATATTATAAATTGTCCGAATCGAAAATTTCCTCCCTCCATCTATTGGGAGTGTGCTGCTGGGAGCTGTATAATAAGGAGTACACCGCCTTTTAGTCTTAGAACAATTTTGGAATGTAAATTTGCAGAATTTGCAGTTTCCGTCAGACAAAAGTTATAGTACAACGTCAAAATCGGAATATTCTGGGCTCAGCTTTTTTACTGTAGGCAGAAAATTTCACACTTCCACAGGCTGAACGGCGATGTGTGCAAAAAAGACAACATAAAGTTAGACGTTTTCGTATGAATGCAGCGAGATTAAATATTGTAGTCCCTTTGGAGAGCAATTCAATTATCTGCGGTAGAGTGCTGTTTACCGTTACCACACAAAAACAAAGCAAAATAACTTTCTTAAGATTTCGTAGAAAACATTTCTTTTACTACCCTTACTTTTTCACTATTGTTTCCTTAATATCCCACTTTTTATGACTTTTTTACCAATTCAAGTGAGTTATTCTCTAGGAGTGGTAGGAACACTCCAGTACAGGATGACCCAATAAGCAGCAGAAACAATTTCCCCGCAAATGTTTCCTACACGTCTGGAATTTCAATAGTCCTTCCCACTGACTTCCCTGAAATGAAAATATGAGGCCAAATGGAAGAAGTATGACTTTCAGGATTAGAGAGATGTTTTGGGGCGAGTAGGGATTTTCAAGATATCCGTCCATCACGACAAATTTTTTATGTTTCCCTTTCTACATACTCTGATGCCATTATATTTGGAAATTGTGAGTGTTGCTTGCTGATTTTCCTCGTTTTCCTTTTATGTTTGCCTACTCTAGTTGTTACCCGTATCCCCTATGCATATACATTATTATACATAAATACTTGAATATACGCATCTACGCATTACTTGCAGCTATTTACGAAAAAATTTCAACCGCGTGACTTCCTTAAAGGACACTCTGGCAAAATTCTTTACAATTTTACTAGCCTTATATATATGGCAAATATGTCAACAAAATATGAGATATTGTGGCTTTGTGGCATGACAACGATTGTACTGTCGTGGCCCTTGACTTTTGGAATGTCATGAAAACCCGAACGGTTTCTATGGTTTCTATATTTGTACGATCTCTCTATTTTGAAATTAACATGGTGGTACTGGCAACAAACTGGTAAATGATGGAGGCATTAATTTGCATATTTCCATTTTAGATCGAATTACGTACTTATCGAAGTGGCACATGACTTTCAGTTAACACAGATTTTGTGGAATTGGGGTATTTCATAGGAAATCAAAGAGAATTTCTGGGAATATCGAATTCGCTTTGGAGGAATTTGACAATAAAAGTAATTGTCAATCGAAGAGGAGTGCACATAAAAATTTAGCGATATAGTTTCTACTATTTTTCTATCCATAAACTTAGCTTATTATAAATTTTTTTACTTCCATTTGTAGTATCTAGTGGGAACTGCAATTACAATTAAAATAGTCATAACGATTTTTATGAATTCCACGCCGGGCTCAACAGTTCCAGCATATATACTAACTCTAATTTGCAGCAAATTCTCTCTCTTAAGGCTAGTACTTAGTGTTGCCACATGGGATAATTTTTTTGTAGCGAAAATGTAGCCAAATCTGATTTTGGTTTTGGGTATATATACCTACAAATAATTTTTTGTTGTAATTTAAACAGTATAAAATATAGGTGGGCACTCTTTTAATAAGTAACAGGCCTTTACACCGCCTTTATAATAACTAAAAAGGAGGATAGAAGTTCATAAATACCTATAACGAAAACATACTACTAAATATTTCTAAAAATTAAGCAGTACCTATAAAGTCACATTTAATTTTGGAAGCTTTCTACATTCTGAATCCAAAAACGTGTTATCCTTGGAACAAAACTCATCGCAGCTATTATGGTTTCAATTTTGCACTAATATATGATAAGTAAGGTAAATATTTTATGAACCTTACTACAGACCACTATGCCATCACAAATTCATGAGAAACAAAAAAAAAAAAAAAAAAAAAAAAAAAAAAATAAGACAAAGTGTAACAAAACGTGACACAATTAGCATACATGAATAGCCACTCCCAAAATTTCAATGGCAATATAAAACTTTGGTTTTACTACTTAGATCGCTATAGAAATTGTTTTAGCGAAAACTCAAGGCTGGTAAAATTTATTTTGACATAAATTGAAATTGCTGGGGTAGATCCAAAAATGTAGTAAATATGATGGATTTTCAAAATGTAGCAGCAAAACCTTTTGATTTAATAAAATCTTAACAAATTTGCAACGATTGTAGCCAAGTCGCAGCACTGCTAGTAGTCTTCATTCTCTAGAGACTCCATAAATTTATGCCTTCAACCGTAATCTCCGGAATATACAACACATTAAGACTTGAATAGAGGCATAGTGAACCGGTTGGGGTGCCATTTGTTAATACTTAATTTTGTTTTTTTGGGAGAGATAGTTTTAGGCTCAAGGATTTTTTAAGGTGAAATCGTAGTTCTTCTTTCTGGCTACACAGAAACAGAATTGAATATGAGTGCGTGCTAGTCCGACTCCCAAATTGTTTTATATTCGTACTTATTGAAAAGTGACTATATATTGATGTTATATGTGCTATAGAGCGAAAACTACTATTCATCGTCCAGTAATTTTAAGCTTGGATACTTACCTTCCCAACGGTTAAACTTATTGTATATCTTTTATTTATAGGGGCAGGGGTACAGGAGAAAGCCATCCCAAGCACGGAGGCCAATGCGGCCCATTATGCTGTCCTGCTAGAGGCCCATTCACCAAAACCTTCTTGTTAGGTCAGGTCTTGATGAGGAAGGCTCTTCAGCTCATCTACAGATAGAAGGGGAGACCCTACAGTATTCAGTCTGCTCCGGCCGAAGGCCGGACACTCACACAAAAAGTGCTCGGTTGTCTCAGGCTCTCCCTCCAGGCAGGACAGACACTCAGGGCTGTCAACAACTCCCATTCTTGTTAGATGAGCGTGAAGTGAGCTGTGGCCGGTGATGATGCGAACCACAATTCTACATTGTTTCCTGCCGAGCCCCATGAGAGAATCGGAGATATTCCCATTGCACCCATCAAGAAACTATTTTATACTCCTGCAAGTACTCAGGTTTGCCCATCTCTGCTGATGTTTTCTATGAACATCCGCTTCGATGAGAGATCCGATACTCGAGGTGACAACGCCTACGACGAGTTCCGGTCCGAGGAATGGAGAATCAAAGCCCATGATCCCCATATGACCAGGAACCCACAGAAGGGGAACCTTGTTTTGGATATATAACTTATCCACTGACGACCTGCAATCCCCCAGTAACTTAGACGTTATCCGAGGGCCACTCCGAGCCATCAAGGTTGCCTGAATATCCGAAAGGATAGCAATGTCATTCCCCTTGATTTGCATATCAAGGGCTAACCTCGCTGCAATTGGACTGGCGAAGACTTCAACCTGGAAGACAGTGGTGTGTCTTTCAAGTGAGTTCTCCATTCCAAAATCAGGCTCCGGAAAGTAGGCACCCGTCCCAGCTCTCTCATTGGTGAGAGAGCCGTCGGTGAAAATTTTTAGAGCAGACCGGGGAAGGCTGATAAAGCACCTCGCTCGGTCCACGATTTCCTTACAGGAAAGCTCACAAAAAAGCGACGCCCAAAACGAAGCTCAGGTACCATCGCATCCCGTGGCATACCGGCCAGAGGGTTTTCCAAGTCCAGCCGATACGCCATAGAGCATTGAGGAGAGCAAGTATAGATGCCCTCATAGCATCCGCATGAGCGCAATATGCACACAGCCGTTTTGGCCTCTCCTTGAATGACAAGATCCAGGGGTGGCAGATTGAGTAGGATCTCAAAATCCGCAGTAGCCGTAGTTGGCATGTAGCCCGTAATTCTCAAGCAGGCAAGCCTTTGCAGGGCCATCAGCTTCCAGATCGCAGTCCCCACAAGCGTGCTGGGCCACTATACACAGGAAGCATCTGTGAGCATTGGTCTGACGATCGAGGTGTACGTTCTATGCACACCCTTGGTCTCATGTCCCATGTAACTTTTTCCTCTACGTGCAAGCTCCACTTCAATTTTGAGTTAGGGAAGATTCCAAGGTGCTTGATATGAGGAAAGAGTTGCAGAGTTTGTTCAAGAAGCTTCAGAAGAACAAAAGTAGCCAAACTTACATCAGCTGGAGAAGAGCACCAAGCTCGTCTTTTTTGGATTCACTGTCATATCATGACAGGTGCACCAGTTCCAACAATATTGAGGCCTCGTTGCAAGAAGGCACAGGCAGCAGCCATGCTGTGTCTGGAAATGAGCAGAGGGAAGTCATCCGCATACGCTTAGCATGAGAATCCCACGTTTTTCAGTACCGTGATGAGTGGTTCAAGCAACATGCACCAGAGTACTGGGGAAAGCAGCACACTGAGAGAGCTTCGGCCGCCTACCTCTAGAGTTAAGTATCGTCGTCTTAATATATTCATCTACAGGCATTTCAGAAGAATGAGGAGAGGTGTTCGGTTCGAACACTCTTCGAGTCCATGTGAGAAATCTTACCAGGCTTCGGAACGAAGGCAACCCTTACCTTCTCAGGGACATATCCAATAGCGATTACATGCCCTGAAAATGGAGTTGATGTATGGGGCCAGCACAACGCTCTCTGCCTTAAGAAGGACAGGCAGAATAGCGTCTGGACCCGGGGCTTTAAAGAGATAGTAGCATACAGGAAATAGTCTATTAATAATTTAAAGTTTGGTTTCTTTCCTTCCCAAAGGCTATATATACTATATACCTTACTTAACCAAATAATAAAATAGTTTTGATTACAAAATAACCTTAAAATTTTACTCTCAATACCCCTCAGCTGAGTGATAGTTGCATGAGTGTATGTGCAGCCGGAGTCCGAATCTGTAGGCAACTACTTTCGATATCATCAGCCCATGGCATCCCATGAAGGCACAGTGACATTACAATGATTACTCATCTGACAATTTTTGTTTGAAGAATCGTAGTCATTTGGTTAAGATTAATTTTTTTTAAATAATTTTGTTAGGAAAGGTGTGAACGTTTTATTATGGTTCGGAAAATAAGAAAGCAAGCTTAAGATTATTACAACACCATTTTATTATATGAATAGTACTTTAGAGCGGAGGAGCTATTCAAATCAAACTTCTGTCAGTTTTACATAGAACACTGAAAATTTTTTAGAATGTAAGAAGTCCGTTGGGCCTTGCATGTGGCAGGGAGGGAGTCTGTTTCATGGATTGTGAAGTCTTCTAGAGGGTTTTGCCTGAAGCAGTGGTATCAGGGTACATCAATTCTCAATACAAATGTATAATTGACACTCACAGCCAATACAACACTTTATTTTTAAATTGTTGGTGTCATCGCCGACATCTTGGCTTGTATATTCTGGGAGTGCTTTTCAATCGATGCATTCCCAAAAACGATTCTATGCAGACCTATGTTTTTTTTTCTAGGTGTTTAAAGTAAATATGATCAGTTTGCAAAATGAATGACGCAAATCTATTATCCTTTTAGATCTCACTACCCTTGTAATAACTAAAATGTTTTAAGTCACCTATTTTGAATTTATTTAACAGACTAATTTTTAATTTACTCACAAATATTATTTCTCAGAAGTTAGGAAAATCTTATAGGAAGTTAAAAAATTTCACTTGAGAAAGTATTTCTAAAACTGATTCTGCAGATACACTGCGCCCAAACGTTAATAAGTAGGACATGCGCTCGGCGGAAGTACTTTATAGAACAGCTTTCACAAATTTCAGCAGATCGTCTAATTTCGAAGCGAGTTATTATTTTAGTTGTACAATAGTTTAAATATTTATAAATTATTACAGATATTTATATATGAACCATATATGATTTATGATGACGACATTAACCTTTTCGCTCAGATTAAGTCTTTTAACATTTCTGAACAGGTACAGGGCGACTTCCACAAATTTTACGATTGGTGCAAAAGCAATAATTTGGTACTCAATATCGGCAAATGTGAGGTTATGGCTTTCCACTGGAATCAGAAACCAATCACTTATGATTATGTGTTCTCGGATTCCTCAATTCGCTGTGTTAGTTCTATCTCTGACTTGGGTGTCGAATGTGATCAAAAATTGAATTTCATTTCCCAAAGAGTAGTTCTATGCTGGGCTTCATAAAACGTTGGTCTCCCACCATAACACTATGTTTGAACACTCGCTATGTGAGACCTCTTCTTGAATACGTTAGCCAGGTCTGGTTGTTAATTGACACAATATCTTTTCGTCATATTAGGAACAATTTGAGAAGGCCACCTCTGTTACATGCTAACTCCTCAAGGTCTAACTTTAGCATGCACGAACCTATTAATCACATGTGCAGTGCTGGTTATAATATGTCGATGAGCATTTTGTTGTTGACGTTTCTAAGCATGTTTTAAAACAACTCTATATAATATTTAATCTTTTTTGTTTAATGTTCTTGTTCATTGCATCCAATTTCATCTGGTGTTTGGTTTATGTTTAGTTTAACATACTAATACTAATACCGACTAAGTGATGAAACGCATGTATTGTTGACCGACCGTTTATCTATTAAGCGTGATAATACAGCGAGCTTGTGTTAAGCTGGTTCTGATAGTAAAATTTAATAAATAAAAATAAAAATAAAATAAATATAAATACAGGGTGTCCCGTACATACCGCATTTCCTTTATACCTCAATTTTGAAAAATAAATTTTATGGAAGGAGAGCCGGAAAATGCATGGTGTGGCGGTAGGGGGGTTTTGTGAATTTGGGTGCTTTTTATTCTACTTCCATGTAACTTTCTTGTTATATACCCTATGAAGGTGACTTGCATCTCAGGTGATAGTAAACAATAGAAATCGCGCCCAATTTTATGCAATTCCACGCAAATTAGCAAAATTAATGAAATTATGCATCATAAAAACTGGAATATCTCAAAAACGGTATCATTTTTACATGTTTAGGATCAATTGAAAAGTAACATTCGGAGGTTTCGAAATCTTGTAAGAAAGTGCTATCCTTATCTGGCCCTTTAGCAGAAAAATCGTTAAAATTGCAAAGAAATTGCAAAATTTTCCAACTTTTTGACTTTGACGTCCTATAACTGCCAACAGAAAGAGGGTAGAGAGGTGGTTGGGTATTTGTTGGAAACCGTAGAGGGTTTACTAACATCTGGGGTGTAAATCACCTTCATAAGGTGTGTAACAAGAAAGTTACATGGTATTAGGATAAAAAGCACCAAAATTCACAAAGCCCCCCTACCGCCCATACCATGCATTTGTCGGCTCTCCTTCCATACAATTTTTTACTCGAAATTGACTGAGGAATCCGGGATATATAGCAGAAGGTAATAGTGCTCACCTAGACGAACCAAAAATTGTATGGTAGGGGGGGGGGGGTGGTGGTGGCATAATATGAACCGATTAGGAGTTACAGGGTGATTTAGAAAAACACAAAACACCCTGTATCTTAAAAACTACAGGGCATACGGCCACAGTTAAAAGCTCATCGTATGCAGAACTTCATGGACTTTTTTTAATTTATTTTTGCAAAAGTGTCGTTAACATAATTTTTTTTTATAAAAACTATAACCTCAGACTCTCCTCTTTAATGTGACCTATTACACCCAATGTGCTACCTGAAGCCCTTTAAGAGTTATTAGCTCTAAACCTATTCTCAAACCTATTTTCAAACCTATTATAAACGATAATTTGTTCATTTAAAAAAAAAATATCGTCTAAATTCGGTGTGAGTTAATAACTGTTTAACGGCTACAGTTAAGACACAGGGTGTAATAAGTTAACTTAAAGAGAGAGTCTACAGTTTTCAGTTTTAATAAAAAAGAGTTATGTTAACGACCTTTTTGCAAAAATAATAGATGTTAAATTTTAAAAACAGGTAAGAAAATCCCAAATTTTTATTTTATACAACCATAATTCTTGAGCGGAGGGGTATGGGGCTGACTGAGCCATCTTTGGAAGGGCCTTGAAGTTCTGCATACAATGAGCTCTTAACTATGACCATACGCCCTGTCGTTTTTAAGATACAGGGTGCTTTGTGAAAAACTAGCTTTTTTTCTTAATCACCCTGTAACTCCTAAACGGTTGATATGCCCCCCCCCCTGCCTTAAAATTTTTGATTCGTCTAGGTGAATACTATCACCTCCCGCTCTATTGACCTGCTAGTGGGAAACACCGTGTATATGTATATATATATATATACATATATACAGGGTGTTTCCGCCTAGGAAGTCAATAGAATAGGAAGTGATAGTACTCACCTAGCTAAATAAACAAAATGTATGGGGGGGGGGGGTATATATATCAACCGTTTCGGAGTTACTGGGTTATTAAAAAAAGGCTAGATTTTCACAAAACACCCTGTATCTTAAGATACAGGACGTACAGTAACAGTTAAGAGCTCTTTGTATGCAGAACTTCATGGCCTTTCTAATAATCGCTCAACCACCTCCAGTACCCCGCTCGACTCATGAGTTATAGTGGTCTAAACTAAAACTTTCGAATTTTCTAACTTTTTTTTGTGTTCGACCTCTATCTTTTTTTTCGTTAATATAAATGTTTTTATAAAAACTGTAAACTGTGGATGCTCCGCTTTAATTTGATCTATTACACCCTATTTGCTAAAAAAAAAAACGCAAAAATATTCATAATGGTTATAAATAATAATAATAAAATTTAATGAAAAAAAATTTTTTTTGTGGAACAAATAAATAATAGTTATTTTCGATTTCTGAGAAAATGGAACTGAAAACAGGAATTATGTAAATACCTAAAACGAAAAAATATCAGACTTACATAAAGCATAGCAAGCTCATAGGAAAAGATATGGACTTTTCAAAACCAAATTTCAATATTGGTTGCCTTTTATTTAAATTTATGTATCATGGTTTCATAGACTAAGCTAGGAGCATTCTAAGGAGAGATTTGACTATTACGCACGTACCTTTAGTAC
Organism: Dioctria rufipes; assembly: GCA_963924295.1. Taxonomy (NCBI): domain Eukaryota; kingdom Metazoa; phylum Arthropoda; class Insecta; order Diptera; family Asilidae; genus Dioctria; species Dioctria rufipes. The sequence goes on along the minus strand of OZ002741.1, from coordinate 268,618,860 downwards.
GTCCGTAATCAATATTATCCTGCTAAATCTTCCAATTGGTTAGTACACACACAAACTTCAGTGCATGCATTAGACAAATAATTTCATCATCTTTGAAAGATGAACCAAAAAGTTTGAAAACCATGAAATGGAACTGGGCATCATAAAAGTTACTGTCATGAACATAATTGATAACAATTTCGATAAAATATTAAAAATGAAGGCACCACTTTATCAAAGCTGTGAAAAAATTTGATCAAAATTTAATGTTGAACACCAAATTTGAAAATTTCCAACTCTTGGTATGAGTACCTACTTAACGATTGCGAACTTAAAGAAGTTAGTCGTGGAATGGAAGTGAATTCTTAAATCTCCACTTTGTTTTGAAGAGCAGAGTAAATTTTATAAATATCAAAATAAGTAGTTTATACGTAATAAACAGAAAGCTTGTGGTACCTGTTTCATACAATGAAAATGTAGTTTATAACTAATGTAAGAAAATTCTGAGCATAAGTGAAACTAAAGGTTTTCCACACAAACCACGAAAATGTGCTATTTACATACCATAAAAATAGTGTGGCTAGTCGCACTTTAAATTCGGAGTCTCTGCTTTCAAAAAGCCCTGATTTGTAGCCTTATTCCGTTAGAAACATTTTTAAGGTAGCCTTAGACACTATCACAAAATTATCTAAAGCACGAAATCAGTTCTTCCCAGGAGAAGAACGGATTTATTTCAGTTTTGAATTTAAATTAATAATTTTCCGGTTGTTTAGTCAATGCGTTTTATAACTAACATAAAAAAAGATCTAATCTATTATTTCGTAGTAGATAAAGGTACTTTTTTTTTTTTTATGAACTGTAAAACTTCCCACAACCCATGATTTCACTTAGAGTATAAAAATAATAAGTAGGTTATACTAAGGTCGCAAATGGTCTGAACCACAGGGCCTTTTATCTTTTATGTCACTTTACTTTTATCTGCATGAATATCATCCCCGATTGCATGTGAAAACCCATTGCTAACGTCATTTTTGGAGAAAACCCGCAAAACCAAAAAGTTTAGATCTCTCCCCTAGCAAAATAAGGGAATCGTTTCCATGCTTCCGAGTGTGATGGTAACAACTAAAAAATGGTGTGGGACCCACAACTAAAACTGGTTGATTGCTGTTGACTTTTTGTTGTACAAGCAACTCCTTGCGTGAGGGGTGTTCTGAGAAAAAGTTGAAAGACAATGTTTGTGAATGTAACAGGAATATGGGAGTCAATGGGAAAGCTTGAAATAAAGGAAAAATGTGCACTTAAAAGAAAACAAGAAAAAAATATTCCGTGACATTCCTTTATATAGATGAGTTGAATGAATCAAGACTCAAGAGGATGGGTATAAAAGTGGCAGGTGTGTATATATATAAGCTTGAAAAGTAAAGCGCTTTCCTCATTAAGCAGTTCCAGAAAAATAAAGTCGCTTTGTTTTCTATAACGAAGGGGCTAGGTATTCGTCTTGGAGCGCACTACCCTCCCGCAGAGTCGTTGACATCTTAATGATTTTTAGCAAATCTACCTCTCGAATAAATTGTAATAGCAGTGTCGCAAAACTTTCCCCCAGTGCCAGTCGCGAACTTAAGTTGGTTAGAATTCTATTATCTCACTCCAAAAACACTTTTAGTCAGGGGAGTTAATTAACAGGGAGAAGTCATCTAGTTCAATTGGATAATTTAGCCTCTGCGGAGTTCTGGTCCTGTCAGGAAATCTGTCATTTTAATTGGACACGATTTAGGGATGATGCGATGAACTAACAGTGCTTTTCGTTCACAAAAGATTTATGTATGTTTCTCTCGTTTTCCATGGCCAGCCCAGAGTATACTATATATGTACATGGATAATTCGAAGCTCTTCAAACATAGCTTCTGATGCATATGTATTTCAAATGGAATCCTTTGGGTTTGGTTTTATAGCTGCAATCCCTCTCAGCCGATTTCGTATCAATAAAATCAACATGTAGTGTAGTGTCCTTTTTGATCCGCTTTTGTAAGATTAATTGAATTAGTTTTGTTTTTGCTTGATTTTGGATGGTATTTATTGACAGAGTAAATTGAGTGGAGATTACTTTGGGAAAGTGGAGTATGACAGGCATCTATGGATTTTATAGGATTATAGGAATACATAAAAAATCCCTTCACAATTTGTAAAATTTGCTAATTGCTTCAAATTACGGGGCTTTGTACGTACATGAAAATTTTAACATTGTCCGCAAACCGATATAATACTTTTTAATGCAATTACAGAAAATTTAAATATCTAATCAGGATCTCCAATAATTTTCAGTTTTTGCTTAGACCAACCTAAAGAACTTCAAGACTCAAGTAACAATTTTTCCAATTTTTGGTGACTGAAGGTGATGGGTAGTTTTATAAGGGGTATATAATGGTTACTCGGTTATATAAGAATTTAATTTGTTAAATAAGAGTCTTATGATATTACCAATTGGTGACTTAGCTATATTAGAGTTTTTTAAGGTTACTAATGGTTATCATGGAAGTAAGTTACTAATGGTTTTATAAGTTGGTGATGAAAATGTTTCAATCACCGGTCTATATAACTTACACTAACCATTACTAGAAAATATATAAGAAAGTTTTATAACTGTTTAATCACCACGTTATATAACTTCTTGGTAATAATAAGTGTTTATTACGGTATCCGTGATTATCCTTATATAACTCGACAACATTCAGTAATTTAGGTGACTTTAATAAAAATTGGGAACTTTCGGGAATACATATACCCACTATAAAATACCGTAAATTGGTGGCTCTTTAGTAACCAAGGTGATCGTTATTAAAACAAATGACTTTTAGTGTTGTATTTTTTAGAAGTATGTATAATGATATTCACAGTAAAATTTTAATTGCAGCTGAGTTTCTCCACGTACATGCCGAAAATTCAAATTATAATCCTAAAATGTAAAAATAATAAATCCTAACATTATAAAAATGCAGTACAAAAAAAAAAAAAAATATCGAAATTCTATGTCAACATGAGTTGCGTAAATATTTGCATTGTATTGTTTTATAAAGGTAACGAAAAGTAATTTCTCTAACATTTAAATCACTAAAAGTAATAAGTCTGAGAAATTCCCAGCGTTGTGGAAACGTTAACATCACCATTATAAACAAAGTTTATAAAGGTAACCGAAACATTATTGCAACCATTGCTATGACCAAACAAAATTAATCGAGAGCACCCTAGGTTATATAAGGGTTATATAAGAAGTTATATTAAGGTAACCAGAATATTTTCATTCCTCATTTTATAAACTTTTAGTTATATAACGTTACCTAAATCAAGTCACAGAAAACTTCATATAATCCTCCATTTAAGCTCTATAAGGGGTTTATAGTGGTTACAAAGAGGTTTCGAGTACTAGTCTATATAACGCAAGTTATATAATTTGGTAATGGAAACCTTACGGCTACAACTATATAAAAAAACAAATTTTCTTGGGGAAACATTAGAATGAATAGAACTATTTGTTGGGTTCGTTACAAAATTTAATCTATTATAAGAATTTAGCTGTGCTGTACTCGATATATGAAACAATTTTCCTATTCGTTTTTAACGTTTAAGAAAAACTTTCCCTGAATCCACAAAAGAAGAAGATTTTCATCAATATATTACGTTTTCTGGAAGAAAAGGTTGAAAATGTAGGACTCATGTCTTTTAGAGCTTAATGCAAATGTTCGCCGGTCTAACAAAATGTTTATAATCGATTTTTACCATCTGAATAACTCTTGTATATACTAAAAACGTGTTAAACTAACCATTTTCAAGGCTTGTATACGTAAAATTATTAAATCATGGAAATTTGTAAATGGCAACGTTACGAAGAAGCTATCTGATATCGCCACTTTCCGAGCTTAGCTCTACATTTAGACCTGTAAACAAAATTTTATATCAAACTTGAAAGTTTGAGTTGATCAATTTTACTCATTCACACGTATTTGGGTTTACATTTTTTCATAAGAATACTCTATACAATATTTCATTGCGCTCCTTAAGTTAAGATATGCAGATGGAAGGGAGATGGAAACAGGCGGGTTACGATACGTGTTCCCAAGATTTGTATCTAATAGCTTGTAATGAACCTGGATACAGCCATACCTGTGTAGAACTATTTGTGAGGTGTTTCCATATGAAATTATCCGTCGCTTATAATTCATAGTTACTTTTTGAATCAATATTATAAGTAGGGCAATAATTATTTACTAAGCACCGTCATTCAACTGTCAGTTTCCCACCTGACCGTCTGATACAATTTTTCCCCATTTATGATATTGTAAATGCGATTGGGTCACAATCAACGCCATTTAAGGCACCTATAATACGAAGAGGTTTTTAGAACTTTGTTATTTTCATTAAAGCTAAATTTCAAATATGTACATTATAAGAAAAAAAAAAGAAAAAAACGCCCACTCATGTGCGAACACAAAAGCTCATATGTAAGTTACGATTCATGTGCACGTTCTGTTTTTAAAAACTCTTGTGCGCGTGCATGCGTTGTGGCCATTATTTTTATAAACGCACGCGCTCATGAGTGAAGGCCAAAACACAGTGAGAGCGACACAACAATGTTGGCAACTTAGTTGGCGATAATGTCGCATTTAAAACACAATGAACGCGACTCGACAAATGTTTTTGACAGCTATCTTTGCTTTATTTATTGTAAAAGAAATGGCAAAAAGGCAAAAATTAAGGAAAATCATCAAAGCATAAAGAAAAAACTAAAAAGAAGACTAAGAAGAAATTTCTATGGGATGACGTTTATTGCACAACATAACTTTTTCCCTCATTTTCTCTATTAATTCCTCCTCAAAACCCATAATTTGTCAAACTTATAAATGAAATTAATTTTATTCAAGTTTTTAATAACTAGTTTATTTACTATTATCTTTTAATTTACTAAGTTTCATAAAAATATCCAAATCCACATAACATGAATGTCAATTATTCACTGTCCACACAAAAATGTCAATTATGTTGGCGACTAATTTAGAGATTTTCCCAAACTTTTTGTTGGCAACTTATCGCGTCGCCCTCATTGTGTTAAGTATATGGGACATGCTCAGCTGCGTACACGAATTTCTTTTATTGCTTATTACTCACGAGTGTGCACTTCCTTATTTTAAATTACTTACGAACTCTACATGCGCACACATCTTGTGTGTGTGAGTTGAATAGGGATGAAAATCAAACATGAGTGTTCATCAGCAGTACCAGCGGTCTATGTCATGCATGCTAATGGTGTGATGTTTTCACTACCTGATTTCCGTAATACAATTAACACAAGAAAATTGATATAGTTCCATTCAATATTTTCAGGAGAATGTTTTTCGAAGAAAAATAAAAGTGCTGCATATGCGGTAGGTGATAAGATTTGTGCAGCAGCGGAAGAAAAGTTGAGGATGAAACAGAAATATTACTACAAAAATCTTGAACTTATGGAAAAGGCCACATTATTAGATATAAAGCAAAAAAACAGAGTTGCCAATGGACTGGAAAAGATTGCGAATAAGATGTAAATTAATGACGTATCAAATTAAAAAATCTTGATTAGTATTACAGATACATTTTATTTATTTACATACAATGCTCAGCATTTCTTCCAGCAGACAATATATGGTTTTCTGATACCGTAACTATTCCTTCTTCTTCGTCAGCTATATTGACCGAAAACAGTCCTTCTAATGGGTCGTCACCTTTCTCTGATTAAATTTCTTCTAAACCATTTTTTGTACACATATTTTGAAGTACGCAGCAAGTGTTAATGGTTTTTGATGCAGTATCGGGGCGATAATGAAGCAGAGGGTGTTTCAAAAGGCATCGGAAGCGCATTTTAAGAATACCATTAACACGTTAATTCTTCTTACTGACATTTGACGATCATTGTAATTTCTTTCTGGAGTATTGGGCTGCGCACTAAGATCTGGCGCAAACAGTCATGGCCTTACGGTATACCCAGAATCGCCTGTAAATAATAGTTTAAGATCTTTTAACATATAATTATTGTTCCAGCAAAAACTCACCTAACAAAAAGTATTGGTTAAGAAAATTACTCTTTATAGTTCGTATGGCTGAAAATACATCAGAGTTATTCCGAATAAAGCTATAGTGAGTTGATCCTGGGTATTGGCATTGACACTTATTATGTCCAAATTTGCGTTCCTTCGAAATAACTTAGAGTTAATGGAATCATTGCGAAAACTATATTTTCGAACTATTTGAACATTAATCGAGTAGTATCCTTTACAGTTAACATAATTATGTTCTGGAAATTGAGAATCTTCCTTCGGGATAATAATAATAATAACACCAGGAAAGTTGCATTTATTATAGAACCTAGAGCCTGAGGACGATATTTTATATATTTTGCAAGTTAAAAAAAATGTATATGCTCACTTTTTTCTAGTTTGATTCAATTCTCCCACTATCGAAAAGAAAAGGATTACTTCGTTGATCAAATCACTTTTTTGAACAGCATCAACCACCTCGTTTATAGCTCTGCTGAGTGATGGCTGACTCTTTCCAATATTTATACTTTCCCCTACGAGCTGTTGGTAACTACCAGTGGCGAAAAATCGTAGAGCACAAAGAATCTGTAAATATTACCCGAAATTATTATTTTTTTTTTTTTTTATATTGAAGGAAAGAATAGCTTCATTACCTTTTCCTCAGCATCAACAGCTTAAGATCTCGAAGCACCGGTCATAAAAGGATTTAATTTATTTATGAATTCATCGGCCAAGCACTTATTTAATCGGAACAACTTCGCAAATTTATTATCCGGCAATTCAAAACAGTTTATCGGGTGAGATCTATGCCCACTACGAATTTCTTCATTTTCTAATAAATTAATTAATAACATTGAGGTACAATCACTCAAAGTTGCCATCTTTTTACTTTTTATTACTACTTCGGCAAACAAGAAATAACTGATTGTCACATCAAAAATATTCACCACAAATGTGGTGGATTATTTTATTTAACAGTGTACATCCAAAATCCTCGAGAATACTTAACAAGCCATGAAACAGACTCCCTCACTACCACATGAAAGTTACCCCCACAGAGTCCTGACATTCTAAAATATTTGCAGTGTTCTTATGTAAAACTGACAAAAGTTTGATTTGAATAGATCCTCCGCCCTAAACTACTATTCATACCACTGACTTATAACAATGGACTGAGCGTATTGCCATTTTCCTATAAGTATAGTTTACACAAGCGAAGTTACTGTCTCAAGTAACCTCGATTTCAGACCCTCACCACCTCTTGACTTGCGCCAGTACGAAAACGAGTTTCACTCACTTCAACTTTTTAGCGCAGTGGAACCTGAGAAAATAGTCAAATTGAGTGTATTTTCCACACCAGCTGATATTATTAAAGACTACTTAAATCAAAAGATGTACCAGTTGCAGAAAATGTACTCAATTTGATTATTTCCAAGATTCCACTTCGCTAAAAAGTTGAAGTGAGTGGAACTCGTTTTCGTACTGGCGCAAGTAAACTGGTGGGTATGTCAAGAGGAGGTGAGGGACTGAAATCGAGGTTACTTGGGACAGTAACTTCGCTTGTGTAAACTATACTATAGAAAAGAATGGCACAAGTTTTATAGTTTTCTTTTTCGACCTATGGCAGAGTTAAAGCAATACCAACACAAAATATTTCTTACTGAAAGTTTTCTTATGCCATTTGAGGTTTTTTTGTTGGCTACAGATGCAATCACCGCAGAAAGAATAAGGTAAAGATAGTCTTTACCATGCTTCGTCTCTACGCAGAATTCAGGTAAATATAACTTTTGAAAAATCAAAGTCGGAATGAGTTTAATTCCTTATAAACGATTAAAATATCACTTGGACATAAGAAAATAAAATTTTTTAATTTAATTCGATTTACGGGTGTAAAATTTCATCTGATTGGTTGAGTTTTACATGTTTTTTATGTAGTAAACGTTTTAAATGGTGCCCTAATGGTTATATACAGAATCACAATATTTGTGCCACAGTAAATATAAAATCGCTCAGTCCATTGTTATAAGTCAGTGATTCAGACAGAAAAATGGTGTTCTTATAATCTTAAGCTCAATATTTGGAACTTTTCCATAAGTATCAATATAGAATTTTTTAGAGAACGGACTCCCAACGCACACATATAGATTTCTGTTTCATGGCTTGGGAAGTATTCTCGAGGGTTTTGGTACATGTCATTCCATTTGTTTTCTAGAATACCTAAATAGCGGATGGGTGATTTCGAAGTAAGTGATTTCTTTCACACATGCATAACTGAGTGAGAATGTAGAATAAGGGCCCTGTTCTCGCCAGTACGTGAAAAACGAGCAACGATTGGTAGTATGTGAGCAACGGAGGCTACTACCATAAAGTAATAAAGGCTAAAGAGATGACAAGATTAACTTTGCTTTGCGAACCAATATTTGAAAGCTCAATCTGAAAGTTTGGATGCAATCGTCAAAGCTTTTCTTTCAGAGCTCGCATCTTCTGTATTGAATTTGCAGCCCACTGTACCAGGCATCGCATCAAGTCAAGGTATGATGTACTGAATGGAGTAAATGCAACACTACCAAAGTTTACCATGGTAGATATTAATATGTATATGAATGTGTTACTTTTGGAAGCTCTTTTGATACAAAATAATATTGCTTCAGGTGGAAGAAATATTTTGCGATGATACAACTCATTTGAAGGTATTAGCTGCGTTTTTTTTATACTGTACTGGTTCATTGGAAATTTAAATTAATTTCATTCTCTAAAACGTTTATAGGTAGCCATGATTTTTTTTATGGGAGCAAATTATCAAATTGCATTTCAATAGCTGCGTTTGTTTTATATCTCGAATCTGATCCAGTTCAATTTTATGTACGTAAAACTACAACAATGGATCACGCATTGTTTTACGTACATAAAATTAAACTGGATCAGATCAGAGACATATAAAAACCCAGCTAATATTCACAAAATGCCAAAATAGATCTAAAATATTTGGTTCAAATTCTCTTCAAAAGCTGCCAATTTGATGGTTTTTATTCATTTATAAATTCGTGCATCTCCTTTTATAGGGATCAGGAAAAAAGAACGCAGCATTGTAATCGTAATAGTACTGCATATTATATGCAAGCAAATTTCTTAAACGGCAATGTGTTTTTCACTGTTTTATACAGTGTTTTTATCTTACAGACGTAAATATAATGAAATAGTTGCTGAATAATGCTAACAGCTTGAAATGGGAACATTTCGAAAATATAAACAACATTTTTACAAATTCATCAATTATTTTTATGTATTGAAATCGTGTGATATTCAAATTGTCGGTATTATGAGCGGGGTGAGAAATAATAAAATTGACTATTCTTTGCGGATTCCCTGTGACAATCCTTAATATTTTCAATATCGATTATCTTTAGAAAGAGAAATATAGGGCAAGCGTCCTGTTTTTATATGGTGAAAAACTTTATGATAAATATCGTCCAGAAATGATACATGAAATTTTAAATTTACGTTCCTCATACAGGGTGGGCCAAAAGTCACCATGGGGTTTAAAAATAACTAACTTTTTCGTTTGTACATTGCTCCACACCCTGTTGACCGTCTCTCTTCATTCCTTTTTTACATGATAGCCAACTGTCTGTTCTTCATAGGTAAGCATGTTTCCCCACCCCACCTTACCCCTCCTTTTGTCATCCTACCATATATTACCAATTTAATTTTTAAACCCCATGGTGACTTTTGGCCCACCCTGTACAATGCACGCAACCACTTAGATACATTTTTTCTACTCGAAAATGGGTTAAAAAAATAAAGTATACTGTTATTTTTGTAAATAAAATTTTATGTTTTTATTATTTTCTAATTCGAAAATATTTATAAGCTATTTTGCCACTAAAAATATTATTAGTGCATTGTGTTTGAAAGAAAAAATAAAAGAAAATATTTGCTATTGTACTGAGATTGGTGTTGACGTAAAAGGTATAATTTGCGGTCAAGACTCTAATAATCTGAGTTGCCTAAAAAGTTTTGGAGTTACCTCAGAAAAACCAATTTTTCTTACAATTCTGAAAAAATATATGCTATACATGATGTTCCTCATCTTGTTAAATCAGTTCGGAATACTGTGATTAAATCCGAAATAAAATTTCAAGATGGGGCGCTAGCTGGAAAGTTTTGGAAGAACTATGCAATAAGGAGAAACAGCAGCCAGTAAAAATGTGCCAAAAGTTATCGACAAGCATGTGCATCCAAACACGTGGCAAAAAATGAAAGTTTCTCTTGCAGTGCAAGTTTTTAGTCATAAGTGCAGTGCTGCTATTTGCTCAGTACAGACTTTAGGGAAATTTAGCAATGAAACCAAATGTTAAGCAATATCAACTGCCGATTTTTTGAAAAAGTCAACAATACTTTCGATTGTCTTAATAGTAAGAATTTACTTTGACATATAAATTCAACCAAGATGTTGCAGAAAATTTATTTTCTATGATAAGATATAAGGGGTGGAATAATCGAAATCCCTCCGTTTCTGAATTTAATCATATAATAAGTAGGCTTTTGTCTAGCAAAATTTTGGCACTCAAATCAGAAAGCAGCAATTGTGAAGATAATAATGAGGAATTTGTATTTGATAATTCAACTTTTAAAATACTGAAAGTCAAGTAATATATTCCAATATAGACAGTAATAGCTTAGAAATTGATTTGTTCGAAAGTCATAATTTTGATAATATCAATAATGATGATAAGGCCGTTGAGGACTCTTCTTTGCAATATTTTCTGGGGTATATTATTTTTAAAATATTACCGAAGATCGGCTGCAAATTTTGCGAAGATTGCATGAAAAAGACAGGAGAATATATATGTCTTGAAGATCAATCTGAGCACTTTTTTTTTTACAAAAATTTTTTAAACAATTCAGATTTCGGTAAACTTAAGGACGCTACAGAAAAATTTTTCCAGCTAATGAAAATTATTTTAAATATTTTTGTACAAATTATTTCCATCAGTCCAAATATGAAATCGATAAAAGAAGTCATAAAGAACACATGCATTGAGAAAACAAGGCAAATCAGCGAATTTAGTGATAGATTTGCAACTAACAAACTAAAAATAATAAAAACGTAAAATTTTATTCACCAAAATAACAGTACACTTTATTCTTTAACCCATTTTCGACTAGAAAAAATGTTTCTAAGTGGTTGCGTGCATTGTATGAGGAACGTAAATTTAAAATTTCATGTATCATTTCTGGACGATATTTATTTCATTTACTCCATTCAGTACATCATACCTTGACTTGATGCGATGCCTGGTACAGTGGGCTGCAAATTCAATACAGAAGATGCGAGCTCTGAAAGAAAAGCTTTGACGATTGCATCCAAACTTTCAGATTGAGCTTTCAAATATTGGTTCGCAAAGCAAAGTTAATCTTGTCATCTCTTTAGCCTTTATTACTTTATGCTACTACGCAGTACGTATGCAACGAAAAGCTACCCCATCATACTTTTATACTAGTTTTAGTCATTCTAATACCTACATCAAGCCTTTTGTTGTCCTTTGGTCCCTTCACTGCACTACATCTACCCAGCGACAAATCCGACCAATACTGTTGGAGCTTGCGCAAACCTACCGATCGAGCAAACAACGCGACATCACAAGCTCAAGCTGAAGAGTTTGATTTGCACTAGAAGTAAGTTGGGCTTCTTTTACTATATACTTGCAGGATAGTCCATTATTTATACCAAACAAAATGGGTGACAATTTCGATGAGGTCTGGGTCTGACATTAATTCGTTTGTTTTTAAATTCATCTTATATTTTTTTTTAACTCCTGTGCTTAGTTATGGAGGATACTTCTAAGCCATGATCCTTCGATTTATATAGTTTACGTCTGTTTAAATTGTTAACCTAAAAAATAAAAGACTTAAAATCGATAAATCTGAGAGAGGCGGGGAGGGGGTGATCTTTCAAGATGGATTACCCAAACCTCAGATAACTAGTAGAGCCGTTATTGTGCAATTCACGGGTGAATTCCTGATTGCATTTCAGGGAGCTACTTCTACGCTCTGCTGCGCTTTCTATGCAGTGGAATTTAAGGTTTATAGAAGTAGTCTGTGGAAGATTGAAGAACAGCGTTGCGAAAGCTGCTTCATCCGGCCTTAATTCTTCGTCTAGAACTCGATCCATCAACGACCGCATTAGTCAATTTTACACAGAGGATTCCAACTTTCGAGCTTCTCAAACTGAGTAAAGTCACACTCGAACTAAGAAGCCGAGCTAAATATTTAGATTTGAGGAGAACATACATAAATGAACCTATTAAATGACGTTTATAGCCTTTTTGTATAAGTCTGCAAGAAAACGTTTTTTAAAAAACGTGACCTTCGTATCGTGAATTATATTTTTCTACAGTTTACTTTACACCTGCTTCCTCTCATGACAGTTGAATCTATATCACACCCATCAGCTCTGGGCTCTGCCTCTTTCAATGACTTCTGCGGAAGTTGTACAAAGAGGTGGTGAAATGTATTCGTCTTTAGTGAGTATCTTGGGTAGTAACGCCAGGATCTCACCAGATATATTCTGCCGCTTACAGATATTCGGCTGGGATAAGTAAGGTAGTTTACGACCCGATAAGTTTGTTCTTTGATTCTTGTGACACTGAGCGTTCTTGATGAAGTACAATTACCAAGGATCCAGGCTGAAAGAGTAGTCTGGGTCGTACCTCACGAACTTAATTGCTAGTTCGAAAATGAAATAGCGTGTGTTTGAATGAGACACTAGGATGCTCCTAATGTGTGCCTCTGGAGCTTGACTGGGATACTAGACGGCTCCCATTGTGTTTCTTGAGAGAGTAGAAGACGAGACTCATGAAAGAGACCGCGCCGAAGTGCGCTTCAACAATGATAAACAAAACAAACAACTGTTGGCTTGAGGGAAGTTTCATAAAAAACTTCCGAATCCAGATTAGTTAGGCTTCAGATTTCTCAGTGTTCATGTTTGAGATATTAACGCCGTAACTCGGCAAACATGTCTAATGTGTGTAATGTGTATTGTGATTGCTAAAATAAAATAAACCAATTGGCCCTATGCCAATATGGTCGTAGTGCTCTCACCATGGATCAATGGATAGACGTAGGGATGAGGATGATCGACTCAGAAGTTAGTGGAAGATACTGGCAGCATCGTATTATCTCTATGAGCTGCAATCGTAGCGGGTTACCAGAGTGAGCCAAATTGCTCCCACCTTACTGTTGTCTTGATGTTTTTAGCTACAAAGACAGAATAATATGGTTCCGCAAATCTACGGACATAAGCATCAGTCTTCAAAGTAAAGAAAGTATTGTATTCCAAAACGGGTTCTTCAATTATTTTATTATACCTCTTCAGATTTCACTTTAAAAGTAACATCTCCTTGGAATTGTAAACTTATAAAGGCAGAAACACATCCAAGCAAGCCTCAGGCCTGGCCTTTCTCAGGCTTCCTCGCAGCTCGCCTCAAGGCTTGCCTCAGAGAAATGAAAACAAAATGATACCACCGGGCTCTGTGGTCATTGTAATTTTGTTAGTGCATCTGTTGACAGAAGTACGACTGAGAGAGAAAAATTTCCAACATTGAGCAAAGCGCGCTTAGCGGCTAGGCCTTGAGGCTAGCTGTTGGCTTGCTTTTGTGTTGCATAATTTTAAAACCCGTGTTGGAAATTTTGACAACACCTGGAGGAAGCCTCGAGGCCTGGATTTGTTTCTGCCATAAAGTTCTCTAAATATGTTTTACAAAAAACGGATCTTAAAATCTCTACTACGACTTGCTAATATTAAGTCTGTAACTAGAATATTTTCTCTTGTTTACAAAATATTTTTCATTCAAAAACACGCTTACTTACAACTTTCTACACTCAGCGAAGTATTAATAGCAAGCATTTCGTCGGATAAAATTGCCCGATTTACAAGTTGATTGGTCACGTGTTCAGAAAGATGGTGACAGAATATTGACACGTCGCCACACATCTTCTGTTATGTGCATATTTAAACTTGCCAAACACAGAGGAAACTCACTGAAAAATTACCTGTTTCGTGAATATTAAGTAATCAGCTCTTGTAACCTCCAAGCCAACCAACTCTTAGGTAGCCTCCAATGATGTTTTGTTCAAACGGACCATTCTGCAGTCTAAAATGGACTGACTGGAAGCAGTTTCGGTGATGTAATTTAAATGTAATTTAACGTTAACTTCAAAACGAAATGTTGAAAACGAGTTGAGGTGCCGTATCTAATTTTAGCACGCAATAAGTGGGAAGCTACATCAGTCACACCATTTACCGGTACCATGAAATAATTCTATTAACAATTATCTAACAACTGCAGGTAACGGACGCACCACATTTGCTGCATTTAATTATGGTTGAATCAAATTTATACTGACAAGTTATATTACCTGCCGGAAACAGGCCATTATGGCAAATGAAATTTCTGCTTAAAGTTTACGCAAAGGCCACACACAGAGTTAGATCTAGAATCGAAGGTGCTTGAATTAAAGCTGCAGACGACAATCAAGTTTTGAACAGACAATGAAAAAGGATGAGGGTGAAATTGGTAGCACGCGCTCTATATAAAAATGCTTTTTCTGAAGCTACGTGTTGTTAGGATAAAAGTGGGTGGACAAGGAAGGCTCAACACTTTTAATTCACCCCCCCTTAGCAAGGAGTTTGTTTGCAACAACATAAATGATGAGGACTCCTGCGGAAAGTTCAGACAATTTAAGCTTCAAGACTATTTTGCTGAAAAATAAAAACACATACCGAAAACTTGTTGCATATTTATGGGTTATTTCCAAAGGCAGCGAAAATGCGGAGAACACCCTCACACATGTAATAAAATTTCAGGGATATTACTGTACAAAAGCTGTTGGATGTTGCTGATATCATAGCATGTCCCAGACTGCTGTTGGAAAATTGTTCTTTTGCTCTGATGGATACTCATTGAAATGAGAAAAAATCAACAAGAATTTTTCCTGGTCGAATATAGACGGGAAAAAAGGACTGCCATCATGTACTGTATTGCTCTTGTGTTTTTCTTTTTAACGGAATGGGATAATTACAAGAATTCTTCATTTACTTTCTGACACCCAATAAATCCTTCCTGATGGTGTCTTTTTCTGGCTTAGTGAAATATCCTAAGGGTTCTATTACAGTTCACAGTGAATAAAAAAAATACGAATTTTTCTCATTTTAAGGACGAAATGGTATGATCCCGCTATCTTTGTAAAACCTGAATTAAGGACTTCAATTAACAAGCGAATCTACTCAAGGGAATAAACAACAGCTCTGCAAGACAATCATAATACCCTTCAGAGCACCCTACGGTCACTTAGGGACCTTTTACAATTAGGACGCCAAAATATTGTATACGTTGGGTAAGTGCTACTTCTTTTGTGTCCCTACTTTTTACTAAGCCGTAGATTAAAAACGTGTCCGAGGAAAAATATTTACAACAAGAGCCTGATTTACTTGCGTACATTTTGGGCTAATTAAGAATTTTAGAGAAAGTACAAAGTGGTTTCATTTTGTGTATAAATTCGAGGATCTATTTCTTGATAACCACGCAGATCAGAATAAGACGGGATGGCAAATAAACTCACCAACAAGTTCTATATTTGATTAGCATTGAAAGCTGTTGGAAAGACTGGTCAGGCGGTAATCTCATGTTAAATTGTTTTCAAATTTGCCGTATTTTTATGAAATTCGTTTATCTTTCCTGGCGGGTATACTTTAAAAATTTAAGTTTCATTTTTTCAATGTAAATTCTTAATCAGAAGAAGGGTGCTCCGTCGGGAGTAATTACACGTATAATGTCTGGTGGGCGAGTTTTTATGTTTATTGTTTTTGAATAACTTACGTGTCCATTCTATAGAAAATTCGGGCAATAAATCTTTCTTGGATTGCATTTTTTTACACTTTAAATGTTTCGTTTTTTTTTTTGTGTCGGGGGAATGAAAGATTCCAAAAATGCTAAATAGGAGAAGTTGTAAAGCTATAAAAGTCGAAAAGGGGAAGAACGCAGGACCCTGACGAGATTGGATCTATCGAGGCTAAAATATGTTAGTTATCCGGCTATATAGGAAAGGCACTGGAATTGATGATAATTTTCACCATGTTGATATTTTATCTTTTGTATAATATAACATTAAATTTTGAACTACCGTTCGTCAAACCGACTGTGTGTAAGTGATTTTCCTGAAGAATTTGAAACCCTGAAGTAATCAATAAAGAAATGGCAAAAATTTTGAGTGAATCTTCATCGTGGTGAGCTGTGGTTTAAAATTGGATAGACAACTTGGAGGAAATCCGTGCTATAGACCTAAATCTATTAAAAAAACAAGTAAAAAAGCTAAAATTGGTCTAATACCAATTCTTATGATACTCTAGATGAATTCCCGTTTGAAATTTCGTATTGTCACCCTTCTGTGCAAGTTGGAATTTTGATGTCGTTTATCGCATATATTTCTAGAACAATTTATCGGACAGAAAAAAATATTATAACCAATTTTATAGGATTTCGTATTCTGAAGAAGTTTTTAGTACAATAAGAATGTTTTGGACTGATCGTTTTCACAGTATACGTAAAAAACCTAAATTTTTATATGGTAATACCAAGAAGGGGTTGCCCGATTAAGTCCATGTTTGAAATTTTATTTGCTAGTACAATGAAAACACCATGTACCAAATTTCAGCTCTTTATATCGATGCGTTCTCAGGCAGTGTCCATAGTGGAAAACGAAAGTTTTGTATGGCAACCCCACGAAGGAGTTGCCCGATTTGTCTCATTTTCGAACTTAATTTTACTTTTTTTTTAAAGTCCGTGTATAAAATTTTAGCTCGCTAAGTATACGCGTTCTCGAGTTATCGTGCACACAGACGGACGGACATGCATAAATCAAAATAACTTTTAATATTATGCGTGGGTGTCCAATGAATTTTGCTCTACCATCATTATTTCGAGGTGTTACAAATGGAATGACCAACTTAGTATACCCTATAAATTTCATCTAGGGTATAAAAAAGCCAGTATGATTTTAAAAGCCAATTGACGTAAGGGAAATAGCTGATGTCATAGTCAACTGAATTAAATTACCACATCATATTTTAAGTGCAGACTTTGGTTCAAGTAAGATATTCATCAGATTCTCATCAGTTAGTCGTCGAATTTTGCAGAGCAGTGCTTGAGGTTGCTTTGGACGACCTGAATGGATTTTATTTCGAGTTTATTACAACACTACAGATGTTGTGTGATCCATCAATATTCGCAATAGATGAAACAAAAATCCAAATAATATTAGCACAGATATGCTTCGACTCCAACTAAAGATAATGTACTGAAAAGATTGTAGTGTTCATTATATATCGGATTAATTACAACAATAAATTCATTTAAAAAAACTAGACTTGACGTTGCTGTAGAAAAGGTATTGTTTTACTACAGCAAATTATCCCACATCACATTCTTCAAAATTTAGGAGCACCATGACAGAAACTTTCCTACAAAGCGCATTTCTTATTTACACAGAAAAACTCGTTGTTTTTTTCATTTTTTAATATTATTAGGCCAGAGATCAGGGGACACTCTATGATTCAAAGCACAGCATGCCAGGATCAGGGGATAAGAGAACCACTCTGTTTACGTATGTTACTCTTAAACTTTCGCAGATTGTCAGACGAAGTAAAGACAAAAGATGGCAGACTGTTGCACATTCGCACTGTTCGGCATAAAAAGGCATCATGGAATTTTACTGTACAATCGAATGTATTTTATGGAGTGAAAGGATGAGTGCGGCTTGGAGAGCGAATATTACACAATTGGAATTAATGTACAAAGATCAGACTAGATATTTCATCAAAACATTGACTACGCATGTAGCGATAAAGGAGCGAAAGACATCTAACCTTGCGGCTATGCTCAAGCGAGCCGATATGGTGAGTAATTCACACATCGCCAATGAGCTTGAAGGCTCTCTTTTGGACAATATCTAATGAAACTAAGGCTGTGTGATCAGCCCCGGCCCACATATAGAAATTTTAGAGGAACACCTGATGAAATATTTATTATATCTGAATCGGAAATTAATGCTACATCAAAAGAAATTGCTGGGGTTTAAGTGATAATCTTGATTTAAGGAGGTGAGACAGCCTTCGGACTAGAGTCCACCCTGGGTTCAAAGGAGTAAGCGAAATCAAGGGTACTGTCATCAGCGAAACTATGGATGGGATTGAAAGTAAGGGTAAGTAGATCATTAATAAAAATTAAGCAGAGAGACGGATAGATAACAGAGCCCTGGGGTACACCGGAATTTATAGCGTGATGTTAGAGTATAACCCCATCTAACACATTCCGTATTTGGTGACTTGATAAAAATTTTTAAAACTATGATAGAAAAGGAGGGAAGAGACCAAGTGCTTTCAGTTTAACTAAAGGGGCAGGATTCCAGAATCTGTCAAAGGTCTTTAAAATATCTGGGGAAATGATTTTTGACTCACCAAAGTTGTGGAGATTACGGTTCCAACGTTCTGTAAGAAAAGTAAGCAAATCTCCTAATGAGCGTCCAGCGCGGAAGCCATATTGGCGATTGCTGATAAGTGGATTAGTTTCCTGATACTTCATTAATTTGAAATTTTGGAAATAGGCTCAACATGGCCTAATTTCCAGTCAGTTGGAAAGTTTCCTATCGAACAAGACGAGTAGAATAGCTTGCCCAGAGCCAACAAAGATGAGGCACAGCTTTTAATTTACCGGGGCGAAAAACACACATAGCATTGGAGACGTTGAGTCCGTTAAGGACCTTGAGCACAGCTCTCGTGCAAAATATGTTGACTCTAAACATCCACATGGGAGATACAAAACAGGTTTCTGTGAGGTGTGTGGAAGATGAGAATTTAAAGCGAATCTAGCAATCAAAATATTAGTTTTATCCAGGGAATCAACAACCATTATTAAGTAGTGAAGATATAGAGGGATTAGTGAAGTTGTTCCTGCTTGTTTTATCTTTGCGGCTTGCCAAGATTTTTTGTCTAACACCCTGGTCAAAAAGAAATTTTTCTCTCTGGATAGTGGACTTGCAGGTGTTCCGTGCAGTCTTGTAGACGTAGTCCTTTACCTATGTTAAGAGGAACGGAGCGAAGAATAACTTCTAGTTTTGAGTAGCTTTCATCTATAATATGTTTTTTTTTTACTAAATAGCTTTTGTCCACTCGCTTAGCCTTGACTAAATAGCCTTGTGCCTGAGAGTGACGTTCGTGATGAAAGTGTGAATTTTTGGGAAAAGTTTTGGGATATTAAACGTTGTTGGATTTAGATGGGGTTCTTGTTTTTACATATTTAGAGTGAGTAAGTGACGAACTTTCCAATGGGGTAGAAAAAATTACATTTTTCGCGGTTTTTGGGTGGACGTGGTAACTACCCTCTTGTGGTTTTCTAATTTGGGCCGTGTGTGATACCAAATTAAAGCCCGTGGTGAGTTATGGTGAATATTGTTAAAATTCATGATTTTCGAACTTGTGGACATAGCGGACATGGATTACGATTTTCGAATTTGTGGACATCGGACATGGGTTGGTGCGGCGGAGCTGATTTTTCTTTTAAACGCTTTAACATAACGTTTTAAATATTTCGTGGGAGCATTTAATTTTCTATATTTTACCGTTATATGGGTTTTGTTGTGAAATGTATATTTCCAATTTTTTCATGATTTTTTTTATTACAGATGAAAAAGTTAATAAAGTTTGAATTTATGTTGTTCTCTTTTTTAGGATTTGAATTAAGTATTCTAGTAAACCTACTGCATTTAACGAAGTATAAAACATTACTTTCATTGAATGTACTAACAGTACCTAAACCATGATTTGTTTTCCGTTGTGGAGTTTTACCGAACTTCTCCAATCACGAGTTATAATTGTTTATTTAAATTTATTACTTCAAACACCCCGAGAAAAGCCACTTTCATCCACGAGAACTTTACAGAAATTAGCACTTTCTATTTTCTCTATAGGACTCAACAGCCGAGATTTTAAGTGAAGCGAAGGCCAAGCTACTAGCCATAAGGGCTGCGCTTTTTTAAACATATCAAATTGAAGTTGAAAGCGTACAGAAATTCTTATTTTTTTTTTATGAAAAGTGCAGTAAACTAGATTTACTGGTCAGTGAATCATCTTGTTTGGAAAAATGCAATTTTTCTATTCAGGAGGATTCAGGAGGAGGGAATCCGCACCAGCTTGCTTTATCCATATATGGTTTTAAAGAAAACTAACGCTTAAAATAAGTAAAAAATAAAATAATAAGAAATAAAAATCACGAGAAAAATAAAACGTTACACTAAAATTAAAATTAAATTAAATAACTTAACTGAAGTATTTCTTAATTTAAAGTTAATTACTATGACGACTTACTGTTTACGTATCAAACATCGTAAAGAAACCTTTGCAAATAAAAAAAAAAACCAAAAAGCAGAGATAGATTGATGATACGAGTTTCCGGGCTGCTGCGGAGGCTCTCTTGAAGACGTGAGGTGAAAAAGAAAAGAGCACCAAAGATATTAAAAAACTATCAAGTGTTCTTTTATGAAAAACATAATTAGATAATACGTAACAAAGTGAGGGAGGAGATCCGCATTAATCTCATTAAAAATTTTGCGTAAAAATTCTGGAGGAAAACTACTGCCGCAACAGGAATCTCTATCAGTTATTCACGTGAGGTCTTATTCTTTAAATAAAATATAAATTATCCCAAAATCTTAAAAATTAGGTATATAGCCAAGTTAAGAACTGCGCTGGACACTTGCTTTACACGTCAACTAATTCAATGGATGACAATCAGCTGTTTTCAATTATATACATGTTTGATCGAAAAGCTGGATCTCCCAATTTAATACTGCTTCTGATAGGTGTATTTCCCTAAGGTTTGGTTTAAAGTAATTAGTCCCGCATAAATAATTTGAAGAGATTATGTATTCTAGTATCCGTCGCTGAGGCACGTAGCTTTTATTCCATACTTTGCCAGTTTTGACTTGAAGTTTACTCGATAAAACAAGGTCTTCTGAATGGAACTGGACTCTATCTGATATACGATGAGATATTCAGAGCACTTTATAGTTTTACTCTTGCGTTTCTAATAAAGCAAGAAGATTATTCTGGTTGTGCTTTTCACTATTTCAGGTCATTATGGCTCTGAAAATAATGCGAAATTTTTCGGGGTTTTATTTAAAAAAGCAGCTGCAAATAGAAGAAATGCCAGAAAGGTAGGAATTACTTCAAATGTATACCTTGGATAAGAGAAAATCAAAATAAATTTATGGGGCACTTTTTCGATGAAAAAAGCACAATTATATAATGTGATAATATAAAATCATATATTGCGGTTAAGACATCTGGTGGAATATAAATCTTTGAGTTTAGGGATAAACATATATACCTACTGCAGAAGGCAAAAGGGTGAATATATAAAAAAAAAAAAAAAATCATAGCAAAGGGGAAAGCTAGAAAAATTTAATATTTCAGGTGGAAGTGGTGGAAGGGTGCTGGGATGTAAAGCCAACACCTCTGAAATTCCAAAATAATAAATTAGGAGGAAAATCCCACACAGGCATTTTCCATTATCTCGTCATATATAGGCAAAAATCCTTAATAATCTGTAGCTGTTGGCTGCTGAATGGAGGTATCATAAGGTGGCAAGTGTAACAATTTTGTTTTTTTTTTTTGCTTTTTTGTTTTTTATGTGGTACCTAATGCGATTCCCTTTCCAACGAAATGTAACTCAATGATTTACATGGAGGGTTTCATAAAATATTATGCAATAATCTTTCAAGCGCGATTCATACCACCAAAAATTATTCATTTTAGGATTTATTTCACTGGATTTTATGATGGTCACTTGGTGAATACGGTCCTAAATTTTGCTGATATAAAATAAGTTTTTTAATGAGTCATGCCGATTAACCTATTCACCAAATGACCGTCATAAATGCCAGTCAAATTAAACCCTAAAATGAATAATATTTGGTGGTATGAATCCCGGTTGAAAGATTATTGGAAAATATTTTATGAAACCCTCTAGGTAAATCATTGAGTTATATATCGATAGGAAGGGAATTAGCTACCAATAATAATAGTAAAAAAAAATTGTTATTAGGACTTTTGAATAAACCGCTCCCAAATGTAAAAAAAAAATTGTAGACATAAATCTGAATTTCACCTACTGGTATTTCAGAAGTATCGCTGTTGTATAAATGGGTAATCTGCTTTCTCTTAAAGTGAAAGATATTCTAAGTAAAACAAAATTTACTTCATCTTTCTAGGCTATCTACTTTCTTAGATTTTCCCTAATATTGGGTCACGAAACAGTGTTTCCAGCATATCTCGGAAACAATGTAATCTGGAATCCAACTCTAAGTGACGTTTTTGCTTAATTCGATCTATATTGATATATTTGTATGTACGTTTCTATGGCGTGGATGTCTGCTTAAAAACCAGTTGGGTAGGATCTTAGCGCCTTGTGTAACTTTCACTTACGACCATACACTCCTGCAACCACCATGTCACTTAGGTCCACTAAGTCTGTCAAACCATTTATAATAATGATGTGAAATCAAAATGGTTTAAAAACAAATTTGTAGATCAAACTTTACAGACGATGAACTCTATCTATCTATATATCTTTTAGCTAGGGCTGGCTCTGATTTTCCGTTCCTCGGACTGGAACCCGCCGTAGGCGTTGCCACCTCGAGTATCGGGTCTCTCATCAAAGCGGATGTCCACAGAAAGCATGAGCAGAGATGGCCGAACCTGAGTATTTGCAGGTGTACAAAAATGTTGCTTGATGAGCCCAATGGGAATATCTCCGATTTTCTGAATGGGGCTCGGAAGGAAACAATGTAAAACTGTGGTTGGCATCACCACCGGCCACAGCTCACTTTTCGCTCATCTAACAAGGATGGGAGTTGGATACCCTAGGGTCTGCTCTTCTATGTGTGAATGAGCTGAAAAATCTTCCTCAGGAAGGTTTTGGTGAATGGGCTTCTAGCAGGACAGCACAATTGGCCGTTAGGGCCTCCGTGCTTGGGATGGGCTCTCCTGTCCTCATGCCTAAAAACAAAACAAAAAATCTATCGTGGAGTTGTTATTATAGAAATGTTCTATTTCGTTTGTATTATTCGCCTTGAGCGGAGACATTTTTGTCACTAATTAAATAAACCATATTCATCCCTTTCGGCCTAAGGTTACAATGAGGTAACACTATTGCGAACTAGAATAGCGGAGGCAAAATGTTCCCCTATCCCCTTATCTGATGATGAACTTCTAATTACATACGTCCGTTTAAAGCTATTGTATTGAGCAGTGAAGTGATTCTAATCTAAAGTATGCATCAGTGAATGTGAAAATGGTATCGTCACGTGATTTTTTTTTTTTTTGTATTTGAATGGGGTATTACCATATTATCTTTTTGGTAATAATGCTGCGTTAAAATTGTCTGAAGCGCTATTAGTTCGTTCGATTGGATTTTGAGAGCTTTTCTTGTTTCGTTACCATACGGTAACAGCTAAATTGTCTGTAGTAGTCAGAATTGATCTATTGTGTCCTCACCAAAAGTGGTTAAAACAAATCTAGATTCTCTACAAGCCTGATTATTGTCTTTGGGGTTAAATTCTAGACGTTATTATACACTAGATTATCAAGTCTTACCTAATTTTGTCATTTCGTTTGTAATTCACAGAAATAATGCTGCTAGAGCAAAATGAATTGAACATCCAAGCATAATAATAAAAGTTATTTTAATTTTTGCATCTCCGTCTGTCTGTCTATCTCTCATGTAGGTGCACAATTTCTCGTCTCTATAGACTGAAATTCACTGAAAATGATTTCAATCAATTTCTACAATGCAGTGAAAATGCAGAAAAAGTCGAACTTTTCGCGGCATCTGTCAGAGAGTTCTGTCTGTCCATCTGTCCGTTCGCACGATAACTCGAGAGAGTGTTCACTTAGAGAGCTGAAATTTAGCACACTGCCTTTTTAAAAAATTTAAAAAATTGTTGACTTAAGTTCGAAAATTGGACAAATCGGTTAACTGATTCGTAGGGTTGCCATACAAAAATTTAATTTTTTACTATATGTTTGGACTTTGTCGGACAACGAATTGACGTATAGAGCTGAAATTTCAAACATTGCGTTGTCAAAAAAATATTAAATATAATTTCAAAAATGGAGTCAACTCGTTCTGGGTGTGGCTATATAAGAATTTATATTTTTTACGTATATTGTAAAAACTATCAGTCCTAGACGTTTTTATCGTACTGAAAATTTCTTCAGAATATAATATCTTATGAATTGGTTATAATCTCTTTTACTGTCCGTCGAACGGATCTAGAAATCGATGCAAAAAACCTCTTATACAATCAAACTTTCATAAAGGGGTGACCATACAATATTACAAATGGGTGGGTATTCATCTAGGGTATCGCAAAAATTTGCATTAGGCCAATCCTCTCTTCCTTCCATGTTTGGAGTGATAAATTTGATATATTTATATTTAGTTTGCGGTGGATTGAAATATCCACCACAAACTAAATATAAGTATTCAGAAATGAGAGAATGATTATTTTGTAATTACAGAATGAAAGTCAGCGACTGTGTTCGTTTTTCACAATTTTTCGCCTAGTACTGAGGTCCTCGCTAAAGTAATTTTTCATATAAAATTTAGCGCGCTAAGAGGTATTGGCCCAAAACTTATCCTTAATTTTATCGAAAGCAGTACTAAGGTGAACACGCTAAATTCAGCTTGTTGTTCTCGATTATAGATGGCACCCCCCAACTAAAAATATTTCTTGATATAGCCGTAGATACACCGGGAGCGGCGCAGTTCCACGTGGCAAAATATAGTATTCTAGTTCCAATGAGGAAGTTCTGTTATTAGTAGCTCTGGTTGAAGGAAAGCAGAGAAAAGTGATGGGGCTAGATTCTACGAATATTTAATACCAAACACCGAATTCGGTGAGCTGCACGGACTTATTGCGAATGAGTAAGAAATCCTACCGGCAGCGGCAAAATTGTAATTTTGAGTAATCTCTAATTATTTGCAAAAGCAATTACACAGCGGCAGCCGCAAAACTCCGCGCCGCGCCCCTCATATTGTGTCAACGACTTAGAGTTCTGAGAAATGTCAACACCGAAAATAAAAAAAAAATTGTATAAACATCAAAATTTTGGAAAAGAGTGAAATAATAAAATTTCTTTTTCTTTTTCTGGTTTTTCTCATTTCTGTCTCGGCTGTCATATTTTAGGTTCTAAAAGAACGGCCCGATAATGGAGACTAGCTAAAATTTAGTTTAGTATGGACCTCAGTATACTAGTGTGTGAAAATCATCAATATTTGGTAATATTTTCACTGTCAATAATTAACGACAAGTAATAATGATAATATTGCCAACTATTTGAAATTAGAGCCTCATTCCCTTGAAATCCGCAGAATAAAAGCACACAGCTATTGTGAATAAATTAAAGTGTCTATGGAAGAGAAATAAAGTAAATTTTGTCAAAATCAATAAAATGTTCCATGATAAATCGTTTCCCCTCCTTCCGCTAGAACAATAACACTCAAAAAGAATAATTGCAAGAAACATTCTAAAGAGCTTAATATTATGTATACAAGTAAATTTCCCTCCAAGAAAATGATAAATTATAACGGATATTTTTTCCTTATTAAAATTTCATTCTTTCAATCTGTTTCAGTGGAAATGGGGGGAAGAAAATCATAAAAATCGTCGATGTGGAAGTGAATCATTTGTGGGGAGCAAATGGAAGTTCTATAAACATTTACAGTTCTTAAGTGATTACAATGAGCATAGCATGACTACTATCATAATTAACTCTCCATTTGTACTATAACCGGGAATTTCAACAACATAAGCTGTGACGATAGCTTAAATAAGGTAGAAAATAAAAATTTCTTCAGACTGCCAATGTGATGCACCACAGTACAATGAAGTTGCGGGTCCTGAATATGATGAAAATCTTTCCTTTTTGTTATTCCAGGAATCTGAAGGCAGTTCTGCAGCATAACTAAAATCATCAGGATGGAGAGGATAAGGCAAAAGATAAATGAACGAGAAAATGTTGAGTAAAAATGCTTCTACAGAAATATATTTCTTTTTAAATGCTGCCAACGAAGGACTGATGCAAATTACGACTATAAAAACATTTTGTTTTGTTCGCTTTTTTTTGCAAGCAGAAGAAGTAAAATTGTCACCAAGATTGAAATTATATTATTAATTGACGTAGCTTTTTGGAATTGCCAAACTTTGTATACAATTAGGGCGGCAATAGCTGCTTATTTTTGTGTAAAGAATAAACAAATCTAATAATGTTTAAAATTACGGATGTTTCTCGGTTATGGCTGACTTTGCATTAGATTTAATCTAAATAAGTAATAGTCTCGTTTTCCATAATAAAGATGATACGAAAAACGACTTGAAGGGTTATGAAACCATCAGCTTTTATCACGTTATTCGGATAACCGAGATATAATTATTATGGTTTTATGGTCTTATGGTTTTCAATTCGTATAGTTTTAACAAACGGCTGTTGGAAGAAATCCACTCGACTATCTGAATAGGATTAATAATTTTTTTCGATTATTCTTGGACAGTACTGACGAGGAAATGTAACCTTGATGTTCTGTCAAAAATCCAGAGAGCCGCTTGTGTGGGAATAACTGGGTGTCTGCACACCACGCATACAGCGGCACTAGAGGTTATGCTTGACTTATTGTCACTGGACTTTTATTGCAGAGGTTTAGCGGCAATCAGCGCTGTCCGACTGACGGCGGGGGGTTGGTGAATGGAGAGGGGTTTGAGTACTCCAATATACTCCAGAAGATAGACTGTAATAATTGCAGGGAAGAAACATACTATCTAGTACCCATCTTGACTTTTGGTGGAGGTGTCAATTCAGTGATGCCCACCAAGAGTGACTGGGAAGGGAAGGAGGTGGTCGTAACATCCGATATTTCTATTTTTACGAATGGATCCAAGACGAATGTTGGCAATGGGGCTAGAGTGTACTCTAGAGATCTCCAGTGGCACGAGTCTCATAGACTGCCTGACAAATGAAGTGTTTTTCAGGCAAAGCTCGCAGCAATTTATCAGGTGGCAAATCGGAGCTTTCAAAGAGGAAATCATCAGAGACGCCTATCAAAAGGCAAGCCTCCGGTGGACCAGTAGGAATACCTGCCGTATTGCGAGGCAATTGTGGCCTGCATATGACAGGAAAGGGGCAAGGGCAGCAGGACAAATACCATGGCCCCTATTCTGCATTTTCACTCACTCAACTCACTTATGAGATAACACTTGCTTCTTTATTCTGGAATGTAAGTGAGTGAGATATTACTACTGCGTATACGGTACTCGACACGGCCATTTGTGTTTGATTTGAATAGCTCCTCCGCCCTAAATTACTATTCATACAGGAAAATGGTGTTTTGATAATCTTAAGCTTGCTTTTTTATCTTCCGAATCGAAATAAAATTTGTATACCTTCTCTAACAAAATGATATGAAAAAATTTATCTGAACCAAATGACTACGATTCCTCAAACCAGAACTCTCATCTGAGTAATCATTTTATATGTCGCTATATCGTCATGGTATGCTATGGGCTGATAGTATACAGATTCAGACTCCGGCTAATGGTAAGGTTACTTTGTAATCAAAACTATTTTATTATTTTGTTAAATAAGGTAAATAGTAAGTGTAGCCTTTGTGAAGGTACGGCACCAAGCTTTAAATTACTAGAAGACTATTTTCCTATATGGATAGTAGTTTTGGCTCTATAGCAAATATAAAGTCAATATTAGTCACTTTCCTTAAAGAAGAAACAGCTGATTGACACGTCAAAAATATTCACCACAAATGTGATGGATTATTTCATTTAACAGTGTACATCTCATTCCATTTATTTTCTAGAATACCTAAATGGTGGGTGAGTGAGATCGAAGTGAATGATTTCTCTTATACCGTCATAAGGAGGTGAGAATGCAGAATAGGGGTTTCTGCATGAGCTATAAAGACTCGGAGGAAATCGACACGTGCTTTGCGAGTGCCCCGTTCTGATGAATAAAAGAGGTAGGCTATTGGGGGTAGCTACTTCTTTTCAAGTCTGGATAGATCTAGGTTGAAAGTCTTAGATATATCCTGAGTTTCCTGAAAGCAGGATAGATCTGGGGCTTGAAAGTTTATCCCATGAGGGGGCACAATGGATCCACTAGAGGTCTAAGTGATGCAGACTAGTCGTCTGGCGGCACCTCTCTTAACCTAACCTAACCTAACCTAGATTATTCTTGATTTATTTAAATTATTTTGAAACTTAGGTTAAATTATCAGATACGACTGGGCCATCCCAATGCAATAGGAAGTTAGTGAAAAATTTAAGATTACATTTTTTTTAAAGAAGTGTTTTTTTATTTGATTAAGAATTTTTACAAAACTATAATTACCTACTGCGTGATCTCTAGCTCGTTCATCCTGTTACCAAAATTGATATAAAAAAAAAGAGTAATTACGTTATTAAATTTCACAATATATTGTTTTATGGGTTATTTTAATATTTAATTGCTTAGTTTATTGATTTATTAAATTTCTTTTTCTCGTAGCCTCCTTGCTCTTTCCACGTTGACTTGAGGTTGCCTTGACTCTTAGATTATATATTAAAAATGATAGGCTATAAGAAAGAAAAACTTAAGCATTTCTCTTCATGTAGTAGAACCTCGTAGATGTGCAAGTAGTAAAACTATGATATTTTTAAAAGAGCCACATATTTTATCGGTTGAAATTATATATTTCTTGGCTTTGCCTTTGTATGGCTGACATAATTTAAGGCGAAGTAAACAAATAAGGACAACTCAATTGTAAACAAACAAACCGATATTGGAAAATGTGAAATATTTTTTTCTCTGGATATTTATTTTAATAACAATTTCACTCATATTTTATTTAAAACAATACAATTTTTTATTGAAATAATTTAACTAGCCTGAAAAATGATTTCCTGCGAGAAAAACGACGTAAATGAATTTTAATTACTTTTTTGTACAAAAAAAAGAAAAAAAACACTAAAAGAACACTGGACTTGTATTCTTACAATTAGAAATGTCGAAGTGGCTCAAAGCAAGGCGAAGATTATCACATGCATATGAATTTTGCTACAAAATATAGCCTATCCTGATTTGATGTATAATCTCTGCCTCGGCGATTAATTTTTGTCTGACAATTTATATACTTATGATTTTGAGAAAATTATATCTGCTTTACTTTTTGTGATACAAAAAAAATATTTCATCTTTCTTGTTCTCATCTTTCTACATCTTTTTCTTGCAATAATAAAAATAATGGATAACTTTACAAATTTGTAAGACTAGTAACTAAGGAGCAACTCACTGGTGGTATTTTGTATTAAGTTTTTATTGTCTATTTTTTATTTTAAAACCCTCATTTAATATATATTTATTTAATTAGTATTATTACTAATAGAATGCATTTCTTTAATCGACATAAGCTCACCAATCTTTTACTTAGGTTTTTATTGAGAAAACGAAAGATATATGGATTTGTGTAAAACAAATGTCCATAGACTCGCCAAGATAGGGACTTTTATTTAGGTTGCATTATTTTGTTTCAAATGTAAATATTGAAATACAGAAAATTCAAATAGTTTTACTTCTTCTAACATTACATTTATTTCTGGTGACATGCCTTACAGTACGATAGATAAAAATGTTTATATTTCAATAAAATTTATTCAAAATTTTTATTTTACAATTCAGTAGTACTACATAACTAAACTAAGGCGATTTTATTACAGAAATTACTTTTGTTTTTAGACTTTAAATGAATGAAATCTTTTATAACATACAAAGGGAAACTAAAGGTAAAACACATTCTTTTCTCGGCGTTTCCCTGAGGAGTTAAATTTTCCGTCAGTACTTGTTAGTTTTTATCATTAATAGACTGTATTTCCACTGAATGTTTCTCGTTAAATAGTGTTACTGAAGAGTTAACAGTTACATCTTGTCATGGAACTTTAGTTTATCTAATTCATATTTCTACATAAAAACTAACATTGCATTTATACTGGTACTGCAAAGAGTTGTCAATGTAAAAGCAAAAGTTGCACATCATTATAGAAAGTAAATTGGAATTTTTTGTTCTTTGTGTCATCTTGACTATCTATTCCTTCTAATTCTCCCTATATTTCTCTCTCCCTCTCCATTTAACCGAAAAATTAATTTCAGTCCATACCATCAGGGCCGGATCTATGGGGGTGGGGGCACGACAGGCTCTTGCCCTCGGTGCTGGATTTAAGGGGGCGGTAATACGATGGACTTTTGAACTCATAACTAAGCGAGAAAAAATCCAGTTACAAGAATTAGAAATTTTTTTCAGACCATAGTTGACACGTTTTCTTTCCAGAATCTAAAAGCTCCATTATTCCCATAATACTTTGAATTGTGGTTCTACTTATACAGCCAATAAATTTACTGTCCGTTAAATTTAAGTCTGTAAGCCTCTGTAATCTAATTAAATTAAAAATTCCGCTAAATTCTCAAATTGTACCTTTTTATCATATATGAAATGAGTTCAAAAATTATACAAATGTACTAAGTTGGCTGGTAACCCTATGTTCCGCATCATCCACCAATCCTATCTCGAATGTAGACAAAATATAAGACAGTAGGCACAACCACAGAGTTGCCAGAAAAAATATCTTTATGCCACCTAAAATTTTGCCATTTTAGCCGAAATTAAGGCCTTTTTGAATCCTGTTTAAAAATTGGCTAAATCCTTTCAACCTGAACCACAGTACGCC
This sequence comes from Dioctria rufipes, assembly GCA_963924295.1. Classification (NCBI taxonomy): domain Eukaryota; kingdom Metazoa; phylum Arthropoda; class Insecta; order Diptera; family Asilidae; genus Dioctria; species Dioctria rufipes. The sequence goes on along the minus strand of OZ002741.1, from coordinate 268,587,934 downwards.
AGTATTTCTACCCACAGTTTTATTTTTTTGAAATCGTCTCAAATTTTAGTAGTTTTAGCCGCGAAGATCCATATTGAAAAGCGGCTAAAATAAAAAACTAATCTCGAACATAATAAAATTTTTAATTTGTATTCTAATAAAATAAATTCCATTTCTTTTCTTTTATTTTAAAACTTTAAATTATTAAAATTGAATTTAATAGCGTAAAGACTTGATCTCTGGCAAAAAACCACTTCTCTCTTTTTCTCTTCTTCTTCTTCTTCTTCTTTTTATGTTCTGTTTTCTACGTCCCTCCAGGCTCTCGTAGCCTGTTTTATTCTTCGCGCTCGTTCCCACGACAATAATAGATCTTAATTTTTGTTTGAATTTCAAATTCAAATTGTTTCTAACAGATTTGGTTCTAGTTCCAGGGTATGCAGTATAGATATAATAGGTCATCTATCATAGAACTGTAATAAAATTTGCCCCAAATAAAGATTGTTGTTAGAGAGGCGGCAACTAACCTCTTTGCCCCCCCCCCCCCTCAAAAATTTCCTAGATACGGCACTGCATACCAGGGAAGTTATCGACCCACCTAGCCAATCGTGGACTGAACTTTGCTGTCATTTCACAGTATCACCGCTGAGGGATCATTACGCCGCTGACCTATAAATACGTCTTTCACCATATACAAACAACACCGAAGGACCCAGTAGCTGGACTAACTGTTGTTTTACGCTTTATTACCAAAACAAGCGTGGTATGCGTTTAAAGGTTCGAGAAATATTGAGTATGACATCATTGCCCTTACTGAAACGTGGCTCTCTTGCGATATTTTATCATCTGCGTTCTTTTATGAAAAAAATTACATTGTGTTTCGCAAAAATCGCTGTCCAATATTTACTGGCTTGTCTTGTGGCGAAGGTGTATTAATCGCCGTTAAAAGTGCTGATCGAGTAAATCTTTTATGCAATAATGGTAACGTGGAGCAACTGGTAATTAAATTAATTGGAAATCTAAATATGTTAATCTGTGTTAGCTACATTCCTCCTGCCTCCAAATTAGCTATAGTATATGAAAAACATGCGAACAATATAATCGATTTGACGTCTCAATTACATCCTGATATTTAGTTTTGATGCCTTGGGGACTTTAATCTTCCTGATATTCGTTGGAGCTGGTCATATGAAGATAAATGTCTACTGCCCACTAATATATCATCACTGTGTGAAAGTTTGATAGTTGATTCCTTAATCGGCTGTAATTTAGTTCAAGTAAGCTCCTATTCAAATTTCCTAGGCAGAATTTTAGATTTAGTATTTTTAAGCGCTGAATCGTTTTGTAATGTCAATGAAGTTTTAAATCCACTTTCTAAGCCTCATTTACACCATAAACCTATCACCATTAATATAATCTTCTATAATTTTGCATATTCAAGTATAACTAACATTTTTGTTTATTATTTTCATAAAGCTGATTATAAGAAATTAAATGAATTCTTTATGTCAATTCAATGGAATGATGTGTTAGATTTTGAACAAGTATACGATTTGAATGCATAGTACATAAAATTTTTGATGTGGTTCATACAGGCAGCATTATAACAGTTTTGTACCAATTTCTAAAAAATCAGAAAGCAAACATCCCCCATGGTTTAATCGGGGACTTCTAAGGTTAAAAAATGTGAAGAATAAGGCATTTAAATTGTTTACAGCAAACAATACTTCAGAAAATGCATCTAATTTTAAACGTTTAAAGCGGGAATATGAACTTTTACATAGGTACCTTTTTAAGAACTACATTTGGTCTGCTGAAAGAAACATTAAAACTAACAGTAAATATTTTTGGACATTTATTAAAAATAAGAGATCTTCATCTGGATTTCCTATTCAAATGGAAATGGATAAAGTGATCTCAAACAATTTACAAGAAAGCTGCGACTTATTTGCTGACTGGTTCGAATCTGTTTATGTTTCAGATCCTTTTCTTTCCCACAACTCTTCTTGGGATACCTCTGATGCTGCTACTGATCTTGGTTCCATGTCTTTGGATCTTAATAAAATATAAAACTCGCTCAGCTCTTTAAACAATGATGTTTTTTACGGCCACGATTTAGTTCCTAACATTTCACTTAAAAACTGCAACGCTACTCTTGGACCTGCTTTAACAATAATTTTCAATGTTTCACTTAGACTAGGACTTTTTCTGGAGCAGTGGAAATTTTCTTTTATTACTCAATATACAAAGCAGGTTCTCGGCATTTAATTAAAAACTACAGAGGAATTGCCAAACTTCTACTTATTCCCAAGTGTTTTGAAGCATAATAACGAACAGGATATATTTTCATGTAAAAGAAATGATATGCTCCCAGCAACATGTCTTCGTGAAGGGTAAGTCTTTAACAACTAATTTGGTATTATTTAAAATTTTTTGTAATAATGAAATTAAAAAAGGTGTGCGAGTCGACGTTATCTATACTGACTTTGTTTAAGCTTTTGACCGGGTTAATATTGATCTGCTTGTAAAGAAACTGCATGCCTTCGGGTTTCATTCCTCCATTTTTAAGTGGATTAATTCGTACTTAAGTAATCGCTCGCAGGGGTACCTCAAGCCACCCATTTTGGCCCCCTATTGTTTATTATTTATATCAATGATGTGGTTGAACTATTTTTTTCGTTAAAAGTTTTTTGTACGCTGATGACCTAAAAATTTTCTTGCCAATTAGAGAGTTGGCAGATTGTCTGCATCTTCAAACTAACCTAAATAAACTTTTGGTTTGGTGCTCGTTAAATGGTTTAGAGCTCAATACTAGCAAATGTATAATCCTATTTTGTTTAATTATATGATCAAAGACATTACTGCAGATAGGCATACTGAGATTAAAGATCTTGGTATCATTTTTGATAATAAGTTAAACTGCTCTTTGCATGTTGATTACTTCACCTGCAAGGCATTTAAAATGCTCGGTTTCATTAAGCATAACTGCGCTGTTTTTCAAGACTCTTACATTTTAAAGGCTTTATATGTTTCATTAGTTAGCTCAATATTGGAGTATTCCTCTGTAGCTTGGTGCCCTTATAGTGGCTTTACATAATAAACGCATTGATTCTATATAAAGATCATTTACTTGTTATACTTTGCGCGGGCTTTACTGGGTATCTGGTCTTCCCTCATACGAGGCCAGGTGCCAGTTACTTGGGCTCCAAATTTTAAAGTCTCGTAGAAAGGTTTTCAGTATTATGTTTGTCAAAGATGTTTTCTGCTACAAGATTTGCTCACTCGAATTGATTGCATTATTCAAAATTTATGTGCCTAGTTTTTCTATTCGATCTAGAGATTTTTTATATATTCTTTCTCATACAACTTGTTACGGCCAGTATGAGCCCATCACTCATTGCTCTCCAAACTTTCATGTAGTTTGTACTTTCATAGATCTTACTGAAGAACGTAGTAGTTTCAGATATACTGTACAGGAAATTTATCGATAAGCACATCTTCAGATATTCTTTACATTTATTTTTTCATATAGCATATATATTTATATCCTTTTGACTTTATGTTAGGTTAGTTTTAACGGTTAGTCTGTAGGAGCTTTTCTCTTTAGACTTAGACTTAATAATAAATAAATAAATAAATAATAAAGTTTGCGTGGTCTGGCCCTGCACATTTTTCCTGTCCTGACCCTCGTACTAACTCTACGACGTATTTGCGCTTCTTGCGTGGCCTGACTTTACTCGCTTTCCTCATGTGTTAATACTACGACGTTTTCTTGCTTCGTACAGTGACGGACCTTACAGAAATTCCTCTCGTGTTAACGCTACGACGTACTCTTGCTTCGCGCATGGTCCGACGTTCACATGAATAGCCCCGGTATTAATATAACATATTGACTATAATATATGTGTATAGAAATAAAATCAGGCCTTGTATAATTAATAAGCTAATAAGTTAGAATAGGGCAACTCTGATGCTACTAGCTTAGGAGTGACAGAATAAACGGTGAATGTAAATAATACCATTCACAAGTCGTCTCATTTATTTTTCCAACGTCGTGGATCCGACGTTACAGACATTATTGAACACGAAAACTTCTTGTATTATTTTGCCACCATTCTCTGGAAAATATGTAGCTAATTTTCGTAAATAATGCCTTGAATTTTTGAGGATAATATTCCAAATTTGTTTTCTACAAATATCATTGTCTGGAGGAAGTGATCTGTTTAGATTATATTTTTTTTTTAGAGGAAAGGCTACCTGACAGAAAATGTTCACGTGTTTAGCAGCAATATATCTAGCTCTAACATAAAGTAGAATCGCAGTCATGATTTGGAAATCTTTGGCAATTTTTCTTTATTCATCTTAATTTGGCGGAGTTGAGTAAGTTTAAATTCCTCAAAGTTCCTTCCAAATAGTAATGGAAATTCAGCACTAATTATTTTATTTTTTTCTCCAAGTAGTAATAAGTAAGTACTAACGCTATTACGTCCTGAAGATATTCACGGAATATGGGGCAGATATTTTACTTGAGCCTTTGAGAGAATCGGAATGTAATTTAACTGGATTTTGATTTAAAACATTTGAATTGAAAATTTTGTGGTTAAGACTTGGGTGAACATTTTAATAGTGAATTGTGCTGTGCGGTACTGTTGCAATAATATCCGAAATAATACCGGTAAGGCGTTTTTAAGTAAAGTTGCAATCGTGAAATTAAACTAGAAAGTGTATTTTCCTGGAAATAGGTGCAAAAGAATTGAACAAAACAATTGGAAGACAAAAATATCAAGACAATTGTTGAAAATAATTTTTTGTTTACATTTTTGTGCTCCCAATTATTTTTTTTGTTCCTTAGTGTTTCAGTGGAAATTCAAAATTTGGTTTGTATTTTGAAAAATTGCTTTAAACCCCCTTAAAAAATATTTCAGTTTTACTATTTCCATGAGAATAATGAATACATGAACAGAGGGAGAGTGCCGTTTTTGGACTTGTGTGCTTCCTTCAAATTATAAGTTCTGAGGTTTAATCACTTTCTCCGTTCTTTATATTTTCTTACTTTAGTTGCCATAGCGAATTTAATCTATTTAAGCTCTTTGGAACCCATAAATTAGAGAATTGTTATTATGTTTTTCCAAAAGAAATTTCATAAAATTTCTTCGAAGTGTATTTGTTTTGGCTTCATGCTTCACACTTACCAAAATAACTAAGACACTAAGCACATTCAGAATTTATAGCATATAAATTCTAAGACTTTCTAATTTAAGTCTTCGGTTGTCATAAATATTTTCTTAATAGCATCGATACCAGAAATCACTTAAAAAATCGAATCATTTTCATCCGAACAATTTTCCGCTGAATTCTAAGGCTAACATTCACAGAAAAGAAGGTAAATATAAATCAGATTTCTATAGAATGAAAGACTTGTTTATGAGGAAGCCATTTAAGTTAGCGTCTTCTTCCCTACACTTTTATTAGAGCGCAAAATCAATTTTTCCCTGATTCCTGCAATAATTCAGTTATCAAAGGAAAAGCAATTTTCGTCTGGTGTAAACTCATTTTAAATAAAAATCGAATCCATAATCCAATAAGCTTTTCTACTTCACCAGTAATAGAGAAAAAAGGATCTCTTTGCATTATCCGGTCAGGAAGAAAATTGACCATTGAAAAATATTCCTTTGATTCTAGGCCCACCGTAATGCCACAAAAAAAAAAAAAAAAATTCAGTCGAAATTTATTACGAAGGATAATAACCATAGGACTAAACTTGTGCATGAAAACTCACTTTCAATTTCATATACGCAATAATAGAAAATCCGTTGACGGAAAAGTTAAATAGGTAAGGAAGGAAGAAATGAAGGTGGGATACGTGATGTACTTCTATATACGCATTCGCATGTAGAGAAATTATTGCGCTGATGTGACTATAAAATCATAAAGAAAGCAAATTTCAGGAAGAAAGTAGCAAAGAATACGGTATCACGGTGAATACAGGCGAGCGTAGTCCCTATTGGAAATATTGATCCAAATATCTTGATGCTAAACTCGAGGCGCTATCTTACAAAAAATGTTTAACATTACATACTTAAACGAAGGATAATTGGATATAAATCCTGGTACCAGGAGAATAGGGCTTCCCGGTAGTTGATAGAATGTACACACAAATACGGGGCTCATATAGATTATCCTTTCAGAGAGTCAGAGGATGTGATCTCATATTCAAATTTGCCACAAAGGATAAAGAGCTGTTTTAGGGATCCATTTGACAATCGGTCGAGAGTAAACAGGAACTATGGTATACTCGAAAGGCTCCAATTTGCTTTAAGAAAATGGTGGACTCAAAGGCTTTCGGTGTATACTCAGAAAGTGAAAAATACTTGCAATTTATTTTATTTCCATGAATTTGTTGCTTTTAAAGGCTTAAAATACTTTCAAATTTATTTTCCTATGGCTTCTAATCTTTCGCGTGTGATTTAGAATTGAGTTCCGTTATAGGCATTCTTGGATCTTCTAAAATGACAGACAGGACTTACGGGAGTTTCCTCAATTGATACAAAATGTATCGAGAAGATAGAATAAGGAAATTTTTTTTCGAGAATGCTGGAATAATATGTTTTGGCATGTAAGAAATTTTTC